>CM044979.1:50624141-51224141 GCA_024586325.1 Stellera chamaejasme
AGTACAAAGCTTAGCCCAAAAATGAGAAGGCCCATGTTTTTTTTTACTTGTAGATGATGTGGCACAATCTGTGGTTTAGTTACTATTCATCTATAGTGAATTTACTTATATAGAGGTATAACTATGATTTGTTTGCCCGTATTTCATTGCGGGTTTTACCTCCAATATATATCAGCAAAAAATTAAAATGTGTATAGGAAAACAACGTCATAAAATGATAAGAAAAATAAGGTACATGAAATATCTAAGATTAATTTGAAAATTGAAATGAGAATGAGAAAAACCATATCATGAAATATCGTACCGTGCCGGTTTATATATTTTAAGATTTTGTCGCCAGTTAGAGTCCACGTTATGTTGACCGTTTCTTTGTGTGAAAGTCTTAAGTGTATAAAATGACCATCAAACCCTTCCTTTTTTGATCGGATGAAATGATGAAAATGCGATGCAGGCTGCCGATCCGGCGCTGGGCTGCCGATCCATACAATTGTAAGAAATTTAAAAGTTTAAAGTTAAAATTGTAAGAAAACGGTTGTACCGTGGTTGGTATTATCACTTCAATTATATTTTGTTATTTTATATATTTATATTAGTTATTGTATATAAATATAAATATATTTATGGACTAGTACACTATTTCTGACCATCTGAAACATCTTCGATATACCGGTACCGTCTCGTACCAGCAAAACGGTACGATGTCCAGAACGATATTTTACACTATGGGAAAAACGGGCCAGTAATATAAATGCAAAACAAAAAATGTGCGTGGTGCCGATTTGAAAGAGGGAAATGGAAAGTAGGAAAATAAATGAGAAAATAACATGAATTGAACAAAAATGGAGCTATAACTAATAAAGTACAACATTCATCTATTGTAAATGTGCTAACTTGTTTGACAAATCCAACATTTATGGAGCATGTATGAGATAATACATGCTTAAAAAAAAACTAAGAAACAATATCCAAGTTAATTTTAAAGTATCGAAAAATAAGTAAGTTCAATTTTGAACGATGACTAACTAATATTATATATATATATATATATTAAAATCAATGAAACCTTTTAAAAAAGTCAGTCAAACTAAAAAGCTATAATCCAAAAAATTGAGCATGCAAACTTTAATTATTTTCAAAATAAAGAATAAAAAGTAAAATGGTTACACTAAAGAAGAAAAAATATTAGTAATTTGATGAGGAAAAGTTCATGACACTAATTTATCAGCATTAAAGAACATAAGCAAAATGTGAAAATTAGACTCTACATTAAATTGGAATAGGGAATATAACATCAATTTTATTAAATTAAAAAAAAACAAATGACTAAATTGTACGAATTAAAAGAAGAAAAGAAAAGGAACACAAAAATAACTACAAAAAACTGAGGTAATTATAAGCATAAAAAATTAAAAGGAAAGCATATTAAAAGAAAATATGATAAAAAGCATTTAAATGTCCAAAAATATAATAACAAAACTAATAAGAAAAGCTAGGAAAAATTTATTCATATGTCACAATCATAAATTAATTAATTTAATATGCCCAACAAAAACAAAGAAAAAAGAGGTTCAAGAGTCAATTTCAAATTTTCCCTATGAATCTCAAAATTGATAAAATGGAGACGAATGAAAAATATAAGTATAATAACTAATTGAATTGGGGTAGGTATAAAAGTTCTATATTTAGTTAAGAATAATAGCAAATAAATGGACAAAATTGGAAAAATATAATTGATGGTACTGATTCAATTTTAAAGAATATCGATTAAATTATAATAATTAAAAATTAAAACGATAATGGAAATGTAGAAAGACACTTGATAAACTGAATTTAAAAGCTAAAATAAAAAAGGAATGATTTGAAAATGAATAATATGGAAAATTGTAATAAAATATACTAAAAAAATTAAAAAACACAAAAGAGTAAAAGTAATAGAAAAACGGTTCATAAAATGACAATAGAAAAAGGGATAAAAATATAAATTCAAATGTCATGTCACACGCATAAAATAAAAGGTTTAGTTTGAAAAAATAAATGAAAGTCGAAAAATTAAAGAGATAATTTTTAATTCTGACCAACAAACCTTAAAGAGTAAAAAACACGATACTAACATTAATGAATATTAGTCACATCAATTGAATCATCATATTTCTACAATGTTCATTTAGGTCACTAAAGACAAAAGAATAATTTCGGATTCCAACGTTAATTTAATAAACAATTGGTGACGGATCTGTTTGTGCTGCCGCTACGTGTCTGCGAAGTTGACGAGTGTTGACATTACTAGATGCCATGGGGATTTGTGCGACGTGCGTTTCTCGGAATTCGAGGAGGGGATTCCGGTATGTCTTGTTTTGTCCTTGTTATTTTCTAAGAAAGTGCTTAAAGAGTGAAGTCCCATCAACTCCCGCCATAAATGCCTTATATAGCCCATATTAATGGTGGCAAAGTCGTAATATGTCAATATAGCGCTGATGGACACGTGTCTTTGTACCTCCGGGAATGCTTTGTCCTATGTCCGGGTGAATTTTATTAGATCCGGGAATCTTACTCGTTAAGGTTTTACTATTACTTGGGCTTTTTTAATGGGGTCTTTATCTTGGATCACTAATTGGGCCATTTGCTAGGCTTTTTTGATTTATTGGGCCTGACGGCCATCAACAATGAAGACTTAAATGTAAATATTGGGCAACCAAAAAGGTTTAAATTGATATATTAAAGATTCGAACACACGGGATTTTTTTACACTTTTTAAAAAAGTTTGGTGGCTTTTCTGGATTTTATCCGCATAAAGCTAGAACTGAAAAAAATGTTAAGGGCCATCAAAACGGCGTCGTTTTATGTGTTGACCGCAAACAAAAAAGTCAAAATTGTGCCAAATCGACACTATTCATACCTATCCCATCAAATTCCATAAATAGAAGAGAGTTAAATTTGACTTGTATTACTCAATGTAAAGGTTGAGTCAATTTAAGTAAATTTTTGGCGGGTAAATATCCGACGTTTACCCTTTAAACCCACAATGTGCACAATATAAATCCATTGTTTTTGTTAATGTCTCGTCGTCACATTGATAAGTGAGGCAATGAGCATGCCGTCGTTTTTGTAAATAGGCGGACCCAATTTCATCATTTGGCCTACAGCGAGTTGCTGGAAGAGATCAGCAAGAAAGAGACAAAGAAGAAGAGGTTTCCATGTCCAAACTTTTGAACCGAAAGTTGAAGCATAGATAGAGGTTTAGGTAGTAGAATAACGATAAGTGGAAAATTTGACTTGTGTTAAAAGGTACGTTATAAGAAAATGAAGGGGCTTTTTAGTATTTATCCCTAGGAATAAGTCGTTTTTGAAATTGATGCACAACATACAGACTTCCCCCTTGGAGGGAAATAGGCTCCATTATCACTACCATTCCCGCTCCTTCCCTCCCTCCACTCTCGCCCTCGCCCTCGCCCTCGCCCTCGCCCTCTCTCTGCACCTTTTCAATGGCGAAGTCGAAAGACGAACTGGAAGGCGAAGAAAGACGCGAATCGGTGTCAAGCTCAGACGGTCTTGAAATCATTTCGATCGGTTCTTTGTACCATGGCGCTTGGGACAAGAAATACTGGAGCTCCTCTAGGGTTCGGTTAATTTGTTCCCTTCGTTTTCTTTGTTCGATTGAGTTTTTTTAGCTAGTTAATGGACGAGCATTTCTGATAGTTTGCATGGAACTTCAAATCAAGCATAACCCGAGCGTTTTTCTTGTCTCATTTTTAAGTCGGAATTGTTGATTGATTGTGAGGAGCTGTATCAAATGATGGGATCGAATGAAAGATCATTCTTCTTATGTTTTCTGTTTTCGAATTGGTAATTACGATTAATTATGATTAATTCTGTTACTGGATCCGTTGATTCCTGGTTTATGGTTTAATGGTTAACTAGTGCGCTCAAACTACGAGCAAAGGTCTTCTTCTTGTTAAATCTCTCACTTCTAGAATTTATGATATATAGGGAAAGGACCGATATCCTTATCCTGTTGGATACTGTTCCATCCGAGCTCAGAATGGGAGCATTTATAAAATGGAAATTCATGAAGGTTTTACGGGACCGTTATTCATGGTTAGTAGAGTAAACTTGAAGAGTCCTGCGTTTACACTGCGAGTCAATGACTTAGTCATCATCCATTCTACAGATAACTTGTGATGGACAATCATGTTCAGCGCAAACTCCAGACATTGCATGGGAGAAATTGCAGAGGACAGGTTGCCCACGTTTGAAGATATGGCATGGAAAAAGATTTTCATGCAAGATAGATGGTGTGGAGGTACTACAACCTTTCACTTTTAGATTACCTGTAGTGTTCTCTGAAGATGTCATCAATGTTTTTTTTCCTTTCAATTGAATGCACTTCATTTATCAGTTCTAAGATGACAATCTAGAATCTGTTACATGTGTCACTTTATAATTATGTAGTGACAATTGCATTCCTGTTAGAAGCCGATCTGAATACTTTTTATTTTCGAAAATCAGCATGTTATCCCTGAGAAGACTGTCATTCCCTACTACCTTTTCTTGGCTTTTCAACACTATACATTAGAGTCATGAGAACATATGTAGCTTCCTTTGCTTGTTTCTTGATTACCGAATTGATACAGATCTCAGAGTTTTGATAAGGTTAGTCCTGGCTTTGCCAAGCTGCCAATTTCTATACTTCATTTTCATTTTTCTTACTTCTTGTACATCAGTCCCTAACACCTATCCTTCTGCTCATTTTGCCTTATTCTTGGTTCATTGTGTTTCATAATAGCTACCTGAACAGGAATCATAGCAAGTCAAGAATTTAGGCATATAGGGAATTTAAGCGTTTTCCGTTTGCTACTGATAAGTTTTAGGTAGAGAGATAGAGAGAGCTATACTGTAGTAATAGTCTAATAGATGCTTGAATTGCTAAGGAAAACTAGGCATGTTAAGTGGTCTGTTCCTGTGTTTCTATGCAGTTTTTCGGGTTCAAGAATCCACATGTTCAAAGACTACTTAGGGAATTGGTGGCAAATGTCAAGGGAGTAGCGGAGCAAGAGCAATGTTCCACTTCTTCTAGCTTCTGCATAAAAACTTCTGCAACAGATTCTCGCAACCAGCATCCAAATATGTGCATGAATCCTGATCTGCTGTCTTATCTGCCCAGGATACCAAAGAGGAAGAAGAGGAGTCCAAAATGTGAAATAATAAAAGGAGAATTATTAAACAATGTTGGAATTAAAAGAACAATTAATCAAATTGATACCTATGATGCCATGGTTCCAATTACAAGAAAAGTGAAGCAAGTCAATTGTCAACAAGGGACCACAGTGACTCTACCTACCCTGAAGGAAACAGTTGATGACCAAAGTTCCCCAAAGGTATTGCCCGCATTGTTGCATGTAGAGCACATCAGTCCAGATATTAATGAGCATTCAAAAAATAATGCTTGTGCGAAGTCTAGTGGTTCCGATGATGTCATGGGAGAGGAAGGAACCATTGAGCAAAACAATATGTCCATTAAAATTTGCAGGTCATCAATGGATGTATAACATGTATTGTATTCAGCACTCAGTTTCTTGTCACCTGGTTATCTTTAACTTACACCGATAATCATGCTCTTAAAGCCATACAAAGCAAAACTTTCACCTATGTATAATTATGGTTCATTATGAATGTTAATGCCTAAGAATTTTTAACTTCATACAGCTGCCTAGGTTGCAAGATACTGACCTAGACCAAACCACGGAGACAGAAGATAAAGTGGAAGATTCAAATGTTCCAAAAGACTCTTTCAGAATCAATAGTGACAATCTCATTGCTCCTGATACCTTAGATCCCATTCTAGGTAAGTCTCATCTTGACTTTGGCCTTTAAGCTATATTGTATTGGTTCATTCATCTTACATCTTGCTCTAATTCAGCAGTTTAAATCATTTGTTGACAAGTTAGTTTACTTGGTCTAAGATGTTCTTTACGACCTCTTTTCACATATTTGCAATGGAAATGGTTCTGGGGATGTAACAGAAACATCTGACACTAACTTCTATGGGTTAGGATATGATTATCTGCCAGAACAAGAAATTGGAGCATTTGATACTACTACATGTTCAGAGAAAAGTGACTCTGATTCAATTGGTCATGAAATGGCTAATTCGATGATGACAGTCTTACTTCCACAAGCTGTTCCTCTTCTTAAGGTCTCCTCAAAGAAGAAAAAGGGAAACTTGAGCTCTCCGAATCAAGTCTTTCCAAGTGGACTGAAGTCCCAGGATGACAGTACTGAGTCTACTGACACAAGATGTTACATGAATGTTCCATCTTCCGGTACTTCTGAATCATGAAGCATTTCGGATTCTTCTTAAATCTTGTGTCGTTTACTGCTGACTCATTATTTCACCACTGAATATTCAGTTTATTTTTGAATGTGCAGCTGCATTACCAATTGAAAAATCATATTTGGAAGAGCTAAAAACGCAAACTCAAGATATGGATCTAGGACCAATTGCTCTCGACAGTTTTGAGGAGCAGAAACATGATGATTTTGCAACAGACAATACAGGACCTAGAAACATGGTTGAAGCTGCCGACGTCAATCTTCTGAAAGATCAGAGTAATATGAATATTCATGTGAAGGTTCCTGATGTTCATGTGAAGAAGGAGCTTTCAGTGTGCTGTGTTGACGTTTCTGGGAGTCGAGGTATCTTCTTTTATCTTGCCGTTGACAGTGTATAATGGAAAAGAACCAAAACTTGGATGAAACATATCTGCGTCTCAAAGTAATTGCTGAACTAATTGCAAGCCCACATTTCTGACTATACCTGGATGCTAAGGGGTATGCTCTCAATGTGTAACAGAAAGGGAAAAAAAACTGGGAAGATCAAGAATAGCTTTCGAAGAAAAGCACACATTTAAGGGGACAACAATAAATTGTAGTCAATGCCAATTACTGTTTATGTAACATTGCAATGTATTTGCTTTCTAGCTTAAATATCTCCACCTTCTGTTAGTTAAATTGGTGCAGTTCATTTTTATAATGTGATGCTAACCTCTATTTCCACCAATTGAAAATATGTACTTTTGCAGTTACAAATACAAGTACTTACAGACTAAAAGGAGAGTGTTCTGCTGAACTATCAGTACAGGATCATGATGGTGAAACAGGGTTTGCCAAAGTTGAATCTCCAGTTCAATTCCAAACTAAAATATATCACCGGAGGAAAGTCTCAAAGAAAATCTCACCAAAGAATAACTGTAATGATCCTCTTTCAGAAAGCGTTGCATGCTGCGATTCTGGAAAAGTTACTGCCATTGAGAATTTTTCTAAACGAGAAAATGCTGTTTCCTTGGAGTCTTGTCAAGCATTTAATGAAGTAAGTAAAATAGATTCATCTTGTATGGATAATGGGAAGCCGCCCCGGTATGTGAACCACTACCAAGCTGCCGTCCATTGTGCACATGCACCCACCACTTCAGTTCCTGTCACAATAGAGAATCAAGAAATAGATTCAGAGGCGGAAGAACTAGTGAAAAGAGACCTTGCAGACTGCAGCCATTATGCATTATCTCAAAACGAAGGGAAAGATGAAAGTGATGATAAAACATCCAATACAAAACCAATCTTATCTGATTCATTCAATAAGCTCTGCAGGAAGGAGCTTTGCAGTGACCTTGAGGAAGTTTTTCAAATTGTAGGATGTTATATTCATCCTCTGCCTGTTTCATCATTATTGGTCAAAGAAGAAGGGGATGAAATATACATTTGTGTCTCATGTGGGCTTCTAACAGATACCTCAGGGAGTTTGTTGGTCTACAAAATTGCTTTGACGGAGCAAAGGTCTGGCCATCCTTCTTTCCTTGGTTATACATCAATAACACTGCCATTTTCAAAGGATAAATATGCTCAAGAAGTGAGTATACATGTCAATTCATGAATATGATGTCTCTATATTTGATTTGTCAGTGATTTCACATTTTTGACGTACTCCATTTTTTATTAATCTTATTGTTTATGATGTTCTTGTCATGGTAATATATCCAGGTTGCACTGCAAAGATGTGGCCTACAGTTTATTCCAGATGGACAAAATCTGGCTTTACTTGGCAGCATTAGAACACCTTATTGCAGGTTATTTAAATTGTTCGTCTGTATTTTGTGTATCTGAGCCACTGTGAAACAAAATAGTAGGATGACGTTTTATGTGATTGCTCTTAGTGAAGGGAGACTGGATTGCATTTGTTCAGAATGTAGATCAGACTGCTCAGAAGATAACGCAGTCAAAATTGTGCAAATAAAACCTGGCTATGCTTCAGTTCTTACAAAATTGAAGACAGACGAGCTGCTGCAATGTATAGTGGTCTGTGAAAATAAGCTTGTTGCTGGTGGACATAGTGGGAGGTTACATGTGTTTACTATGAATTCAGAATGGAGGTGCACTTCCTTGCTTTAACTTGTTTCTAACTGGCATCCATTTTCATCACTGCAGCAGTATAATTCTTATTTTCACCTTTTTGTTCTAATTAGGCTTTTTGTTCTAGTACTCGAGTTGTACATAAAATACTCACTAGCGTGTGTACACTCAGTCAGTTCAGGTGAACAAACTTGCTCTTTTCCGTGGCCAGTCCCAAATTTCTTGTAGCTCAGTATTAGACCATAGTCGTTGACCGTTGTAAACTATAGCCAAGTTCTGTGAGAGCACAACTGGAAACGTTTTTTCCCCTTCGTAGGAAAGAAAAGGTTTTTCAATAATCTTTGTAGCATGGACACCTAGAGTGAATTGAGTTCAAGCATAAAAATGGGCTTCCCTTTTCAAATTACGTTCTCTTGAGAACATTATTTTTTGAAATAGTTCTTTATTATGAAAAATGGAGAGAATGTAGAGGGATTTAAAAATTTAAAAAATTTAAACTTGTTGCTATAAAGGAATATAGCCTATTATTATTGATTGTGGATGCACCATTTTTTTTTATCTTGCTACACACATTAAGCAATGCATTTTTATCTGTTTGAGATTTCGATTTTTGCCTCTATGCTTATTGATGAACACTGGACTTGCGTGCTTTCCACTTTTGTTGTTTCAGTGCAGAGATAAGTGAAGAGTTTATCATACCAGCTGGTCACTGTATACCTATTGTGGATATGAAAAGGGTCTCAAAGTTTGCTTCTTTAGTGACAGGTCATAATGGCTTTGGAGAATTTATTGTCTGGTATAACCCTTTACTTATTGTTGACACAATCTCTCTCTCTCTCTCTCACTAAATTTTCTTGGTACATTAGAGGGGTGTCAATAAGGCAAGCTAAGCTGAAGCTTGACCGTTGACCATTGACATAGTTTTCTTTGGAGAGCTCTTTTAAGTTTAAGGTTCTTCTCCTATTTAATCAGTTAGTAATGAGCAGGGTACTCCTTTCGTTAATTTTATCATAAGCTAACTACTTTGTGGTTCTTATGTTCCATATAAGCATGCTGTACATAGAGAAGCTGTCCCTTGCTCGATCTCATCCTCTTTGAATCAAATATGGAGTAAATTGATATGATAAGTGTCTTAAACTACACTAATAGTGATTCTTGTATGTTTCAGGGACATTTCCAGACGACTCGTTGTCTCAAGATTTTCTGCACCTTGCTGTTCAGTTGACCAATTAGCAGTTAGTTGGCCTTCCAATTTTTGTTACCGTGATGCAAAAGGGCACATTGATGAAACCATGGCAGCAATGAAAGAGTCTTCTTTGGAACTGGCTGAACATATTTCATGTTTGCTAGGAGACGGTGAAGATCTTGCAATATGGCTTCTTCTCTCGACTGCTAGCAATGATGCTCAGCATGAGGACAAATCTGGTCAAAACCTTACATATCCAATCAGAACATGGAAGCTAGCTTTGCTGATGAACGATTCCCTGATTTTAGGAAGTTCATTGGATGCAAGGTGAGCTTTTGGGTTTGGGAAGTTGTTGTACTCACCAATCAGCTGAATGGAAACCCATATACGAGTATTATTAGTTAATTCAGTTTCAAATTATCAATGTTTTCAGTCTTTCTTTACCTTTTTACAAATTTTTTTTAAACCATGCTTGTAGTTATGTACTGGCCAGTCTTCCAAATCTGTTCTCCCAATGTTCCATGCATCTTCCACCATTTCATTTTTTCCATTTGGTTTGCACTTGGCCTGTATAAACTTTTCTTTTGTTTACTGACATCAATCTTTTCATCTCATCTGTTAGTATCTAGTAGCCCATTGTCATAATTGTGCATTTCATGGATTTGCGATTGCGCACTTCATGGTTTTGCTTCAACATGACAATGTCATTTGAAAGAACATCACTTTGCTTCAGTAGGGTAGCTGTGGGTTGCTTTTATTACTTCGTTTAAGACTTTAAGCATTCCTGAAGCTTAAAAGGAAAACGTAAAATATGCAGGACCACTGCTGCTGGTGCACTAAACGGTTATGGGATCGGAGGTACAATAGATGGGCTTGTATATGCATGGGAATTGTCTTCAGGAACTAAGTTTGGCGTTCTGCACCACCTTAAAGGTAAGTTAAAGTAACAGATTATTATAACTGCTAGTATATGATTATTATAACTGCTATGTTTGAAGTTAAACATGTCATTACATAGCTTGTTTGTGACAAGCCAAAATCTCAAAGAAGTTTTTGAAGTGTACTAAAGTTTTGTACATAATAAAGTAGCAGGAACTGATAGGATGCTGAAACGTTAACTGGTTCCACCTACCTTTCGATTGCCAATTAGACTGTACTGATTGCCAGCTACCATAAATGACTTTAGTTTCTATTCGATTCCTTCCTGCTTAATTGATCAGATATAGAACTGAAACTGAGAGCAGTAGCATATAAATATCAACTCTCGGATCTGCACACGTATATCACATCAACTAGAAAATTCATTCTGTTGCTTGTGCAAATCAAAGTAGCGCAAACAAACTTTTAGTTTCCTTCAGGTGCATACGACATTCTTTTGGCTCTTCTCTAATCTCTCTTCCCTTATTTTCATTATCTGGCTTACCAGGTCGTAGAGTTTCATGCATTGCCACCGATGAATCTAAGTCGGGTATTCTTGCTGTGGCTGCTGATGATGGTCAGATGTTGCTGTATCTACTGAATAAGCCAGTCTTTGCTAATCAGCAATCACCCAAAGACAGGTAACCAAATCGAGTTAAGCAAGAGTTCCTCGCAAGGGTTTCTTCTGCTGTGTAGGAGTATAAACGAATTTTGAATGCAAAATTCAAAATTGCTGTAGCGTGATCGGTTTTTTGTTATTTTTTTTTTAAAAATAAAAATAAATAAGTCAATTGTGTAGGCCAAGGTATACTAAACACACTTTCACGCCCATGTTTCAAACCTTACTCTTTCCACCCAAGAAAAGATTAACACTTTCTTGCCTGTACAAAGTCAAAAGGTTGATTTAACTTTCCATTAACATGTATAAATAAAAAAAAATACTTTCCATTAACTGTAAAGCCAATCCCTAAATAGGTCAACTCATTTAAGACAGTTGGAATATAAGCCTTAGGCGTGGGTATAGGTTTCCAAACTTGTACGGTTAAAATGTGATCAATACTAAGCCAAAGACTTGCAATGGTCATTTAGTCATATTTCCAACCATGTTTTTTGAAATCTACAGCCAAAGTGACAGATTGTAGAGCACTTATCAAGTTCTCTTACTTTTCATCCCCTTGGATGTCTCCTCCATTAATATACATCTACATTCCAATTTTCCTTGGCTCCATTCTACCCTCTTGGTTTTTTGTTGATCATAGCCTACCCCAACCTCGTTGTGAAAGATGCTGAAACTTCTTGCCATCTCAGACCAATGATAATCTGAAGCCACTGTCACCAAATGTGGAGCAAGTTTTTTGTTCAACAACATTGACACTAGACAGAGGAGCATACAACACTTTGACTAGAAGCCCAGTCTCCATTGACCTCTATAAACGAAATTTTTATTCACACCGTGTATAGTCATCCTCTCATACATAATTTTACCCAAACATATTTGACTCCGTAAAGTAAAATAGTTTATCAACCAACATTTATTTTTGGATACATTTGGGGGTAGGGGATGAAGATGGTGGAGGTTTCAACTGAAAATCTTCACCTTGTGTTCTTAAGAGCATAACCGCTAGGCTATATGCTCAGTATTATTAACCAACTTTTAAGTTCATGTGAAATTATTTCACTTTTTTTTATAATGAAATAAAAAACAGATCTGAAGCTCTAAATTCATTCACTCATTCAAGTTGTAGTAATGCATCAAATGTTTGAAATCTTCATGTGCAATCCGTGCGGTGCTTCAATTCTTGGGAATTTGTGAATTTCATTTGACCCGAATTTTTCAAACCTGCAAATCAAATACTTCCGTATATACGAATATCCTTAATTAAGAATACTGCAATTTGTTTTTGTTATACCTTTTAAATCACTTAAGAAATTATAAAAAGAATTGTGTAAAAAATATTTTGCAACTTGCACGTTGGATTTTTTTTTAAATTTTTTTTTATTACTGCATGTTGGAATTAGCTGATCATACAGATTTCCATGAAAACCGGAAGTCCATAAAAAGGTTTCGGAATGAATCATCACCTTAGCATAGAGAAGAATATTTAAATAAACGTAGAGGATAAATTTTGGCTTTCATTATGAATATTGCTACTGCATCTATTAATAACAACAAATTTTCCAAAACTGAAATTTGATTTTGACATTTTAAAAATGTTAGCATTACTTTTTCCCATTGGTCTATAAAATACTGACCTGAACTCATAATAATCATTTAATGTTTTTATTTTCCCTTTACTTTTAATAATAAAAAAGGTAGTCACCTGTATCTTGTAACAAAGTGGTGAAGAAATAGGGAAATTTGAGCAATGCCTAGTTCCTTTCCCGGGCATAACCTACTTGCTCCTCCAAATAAAAAGCAGTAGTTGTGATTTTCCAAGCTCTTATCTTCCCGCACGCCGTACATAGATAATTTCATCAGCATTTTGATCGTAATTCTCTTTTTAGGACCATCCATGTATGTAGTATATATACGACAATTTTATGTTAATCTCCCTTGTGTATACATATACTCTCCATCCTTTTGGGATTAGGAATCCTGGCAATCCAATTCCAATGTCAACAAATTGTTAATTAGAATCCAGTGAATCATTTCCTACAAAATAAAATAGGTTCTCATTTGATTGGTGATGAGCCGTATTAATCCAGTGATTTAATCACTTGAATTGATACAGTAGATTATTCGTTTGCAATTTATGTTAAAGTTGTGTGTCTGGAGGTTGATGTTGGTACTGTTCAGTACCATATCCTCTGTTGTCTTCCGTAGCACCCCGTTGATGATAGTAGCTAGCCTAGATGTCTCTAGAATAACCTGGACCATTGGTTTACACATGAATATAAATTCATTAGAAAGTAGACTTGGAACTGCTACATCTTAGAAAATTGGTGCATTTGACTAAACACGATGATTAATGGGCATTAAAGATTAAGGATAATGAAGTAAAAATTGGCGTATAAGATAAGTAAACATTTAGGTGGATAAGAAGAATTGAAGGTATTAATGTAAAAGTGGCATTAAAAAGTTTTTTTAAATAAGAAACATGTTAAGTTTCTTGGGACAGCAGGAACAAAAAGAAAGAAAATCATGTCCGGGTTTTATCTTTTATGGGACCGGTGAAGTACTATGAGGATGGAGAGAGAGAGAGAGACAGTAACTAACTACTCACAGCGCGCGTGAAAGTCATGGACTTGTAGTATGTATGTACTATCAGATTCGCTCCAATTGAGATATGCTCTTCCTATTACAGTATTTTCCAGTGAAAACAAAAGTTAGCTCAAAAGTATGTATTAGATTGGAATTCTCAATAAAAACAAAAACAAATGCACTCTCTATCTCATGTTGATAATCCCAAATCCTTTACAAAAAGTATACGAATTGAGACAACCTATTGCGTGTATACATACATATATATATATATATATATATATATATATATATATATATATATATATATATCAAATCAAATGATTGTGGTGGAAAAATGAGATGAGTGTCAGGTTTGAAGATTTCCTGATAGCACAAGATCTTAGTACTTGGATGGATTTTTGCACTCACTCTAAGGGGCCTTAGGATTGTCATGAAGATATTTGATGGCCATCATTGTTGTGGGTGAGACAGTTTCGTAGCCAGAGTTAAGTATTGTGATGATCTGATCATTGATCTCCTCATCGTTTAAGTCATATTTCGAGCCTTCACTGTTAAGAAGCTGGTTTACCATGTCATCCTGTTGCTCTGAAGAACCTCTTCTTTTCTCCATCATCTTGATGATATTTTTTTCTCGCCTGAGTAACATTTTTGTTTCTAAAATGATTTCGTGACATATTTTTAGAGCCAAAATGAAGCTTTGAAAGATTGAGGCAAAGTTGTATAATGACCAGAACAACACTTGAATAAAGGGAGCATAGATGATATTTACCTGAGATTAAATTATCCAAAAGGAAATGGGAGGAGTATATGTATACATACCTGAAGCCCCCCTTGTTGATACTTTGTTCCTGGCAAGTTGATGGGCAAGGACAATGTCCCTATCACCAATTTGTCAAACTCTTGCTTCAACTTCATGGAAAATGAACCCAATTCCATGTCGAATACTTGCTTGAAACTCATGAAGAAAGCCATCTAAGAAGATGGAAAACATCACATTAGTCCTTCAAGTCTATGTAACTCCCTAGCTCCTCCGTTTGGCTATGTGCACAAACCTGATCCGTTTTTTCTCGAACATCAACAAATTCCCTCTGATGAGCAGGACCTTTAACAGCTGCAATGTTCCTTCTCCCAAGAATATCAAGCATGGATTGCGGGTAACCGGGAACCAGACCTCTTTTCTCACTCATTAAAATGTGTCTGTTCAGCTCTGGGTCCATAGAAATCACAACTGGATGGACAGCCATAAACATGTATGTGTCTTGAATATACAACTTCGTCCTTTACTCTAGCAATCTTAGAAATTTCGACAGATTTTAGATTTAATTACAAACATTCAAACTAACACTTTTACCTTTAGCTTATTAAATACTCAAGTTGATTTAAATTCAACTCAAAGTACAGCCAAATAAACTCCGATTAAATGATTGTGGAGCAAATAAACTACATTCATTTGATATTGTCTTAATTAAAGAACGCATTTTTTAAATATCAAAATAAAAAAGCCGATACCTTTGTCTTCGCTGTTTGAGGAAGTTTGGTCCATGCTTAAGAAACTGTGCTGTCTCCCCAAAGAGTGGCAATCCCATTGTCCCTGAGGGCAACCCTTTTCTCCTGTACATCATCTCATTCCATATATTCAATATACCAATCCCCAAACATAAGCACACAGCAAGCAGATAGGCCACCAAAATCATACCGGATTTATGAGTAAACCAAGCAGCTAGTCTTCAAATGATTTGTGTGAAAGAGACTAGGATTTTGTCTTTTGATATTGAGGAAAAGACACTGGTTTCCCTTTAATAAATTAAGCCAAGACTATACATTCATGTACCAAATCTAAAAAGGGAAGTGTGCCAGCCTAGTAGAATTTCTACATTAATAAGCTTAATAGAGCTCAAGTTTAAGAGAAGGGAAACTTACAAAAATACTCTGATCTTTACCAATCCTACAGTTACTTCCCCCGATTTTAAGATACCTATAATAATCTCTAAGATTCAGTGAAACATACAAACACACCCCTCAAACGTTACCGCCGTTAGGTTTTAAGTTTTAGGGTTTTTATAAACTAATGGGCGGTGAAAAATGTTAACAAACTTACAACTAACATTAACTTACCACTAACATTCCCCATTTATAATCTTTGGCCATAAACTTTTTTCTCTCTACACTTAGCCCACCCACCTCCTAGCGATCCAACTCCACAACGGCCCAGATCATCGATGACCTATCATCCTCCACATGTCGTTGGACCACTTCACTCTGAGGCCGTCTTACCTAGTCGCACTTCCACCTCTCCCTTCACGCCCAACAACCTGCGAACTGTACCTGTTTCGGTCCGTGAATCTGGCGGGGTAGCCATCGATGGAGGTGCGCACATGAGACCAAGAGAAACCTGTGACAGCCATAGGGAGAGGCAAGAATGCAAGAGAGAACGAGAGAGATGATAATTTTGCGATATTGTATAAATTTGGCCCCCCCGATACTTTGTTTTATATGTCTATAAATTGCTACTTTCTTAATATTTTGCGCAAGGATTTTGCATATATGCATTCCAATGGTCAAAGTGAGCAAAAAGAGATATGAGCAAAAACATGAGTATGACTTTCAAGCATATTCCGGAGCTAGTCTTCAAATGATTTGTGTGAAAGAGACTAGGATTTTGTCTTTTGATATTGAGGAAAAGACACTGGTTTCCCTTTAATAAATTAAGCCAAGACTATACATTCATGTACCAAATCTAAAAAGGGAAGTGTGCCAGCCTAGTAGAATTTCTACATTAATAAGCTTAATAGAGCTCAAGTTTAAGAGAAGGGAAACTTATAAAAATACTCTGATCTTTACCAATCCTACAGTTACTTCCCCCGATTTTAAGATACCTATAATAATCTCTAAGATTCAGTGAAACATACAAACACACCCCTCAAACGTTACCGCCGTTAGGTTTTAAGTTTTAGGGTTTTTATAAACTAATGGGCGGTGAAAAATGTTAACAAACTTACAACTAACATTAACTTACCACTAACATTCCCCATTTATAATCTTTGGCCATAACCTTTTTTCTCTCTACACTTAGCCCACCCACCTCCTAGCGATCCAACTCCTCCACAACGGCCCAGATCATCGATGACCTATCATCCTCCACATGTCGTTTGACCACTTCACTCTGAGGCCGTCTTACCTAGTCGCACTTCCACCTCTCCCTTCACGCCCAACAACCTGCGAACTGTACCTGTTTCGGTCCGTGAATCTGGCGGGGTAGCCATTGATGGAGGTGCGCACATGAGACCAAGAGAAACCTGTGACAGCCATAGGGAGAGGCAAGAATGCAAGAGAGAACGAGAGAGATGATAATTTTGCGATATTGTATAAATTTGGCCCCCCAATACTTTGTTTTATATGTCTATAAATTGCTACTTTCTTAGTATTCCGCGCAAGGATTTTGCATATATGCATTCCAATGGTCAAAGTGAGCAAAAAGAGATATGCGCAAAAACATGAATATGACTTTCAAGCATATTCCGGAGCTCGTACACATTTTTTGGACTGGATATAAATTGTAGCTCTATCCTTTAGATTCGAGAAGACTTTTGAATCCCCACAATCAGATTTTGCCAAAATATGAAGTGTTGCGCATGAAGTCTAACCATAGTGCCCTCCACTCATGGGGCAGTGCGACCACACTCTAAGCAGTCTATTTGGGTAACTAAAAAAAGAAAATTTTCGATTATGTTCCTCAACCCTAAAGCAGGGATTTGTGGGTTTGATTGTGGAGGCTCTAATCGCATGTTTGGTTCTCTCATGCTGGAAATCTTTCCTTTTTCATTTCACTGGTGGTGATTTGTTTTGATTGCTTCGGTGAGTCAAAAAGCTCCGACGATTCAGGTGGAGCCCAGATTGTTTTAGGACGACGCAAAATTGAGGCAGGCGACGGGTAATTACTGCCTTTTTTTTTTCTTTTCTTTCTATAATGTGGTATGGGTGGGTGAAGATGGCAACGGCGATGGGCGTCAAGGAGATTCGGCTGCAAAGGGTGAAGATTGGCGGAGGAGATGATTGGGTTTTTGAGTACGAGCCTCGATGGTGGGTGAAGATAGGACAAGGTTACATTTTCCACGAAAGTTTATGAAACAAATTGTAATTTTGAATATGGGTTTTTTCGTCATTTCATCCAATTAACGGATATTTTAACGAATAAACTATCGGAATGATCAAAATATGACAAAAATCAAAACTAAGAGACTAGAGCATGACAAATTTTTAAAATGAGAACAAAATAAGATACACATCAAAGGTAAAAGACTAAAAATGTACTTTATCCGATAATCAAATACAACAAAAATTACCAATAAAAACAACAGTGCCAGCCAGCCAGCTCCGATGACATAGTATTTCCCAATGCTCTTTTCTGCTTGTAGGCACTCGCTCGTGATCTATATACACACACTTATGTCACACTAACAAAACAACGTATGTGCCTATACATATATAGTAACAAAACGAGTGCAAATACTAGTATTAGTTTGCACACTTTTATATATACAGATCATTGGCCAAGCAGCTACCTGATTTCGGTGGAACTATATAATACAACCATTGGGAGAAAAGGATGAATGAATGTGTTTCCTGCTATTAGACGAGGATTAGAGGTAGAAGAAAACACCTGTGAGATTGATTCATGCACGATCCTAGAGTGTGCGACTACCTTTCACCTTTGTTATGCTGACTGGCATTGCTCAAAATGACAATTCTTCAGGTATTCTTTGGAATTTATCATATAAAAATTCGTCATACTTTCTCTTAAGATCACCTGAAAGGTACAAAATAGAATTAGAAACCCAAGTTCCAGTACCTTTTCCTTCTCATTTCAATACGGCTTAAGCCGTATAACAGTCCAGTCCTCACCTTCAATAACTTCAAGCCCACGATTTTTCTTTGCCAGGGCTGACTTTACC
The DNA here is from genome assembly GCA_024586325.1 of Stellera chamaejasme. Lineage (NCBI taxonomy): Eukaryota > Viridiplantae > Streptophyta > Magnoliopsida > Malvales > Thymelaeaceae > Stellera > Stellera chamaejasme. The sequence goes on from CM044979.1 coordinate 50,642,806, forward strand.
AGATCTCGGATATCCATGCCTAGTTATGGAGTTCATGGTATTAAATAAAATATAGAAAAAAAGTTTTAGCAACGAAACCAAATACTCTCTTCATCTCTTAATTTTATCATATTTCAGCTTTTTGAAAGAATTATCCATGTTGGAAAACAAGCATATTAAACAAATTGCCTCAAAATTGAGTTTGGAAAATAGTACCATAACTTACTTTTAATCCTTCTAAAAAATTGCTTCAACAGACCAATGCTCTACATCCTCAATACATTTCTGAAATCCAATAGCTTAAGTGCATTTCAACCCGTTGGACAACAATTCAAAGCTTGTCGACACAAAGATTGAGCCTAAGAAGTATAGATTTGTATGATATTGCAATTTAATCAATTTGCTTCACTCAAAACAAGCTACAACCACTTGGTAAAAACTTTATTACAACTTGGTGAACCTTTTGACGATTGAAATGTAATTGAAATTCATAATAATTATTATTCAGAAGATTAAGGTAAGATAATGTGAAATGAATACTCTGTCTTACCTTCATGTTTGCTTTCTCTGTCACCAACATTAATGAGTAATGACATAATCTGGTGATCTTTTAGCTGCATGAACAAGTATGAACAAAAATGTCAGCGCATGTTTTCACCATTCACCGGATAAACATGAAAACAATGACAAACAAACTTATCTCTGTTTCTATACTAGACATAAATTAAAGTTTAATCCTACTGACCATGGATAGCAGAGCTGTTGCAAGCGCCAACTTATCCACAGGGGAAGGACCATGAGCATATGCAGGCACGAATTTCCCATTTTGATAGCCTGCCAAGAAATGATATGCGGCTTGACCAGGGGAAAGCTCTGAGATCAAAGGTATGCTTCCAGAGCTACAAAGCAAGATTAAAAAGAAAAAAACAAATTAGCATATTGCGGCGCTAGCAAAAACCATCATCATCATCATTGGAAGCATATTGCACCTTCATCGAAACTACACTGGGGCCTGTAGCATGAAACTACTTAATTTTTCAAACTTGGTAAAACCTATAAGTAATTCATGCAAGCAGCACACTGGCACAGTTTTACATTGGATGTCATTCCCAACGCAACTTTTTTTTTTTGTGAATACGAAATGACATTTTAAAACCATCATCATCGTATTTATCTTTTCAACTTGCATGCAGAAATATCATGAGACAGGACTTAGTTGAAATAACGGCTATAATCATTTATGTAAGGGTTTAAATTTCTCTATTTTTTTCCTACTGGTTCCCTATAATGTGATTTACGAGGGGCAAAGAACGCTATAATCATATTCCACTACAAGATTAAGTTAGTTTAAGGTCGAAAGCATAATCCCGGCTGAAAGTTTGACAATAAAAACATTAACATTAACTTCAGTTTCCCTCCAACATTATAACTGTTCATCCCAATTCCCAAATCTTTTTCTCAACTCCGAAAATAAATTTTTTCTTGTTTCATCAATATAAGTTGCTACATGGTTAGGTAAACAGTCTAGTGATGAAAAAATCAGTTGGCAAATCAACATTTCTTGTGGTAAATGTCTTTATGAAAGATTGAAAAAGGTAGAGCACGAAAACAAAGTGGTTAATAGTAAGCCATCAACAGCATATAGCTGAGCCCCCAAAGAGCAGAAACTAACTCTATTGCAAACATGATTCAATCAGCCCAAGCTACTTGGTCTTTAATATCTCCAGAATTCTCTCACTACAATAACCAAAACCATTTAAAAGCTACTACGTATAAATACTTACGTGCTTTCTTCAAAATCTAACCTAAAAAATCTTATAACTATGACTCAGTACCGGACCAGTTCAATATGCATGAGCATATGGATTATCCAGCGTATTGAGAATTAACTGAAATTAAAAAGCCAACCAACGGATCTAAATTATTATGGAGTACTAAAAAGGACAGCAAGAAGATACTCATTTACCTGTCTGTGACTACAAGAATAAGAGCATGTGGCATTTTAGGTATATTCGGTCTACCAGAATTTTTGCCTGGAAACAGTGGCGTGACACCAAATGAGGAAAAGATTATTCCTGCATCTGGAGAGATGATATTACGTATGCATCCTTGAACTACCTCATCCGGAGCAAACAAAAGGATCGTAGAATGATCAGTGATAAGAAGCCTGGGATTCCCAATCTTCATATGTAAGTTACACAACTTTTTGCTAATTGATAAACAATAGATTACTGCTTTTTACAGATGCTAGAATTTTACCTTGCATGAAGAAGGAGTCCTCCACGTGTACATATAATTGGTTCAGACAAGACCAGTAATGCCTTTTTAACTCCATTTGAATCGGAAAATGCATTACCACATAAAATTAGAGAAGCGCATTCAGCATCAGCTGCTATAAATCCATTATTTCCTTGAGCTCCAAATCCAAGATCATCCAATACAGATGGGCTGCACAGAAAAGGGTAGAAAAATTAAAATCTTACCAGTTCATTAAGCATATACTCTCTCCATCCCACAATAACATTTATTCTTGACAGTTATGTTTGACTCAAATTTTCATTAGGAAGATTGTTAAAAGAATCTAAATATATATATATATATATATTTGAAAAAATGAACATAGATTAAATGCTGGAAAAGTAAATGTGACAATTTTCGTGGGATAGAGGGAGTATACATTAGTAAGCAAGTGAAGAAACCCACATCTAGTGCTTGAGAGAAAAATGCAAAAGCAAATATGCCAAGATCTGATGATTTTAACGAGTTGAAGACCAAAGACAAGATTTAACAAAATCTATCATTTCACTAGCACAAGAATAATTGAAATATGAACATTTTGCATAAAAATACATAGCACCCCGTTACGGGACATAAAAAAGGACACCTGAAGGAAAAGACTAAAGTAGACACTGTTCATCCCAAGAATAATGTATATGCTTGGGATGAACAGTTCATATTGTCACAACATAACGTCGCTTACAGTAATACTGAGGCCTAAAGAATGTCAATCAAAGTGCAGAAATCAATACAACAGTATGAGGTCTATAATCGCAAGACCACTGGACTACAAGCAATTAGGTAGCAGGAGATAAAATGACAAGTAAAAGTTTCTCAACCAAGCATCAGAACCTCTCCTCTTAGCCACTCTTAAGTATCAGAGTTACCTCAGTGATGCAGCAACATAAACAGTCAAAGGGCAAGAATCATGTGAAACAGCACGATCAGAAATCTCGAAGAGGAAACTAGAAAGTGTCAGGATGGCAGAACAACTATCACTTATCAAACGAACTTTTGCATTCAACTTTGAAGACGAGCCAATTGCCCCATCATGAATATAGATGCTTGAGACAGATGACAAATGATTTGTTACCTAGAAGCATAGAGGAAGAGGATAATAATTTAACTAATGCTCCACTCAACTAAAATAACCACATTACGATGTCTTGCTTTCCACTACGCTTCTATGGGACTTATCTGCATAGTTTATCAAAATACTTATATCAGCAGTTCCACGCCTGGAGTTTTAGCCTAAGCGCAATGAGGATTCACTTTTATCATTAATTCTCTAACAAAGAATTCAGGGTATTAACTAGAAAAACAGAGAGCTAGAGTCTGCTAGACATTCATGATATGAAGGATATGAAGGACTAAAGCTATGATACGGTCATGCATCAGCTCTTTCTGTCTGCATCTCTTCTTCAGGCACATATGTACCTACCCATAATGCATACGGTTGGTGTGTGTGTGTGTGAGAGAGAGAGAGAGAGAGAGAGAGAGAGAGAATTGGAAAATGCATTCGTTTGGCAGAGAAATAGGGCATTAGCATATACTCGATCACCCGAAGCAACCTTTCATCATTCTCTAGTGAACCAAATTTAGTTCTCTTTACTCTATAGTTGCTTTTGAATTCAAATGAATCCTTATTCTCCAAAGCTTAGTTCTCTCTGGCCCTTGCTAATACTCCGTATAAAATATATTCTACAGTGCTAATTGTATAATTCCAGTTGAGTGGAACCTCTTAGAGCAAAAGGAAAAGGTATAGCATACATATGCAAACGAAAACAAATGGACCACATCTCCACATCAAGAATCAATAAAAAAGCAAAGAAAAATCTAAGAATGAAACTGACATGCCTGCTTCAAAAGTTTAATAAATTGAGCTTTGGAAATTTCTGAAGAATCAACAAGAACTTTCCCTCTAATGCGTAGCGGAAGTCCAAAAAGAGGTCCTACAACAAAACAAAAATAATGTGAGCAAGTGAATAGTACCTGATAAGATGGTTTGACAAACAAAATGGAAACTTACCTGTAACAGTAGCACCTTTTTGTCTCAAATCCGAAGGCTTCAAATTTCTGAAAGACTCATTCATTACAAACACACCTTTTCTAGCTAAAGCAGAGTGGAGGCCTCCAGAAAACTGTGACTCACTCTTTACAAAAAATTAAAACAAGAAACACATAAGCTTTTATTATTAACAAGAAACTACCAGATAGTGCACATTATGAGAGCCAACTTTCTCAGATTTAGACTAGACGGCTAGTTCAGAAATTCTGATGACAATGGTGGAATCAAGAAAGATGGCTGTTGTTGTCATATGAATTATTTGACATTCAGGGGAACTTTCAGCTTATTACGCTCTAGATGGGGCCATAATTGATGGTAAGATTCCAACTAATGCATTTTCATAGCCTTCAGTGTCAAAATAACCCTCTTTTGGTTTGGACATGTCTGATTCCTGTTCTTTTCACACTGTTGGATTGACGAAAACGGACCTTTCAGAACAATGATGAGTAAAATCAAAGAATTGTAGTACAGATGAAAGCTTGAAAGGGTGGGGGGGGGGATAACAAACATCTAGAAAAAGTAATTCATGAATGTTGATGTGGTCAACTTGATTTTACCAAAGATGATTAGAACAAAAACCGGTGGATAGAAACTATATGAATCCTTGCATTAAAACAGCAAAAATTGCACTAAATCATACATGACTAGTCATTTGTTTGTGATTGGTCTGAGAAAACATAATTTCGAAATGGATGCCTTATGAAACGTTTTCAAACCGTCCAGGGGCAATATGAACATAAAAAAAAAGTCAGGGCAGGTCATAATCAGCGTAAAAGCAGATGAAAAATCTATCTCGGATATCAATACAGAATCAAATCTTCATTGAATCCACTCAAACATCTCGTACTGTCACACAAACACACACATGGTAATCGCAAAGTGGACTAATATTTGGAGAAGGTAAGGTCTGTTCATATACTGAAGGAATTCGAGAAGACGAAAAAAAGAAATCAGGCAGGCTTACTCGTCGAGAGGAAAGCAGGAACGGTAGAGTGAATACCGAAGGAGCCCGAGTTCGGTGAACGTGCTTCAGAATCAGGCTTTTCATTTCTAATTATCATCAGATGAGCTGAAACAAGCACAGCTCCAGATCGGAACTGGGTGATACTGTAACTTGTGTAGTGTGGACGGTCTCAAACCTATATTTTCTGTAGTAAATTGATCCTGACCTTTCATGTGTTTCAAATCCACCACTGACGCCGCTGACATTACAATTCTACCAAAGATTGGTCTTTTTAGATCCATAATTTTCATTAGAAAACAGATGTCATGTTATACATTAGTTTAATAAAATAAATCTCTGAACTTTATGAGATCTTATATTTTGAAAATGAGCTAAAACTACATGCACCTACTAATGTATTGTTTAGAACATCACTTTTGAGCAAATTAATGGTAATACTGTCTGAAGTGATACAATGTGGAAATCATATAAGCTAAAATGTTGCCAATCATTATACTATAAACAAACAAATTTCTCTTTTAATTAATTAAGAGGCCCGGTTCAAGAACTAAGACGGGGGCAAAGAACCGATAGCTCAAAAGAAATCCCCCGAATCAACACTGTATTAAAAAATCAGTAGAGCGAAGTCTTAGTCATCACCACCACCATTTTCATCATCACCATCATCAACACCATCAATGGGGTTACCAACAGCAACGGGCTGCATAAAAGGACCACAACAAAATACATTGTCTTGCACGCAACAGTCAGCGTCAGTGCTAGCTTCTGGGTAATTTGTTTTACACTTTCTACGAGCCTCAAAATTGGCAGTAATATCATCGCAATCATCAACCAATTTTGTTGGGGTTGTATAAAGTTTGTCACACATGTTGTATTTAGTGTGGTCACATCTTGCAGACACCATCATCTCTAGTAATTGATCAGATAGAAAAAGGAAATTAATTAATCCAAAGAGCTAGATGATCAGAGATTTTGGAATGAATGAAAACCAATACCATGAATATTCTAAATAAGGTTTCTTTTTATTGAAGCTTATAACATTGAGCAAAATTTGAATATAAATGACAATATAATTTCCTGAAATAAATGATAATGTAAATAATAATGACATGTAAAAACAACATTGAGCGTAAAAAATTTCTCATTTAATTACTTCATCCGTCTCAAGTGGAATGTTACAACATCAAAATATTTTCATCCTAAATGGAATGACATTTTTTCACTTGTGTTTTATTTTAGTCAACTTTTACCCTTGTAATGCACCCACTCAAAGAGTCTAGATAGTGGGTTGACAGAGGTTAGAATGGGTTTGGAATGGGGTAATGATGGAAATTTATGTAAGTTAATGACCAAAGACAATCTTAATCTACACAAAAAAGCTAAAAGTGACAACCTACTTAGGACAGGGGGAGCATTAGTTTTAAAATTTCAGGGATCATTGGATCAATGTGTAAAAGGGTGAGAAATAAAAGTTAAATGCGAGAGTTAGTTCTTTAAGCAATTCAAATAAGGAAAATATTTGTAACAAATTATGATGAATTCGCCTAATCGATTAATACTTTTTACCCAACATGATTTTCAGTAATTGTATAAAGTTATAATTGGTCATAAATGATGGTGCGATTTTATGAAATATATGATAAAGTAAAAATTAATTAGGTAAAAAATATCATACCTAAGACTTTTCACATTTTAACGTATTAGCTCTAATGTGATTTTTAATCATTAAAAGTTAAATGTGAGAGTTAGTTATTTCAATACAATTCAAATGAAGAAAATTTTTATGACAAATTAGGATGAGTTCGCCTAATCGATAAATACTGTTTAGCCAACGTGATTTTCAGTAATTGTGTAAAGTTATAATTGGTCATAAATGATGGTGCAATTTCATGAAATATATGAGAAAGTAAAAATTAATTAGGTAAAAATATTCGGCCTAAGACTTTTCACATTTTACCGTATTAGCTTTAATGTGATTTTTAATCATTAAAAGTAAAATGTGAGAGTTAGTTCTTTCAACAATTCAAATAAGAAAAATATTTGTAACAAATTAGGATGAGTTCGCTTAATTGATGAATATTTTTTAACCAGCGTGATTTTTAGTAACTGTGTAAATAATTGGTCATAAATGATGATCAAAATTCATGAAATATTTGAGAAAGTAAAAATTAATTAAGTAAAAAAATTAGACTTAAGACTTTTCACATTTTGATGTATTATCTTTAGTGTGATTTTTAATCATTAATCCGTGCATATAATTTATTTCTATTCGCACCATCCATACAAATAGAGGAATAAAAGACAAAATTATATGAGTAAGAAATTACATGAGCCTATTCAAAAAATGAAAACGTGAAAATAAATAAGTAGATTAGACTATTAAATAAACGAAGCATAAAAAAAGAAAGGACAAAATGAGTGCAAGTGAAGAAGTGTATATAAAAGGAAAAAATAGATAGACTGATTTTTAGAATTATTCCTTGTCAAATTATTATTCTTCTTATGTCATTCATTTTAATTTAAATCACTAACATTCGGAAAAAAAATTCTAAAGTATTCCATTAAAAAAAGATGGTTTTCCATAATTGCACTATAGCTAATTCTTATTAATATCCGGACATGACATTGACCTCCAGACTGAAATGGAGCGTGGACAACTAAAGGGGTTTAAGTGGAAAATGGACGAAAGTAAAGGGACAAGGACTGAAGTTGTAATTTTACCCAAAAAGAATTAAAACATGCAACAACCTCCTCTTCTTCTTTGACGAGTTCCCGACAGTTGCAGCGGCGGCGGCGGCAACGACGGTGGTGACGAATTCCAGCGGTGGTTCAGGTTCGTGTTGGTGCGGAGGCAGAGGGGGAGACGTTTGACGGTGGTTTCACGGCGAACGGAGCTCCGATTGGAGAGAAAATGGGTTCCGAGTCGGCAAACGGTTTTGGATAAATTGAGGTTCGATAAGGGGCAATGTTGCTTTGTTTACTGCTCTTGAAGGGCCTGGAACTGATTTTATTTTTATTCCTTATATTTATTTGGAGGCTAAAATGCTTCAAGCTCTTTTCTGTTGTCTATGTCGATATCAGATTGAAAATTTTCAAATTGAGCCAGAATTGTTGGACTCCAATGGCGTCACCTTCTGCTCCTGTACTGTATGGTGTTTTTCTGAATGGCTCTTTTGAGACATCCTACAGCCAAGTGATTGTTGCCTTTGATGTTGAAAAGGAAGAAATAAGATCCATGGCTTTCCCACCAAGTTGTTATTCATTGGAATCATGATCATCAGGCTGTTGTTTATGAAATATCAAGACCCATAGGATGATGATACTGCAAATGCCTAGAATTATGTTCCAATTCAATGAAGATACAGTGCTTCGTAGCCTTCACCTCACTCTACTTCCTCTCTATGGCTTCATGGAATTAAGCTGCTAATTAATTAGTAATATTGAATTCTCATCACACTTTGCTGTGCCTGTGAGGGTTCCATCATGATCTTCAACTATTTTCTATGTCAGGCCGGGGGCTAGCTGTAAAACATACTACTACTACTACTACTTTTATCATGTGTTTAGGGGATAAATGAGTACTCATCACATGATTAATTCATGCACTTTGGAAAAGCTATATATATATATATATATATATATATATATATATATATATATATATATATATATATATATATATATATATATATATATATATATATATATATATATATATATATATATATATATATATATATATATATATATATATGTGCAATTTATTTTGCATACCATATGCAACCAACAAGATCTGGTAATGCTAGTACAGGATAAAGTATTGGAAAGGCCATTGTACAGGAGTATTGATTTAAGTGTGGTGCTGATGAGTACTGAGCAATGAACTAACCGTTTGGTTAATTCTGCTCAACAAGTCTTTTTAGACTTCTGATCAGTACAAGATTCATTTGGTGTAATTCTATCATGTGTTGCATTTTTTCCGGGTGATATCAGCCAAAAGGCAATTCGCGTGTTTTATCCTCAATGCTACCTGTTTGCCGACTCGGAACACGTTTTCTCTCCAACCGAAGCTCCGTTCGCCGTGAAACCACCGCCAAACGTCTCCCCCTTTGCCTCCGCACCAACACGAACTTGAACCACCGCCGGAATTCGTCACCACCGTCACCACCGCCGCTGTCGTCGCCGCTGCAACTGTCGGGAACTCGTCGAAGAAGAAGAGGAGGTTGCTGCATGTTTTAATTATTTTTGGGTAAAAATACAACTTCAGTCCTTGTCCCTTTACTTTCGTCCCTTTTCCACTTAAACCCCTTTAGTTGTCCACGCTCCATTTCAGTCTGGAGGTCAATGCCATGTCATTAAATGTTGGTCCACGTGAGCGTCACGTCAGGTAACCAGAGGGTAAAATGGTACTTTCGCAGAGATCCGTCAAGACTAACGGTACCAATGGACGGAAAAGACCAAAATAGGACAGTGGACCCTTAGATAGGACCAAAACAAGACAAGTTTTTAAAATAGGACCAAAACAGGACAATAATTATTTTTACGGGACTGCCAGCGGAATTTACTCTTAATATCCGCATGTTGTAGTGAAAGAAAATTTTAATTTCCTTAAAACTAAATAGAAATAAGAAATGAAATATAAAAAATTAAAAAACTTCTAAATACGATAAAAATGTGAAACTAAAAGTATGAGATTAATTATTTTTTGAGAGAGATAGAGAGAAATGCAAGAGAAATTTTAATTAATCATGGACATATATTTCTCTTTATTCAAACTATCCATGCTAAAAAAATAAAAATGATAAAGCTATATAAGCTAGGAACTTTAGGGGTATATATGGAATAAGTAAAAAAATTGAAGCAAAATCAGAGAGTTAGACCTTTGAACAAACTGGTAAAAATATGTATAAGAAATAATAAAGTGACATCAATTATAATGAGATGGCACAACCCTGTTAATGTAACAATATCTATCTATAGCAACAATTTCTATGAATGTATATATAAAATATCACCCTACACCCAAAAAATAAAATAAAATAATATCATATAAGAAGAGGAAAAGTCGAAGTTAAATTATAATTATACCATTTAATAAATCAAAGCAAAAAAAAAAGGACTAGCTCAACCCTATTGGTTGGGTACTATTCATCTACAATAATTTTTGATAAATATATAGAAGTATAATATAATAACAAGGACAACTAGAGATAATGCAAGATTGAAAAGGAGAACTTATACTCATTCAACTATAATTATGCAATTTCTAGCTTGCAAAATAAGTTACCGGGATCTTTACTTAGCTGTCTTGTTCTTGGACTAATTTAGTCAAAACAATGAGTTAATCATCATGTTATGCACTAAATAAGATGTCTAGGCATATCTTGAAGTTTGTTTACGATCTTTCAACTTTGGTTTCTTCGATGTATGGCTGTATCAGGTTTAGTTGGACAGTTGGATGTATTTGGCTAACAAATAAGTTTAGGGCAAAAGTTGGGTTTAAGAATTTGTATTTTTGGTGAATTCTTTCTAGTAATAATTCGAGTCTACCACAACATAAAAAAAGAAACACACTAATGTTTTAGGGACTAGAGAGTATTAGAAACACTATAAGAACAAGTCCATTGGCGAACTCAGAAATATTTTCTTGTGGGGGCACAATTTTACATATTCAGGGCGTGTTCAATTAATGAAAAAACTATCGATGGATGAAGTTAAAGCAGCAGTCTGGAATTGCAGGAGCTCTAAAGCCCCTGGTCCTGATGGCCTCAACTTCAAACTCATTAGAGATCACTGGGAGGTATTGAAGGACGATTTTTTCCAATTTATAAGTTTTTTTGAAGACTCCGGCAAGATAGGCCCCAGGTGTAATGCCTCCTTTATAGCATTAGTACCCAAATCAAAGGATCCAGTGGGACTTAAACACTTCAGACCAATAAGCCTGGTTGGTTGTCAGTATAAAATTTTCTCTAAGTCTTGGCTGAAAGGTTGAAGAATGTCCTCCCGATTGTCACCAGTGATGTTCAAACGAGGTTTATTCAAGGGCGTCAGATCACCGATGACATACTTGTTTCAAATGAAGCAATCAAGTTTCTGAAATCTAAATGGAAGAAATCCATGGTTCTTAAGGTTGACTTCGAGAAAGCTTTCGACGTAGTAAATTGGAACTATCTACTCTCAACCATGGAACAAATGGGATTTGGTCTGAAATGGAGGAATTGGATTAACACTTTCCTAAAATCGACATCAGTCTCGGTTCTGATCAACGGTAGTCCTTCAAGGAGTTCAAGTGGAGCGGGGATTGTGCCAAGGTGACCCCCTCTCACTATTCCTGTTTCTAATACCAGCTGAAGGACTGCATGTTATGGTGGAGGTGGTTGGAAAATAATTTATTCAAAGGTATTGAAATCGGCTCTCAAGTGATAGACATCTCTCACCTTCAATATGCGGACGACACCATCTTCTTTGGTAAAGTTTTTTGTTCACTTCTTATGTTTGAAATCCCCTAATGCCTTGCAAAATTGAAATTGAGCGGAGAAAGTAAAAATAGACATTAGGGTGACTTAAAAAATAATTAAAACACGACAACGTTCTTTTGATCTTTCTGACACAATGTCACAAAACATGCAAGCAGCGGTCCAAGCCAAATCCGTCGGTACTAATTGTTTTACGGTGGGTTAGGGCTGAGTTCGAGCCGAGCCGAGCCCAAGCCTAGCAGGTTCGAGCTCGAGCTCGTGAAATTCGGGCTCGGCTCGAGCTCGGCTCGAGTTCGAACGAGCCCGAAAATTTGAGCTCGAGCTCGGCTCGAAGGTTCGTGAAGCTCGAGCTCGTTAGGCTCGCGAGCTCGGCTAGGCTCGATTCGGCCCAAACGAGCTCGCGAGCTCGAACTTGTTAGCCTCGCGAGCTTGTTAGGCTCGATTTGGCCCCAAACGAGCTCGCGAGCTCGAGCTCGTTAGGCTCGATTCGGCCCCAAACGAGCTCGCGAGCTCGTTAGGCTCACGAGCTAGTTAAGGCTCGTGAACCTTATGAGCCGAACGTTTCGGGCTCGAGCTCGGCTCGTATATTATTCAAGCCTTGAAACCGGCTCGAGCTCGAGCTCGAGGCTCGTGAGGCTCGGCTCGTCGGGCTCGTTAAAGCTCGAGCTCGAGCTGAGCTCGGCTCGATTCGTTACTCACCCCTACGGTGGGTGTCTATATAAAAAATTCAAGTTACCATTCATGAGTTTTGAATAAGATTGCGGACAATTGGAGCCTAAACACAAAAAAGAATTGAAAATAAGAGGTAAGATTGTATAAGTACTTATCTCTTGACAAATAAAAATAAGAAAAAAGTGTTGAAATTTCCAAATGATAAGATTAAAAAGATTGGGTTAAAGTGGAAAATAATTGAAAATTGGGTTAAGGTAGTAATTCATTTAAAGTAAAAAGGAGGAAAGGTAGAGAATATACATGAGCTTTAACCACATCATATGTAATGTGAATCTGGACTCTATATTTGGCTAGTTGAATTGGGACTTCTCAAATCCCTCCACTCCAAATTAGGCTCAATCGAAATTGTCATTGTTAAAACCAACCAGGTAGATGCATTTTCTCTTAGCACTTTATTTCTGATCTTGTGCTTTTACTAGCCCTCAAATGAATTACTCCCAAGTACAATCAAATTCCCAACAAGATTAATTAAAAGGGTTAACTATTTTGAAGCGAATTAAGAAACTAGTTGTAGACCGAAAAGCAGCCAAGCTAAATAAATTAAGAAAAAAAAGTATGCAAATCTTATACTCCGTAAATAATACCTAATCGAATCATCCGGATAAACATAGTCAAAGGGTCTCACCGTGAATAATGGCATAGAGAAAAAGCAGGTAGGAAAACATGGTGACAAGCTTCAGAAAATGCTTCACCATATTAATTTGCCCAATGGTAACCTACGATTACGGGCATTCTCAAAATTGGGCGGGATCTAAAAAAAAGGGATCTTCTTTTGTCAAATGCTATAGGTAGAAATGTGGGTAATGGTTGTAATACCAAGTTCTGGGGGGATGTTTGGTTTGGTGAGAAGAGTTTTAAAGATAAATTCCCTAGACTTGCTGCTCTTGAGTCGGATGTGGGGTGTCTTGTGTCGGAAAGAGGGGAGTGGCGGGAGGGTGTTTGGAGATGGGTTTGGTGTTGGAGAAGGGATCCTAGCGGCAGGTCTTTGGATGATCTAACTAATCTGATTTCTTTGTTAGATCATTGTCCCCTTTTTGAAGATATTCAGGACTCTTGGCGATGGTGTTGGGACAACTCCGGTGTCTTCTCAGTATCGTCCCTCTCCAAAATTATTCAAGCCGCCTCCCTCGCAGCTCTTCCGAATGCAGAAGAAACTCCATGGAACTCTTGGATTCCAATCAAGATCAACATTTTTGTGTGGAGGGCTGCTCTTGATTGTCTCCCTTCCAAAGTTCAACTCTCTAGAAAGAGGAGTCCACCTCGACAGCTTAGGGTGCTCCTCCTGTAGCTGCAGTTTTGAACAGACGGCTCACGTTCTCTCTTCTTGCTCAGCCGCATTTTCTCTTTGGCCTAAGATTTTCCAATGGTGCCAAATGGGATCTTTCTTTGCGGTCTCTTGGGATGTCCTTCTTTCAGAGAATTGCAACAATCGTCTTCTCTCCTTTAACCAACGCAAAGGTTGGTTGCCGATCCGGTGTATTTCTGATTGGGGCTTGTTGTCAAGGCGGAATTCCGTGATTTTCAAGTCTCCTCGAATTCGGTCTGTCCTACGGTAGTAGACATCCAACCGCTTTCTTTCTTATGGATTTCTCACAGTTCAACAAGGCAAATTTAACGAGGGCGGATTGGGTTCAGAACCCTCTTCAGGCAATAGGAAATAGTTAATTCTTTTTCCTTTTCCTGTATGTCTTTGTTTTCTCTCCTTGCTCTTCTTTCTTTCTTTTTTAATTCTGTTCGGTTTGCTTGCTCTTGTCTCCTCCTTGGAGGCAGAGTTCTCAAACCTTCGTTTTAATTTGAGGATGCCTTTCAAAAAAAAAAAACCTACGATTACAAATATAATATGTGATCTTGCTCATTAGTTAATTAACACTACTATTGATGAGAGCCAAAACGAATGCATACTTTTTGAATATATATATATATATATATATATATATATATATATATATATGTATTGAGAAATATATAGTAGTAGTTCTTTAATGTTGAAAGTGGAAATTAAGGGCAGGGGAGATTCAAGGAATTAGAGAGAGAGAGAGAAATTAGAGTAAAATTTACTAGAATTTGAAACTTCGAGTACTAATAATTTAAGGCATTGCAGACACACCAGCTAACCTTCAAGATTGAGATCCTTCAACCGACGTCTAATAATCAGGAATCGCAAACTAACTTGATTAGTTTAATCAAGCTCTCAATTGAGTCTGCTGTATCTGCCGCACGTACGAATTAATCTACCCAGTAACTTGTGAGCGCCCCAGAACATATATATGAACTTGATTCAGTTTTTGTGTGACTTTACAGTTTCAGAATGTATTTTGCATTTCTACATATCTGAATATATATAGAAAAGAAAACGGTTATTTGTGGTAGATTGGATGGATGACCACAATTCCTTGGGGGCCGTTCCTTAGTGATTTACGTCCTTGGGGCCCGTTCCTTAGTGATTTACGTTAGATTAAGAAATTCGACATGTATATATGGGGGTAGGGGAAGGGGACCTGACTGATTATTAAGATTTATTTAAGATGATTATCGAAATTTTTCTTTTTATTTAAGACATGTTAATACAATTTCGGAATTGAGAAAACGAAATCCCACCAAATCACCCCGTTTGAAAATAATTATTTCAAAAAATTGTAGAACTTTAAATATGAGTAACGATTAAGATCAAACAACTACAACTAAACAATAAAAGTTATTTATAAATATGTTTTTTTTCAAAAAACAAAAACTACTTTTAAAATTTGTTTCCTACAACACGGACAACTCGGGTGACATATTTCTCTATGCTCTCCTTCTATGCGTTGGCTCGTGATCAACGTTAGACTAACAAAAGGACATACTTTTACGCACTACACAAGGTGGACACGTTGGTTTTCATATTTTTATTGATTCCTATAAACAAAAAAAAAGTAATTTTTTACTGAATATAAGAGCAATTAATTTTAGAGAATATAAATAAAAGAGTAAATTATAGAAACCATTTTGAGATTTAGTGAAATTTTTAGTTACATATTTTCGAAAAAATTCAATTATCACCCTTAATAATTTGTGGTGTTAGTTAATTGTTAAAGATTTTAGGGTTAACTACTCTTATTGTCACTAATATTTCTAACCATAATACTTCACCCCTAACATTTTGTTTTTCTCCTTTTTCACTCCCCAACCCTAGGGGTGTAAACGAGCCGAGCCGAGCCCGAGCCTGGCAGGTTCGAGCTCGAGCTCGAGCTCGTGAAATTCGGGCTCGGCTCGAGTTCGAACGAGCCCGAAAATTCGAGCTCGAGCTCGGCTCGAGACAGGCTCGAGCTCGGCTCGAAGGTTCGTGAAGCTCGAGCTCGTTAGGCTCGCGAGCTCGGCTAGGCTCGATTCGGCCCTAAACGAGCTCGCGAGCTTGTTAGGCTCGATTCGGCCCCAAACGAGCTCGCGAGCTCGTTAGGCTCGTGAGCTCGTTAGGCTCGTGAGCTCGTTAGGCTAGCGAGCTCGTTAAGGCTCGCGAATCATACGAGCCGAACTCGTCGGGCTCGAGCTCGGCTCGTATATTATTCGAGCCTCGAAAACGGCTCGAGCTCGAGCTCGAGGCTCGAAAAAGCTCGGCTCGACAGGCTCGTTTGAGCTCGAGCTCGAGCCGAGCTCGAACGGGCTTGATTCGTTTAACAGCCCTACCCAACCCGCCACCCTGCCCAGTGTCGGCATCACCTCGCCACCGTCACGACGCGGGCGAGTTCATGACACAATGACACATGCGAGGCCAGCCCGCTATGACATATGTGAGCCCATGATATCTCTTGATTGTTTTGAAGTATACTTAGTGTAATTACCCCTAAAATCTTTAACAATCAACTAACACCACAAACGGTCAATAAAGGAAATTGAAAGTTTCAATATATCTCAGGAGGGGGTTAACTGAAGATTTTTAAAATAGAGGGGTAAATTGAAAATTTCACTAGACCTCATTGTCGATTTTCAGTAGTTTACCCTAAATAAAACTATTACACATTGATATATATGGACCCAAGGAAACCATTCTAAACGCTGACGTCACCACTACGAGGACCCCCCTCCCCGTATATACGACGAAGGTCTCATATAATTCTGCCAAACGGATCCCCGACATCCTCATAAATTTCAAAGGGATCAATCCCCACAAACGGCAACAATAATCAGAGGGATTCTCATATGGAAAATCACTATCACCACAATCACGCATGTATTTAATGCAATCCCCACAATTGAGGCCCTCCTCAACGGGCACCGACACCACCCTATATATATTGAGTGGTGTCTCCTTCGAATAAGGTACTTACTACACACTCATCTCCTTTGCTCTTCTCTACGTCTGAGGAATCTTTGTGTCTCTCATTTGCAGGTCATTAAGGTCGTCTCTCTCCTTTTCACCAGCCGTCCCCTATGGTCAGATTGGGGCAATACTATCAATTTGGCGCTGTTTGTGGGAAACGAAGCCACCACCACGTCTCTTTTCTCATATACTTTTTTCTCTCAATGGCCAAGACAAAAAGGACTTATAATGCTGACAACAAGGCACTGGTCAAGGACGCTAACTCTAGCTCCTCATGTACACCCTCCCTACTCCCAGTTGGCGGAGCAACAGGGACCCAGCTGCCCACACACCAACCAACGGCTGATATAGCCAATCTCCATGGACCTTCCACGGTCCTGCAGCCCATTATCATCGATCCTGCTCAGATGATGTTACTCCAATCCAACATCCTCAACGATATGAAGGCCTTGATGGTTCAAACCATCAAAGCTGAATTACAAGCCACGCGCGCCCCACACTCCAACGACCGCGAAGAGTAATCCCAGAATTAGAACGAAGGAATGCCAAAGCCAAATACTATTTCACAACTATCTAGTATGTTCTAAAACAGATCCTGGTTAACTAACAATGAACCCTGAATCCCCTTGGCACTCATTTGCATGTCCTCGGGTCAGAACTGTCAAACTTAGCAACATGAACAAAAATTGCTCATCATTTCTATCTTCTAGAGTATGATAAAATCATTTTAAATGCTTAGAGTCGATCTCAAACTTTTCAATTGCAGAAAATTGCTCTTGGAGCTCGTCTAACAATGAAAACTTCCTGTACCTATCATGAAATTCTTCTCAATGAGCTTTCTACTGAACAATATTGGAAGGCCAGCTGAGTTATTACTCAGATTCAAGCAGATATGCAAATGCTGCTATTTGTATCACTTCCTGCTCTTTGCAATAATAAGAGGGGGAAGCTACTTTGTTACCGACCCAACATTGCTAGATAAGCGCAAACCTCAAACAGCGCCCCATTAACAATTCTTTCAACAAATCTAAATTTTACCTCTGGTTTCCAACCATGCTCCATTAACAATTCTTTCAACAAATCTAAATTCTACCTCTGGTTTCCAATCATGCTCCATTAACAATTCCCTCAATCTAAAAACGATCTTATACTCCCTTTTTCACCATACCAAGAGACAAGCTTCAATTCTGCGTATAAATTAAATTGTCGTAAAAAAGAATGGCATACCACGTGCAACAGAAGAGCAAACTGCTTCTTACGAAGCTCCAGCAACCTTGAGGCAGCAGTATTCTCGGCCTCCAAAGCAGCAATCTCTTTCTCCAGCTCTGTTATCGCCCTTTGCGTGTCCGATCTAGGAGGCTGCGCCGCTATCAACTTCCTAATCGCCTCGCATTCCTCCTTGTGCCGACGCTCGATCTTACTCTCCTCCAGCTGTTCAGAGCTTCGATCTCCAAACACGCTCGCGAGATCTTCCCGTTGATCTCCTCCTTCAGCTCGTTAAAATTCTCCTCCCGAACGTTCGCACTCACCACGGCTCGGCTCTTGAGGAGCGGAATCTCGAAAGTGTTGAGCTCCTGAAGGAAGGCCTTGGCGAGGTTCGCGCAGTCGCCGGAATTGTCCTTGTCGACCTCGAGGACGAACGAAGTGAACTTCTTCTGCAGCTTCTTCAGCGGCGGCTCCCCTCTGGTGGTCGTGGTGCGGGTGAGGAGGCGGTGCTTGATGACGATGTCGTCTTCGTGTGGGCCGAATGCGTGATTTGCCGCAACTGTTTGGCCTCCTCGGCCGGGAAATTTTCTTCCTTTTCCGAGCATCGTTGCCGGCGGTAGCTGAGCCCTAGCGATTCTTCCCGCGAGGGACTCGGCAAATCGTCAACTCCATAACAGGCAAAACGACAGCGGTCTTTTTTAAATAATGCGGCTGTCTACCAATCCTTTTTCTTTTTGTTGCAAATCCATCCCTAACACAAATTTCATTGCTTTCACACAATCCATAAATAATGTAAAGCAATTTACTTTTTGAAAAAAAAATGTTTCTTTTTCTTGCCAGCACATATCATGAATGTAATTTGACTATAATACATGAAAAAAGATTAATTGAGAACAATGCCACACTTGGCTAAATGATCTTAAGAAGTGTGCAAACAAGAATGCACCACACAAATTAGTTGGTAGAAATCAATGTTGAGTAACCTGTGTAGCTGAAATATTGGCAAGGGGCGCTTGAGCTAACCTCCTCTTACCACAAAGCCTGGAAATCCTTATAGAAAAATGTCACTCATGGGGTTGAGCCCTAGCCATGACCAAAAAAAAGGTGAGGATGAAAGAAAGGCCTCTTCAAATTCTCCAGTAATTGCCACCCACCCAACTCTTGTCTATCTTTTTTTTCAATCCATCACTTGTTTTGTTTCCCCCTCTACTTAAAACTAACAGCTTTCTAGGCCTCATAAGCCTGCACCTCAATCTCCATGCTCCACTTCAACCATCACCCGAATGGACATAGCCCCGTGCTCTTCTTCTTTGGGTAAAGTACATTTTAAGATCAAAATAGGACACAAAACCAAAGATAGATGATTAAAATATGACGAATTCTTAAAATGATACCAAAATAAAACATACATCAAAGGTAATAGACTAAAAATGTAATTTACTCGTTCTTCTTCGTATAAAGATGAAGACTTGGATGACCTAAACCCAGCCGTCCCTCTCTTTTTAAGGTAATTATTCTCCATATTATGCAATTTAACTTCGCTTTTGCCAACCATTTCCATCTTCTGAGAAGGGAAAAAGTTTTTTTTGCCATTAATGTTTGCCCAAAGGTCCCTTTTTGTCATTATTTTGAAAACCAGTCATTGTTTGCCACTAACGTTAATGTTTTTGGCCTTCGTTTACCACTCTTCGTTTAAAATGCCATGGTGTCATCTCTGATGCTGATGTGGTCGGAGAACATATGATATGGCTTGCTTACGTGGCAAATTGTGGTCCTTAATCCCTAATCTGATTCTTCCCAAATCACTACCGGCCTCCTCCCCAAAATTGTCCAACTCAGTTTCATTATCCTTCCCTCTATTCCACTCAATTCCTCTGCCTTCTTCATCACTCTACCACCCAAACTTTCTCAGCTTCCTAAGCCAAATCTGTAGCCCTTTTCCATCGTCATCCCAAAAATCCTCTTCCCCAAATCGATTTTTAATCACTCATTATCCCCCCCCCTCTCTCTCCCCTTGCACCACCATGACAGAACCGCCATCATTAAATCGAACAACCATTGGATTCCTCAGCTATAGGCACAATTTCTTCATACTTCTACGGGAAGCAGATTGCAAGAGCTGCGAGTTTGGCTCTAATTGCAGAAGAATTGTGTTGTACTAATGTGCTCCCCATGATAAGGAAGTTCCTTAAGGATGCTATTAAGCCATGGTTGGATGAGTCGTTTAGTGGGAATGGTTTTCTATATGATGCAAAATGGGGCAGAATCATTACAAAACAATGATCTACAGATATCGGTGTAGATTTCAGGTTTGAAATTTACAATGACCACCATTAATTATCATATGGGTTACTTCCTGTATGCAATAGCAGTGCTAGCAAAGATGGACTCGACATGGGGGAGGAAACATAGGCCCCAAGCTTACTCTCTGATGGCGGATTTTATGACCCTAAGCAAAGATCAGAATCAATGCGCTTCTTTTTTTTCTTTTTTCTTTTTTGCATGATGGAATCGGTCCGCTTTTGAACCAACATTCCGCCGAGCTGGAGCTCCCATTCGTGGGTTCCACCTTTTCCAGTGAGGGTCTATAATCCCGGAGCGGCGGGGGTCTTCATCTTCATCATGGCGGCGGTCTTCATTTGCATCTTCATCATGAAGGCAATGGTGACGACAAAGGAGTGGTAGGGGGTTGGTCTAGTTGGACTTGGTTAGGGTTATTGGATACTTACCTGGACATGCCACCTCAGCAAAAAAATCCACATAATAAATTTGTGACGGAATATTTTGTCTGTTAGTCAATGAAATGGTATAATATGTTTAGATAACAAATTAAATAGTAAAATGGGTCCATAAAACATAATACAATGGTAAAATTTGACCAGTTTTTGAAAATATTGACAAAAAGGATCTTTTTAACAAATACTCCGTATTAACGACAGAGGGACTTTTCCCCTTCTTAGGATAAGAAGCTTGGGAACCTTCGTCTGTTAAACGACGCGATAAAAAGGTTGATGTTGCATTGCAACGATTGTCAGCATAAGCATCGGGAAGGTGGTGGTCAACGAAAGCGTGATATAAAGCCACCCAATTCTGGAAGAACTAAAACAAATAGAAACTCTTCTCACTCAAACCGACCGAACATTAATCCCCCACGAGACTTACTATTCCTCTTCCTCTTTTTGTCTTTCTGGAGTTCAATTGTCTGATTTGAAACTTGAGTGAGAATTTTGCTAAATGTTGTACACTTATACTAAATGCCCTTCATGCTCCTGATAATAATACTATGTAAGAAGAAGAAGAAGAAATCTAACCCAATTCTGGGATCTGTATCATGAAATGTGGTATGATATTCAGTGTGTTAGATGAGCTCATACAATAACTAGGAGTAGGATCTGTATGAGGTAAGTCATGTTAACATACAAAATACTAAGTCCTAGGAAAAAGTGTTAGTTAGATTAGGACTAGAAGTAGGATTTTACATTTTGGTGTAAGACGCAGCAGAATGTAAGCAAAGCAAAGTGGTGACAGAACCAAAGCATCAAGTCCTGCGGTTGTCAGGGTTGCGTTTACTGAGACGTATCTGAAATCCATTCGCTAACCGAGCAGAGGGAAAGAAAGACATCCGGTCTTCCTTAACTTGAGCCCACCTGCTTCCAAAAAAACACTAGTGAATGCATCAGTATGAAATAGTATCTTCCTAGCTGATCGTGTTTATGCAGTGCAGTAGCACCTACCTGTAAGTGGTGATGATGTAGCGCAGGAAAAGTGCAATTTGTAGGCGAGCTAAGTCGGCTCCTGGACAAAATCGAGCACCTCCACCAAAGGGACAGAAAACTGGGCTGCTTCTCCACTTTCTCTTTTCCTTCATTAACCCATAAACCACATTTCTAGTACCATAACGAACCTCATTAAGTTAAGCAAGCTTCGTGTCAGCCAAGTCAGGAAAACGAACCTCATTTTCAGGGGCCATCCACCTCCAAGGATTGAATGAGGTAGCTTCCTCGTATAAATTCTCATCTAAGTGCACAGCTGAGAGAAATGGAACTACAAAGCATCCCTTGGGAATAACAAACTCTGTTGAATAATCACCATTATATATTAATTGTACTCCATATGTGTCACTTACATGAAACTTTTTAATAAAGCTTTGATTTTTGTACATGAGGAGTGAGTGCCTGCGGGATATTACCTTGGTATCTAACATCAGTTATGGCCTTCCTCATCAACCAAATCGCAATGCCTCCCAGCCGCAAAGTTTCATCTATAACCTGTATGCATCAATTGCTATTTACACATCGAGTAAGGAATCAATTGCTTAGATTGGTAGATATATATATATATATATATATATATATATATAAGCTACTAACACATTGAGTGAATGGCATCGCTTTGTAATCTTTCCATGTTAGCTTCTCATCTCCAGGCTGGCATTTTATTGCCTCCTGTTCTTCCTGTTTCATAAAAGTAAGGAATTGCTACTATCTCGAGCTGTAAAATGTTTTCAAAATGAATGAATCTGAAGCAGTTGGGACGACGTACTAGGAGCTGTTTCATTGCTCGAGGACATTTGGTGAGGAAATATACTGCAAACAACATAGTTTTGGCTGTGGTCTCATTTCCGGCGAAGAGGAGATTAATGATGAAATCAGCAGTGGCATTATCTGGTAAACTTTCTTCCTCTACAAGTCTCCCCAGCACCCCATTCCCAAATCCTCCTGCACCTTCTTGCTTTTGCATCTTAATCGTCTTGTATATCTTGCCTATGATTCTCTTCCTTGCCTTCTTCCCCAAAAATGAAATGGCATGAAAAAACAAATTTCTTGATGGAAGTCATATTATATGACATACTATATTGGAATGAAATTACTGTCATGCATATATATATGCATTCTTCAATACATACCCTCATTGCAGAGTGGTAAGCAAACCCGGGTATGTTGATTGGAAGAGAGAGACATCCATCTACAAAGTCGGAGAAGAGTTGAGCCAGTTCCTCGATCTCGTATTCACTCGAAACACCAAGCAGTTGGTTAACCATGAGATGAATGGCTAGCTGCAGGGCATGAGGTGAAACATTGGATTATCCAGCAAGGTGTGAGTTCCACAAACAAGATTATCTTGAACTTCAAATATATATATATACTTGCCTTCCTGCAAACATCTTGGAGAGATATGACATGGTGGTCTGGAAAATCCTGCAGGGTATTATGCAGAACATACTGGATACGGTCCAAGAAATGGGAGTTGAGCTTGTCCAGCCGCATCATGTTGGAGGCGATGCCATGGAGCCGCCTCTGCTGGTCTCCATGGATGGTGATTATTCCGTCCTTACCAACCAAGTCCCTGAAGGATTTGGGATAACTGGACTGGAACAGCTTCCCTTCATTCTGCATCACGTAGCGGTTGAAGGAAGGGTCCGTGGACACAACAGCCCATTTCCCGAACAGGCTGCACGAGAACACTCTTCCAAACCTCTTCGCTTGCTTCTGGACAAATGCAGGTGGGTGAGAGCCTGCAACAGCACTGCACCAGCTGAAGCTGTGCCCGATGAGCGGCCAGCCTCGGCTTCCCGGAGGAAGCTGATCGGTTTTCCCCTGCATCTTCCATATGAGAAGAAGCCATGCCCCGAGCAAAAGGAGGGGTGTGATCAGAAAAGGCCACACTAGCAGGTACATTTGTGCGTGAACCTTGGAACGAGCTACCTAGCCTGTGATTGATGTGAACTTATATATACGCTTACTACAGCTGTAACACGGGATTAGCTTTTTGAATGGATTATTAAATAGATGAGAATTTGATTATTCTAATTATATACTACTCCACCACTTGGTTGCGAGCTCAAGGATTCTTTTGCTGCCATCTTTGCTCTGCATTGCTCGAGAACGACTAGTCCACCATTGCTCGAGAACTATTGCTTTCTTGCATGACTATTGGGTTTTGTAATTCTGTAATAAACATAAATAAATAGTGGACAAATGGGTATCTTTCATTTCATATGGATCAAGTCAACCATTAAAAGTGAGGTCTAAAATTTGATCACAAGTTTAAAGAAACCCTCAAAGAATCAAGATCTCACTTTCTGCCACATTATTCTACTCACAATTTTATATGGGGAGGTTGAAAAACAAAGCGTGGATTGGTGAGCAAGGATTTCCAAATCAGGATCCTTGGCTGGCTGATGGAAGAAAGAAGTACTCTATATATCAAAATGTGACAGCAAGATCCAGCTAATCTTGACTGATTTTGAAACAATATTTACTCCTTTTCCCGTAATCTGCAAAACTGTTGACCTTTTTCTTAATTTTTATATTTCAGTATCTCTATGTGATCCTAACATTTCATTTTGACATAAAGATTTGGAAAATTTCATTAGTCACGAAAAATGACACTCATTTTTTCACTTACTGATTGATGTGGTAAATGATGTGCTAATAGGTAAATGTATGATAATTAAAAAAATTAGAAAAGTAAGAATGATATGAAGAAGATTTTTAAGGAGATGTGCCCCGTGGCAAAACTCAAAGATTAAGTGTGTAAAAATTGATTGTTTATATGTATAGTATTTATTGGAGATTAAAATGGAAAGATGGTTGATGGAGGTCGGGGAAGATGGTTAGGGGATTGGGCCTTCATGTTGCTTCCATGATGGGCGTTATGGATCCGTCAGATCCATATCCACATAAACGATTTTGGGTCTAAGGTTTCAGTATGAGAAATTTATTTATTTAGAAATGTTTACTGGATCAGCCAACCTCTTCTTACGTGGCTAGCTGCAAAAATAAGAAAAGTAAAAACAAAAAGACAAAGTTAGTAAATACTACTCTATCTATCCGTTTTCAATTAATTCTATATTTTTCATGGATACGAAGATTAAAGTGAATATAAAATTTTATTTAATTTGACATAATTAAAAATGAATAAAGATTACAAAAAAAATAAGATAGAAAAAATTAAGATAAAATAGATAGTATAATTTAGTAATTTTAGAAGAGAAAATTTTTCATTTAAAAAAAATGTATACCTTAAAAGGAACAGCCCCCAAACAATGTGTAGAGGTAAATGGGCAAGGAGTAATGATTTTAGCAAAACCAACCATATGGGTAGGGTAGCTAGCTGCAATAAATAAGTGTCACCAAAATAAATGGTGGTAACGGGAAAGAAAGTAAGTATTGCAAATAAATGCGAGAGTCAAATATAGTATAAATTCTGCCAGTGTATTTATCAGTAGATGATTTTACATTCATTGAAGTATTTGAAAAATGATTGGTAGTTATGTAATTGTCCGGTTAGTTGGATTTGGATTTTTATATTATCTTGTAATTAAATCATTTAGACTAGTGAGTGAAATATCAAATAGATAATGATTAACACAATTACAATTGTATAAATTCATCTATTCATTTCACGTCACCATCAGACCATTTGATATGCCACCATGATACAAAAAAAGTAACAAAATTTGACCATGTGTCAAACTTTTTATTGCGGTTAGATTTTGATCTAGAGACTAGAGTCCGTTTGAGAGTCAGATAAAATAACACTTGATATTGTACTAAACTGAGTAGCAATTAGTATATTACCCTTAATAAAATGAAGGGCTGTGGTGTATTATTGGCAACGGTTGTTGTAAAACGGGTAGTAGTAGTAGTATATGTTACTCCTTCATAATCAACTGAGCCCAAACCCGCCTCTAAATGTACCATCACTTCACAAAGAGAAAAGCAATCCAGCAACCCCAGTCCTTAACCCATCATCTCAAAGTTACCATTATATCATTACAAAATTTTACAACTTGCATCATAAACATTCTTTCATTAAAATCTTGACATATCTAACTGTGATAAATCTAATTCTATACTTGTTGTTTCTAAATACATTTTCTAGGTTTTTTTAACAAGGTTTTTTTTTCATAATAAGTCAAATCAACTAAGTTTTGTGAGATGGAGTACAAAAGAACACAAATCATTATTTAATGACGGAATTGAACAAGTGAAATGCCACTTTCAAATTTATACTCACTTCATCCCAATAAAATTGATATATTTTTCTTTTTTTGACCGTTCCAGCAAAATTGGTACGTTTTCTAAAAAAATAAATCTTTCGCATTAACTTTACCTTTATTACCCTTCATTTTCCTTCCCACTAAAAAAATTATTTTTATCTTATATAACTACTGTACATTTTTACCCTATAGTCAACGATATTCTTTAACCTTTGTTACCCAGTCAAATGTATCAACTTTGCTAGAATGGAGGGTGCATCTTTTACTACCCCCGCCCCACTAAAAAAATTATGTTTATCTTATATGACTACTTTACATTTTTACCCTATAGTCAACGATATTCTTTAATCTTTGTACCCAAATAAATGGTGCGTACTCAAATATCCTTAAAAAATAGTGTATTTCTCTTTATAGAAATTGTAATTTAACTGTTTTACTTAATTACCCCCTAACATTCATCCTCCAATTTTTAACATTCATCCTATCCTATCCTCTCAGTTAAGTGTCAAAAGAAATGCACTATTTATTTGAGACAAAGAGTATTTTGTATGCTAGTATTTTAGCCAAAATGTTCATAGGAAGTATTTTATAGAAATTTCTGTAGTAGTAGTAGCATGCATTTAGTGACTATAAATTATTTAGAAATATATAACGTATTTAACTTTATATGTTAAAAAAATATAGAAAATAATAGGAAAAAAAGATGAAAGGGACAGACAAAATACGGGACAGAAATCAGTACCTCCTTTCTAAATTTTAATTTCTAGATATACAACTTGGAAGAATTTCTACTAGCAACAGTCCCAACACATAGTGCTCAACTTCTTTCCTCTTTACAATTTCCACTTCTTCAAGCAGCTTAATTACGTCACTGCTCTCTTAAACAGGAAGGAATCCAATTCCCAACTTTCCGCAGGAAAGGAAGAACCCACCAATTGAAAAAGAAGCCAACAAGGAAAGAAGAAAATGAACACCCTAAATAACTACACCCACTTGCTGAAATTACCCTCCGACCCATCAAGACGTGGCAAAATCTCATCCGTAGATCAACCCTCCAACACACAAAGATTCTGACTTCGGGTCAGGTCCACAGCCAGAGGCCTATGCTGCTCATTAGAGAAGAGAAGAAGGACAAGAAGATGGTGCTGCTGAGTGAGAAGAGAGGGCGGCTTGCATCACTTGGATTGTCCATGCCGGTGGGGCCCAGCCCGGTCGTTGAGACACCGCCACCGTACACCGATGATGGTGTCCCGGTTGTTCCGGTGGTGGTGCCGGTGGTTGTCCCAGTAGTTGTACCAGTAGTTGTCCCTGCAGTGCTATGCACCAAGAAAATGGACAAACGAGGAAACATGACAGATCAGCTGATTGAAACAATAATAATCATTTACAAATTGAAACATTTCATGGAATCAATCAAACAGGGGAATTTGTTCTCCCTAACAGTACCAAATACGGGTTTTTAAGATTTTCAATACCCATGTTTCCCGAAGCGACTTTTTTTTCTAAAACAATTCTGAAAAATATACTACTACTCAGTATATATAACAAAAACTTTAAAGACAAAAACCATTAACTAAAATATGAAAATAAAACATATAAAAACATATTCTTCTTGGGATGGAGGATGTAAAAAGAGAAATAATTTGGTGGGAAGTGATTAAAGTGAAGACAAGCAAATACAACCGATGAAATATGATTCAACATCATGATGCACAGCTCATCATGCCAAAATAACTATCAGTAGTACTCTCAATGAGAGAAATGTCAAATAACAATGGTTACATTTTCATTTTTAGAAAGTTTTATAGGAGTATTATTATTATTATTTTTCATTTTTTAACAGCAATTTTTACCGATTTTACTGGAATTGAGCATTGCTGTAAGTATATGAGAGAGAGAGAGAGAGAGAGAGTAGCACATAGATGCACTAATGGCCAATGGGGGGTATTTTGAGAGAATAAGATCCAGCGTATATGCTATGTTCTTTAAATATCTGTTCCCTCAAGTTTTTTTTAGCTTAGAATTTTAAAAATCTTTACAAAAATTAAAGTCTGCTTAAGGAAGCAAAGCAAAACAGCGTTTCTAACCTACTTCTGTCTTTTACAGAACCATAAATTGAGTACTGAGAAAATGAGAGTTGTATTGTGGAGTACTATCTAGCAAAAATTTCATGGGGCTAATTTGAAGGAAGGATCACAAGATCAAAAATGGAACTTCTGAAAAGAATATGACTCATTTGTCCGAACAACATAAATCCAGATTTGAACAAACTAAAAACTTAAAATACTCCAGCGATTAACATAGAAACGAACCTGGCACTTGAGGGATATGAGCAGCCAGTGGCAACATCTGCAGACCAAATTAAAAGAGCCCCAAGGAAGGACACAGGCACAAAACCGACCGACTTAGTTAAGAGCTATAAACCCAGAAAAAGTAAAACAAACAAAGAAAGCTTTTTGCAGGTTTTTTTTTTTTTTTTTGCTTTCCTTTCAAAACTCAGAACTTACTAGATGGAGGGTTAGAACTGGGAGTGGCAGTCCCAGAAAAATCACAAGCACCAGGACCTTGACCTTTCCTCTGGAAATAGCTATTAGCCGCATAGTTACAGTGATCCTTCACTGTGTTTGGCTGGAAACAGGGACCATTCTGAAGGATTGGAGTACAATCAGCCCCAGCTCCACATGCATAATCTATTGCCTTCTGCAGGGCAGAAGTATCAAGCCCATCTCTACATAGACAGTAAGTAGCACCTACACACCCCCAACAAAAAAATAAAAAATCAAACAAAATTCATAGCCAGATGAAAAGCTCGAATCTTTAACAGACCCAGTTAACTTTCAACACTTGGATCCAACTGTCTTGCTTGATGATCCCTTAGATTAGAACTGGAAAAGGTCAAAAAAAAAGTTTATGGGTAATAAAGGAACTTACTTGAAGGGCCAGCTGTGGCCAGGAACAAGATTAAACAGAGCAAAAGCAACATGATTGCTGAAATACTTTGGGGGAAGTTTAAAGACCGGTTTTTTTCTGAAGACTGGAAGTTGATTGAGAGAAGAGAGAAGAGAGAAGAGAGAAGAGAGGCTTGGGAGACCCCTGGACTGAGACCTTGGTTTGGAGAGTCTTACGTATGAAAAGGCATTTTGGTAATGTATTTTTATACTACCAAGGCATTATGGTTTTTGGACTGTGTTTTCTAATTTCAACCATTGTTTAATTATTAATTTATAAGGGAAAAGACCGGACCATCTTGGAAATTGAGTGGAAAAGGGTTCTTCTTCATTTGCTAAGAAGAAAGAATATTTTGCAATTTGATTCAAACGGTCATAAACCCATGTGGTGATCAGAAGTTAACCCAACCTGGTCTGGGTTGGTACTGGCCCTACCGTTGGGTGTCTGCTGCAGGGAGCTCTTGGTGGAGAGTTCGCTACTTCGCTTACTGCTGATGCCCTGTCGTTGTGACTTGTGAGGGAAAATGGTAACAGTGAAATTTTAATCTGGCTATATTTTTGGTTTAAAAAATTTGAGACTGTAATATCAATTTTAAATCTACATTAATTTCACATCAATTTTCTAAAAAAAAAATTTGTCAAATGAATAAGGGAAAAAAGGTAAAAGGTAATTTTACTATTAAAGTTTATGAAATATTTAAATTTTTCACTAATATTCATTTTGAAGCGAGAGTGTGCTAACATTTCATTGAATGAACAAATTTGGTACAGGGACAACATTTATTCTAAAAATATATAAACAATGTTCACGTAAAAGCTTAGTGACTTGTCACATGACTAACAACGGGGAGACAACTTAACATCCAATAGTAAATTTATCTTTTAATAAAATGTTAATGACATTTTCATTTTCAAAATATATTTGAGTGCAAATTTGATATTTTGTAAATTTCAATGATAAAATTAAACTTTTCCCAATGAACTAACATCAATTGGGAACAAAGTTTCTTTAAAATAACACTACATCGCAATTTACCGGGCTATGTTTCCAAATTAAAATCAAGCATTTCCAAATTAAAATTTTCATTTTTCTCACAATTTTTCTTTATCTTTCAAAAAGACTTTTACGTTTTTGTTTTCATAAAACTTCCTAGATGACCGTGATAGTTAAAGTTATGACAACCCACAATGTCATCCATCATATCAGGGGAAAAAAATTCATAAAAGGTGTGTTTAGGGGATGAATTTCCTAAATTTTTTTTGAATCCAGACCAATTTTATCATTGTCAGAGAGCTAGACACAAAAGTTGCAATACTTTAAGAGTAAATTTTGTTGATAATTTTGTAAAAATAATTATTGTCATGTTTTTATCACTTTAAAATTTTATCATGTTTAAGTCTTATTCTATGATATTGTGTTTTATTTTGGTCATTTTCGTCTTCCTAAACCGTTAGTTTCAACAAATTTATGTGAATTTACTCTTTTACCCTTATGAAAATTTTACTTAAATCCTCAAACTTATAGTTCCCTAAAATTTGAACCTAAAAGTTTAATTCATATCTAAAATTTCCGTCTTTTCTTTAGGGAGGCCAACCTTCTCGAACACGATCTCGGGTACCTTGCCCTCGCTCTGACATTTACATTAATTAATGTTAATCGCTAGTATTAACAAATGCTTAAATCATTTTTAGATGGAGGTAGTACAATAACCTAGTGCTCATTGAATGCTCAATTTATTAACGGTGTCCATGGGGAGCTTCGGGACGAATAGTGAGGAAATAGTTCCTGTCATCAGCAAGAGGAGTATCCTAAATGCGGTTTACGCTATAAATTGTTAAAACTTAGTTGACACTATGAATTCACGCAAAAACACGGTGATAAAGTTTTACAATGGATGCACGTCCTGTCGCAATCTCCTTCGAAGGAATAATGAGATTAAATTTCAAACCGTATCAACATAGATTTTTCCACGTTCATGAAAAATATCATGAGATGACGATGCATTGAGATAATTACTGTAATCATGTCCCATTACAAGGTTGATATTGCATAATCAAAATGTATATTATGGAACATGGCTGTTTGCACACAAAATGATAACTTTAATTTGAAAATATGTTAGACAGTTTCATAAACTTGAAAAAAATTATCTTAGATTCAACCTACTCAAAATAATGTGAATTGAAAATTGAAATAGACTCGCATATTAACGATTTTTTCGATGTTCGGCTCGGTTTTGTGAGTTTACGAACTTTTTAACATTCATACAAATTACAATGCCCTAGTGCATATCTTAAAGTTGAACTAACTGTAGCTAAATGGGAAAAGGACCTCATTTGCCACCAACGTTTGGACAAAGTCTCCATTTTGCCATTTTTTTTCAAGTCCTTTTTACCATCATATTAAGTTTCTCAGACTATTGTAACCACTACTCTTTTTTAATGGACCCTATTTTGTCACTGAGACGGTGAGACCGTTAATGAAGAGAATATTCTTAGAATATTCCGTTACGGATTATATTTTAATACCCAATTTGATCCCAAACTTTTTAAAATGAAAAAAATTAACTATAAAACAATTTAAACCCCTCACCTAGAGAATCACTCAACTACGTCGTCGCCCAATATCACTTTCCTCGACTGCCAGCCACCATGCACGCCAAGACCGATTCGAAAGGCACCAGCCTTGACCCCTCATCCCCGACGAGGTCTCCCTGTCGCTGTCTTGTCTACTACGCCCTGAGCCCTTCTCGTGACTAACAACGGCGAGAATACCACCACGTTTTTGCATTCCCCTCCCGTCCTCAGCCCCATGGGCTTGCCGCCACATTCGGACTCCTCTGTCGGCTGACACTCCGTTATTCCAGCTCCGTTAAGCTCAAATCACGCAAGATATGAAGACAAATTCGTCAACCCGACAACTGATTAACAATCCCTAAGTCAAGCTAATTTACGTCTAATTAAGGAAGCCAAAAGCGATTCATGAGTGAATAATTCAATGAAAAATTAAGAATAAAACGATGGAGTTTGAAGAGCCGGAAACATCACGGATGAAGATGAAGAGTTGTTTAGAATGTGGATGAATTTATCAATTTTTAAAAATTTTAGATTCTAGTTTCAAATTAATTTAATGATAGTGGTAATCAGGGTTCAAAAACCATGATGGTAGCGGCATTTAAGGACTCGGAAAAAAATGGTAAAATAAGGACTTTGGCCAAACATTGATGGCTAATGGGGTCCTTTACCCGCAGCTAAATCTTAGGGGTCTAACTCCAGCTAAATGTTATTAGGGGTTCAGATGAAAGTTCAGACGAAGTTAGTGGCTGAAAGTCACTTTTGGTTATTTCGTCAATTCAAAAACCCTAATGCTCGTGCTACATCACTTACTGGCTCGAGAGCTGGACCTCAACAATGGCGTCACAAATGGCGATTCTGACCCGCACGCGGATCCTACTGAGGAGCCAAGCGAAACCCATTTCCACTTTCTCCTTCCTCTCGCAAGAGCCCCAACTCGCGGAACCGGCCCATGACACTACGCCTCTGCCGCCGAACCCAGCCTCCGGCAGCCCACTCTACCATGAGAACTGGCGAATCCCGATCCCCGTCACAGATAGCCAAGCGCTAATACCTGTTGGGATAGCTGGCATGGCTCAGGCGAATCGTTCTATGTGGTTGTCACGTACTCCGAACGCGGCCGGTCTCATGAACAAGTTGGCGGAGCTGATAACGGAGCAGAAATGGTCAGAAGTGAAGGGGTTGTTTGAGTACTGGGTTCGATCTCTGGATAAGAATGGGAAGCCGAACAGGCCTGATGTTGGATTGTACAACCATTATTTGAGGGCTAATTTGATGACCGGAGCATCGGCCGGAGAGTTGCTTGATCTCGTGCGTCAAATGGACGATTTCGCAATTGTTCCCAACACAGCGTCGTTGAATCTAGTGTTGAAGTCTATGTGTCAGGCAGGAGAAACGGAGGCTGCTGAGATGCTGCTTCAACGGTAATTCTTGCTTATAACCTGGACTCCAATTTTTTTTTCGCTCTTGTAAAAGCCGGAATTTTGGGTAGATTCTGTTTTATTTTTTTCGTTTTGGATGTTTGAATCAGCTTCTGGAAATCACAATGTACTTTCCTAGGGATTGGTTGATGACCGTTTCTGTTTTGCATCTGTTCTCTTCCCTGTTTCCCTTAAGTATAGAGTAAACTTTTGAGAGAAAAGGGAAAAAATAGCTAGTAGTATTGAGTTCTTGTTTTAAACATATCTGAAAACTGTTTTTAGGAGTGTACTGAGGTTCTCTGTTTTAAAGTTTATATGGGTTGTAAGAACCATTTTCCAGAAACAGCTGGGCCAGTGAAACTTAGCATTGTTTAATTTAAGTTCAACTTTTGGAGTGTGATGGTTGCAGAGTAGAGTAAACTAGCAAAAGTGTCGTTTCTTCCTTAAGAAATTTATCTTCATGAGTACAATGCGAATATTATAGAACCCTATCTGTAGGATGCATCTTTGTTGTATATCGTTTCTATGCTTGGCGTTATCTTTTCAGAGTAAGCTCTTGAGTCCGAGTTTAATCAAACACGAAAGTTGTTTCTTTTTAATTGAAGCTAAAGACTATCACCAGATGACTTGTTCCCAGTGCTGACTCTTATCACTAAAAGTTGTAGTCAAGCAGCGGTTATGTACAAGAGAACTAGCTGAGCTGGGATAACTTTAATGCAATTCTAGAAGTAGTTACTGTATATGTTTGTAAAGTTCTTAGTCGGCTCATCTTTTCCATGCCATATTCATATTTAGATTGCATTTTTTTCACACTAACTGGTGCACTATTTTATACTACTGTTTTTTTTTAAATTCTGAGTTTAATATCTTTTGGGAGATAACATTATGCATAATAATCAATTGAAAAGCGTTTTTTCAGAAAGTAATACTCCCTCAATCTCTTTTAAATTATTACATTTGATTTTCGATCTGTGTCTGTCTCCAATTTTTATTAAGAAAATTTTTGTTAAAAAATCTGAAAAAAAATATATTTAATAACTGAAAAAACTATTTATCTAATGTATATAAGTTATTTGATGTTGCATGTCCAATTGTTGATGCAAAAAATTCATATTAGATGTTGAAAAATAAACCTAACAATTGAAAAGAGAGAGAGTAGTTTTTAAAATTTAACTAACCCATTAAATTGACAAAAATACATATAACAAAAAAATAAAATAAAACACTTTTATGACTTTTAAGGTGTAAAGTTTTAGTAATAGTCATTGTAGAAACATTACTATAGATAAGAAGCATGCAAGATAATGGTTAATAAGATTTTGAACAAACGCAGCCTTAGTTTTACTTGGAAATCTGCCAATAGAAGCTGTTATAGGCAGGGGTGTTCATTCGGTTGGTTTGGCCATAACGGTCTGAATAGAGTCAAACCGTTCGGTTTATGGAGATGGGAATTACAAACTAAACAGTCCGAATAAGAACTAAGAACCAAACCAAACCCACCGAATAATATTTTGGTTGGATCGGTTCTTAATTTCGGTTTGTTGAATTTAAACAGATTTGGCATAATATTTCGGTTGATGAGCACAAGTTTAAGTTTAGGTTAGAGTTCTAAATTTTGACAAAACGCACATGAAAAAGATAAATTTGGAAGACATCCTTACCTTTAAGGTGAGCGGATATGAAGCAGACTGAGTTGGGCTAAGACAAGTTAGGTTAGTGGTCATTGCGTCCCGTTGAAAATTTTGGAAGCAACAAATAGAGTTGGCAAGTTGGGATCAAAGAACGGAAACAGTAAGGTTATGGACTGTTTATTACATAGTAATCCACAAACTTTAGTACTTGTATATTTCGGTCATTTCGGTTTCTAATTATATTATCCATAACCGAACCATATAACCGATTATGATTTTCTATTTTTAACCAATCTGAACAACAGATTAACCGATTCAAACCGTCTAATATCAATCGGTTATTCGGTCTTTTCGGTTTTATCCAAATAGTGAACATCCCTAGTTATAGGAGTGGCACTCAAGCGCTTTCCACTTTGTTTTGGGCCTTGCATGTAAAGCCAATAATTTGCAAAATTGGCATCAGGTCATCCTGAATGCATATTGTTTAGAAGCCTGAAATTATGTTGCGGGCACTGAGTGGATTGGATCTGTAACCTTGTAGCATGCTTAAACCCATTAAAGCGTTTCACCCTTCAAATGTAATGAAACTTTTTGCTGCTTTGCATGGAGTAAAAACTGAGTTACATTACTCTGTAACAGCTCACATGACATAAACTAGGTTTTAATTGAATTAGGCCCAATTCTGTTTTTCGTAGTGGGTTTAAAAGTGAGTATTGGTCCTATTAGAATTGGAGTTAAATTTTGAGCATCATTTTCCCCACTGTTGTTATCAGGATGCTGCAATCAGATGATGGACCTCAGCCTGACGATGAGTCATATGAATTAGTTATTGGCATGCTGTTGATGCAAGATCAGATTGATGCTGCTCTTAAATATATTGATTTTGCATTAAAATCTAATTGTTCTTTGTCAACAAAAGTGTTTTCTTACTGTGTGAGAAGCTGTGTTTCCAAGAAAAGGCTCGACACTTTGGTGTCCATTATTGAAAGGTGCAAGGTACACAGTTGTTTCTATTGTATTCTCAAATTTACTCATCTCTTACTGATTTTCTTATACTTTTTCTTACTCTGGTTAGTATGATCTGTTTAGTTTTCAATATGTCTCATTTGGGTTTCCAGACAACAGACCAGAACAGAGCTTTGTATCCTTCGTGGAATACGTGCAACTATATTGCAGATGTTGCAATGCAGATGGATAACAGCAAATTAGCTTTTTATGCTTTGGAGTTTATGGACAAATGGATTACCCGAGGTGAACAGGCTAGGCCACCTTTGCCCCTTGCTGTGGATGAAGGGACAGTTGTGTCTGCTTTAGCAACTGCTGGTAGGACATACAGTTCAACTCTAGTGGATGCAGCATCCGTTGTCTTGCAACATTCATTGCATCGAAAGAAGCCCCCTAGACCTGAATGTTACATTGGTAAAATATGTGCACATGCATCCTTGGGAAATCTTGATAAGGCACTTCATACTCTCAGTAGATTTGAGGTCACGTATGGAAGTCTGACAGCTGAAGCAGAAGATCTGTTCTCACCTTTCACCTCATTACACCCCTTGGTTGTTGCTTGCTCCAAGAAAGGTTTTGAGACTTTGGACTCAGTATGTCCTATTCACTTTTTTAATTTTTTCAATCGTTTTGACTGCCTTTTCTTTTCCTCTTAAAAAGAACCAATTAGCAGCAAAAATTAAAAGTCAAAATACAGATCAGTATCCTGAACTATGGTAAAATGGGCAATTAAAGGCCTCAACAAAAAACAGTGCAGATAAAGGCCTGAACTATAGTTATTTGGAGCAGATGAGGGAATCGACCAGACCCCTATTTGCAACATTTTCTATAGTTCAGTCCCTTATCTGCACTGTTTTTTGTTGAGGCCCTTAATCGCCAATTTTACAATAGTTCAGGATACTGATCTGTGTTTTATCCTAATTAAAAAGAGATGTCAACTAGGGAACCTTTTTAGTGATGAATTTCAAAAACAATCTTTCTTCTTGGTGCTTTTGGCATCCCCTTCAATAAGAAGTTTCTCGGTTAAAAGATATATGGAGTACTAGCTTAACCTTTGCATACATAGCCAATGCTTCATACTGGCAGCCCATGGTTTGTTTCTTAAACATTATTTTTCAAAATTTTCCCAGGTCTATTTTCAACTTGAGAACATGAGCCGTGCAGATCCTCCTCATAAATCTGTTGCTGCTCTAAATTGTATAGTTTTAGGTTGCGCAAATATTTGGGATCTTGATCGTGCCTATCAGACATTTGAGTCAATTAGCTCCTCGTTTGGGCTTAATCCTGACATTCACTCCTACAATGCTCTTATGTATGCATTTGGAAAGGTCAAGAAGGTATGTTTGCTAGCTCCTTTTCTGTTTATTCTCAGATGCATGCATATGTGCTGCCTCCCACCTCTCTGTGTGCATCAATACAATTATCTCTGATACTGGATTTCATGAGACACTAGAGTGCATGGAAATGCCATGTTGGTGCAATCCCTAGCCAGCTAGGTCTTTTCCTTTTACAGTGGTTCACTTTAGATTACACAATTGGAAATAAAGAATCTAGAAGGAGTGGTAGTTACTTTTTTCTATGTTTGTGTGGTACTTTTGTTATGAAATGATTTTTTTGGCAACATTATATGTCCCTAAACAATGACCTGTATTACTGGTTCATCCTGGAACTATCAATTGTTGCACCCGTCACTGTGGAAATTTTGATTTGTTGCACTATCAGTCATTTCCTTCCAGTTTAACTATCGAATATAGATGGAAAAAGGTCTGAACTGGAAGCAAAGGAAAAATATGACCAAAGTGCACACCTAAGCAGAGTTGAATTTCCTGAGAAGCTTTTGCACAAATAATAACATTGAAAGTCATATTTCTAGAAAATTCTAAATAATAACACATTTTAACTTGATAAAGTTAAAAGAGAAAGTAATAATATAATAAAAAATAGTTTCATGATATATATACCTTTAAAATATTTAAGATGAAAAAAGTGAGTACAGATACTGAAATAGAAAAGTTAGAATACCCATACAATCAGAACGGCTTTTATGCTGGAATAGCAACAGAAATGCCATGGATTTTCTATGCTTTTCTCTATCTTACACCAAATTGCATGCTTGACCCAGTATTTTAATGCAATAAGCCCTTGTTGTTTTTGTATTGGCATGTGTTCATGGCTCTTCCCTATCCTCGTTCCACACAAATTCTTCATTCTTGTAAAAGTTAAGCCAACCCTCGGGGATCATTCTGCAACCGGGATCAGCTGAGCTTAGTTACAGATATAATCTGTAACCGCTTCAGAAATTCAGATCCTGTTTCTATTGTACTATAAAACTTCCAAAGAGCTGTTGGCTAATAAAAAAATGGCAGTCATCATTTGACTACAAATAAGAGAGCTGGTGAACCTAATGTGGATGTACACCATATCAAGTCTAATTTACCAATGATGTTATTACATACAAGGCCCTTGGCCACAAAAAGAATCTGAAAAATGTGGATAAGAAATGGTGGGAAAGCTACACTAACAAAAAAGTTCGGACTTTTTCTTATTTTTGACATCAAGCAGTAAATAAGTGCTGCAGAACTTCTATTTTGAGATGTGATCCAAATCTGATCCTTTCCGACCCTTACATAATCTCACGTTTGGTTATTTTGGCTACAGTTTTCGTTCTCACTCGCTTTGTTGCATACATATCTCGATAATTTTTTCCCCATTGCAGACGCATGAGGCCTCAAATGTAATGGAGCATCTTGTAAGCTTGGGACTTAAACCCAATTCCAAATCATATACTTTGCTTGTTGACGCCCATCTGATCAATCGGGATATAAAAGCTGCTCTGTCAGTGATTGATGACATGGTAAGTGCTTTATTTGCTGTCACTAGAACTTTTGCCGTGTATCTTCTAGTGCATATGTCACTGGATTTCTGTATGGCAGGTAAATGCTGGATTCGTACCCTCAAAGGAAACACTGAAAAAGGTCCGAAGGCGATGTGTAAGGGAGCTGGATTTTGAGAGTGATGATAAAGTGGATTCGTTGGCTAAGAAGTTCAATATTAGAATGGGCAATGAGACACGTAGAGGCATGCTTTTTAATCTTGACTATGGCATGGAGTATGCATCATAGGTAACTCTGCAGCCTATAATTGTACCTCCTTGAATGTGTGTTTTAGTGTTTACATTAATTCAGAGGCAAAAGCTTTCATGAATTCCGAACAGTGAAGTTCTTGAAGTTCTTCCACTCAAATATTGACACACAGATTATTAGATGCCCTGCTAGTGTCATTTGAGAAGATGATGTGCTTACTTTCTGAAGAATTTTAAGAACTTCACTTGTGCACCTTCATGTCAATCTTGATCAGCACTTACGGCGACCACCTTGATGTTCGTCTGTTGAAAACAACATTTCATCCATTAATGCCCTTTTTTTTCTTATCTGATTTCTTGCAGGCATATATGTGCAAGGATTAGCAATCTGATTTTGTAGATTTTCTCATCGAAATTGTTTTTTTCGGGAACCTTATTTTGCCTGTGCATTATATGAATGGTGTTTGTTAGGATGGGGCTTGTAATATCTCATAAAGAGTTTTCTGCTTTTACAGTTTTTTTCCCTACAGTTGTTTTAGGTTGCATAGAATATGTAGACCGGCAGATTTGTACGCTTTTATTTTCAAAAGAAAA
The DNA here is from genome assembly GCA_024586325.1 of Stellera chamaejasme. Classification (NCBI taxonomy): domain Eukaryota; kingdom Viridiplantae; phylum Streptophyta; class Magnoliopsida; order Malvales; family Thymelaeaceae; genus Stellera; species Stellera chamaejasme. The sequence goes on from CM044979.1 coordinate 50,682,065, forward strand.
AGATATTTACTTGAATAAATGTAAAACATGGAGGGGCTAGGAATCTTCATCATTTACTTGAAGTGATCTAATGTCGTATATCACGGACTGATTACTCAACTACTCTGTGCGGCATTTAGACATACCTCCCTTGTGCTAAGTCAGTCTCGATCCAACCCAAAGATGCCTTGTAGGCTTTGAGAAAGTTCAGAGAACTTGAGAGTGCTAGAGAGCTTTTGAAGGAGAATTTGTATTGATTGCTTGAAAATACTTAGATGGTTACAAATGAGCCCCAAGTGGGGGTATATATAGGATTTCACCTCCTCAATGGACGGTCAGGATCTTGTTTCAATGGTGGAGATTAAGTCTCTAGAATTCTCTATACCTCTCTATACATCTCTACACTTATCTATAATAGTTTAGGCTTTTCTAGAAGTCTCTAGAAAGTTCTAGAGAGTGTGAGAGGTATCTTGGAAGGACCTAGCCCCTTTAAATTCGGATTTGAGCCTAAGGTGTTTGATCCACAGGGCTCGGTACACCTTGTACTTGGTGTGGGATGTCTGAATGGGCTCAAGTTAGCCTTAGAATTTTGTTGAGCCTAATTGGACCGTTACATCCTCCCATACCTATTCCAGCGATGTCTTCGTCGCGGTCTCATGGTACGCTCGGACCTTGTTCCCATACTGTCATAGAGTGAGCCCATGCTCCCATGTCACCTTTGTGTCCGGATGGCCCCTCTATTGCACCAAGTACTCCTTGTAGCTTGCATGTACTCCTCACCTCTTGTGAGTATGGTTCGCCAAAAACCTCTCCACCTCGCTTTCAAGCGTGGTAGCAACTGATGTGGGAGCTCTATGAGATTCACCTCGTGTTGGATCCTCCTGATCTGTATGGTAAGGTTATAAGGAAACTCACATGAAAAACGGGGTGGAGCTCCAAGTGTGGCAAGGTGACCCTATAAGCAAGCTTTCCTATTCTCTTCTCTATAGGGAAGAGTCCTTCATACCTGCGTAGCAAGCTTTTGTGCACATTGCCATAGCTCCTGAAGGTATGTGGGAGAAGCTTCACCATAACTAAGTCTCCTTCATTGAACTCCACATGCCTTCGTTTGTGGTCCGCCCACTTCTTTCATCTTGGCCGCCTTGGCCAAGCATGCCTTGGTTAACTCGGACTTTTCTCTCCAGCCTTTGGCAAAGATGAAGGCACCAGGACTCTTGCATGGGCAAGCTGTCGCCATAGTGTGGGGAGCTAGAGGTTGTTGTCTCGTTGCCAACTCGAATGGACAGGCTCCCGTAGACTCGCTCTTCTGGAGGTTGTAGGAGAATTGAGCTATGTCTAATAACTTCATCCAATCTCGTTGATTGACACTAACGAAGTGCCTAAGGTACATCTCCAACAAGGCATTCACTCTCTCCGTTTACCCATCTGATTGTGGGTGAAAGCTTGTGGAGAAGTTGAGCTCTGTGCCGAACATCTTAGAGCTCCATCCAGAACTTGTCAGTGAAGCGAGTGTCCCGGTCGCTCACTATGGAAGTAGGCATGCCCCGGCACTTCACTACATGCCGAAAGAAGAGCCTGGCTGCATCCTCTGCTGAAAACTTCAGACTTGTTGAGTCTGTCCACCACGACCATGATGTTGCCACACCCATCCACCTTTGGCAACCCCACTATGAAGTCCATAGAGACACTATCCCATGGCCTTTTCGGAATGGGGAGAGGCCGCAATAGTCCTCCGGGACGTGATTGCTCTGTCCTGTCTTGTTGGCACACAAGACAACTCTTCACATATAGTTCCACATCGTCACGCATACTTGGCCAATAGTATGTCCGCTCTACTAAGACCAATGTACGCCTTTCTGGATGTCGTGCCCACAAGAAGTCATGACACTCCTTGATGATCTCCTTGCGGAGTCCATCCCATTGGGGCACAAAGATAGCCTCTCCCTTGGTGCGCATTATGTCATCTTCAAGCCAAAATCTTCGTCTCTTGCCTTGTTGTGCCAGCTCTATGAGGCACTTGGCTTGATCCGCTCCAAGATAGAGAAGGTAGGCTGAGTGATGGAAGCTAGCTCAGCCTTGCGACTTAGTGCGTCCGCCACCAAGTTAGCCTTCCCTGACTTATTCTCCAGGACATAGTCGAACTCGGCTAAGAAGTCTTGCCACCTTGCTTACTTTGGAATGAGCTTCTTTTGTGTCTGGAAGTAGCTAGTGGCGACATTATCGGTTTTCACCACGAACTTGGACCCCAACTAGTAATGCCTCCAAGTTCGCAAGCAATGTACCACGACCGCCATCTCTTTCTCTTGGACCGTGTAGCGCCTCTCAGTCTCATTGAACTTACGACTCTCGTAAGCTATAGGATGTCCATTATGCATCAGGACTCCCTCAATGGAAAAGTCTGAGGCATCTGTGTATACCTCGTAAGTTTTGGTGTGGTCTGGCAAGGCCAACACCGGTTCCTTGATTAAGTGTCTGGAACGCCTCTTGGCACCTCTCATCCCAACTCTATGGTTGGTTCTTCTTGAGCAGGTCCGTTAATGGTGCTGCAATGTGGGAATATCCTCGGATGAACCCCCGATAGTAGTTTACCCCCTCAATGGATCTTAGCTCCGACACCTTCTTTGGTGGTTCGCATTCTTGAATGACTCGGACTTTGGCTTCATCCATCCTTAGCTTGCTTCGTCCCACAATATGCCCTCAGAATGCCACCTCTTCTTAGGCAAAAACACACTTCTCTTTCTTCACATAAAGCTCATTCTCCCGCAAGACTTGGAAGACTTGCCGTAGGTGCTCAATATGATATTGTAGAGTTTTGTTGTACACTACAATATCATCTAAGTATACCACAACTAATCTATCCAAGAAGGGCTGGAGTACCTTGTTCATGAGTGTGCAAAAGGTAGCAGGAGCATTTGTAAGTCCGAAGGGCATGACCAAGAACTCATAAGAGCCATACCTTGTGACGCATGCAGTCTTGGACACATCCCCTTCAGCTATCTGGACCTGGTAGTAGCCTGAGCGCAAGTCCAACTTGGTGAACCACCGTGCTTCCCCAAGCTGGTCGAATAAGTCTGCTATGAGTGGAATGAGATACCTGTTCTTCACAGTGATCTTGTTTAAAGCCCGATAGTCAATGCACAACTGAAGTGACCCATCATGCTTCCTTTAGAATAAGACTGGTGCGCCGTATGGAGCCTTCGATGGTCGGATGTAGCCTGCATCCAACAATTCCTTCATTTTTCTCCTCAACTCCTCAAGTTCCGGAGGAGACATGCGGTAGGGTACCGCAGCTGGTGGTCTAGCCCCCGTCACCAACTCAATTTCATGATCCACCTCCCTCTTAGGTGGAAGCTTCTTCGGGAGCTCGGGCGGCATAATGTCTTGGAACTCCTCCAAGACGGTAGTGATCTCGGTGGGCACATTGATGACGATCTCTGGTGTCTTCCTTGATGGCCGCAAGGAACGTAAGCTCGCCTCTCTTGACGCCTTTGTGGAGTTGCAAGGCTCAAAGCATAGCTCCATGTTTCGGTCTCTCACGAGTCAATGGTATAATGCGTGGCTCACCCTTTTCCAAGATGCACATGGTGTTGGCGAAGGGCATCGGGATTGCCTTAACCCGGTCCATGAACTCCATGCCAAATACCATATCATGATCATTCATAGGAACTACCGAGAAGTTCACAAGACCACGCCACTCACCTATTTGGACCTTCACACCTTTGGCCATTCCGTAGATGGGCTTTGGGTTGGAGTTGACAGCCTTCATCAAGCCTTGCTCTTCGAAGTATTTGATACCAAGGCGCTTAGCTTCCTCCACCCTTAGAAAGTTGTTCGATGCTCCGGTGTCCACCAAGCCATTTACCTCTTGTCCATGAATCCTAGCTTGGACAAAGAGCCGATCACCTTGGTTCTTCTTGGGCGTCTCAACCTTGGCCTTCATAGAGTTAAGGATTTGGAGAGACCTTATGCCGGCATTTGTGCTAGCCTGTTCCTTCTCCTGGGCAAGGGCTGAAAAATGATTCTTAAGAGGGCAATCTCGAGCTAGGTGCTCAACTTTACAATTGTAGCATTCGAAGGGTCTTTCCTCGCAGTTGTCGCCCTTCTTCCACCTTGGATTACCTCCGCCATCCTTCCTGGGTGCCTTGGATACCTCTTTCCCTAGGCTAAGTGGTCCCCCACCTCGACTTTTGGTGAGAATCCTGGATTTGGGTTTCTCCGTCTTTTAGAACTCAATAAGAGACTCTGCCACGGACATGGCTGTTGGCAGATCCTCCACCCCACGTCTCTTGAGTTCAACTAGGGGTGAGTAACGATTCGAGCCGAGCCAAGCTCGGCTCGAGCTTTAACGAGCCCGACGAACCGAGCATCACGAGCCTCGAGCTCGAGCCGGTTTCAAGGCTCGAGCCCGAAACGTTCGGCCCGTAAGGTTCGCGAGCCTCACGAGCCTCGAGCTCGAGCCCGAAACGTTCGGCCCGTAAGGTTCGCGAGTCTAACGAGCTCGCGAGCTCGTTTGGGGCCGAATCGAGCCTAGCCGAGCTCGCGAGCCTAACAAGTTCGAGCTTCACGAACCTTCGAGCCGAGCTCGAGCTCGAATTTTCGGGCTCGAGCCGAGCCCAAATTTTACTAGCTCGAACCTGCTAGGCTCGGGCTCGGCTCGAACTCACCCCTAGTTCCAACTTGGTCCAATTTTGGAGGCCATCCACGAAGGTGTACAATGCCTCCTTCTCGGGATAGGCCGGAATCTCCAAGAGTAGCTCGTTGAACTCCTTGACATACTCTCGGATGTTGCTCCTATGAGTGAGAAGTCTCAGCTTGGCTCTCGCCTCATTTTCCGAATTATCCGGACGGAATTGACGTTTGAGTTCCCTCTTGAACTCATCCCAGGTGGTGATTGAGCAAGTCTCTTTCTCAATCTCGGCATGCTGTCGCCTCCACCATACTAATGCCATGTCCTCAAGATAGAGGGTAGCATGGGTGATCTTCAAAGCATCCTCCATGACGCCGGTAGTACCAAAGTACTGCTTCATGTCCCAAAAGAAGTTGTCCACTTCCTTGACATTCCGAGCGCCCTTGTACGCCTTAGTTCTCGGCACATCGATCCGGGGTGGTAGTGTAAGGCTTGACGTCTATGTAGACGCCGTGGAATTAATTCCTCTAGCCACCACCGCCTTAAGGAGGGCCACCTCCTGATCCAGCCTAGAAATCGTGCCCGCAAGCTCTTCCATAAGAGCCTTGTTCTCCTTCTCAAGGTCAAGGACCTTTACAGTGAGAGCTTCATCTGCCGCCTTGCGGTGCTCTGCTTCCGTTGAGGCCACTTGGTTCACCGCACCCAACAACGCATCCTCGAGTCCTTCCACCTTGGCCTCAAGATCCTCCTGCTGAGTCTCCACCGTAGTGAGCCTAGCCTCAAAGTCGTCCATCACCCTTTTGGACGCACCCCGGGACCTTCCTCTCCTTGAGCTTTCCTCCATCTCAAAGGGTTGCTCCTCGTCGCGCACCACATCGACCATCCTTGCCTTTGCTAGTCTTCCCACGCACGACCTTAGCTCTGATACCAACTGTCAGAGACTGATTCTTCAGCTACTCCGTGCAGCACTTAGACACGCCTCCCTTGTCCTAAGTTAGCCTCGATCCAACCCTAAGATGCCTTGTAGGCTTTGAGAAAGCTAAGAGAACTTGAGAGTGCTAGAGAGCTTTTGAAGGAGAACTTTTATTGATTGCTTGAAAATGCTTGGATGGTTACAAATGAGCCCCAAGTGAAGGTATATATAGGACTCCACCTCCTCAATGGACGATCAGGATCATCTTGATCAAATGGTGGAGATTAAGCCTCTAGAATTCTCTACACCTCTCTACACTTCTCTATACATCTCTACACCTCTCTACACTTCTCTATACATCTCTACACCTCTCTACACTTCTCTATACATCTCTACACTTATCTATAATAGTTTAGGCTTTCCTAGAAGTCTCTAGAAAGCCCTAGAGTTTGAGAGCCATCTTAGAAGGACCTAGCCCCCTTAAATTCGGATTTGGGCCTAGGGTGCTTGATCCACAGGGCCTGGTACACCTTGGGCTTGGTGTGGGATGTCTGAATGAGTCCAAGTTAGCCTTAGAATTTTATTGGGCCTAATTGGGCCTTTACACGTAACATGGATAAACTCATTTATCTAAAGCCTGAGTGAATGCAAAATAAAGGACTGTTATTATTATTATTATTATTATTATTATTATTATTTGTTACTGTGGTTTAACAGTAAAATTATTTGGTTTTTTCGGAAATATTTATTGAAAAGCTAAAGAAAAAAATATAGGGTGACTATATATGCGCACCTTGTGCGCATAAGATGCAATACTTATTACATCTTCTGCCACCATTTCATTCGTTGCTGACTTTAACGTCGCGCCCGCTTTTCATCGGCGATTTCAATGTCACGTTATGGCACTGCACTCTTATGTCGAAGCTTCTACTCCCGATTCCAGTTTCGAACCTAACACCAAACGCAATTCAACAAAACCACTGTGACTCACATGCCGCCGTCTCTTCCGACGAACCATTCCGTCGCGATTATTCCGACACAATTTCAAATCTTCTTTTAACACCAAACCAGCACAACTCAACAACACAAACAACACAATAATCTGGCTGTGATTAAACGTCCATAACCACACAACTTAAAAACATTGAAAAATTGAAAAATTTCCTAACTTAAGAAATCTGGGGAAAACGATGATGATCATAGTAGGGAGCCATGTTGATCTGATTTTGATACTGATCAAGTGCAAGGACATGTTGACCACCATGCAGATCAATGTTGATCAGTTGTAAGGAGATGTTTATCACCTTACAGATCAACATTTTTTAGGCAATGTTGATCAAGACAAGTCATCATGTTGATCAGCATTCAACATTTAATGTTGATCAAGCAAGACAATGATGCTGATCAGGTGTAAGGAGATGTTGATCATCATGCAGATCAATGCTGATCAGATCTAAGAAGATTTTGATACCCATGAAGATCAACATTTATTATGGCGATGTTGATCAAGACAAGTCATCATGTTGATCAACATTTAATGTTAAATGTTGATCAACACGACAATGATGCTAATCAGGTGTAAGGAAACACTGATCATCATGTAGATCAAGGTTGATCGTGTATGAGGAGATGTTGATCATCATGCAGATCAACATTTATTCTGGAGATGTTGATCAAGATAAGCTATGATGTTGATCAAACATGACAACATTTTTTATTTCGTCGCCTCCGATGATGATTTCGTTGCTTTCGACGATGTTTCACATATTCCGGAGAAGCTTTTCATCAAATCCACGACGTTTCCGTCACTTCTGACGACGCTTTTGAGTATTCAAACTTGATTTTAGATATGCTTCTACTAACCAAACCAGCACAACTCAGTAACATAACCACCATCTAAATTATCGTGATGAAACTCCAAAACCACCTAACTTGCAAATGATGAAAAATTGAAAAAGTTTCTGACTTAAGAAATCTGGTAAAACGATGATGATCGGACTAGGTAGTCATGTTGATCACTAGTTTAGTCATGTTGATCTGCACATTTCCAATGTTGATTGATAGTATTTTTATGTTGATCAGCTTCTGTCAAATGTTGATATGCTTTTGTCCAATGTTGATCTTTGTTCTTTGCCATGTCGATGATTCTTTTTAGCATGTTGATCATTCTTTTTATATAGCATGTTGATCTCTTTCATTGTCATGCTGATCTTCTTATTTAGCATGTTGATCACTCTTGTTACCATGTTGATCTATTTTCTTTTTCATGTTGATATTTCTTTTTAGCATGTTGATCTTTCCTCTTGTTTTATGTTAATTTTCTTTTTAGCATGTTGATCTCTCTACTTACCATGTTGATTATTTTTTTTAGCATGTTGATCTCTTTTACTATCATGCTGATATTTTTTCTTAGCATGTTGATTTCTCTTCTTACCATGTTGATCCATCTTTTATGTCATGTTAATCTTTCTTTTTACCATGTTTATCTTTGTTATTGTCATATTGATCTTTCGTTTTAGCATGTTGATTAGTAGACTTGTCATGTTGATCTATAGTTTTGTCATGTTGATCTGTCGATGTTGTTCACACGAAGAAACGTTGTTGATCGATTAATCATGCTGATCTAACACGACTATTATGCTAATCAAATTTAGTGAATGATAAACTTGTAAATAATCGAATCGCTTATGCCCACGCATGCGCTGTGCGCAGACCAAAAATATATTGACAGTAGAGTGGATGAAGTACAGAGAAATGTCTCACGTTTTATAGTTTTTTGGAAACAGTTTGTAAGAACAACATACCCATAGCTGTACCTTTTTAACTCCATTCATATGTAAAATTCAAAAGATCTGAAAATTCAGACTTCCGCCCCAGCCTTTTTTTCTATTTTTTGTTACATTTCCCCTTCGTTTTAAAAAAACTTAACTAGGAGTGCGTTCATGAACTCTTGTTTGTGAAGAAAATTGATGTTTTTTAAACGATGGAGATGATTTTTTCAGAGAAAGTTACAGGGAAATTTAGATTTTGAAGAGTAAGTGATAAAAAGTTTGAGAAATTGGTGCAATTGTAGATTAAATGATGATAATAAACTTAACAGTCTTTCAAAAATGGACGAAATGTATAATATTAGTCACTTTAAAAGTTTTGCTGATATCCATCGCCAATCTGACTGTTACAAAATCTCATACTGTGACATTTACATGCCTCTCTTATTTTCCAAGTCATTAGAATTCAACAACATTCTACTTGGAGTCATGACCATAACCCCTACGGGCTAGACTACCGATCGAATCCTGTTCGAGAAACCGCTTAGTCTCCCCTGCTCTGGTCATGGCACGAGACAATCCGAATCTGCAAAGAACTCAAAGGGCTTACAGTTCTTGAAACCCCATTTGCACCTTCAACCTTTCCTCATGCTGCATGGGCTAAGGCTGCTTTCTGAAACATACACAAAACAGATTTGTCAATGCAGTAAAGGGAATGTCGATTCAGGAGGAACGGATCTTACTCGTTTTTGTTCTTCAATGTTTGCTTTGATGAGAGAGTAGATTGCTACGCCTGCAATGGCTATGGCTGTCCCAATCCCAGTTTGTGTGGAGATCTTATTGCCTGCCAAAAATCTCTGAATCAGCTCATTTGACTTGCATGACAAACTTTATTCACTTCCTTGCGAGACAAGAAAAGTGACATGGTTACTCACCAAATACAATGATAGAGAAGCCGATGACGAAAACTCTCTTCAGCACATTTCCAACTGCATGTGTGAGTGGGGCAACGCGTTCGAGTGTGTTGGTGGCGATCTGCGGTTATAACCTCGAATGTCAGTAAAAGAAGCTCGGTTGTGAGAGGATAAACTGATGAAATCTGAATAGCACTTCTTGTTGTTATGACCTGATTGTATAGATGGTAAAACATTCCAATCCAGAATAAGTCGGACACGAATTTGACCAGACCGACTTTAGCAATGGCATCCTGGAAGCCATGTTGCATCAGCTGAGGGCCTTCAATCTGAAAAAATAGAGGTTGGTCTTGAATGCGTGCAATTGAAACAAGGGAAAACAAAGATCACTATTGTATCATTTGGACTTACAAAAATTGCCGGGGGAAGGCAGAAAATGAGCGCAATGATCGATATGTATGCGTAGACGTTTGTGCTGTCCATATTGGTCTGACAAAATGACAAGGGATGAGAAAAGAAGGCAAGACAAGATTTCCATGGCTAGGCCTAGCGAAATTACAGAAGGAGAAGCTTACCATTGCTTTCTTCGAGTAGATACTTCTGTATGTGAAAGCAATATTTGAGATCATTGCGCTGATAAAGCCAGTCCAGTTGAAAGAAAGTTCGGTCAGTGAAGCCATTGAAACACCTGCAAGTAAAGAAAATAATGAACATTGTGACATTGCATTGTAACAATGAACATCATTTCGACTTTGCTTTGGAATCTAGAGCTTACCGATGACAACAGGAGCCAACGATAGCCAGAGGGAAAGCGGGATCTGTTGACCAAGGATAAACTGAGATGCGGATGCACTGAAGAATGGTTCCAACGCTGTTGAAGATAATCAAGAAACCGGTCAGGAGCTAGATGATTATATAAATGAGGTACCTGCTTCTCCATTTACAAGACACAGGTTAACCTCAAACAACAAGGCTAGGCTTGCCATCTTTTATGCCCTCTTATAGTATCTTTATATTCATTGGACATGTGAAAAAGATTACTGAATCAGCTTGATACTAGACCCTGAACAAATTGCACCTTTGATTGTATGCGTGAACGAAACAGCAACAGCTGCAAATGATACGTTGGACATGACATGTCCGAGGGCATGACAGAATGCAACAGGTGTTAGCAGACTCAGGAGCTCCTTGTTAATTGGCTGGTAAAATGTAGCAAACACACATTCCAATTACAGCAATACATCAATGTCTCTTGAAAGTCAGAGTAGAAAGCATAGAAGCTGAACTCACCGCTCTTTTTGGAAGCCCAACAGACCAGGAAACAATGCAATATGCAACTCCAACTAGAAGATGCACCACGGAGACAAAACTGCAAAAAGGACAGAGAGAATCTCATACCGCTCTGAAAATCGTAAGAAGTAGGAACCATGAAAGTGAGAGATCTAAGATCATCGGGCAAGCCTGATCTTAAGAACTGCATAATGAAAGAACCAGATATCAGCAAAAGTAACTTACTATGGGTAAGGGAAATAATTGTACACTTTCTTGTTGAGTATATTGAATATCACATTCAAGAAGTACCTGCAGAGGAACGAAAATCAAAACTTAGTACTCCATTAAAGCTGAAGATTTGACTGCCAATTAAATGTTGAATCAAGTTGGAACCGGAACCATTCCATACCACATGAAGAAGAAGAAACCGGTAACCAATGCAGGAAATCTCTCACCAAAGCTCTTAGACTTCACATAACTGCAAAATCAATGCTACAATATTCTCAGCTGGAGGAAGTCCTCATGATTGCTCTCCCAATAATAATAATAATAATAATAATAATAATAATAAAAAAGAACAGTAAATGAAAGATAAGGTAAAGTCCCTCATTAAAATAAAAGGAATATAAGCACCAGCGCTAGCAATTAATGGAAAAAGAATGATTAATTAAGTTATAATTTTTCTCCCAATTTCTTAGCAACCAGATAAGTGAGAGGACAGAAGAGAAAGAAACTAGAGGACAAGTCAAAAGCTCCATACCCATCAGTAATCTCAACCTCATGACCCTCCGAGTCCGCCGCCCCCGCTGCCGCCGAAACAACCGGAAATTCGACCGGACACCTCCGCCTCAGCGACCCGCTCCAACCCAAAATCCCCTTACCGGAAAATTCAATCGGCGCCGGAGCAATCCTCCCGACGCATGAGGCATTGGAAGAAGGTGTCCGCCGATCCCACTTCAATGCAAGGATACTCGGCAAAGCTCTGTTCCTCGTCAAGAGAAATGAAGGAAGGCGACGACTTTGGAGGGACGACTGAACTGGGTTAGCCACGGAAGCCATGGATAACGTCGCAGAAGAAAAAAAATGTTGGGTTTTTTATGAGGAAATGACAAGAAAAATCGAAGCTTTTATGGAACCATGGATATGACAAACCAGAACAAAGGCGTGAATTTCAATTGGGGACGACAAAAACGAGATGGAATTCTTTATGGTCCAAAAAAATAAAAATAAAGGAAAATTGATTTAAATGGAAGGTTTGTAAATGAAAAGTAGTAGGTTGAGGAATCTTTGAGGAAGCATGAGTTTTTTTTTTTTTTAGAGAAAAGGGCGGAGGAAGGAAGATCAGCTCAGCTCAGCTCAATAATGGAGAAGAGTGGCAGACGCTGGCTGACTCAGGACCGTTTTCATCTGCTTGTCTTTACATTAGAATTTCCCTCTAAAACTTCAACTTCGCTCCAAACAAACAAAAAAAAAAAGGAATGGTTTCTTGAGACAAAAGTTGTTATCTTCCCAATCAAAAAAAAAAAAAGTTGTTCTCTTCGTCATTGAGCAATGGACGTAATACTCCGTAGATATTTGTAGAGACATCAAGTGAGCTCTTTTGGGAGTTTCTTTGTTTTGAAAACAAATGTGATGTTTAGAAATAGAATATAAGTTTATGAGATGAGAAATCGTTAAGTAAACTAGGGGTAAAAAAATCTATATATTCCTTTAAATGTCCAGAAGAGCCAACTTTTCGGTGTTGGTGTTTCGAGCAGGCCTCGGGATTACGAATAAATGTCCAGAAGAGCCAACTTTTCGGTGTCGGTGTTTCGGCTGAGGATGTTTTTCGCCTTGCTCAAAGGATGCATTGTTCTGCAGGTGTGTTTCTGTTTCTTTATCTCGGGCTTCCTGTTGGTGCTAATATGAAGAGAATCTCCACGTGGAAGGAGGTTGAGCAGAAGATGAATAGGAGGATGAGCATATGGAAAGGAAAATCTTTATCAATCGGTGGAAGATTCACCCTGATAAAGTCAGTGCTGAGTAGCATTCCGCTCTACTATTTCTCTTTGTTTAGAGCGCCGGCTACAACCTTGAAAGCGCTGGAAAGGAGCCGGGTCAATTTCTTCTAGGGTGCCATTGGCTCTCCCCGAAAAATTGTGTGGGCAAAGTGTTCTAGGCTGATTGGACCGTTAGAAGAGGGGGGTCTTGATCTTAGAAGCCTCAGGAGTCGGAATCTAGCCTTGTTATGCAAATGGTTGTGGAGATTCAGGACTGAGGAGAATGCCCTTTGGACCCGGATCATCAAAGCTATCTACGGGGAAGATGGGTGCATTAAAGCGCAGCAGGTGCCAAGTGGCGGAGGACCTTGGGCGGCCATCATAAAGGCTGGGATGGATGTAGGAGAGATTCTACCTGGGTTCGATACATCGTTCCATAGGGTTCTGGGATGTGGAAGCTCCATCAAGTTCTGGCAGGATATATGGATCGGTGATTCTCCTTTGAGTGAAAGGTTCAAGAGACTTTACACTCTGGATCTTTATCCCCATGCGACAGTTTCGAGTAAACTCTCATGGGTTGGGGCATCGGCTTCTTGGTTGTGGTCGTGGCGGTATGAACCTCGGGGTCGTCAGGCGGGTGAGTTTGAAGCGTTATGCTCGCTTTTACAACCGGCATCCCCCTCTCCGGCAAAGGTGGATTCCTGGTCTTGGAAGTGGGCGAACGACGGCGTCTTTTCTGCCAGAACTGTATCGGCTACCCTGGATGGTTTTTGGGCTGATCATAGCAGCTGCCCCACTATGTGGAACAATATCTTGCCTAAGAAGGTGAACCTGTTCTTATGGAGAGCCCGAAGACACCTTCTCCCTTGTCGCATCCAATTGGCGATGAAAGGGGTTACTTTACCTTCTATCACGTGCCCCCTGTGTAACCTCGCAGTGGAAGACCCGGATCATGCGATCATCACTTGCCCGATAGTTTGGAACGTCTGGAGTGCGATAGCTAGATGGTGTGGTGTGGATCTTCACAGGATTGTTGAGGTAACTGATTTATCTTCTGATCAGACTTTGCATCTAGTATCAGCTATTTTTAGGGGCTGTTAGGAGATTATTATTGGTACTGCTGCCTGGGTGGTGTGGAAGGCTAGAAATAAAGTGGTTATGGAAGGGGGTAATTGGTGCCTTCTAAAGATTGTCTCGGATATTCAGATCCTTTCCCATTTGTGGCTGACCTGGAGGGGTTCGAAGATGAAGGTGCCAAATTGGACGGACTGGTTTTGTGCCCATTTGGTTCTTAGTTTGTTGTATAGTGTGTTTTTGTTTCTCTTGTAGGTGCGAAGTTTCTGTTTCTTTGGCGTTGTTTTTGTCCCCTCAGCTCAAGGGGACGTTTCAGTGTCCATTCTTTTTGGCCTATTAATGAAATCTTCCATTGCAGTTCAAAAAAAAAATCTATATATTCATATTCCATCTGTCCCAAATTAATTCAACATATATTTTTTTTAGAGCTTTCCCTAAAAAAATCTACACTTTCCTTAAATTGAAACTTCTATCCCCCAAATTTACCAAATTATTCCTATTTTATCTTGACTTTTTCTATCTCTTTTTTTGTGCAAATTCTACTCAAAGCTAATTATATCAAATTACATAAAATCTTACATTTATCTTAATCTCCGCGTCCACACAAAACGTAGAATTAATTAAGGACGGAAGGAGTGTTTATCTTACAATAATTAGAATAATAAATTCCTTTTAAATTTTAAATATTGGCCAGTTTTTGTTGTTGTTGTTGTTTAGTATACCGCAAATACACCTTAGAATCTTTAAAAGCTTTACACTTTTTTTTACACGAGTTTCACACTCTAAAAGCAGGGAGCATAAAATCTTTCCATCTCATAGAAATTGACATTTTTTCTTTCATCATGATATTTTCTTCAGAATTTTAATACAATGTGATTACATAATTTATAGCAGTATGATATACGGTACTCCTATATTTAGTTTGAAATTCTCTTAACAAGCAAAAAAAATTCTAGTGTGTGTTCACCTGGAGAATTTATTTTCAAGTCCACACTACTTTTTCTTGAAAAAACATCCATCAAATATCTATGATCATATCATTTTTATTATCAAACTTTCTCTCTTACACACATCACATAGTAAATAAAATCTAAAAAAATATATGGATGAACCACACCCCTGATCGAAATGAGGTCTTGCAGTTGTACTATTGCTTCTCATTTATGTCACATCCCATCCCTCCATCGGTGATCAAAATGCAAGTTGCAACAGATGAGGTAGTAATAAGAGGAGTCGCTCGCTAGGTCCCTTTAATTTGCATTGCACCCTTGTTTCTAACTATTTGGTGACCAAAACATAAAGTTTTCAAAATATAGGTTTCAGACTGTGCAAATAAGTGACTTTGGGTTTTTTGTTATAATTAATCCTCATAAAGTTTTCAAAATATAGGTTTCAGACTGTGCAAATAAGTGACTTTGGGTTTTTTGTTATAATTAATCCTCAAATTCAGCCTCACCGTACACATCAAAATTCCCAACGCCGTTGCCATCTTCTACTCCACCGCCACGTCGATCTTCAACGACGGCAGCTCGGATCTGCCCAGGTCAAGGCCGGATCTCAGTCGGCCTAGTCTTGCCAGTTCCTCCGCCTCCCTGTGAAGCTCGGCGGGCTCGAAATGGCGCAGCACGACATCGATCAAGATGGTCTTCTGGAGCTTCTTAAGCCAGCGCCTAGAGGCCGACCATGAGCTAACCTGATTCTAATGGGGAGAGCTTGGTGATGAAATTGATTCTAATGGGGAGAGCTTGGTGATGAAATTGATTCGCTTTTTTAATTGTTTTAGGGTAAATTTGAAAAGTGTTAAAAGTTAGGTGATTAAATAAGTAATATTTTTTATGTTAGTCAACTAACAAATGTTTGGTCAAAGCCCTTATCTGCCTGAACTCAATAGTTGAGGGTTGCATTCCGCACGTTTTTTTTGTCCAGACCCTCTTTTGCCCGAGTCACCATAGTTCTAGGTTGCAATGTGTATTTAAGCCTTTTTACAAGTTAGTGCATAGTTCTATACAACTAGAAACACAATAAGGAAAAGGAAACCTTAAAAGAGGTCACACACAGGACTGAAAGCCATTACGTGCCCTTGAGATTCATGCAAAGCCTGTCTTGCAGGATTGCTTTCTCCGTCTTCTCATGGATCTGAGGTCACTGATCCATCAAGGCTCAACTGTATTGTGAAATCCATCGTCAAAAGGCTTGAAATCTGAATAAAAAGCTTTCACTATCACCAACATGATGATTCATCCCCATAGAATGAACTTAAAGATCAGGTTTGCCCATGAGATCCCCATTTGGTATCATATTTTGAGGCTGCCTCCTGGATTCCTGCATCGGACAGAACGCACATTTAGCTTGCAGAATCAACTTGAAAAAAATGCATTTACTAGTAGTACATGCTTATAAACCATTGTTAACTGAAATTTATACTGCTTAAATCATATGGATCTAAGATCTGAAGTGAATTAAGTTCAAGCAGAGCAGGTTTGCTTTAACAATTATTCTGATATGAGCATCATCTCTTCCCCGAGACCAAGAAATCAAGTTGTATTCCCACAGATTCCTAGGTGAGCTACACCCCACAACAAATGCACCAAGATTATTTGTAGCTCCAAATAGTAATCAAGACTCTGAACTGCTCTTTTATGCCCAAGGCCTATGGAAAAAATATCTTCCAGAGCTCAAACTCTAGTTATGTCCCTCCTCTGAAATGCTGTGTGACGATTAAAGCTGGTGAAACTAGCCCTTGATGAACTCGGTAGTCTAGGCCAGATTGCTAGAGTGTACGTGATTCATATGGAATGTTCCTATGATGTTCTGGTACCTGTTTCAGATTGTATTTAAGTTCGATTCAAATACTTAATAATAAATGCTTCTGAAAGGTTAATTTCCAAGTGAATGGTACTTCCTCGGTCCCCTATTAATTGCCCCAAATCTTTTAGGGAAGTACCGAATTAATTGCATCATTTTCTCTTCAGGAAAGCGTTACCTACTTCTATACTTTATTACACCCAATTTCACTTACTTTCTATCCTCCTTTAGTACACATCCATCTTGATCTTACTTTTTATCATCACTCTGCTTTCACCTTAACTTCATGCCTAGGGACATGGACCGATTAATTTGCGGTGGAGGGAGTATTTATCTAACACTTCAACACTCAGGAAGAGGAAATATTATGGAACACTTCAACACTTAAATGTAGCATGATGAGCTACTTCTTTGCTGAGCAAGACAAAAGATATCTAATCTTGACCAAAAGCAATCATTAGAAATATTGAATCTTGCCTCTAGAGGAACAAGAGTGAAATGTCCTGCTCACTATAGAGAAAATATTATGGAACACGTTGCTACTTTGCATCCACTACAGTTTGGCAATGTAATAATACTTTGCGCATAATATTAAGCACTTAGTCTAGCAATGTTTGAAAAGAAATTATCTACAATTTGATGAGATTATTTTAAAACTAAGTAACTGCAGCAAAAAAAAAAAAACGAGTATGCAGTAACTTACAGCAGCTGAAGTTGCACGCATCTCCCTGTATGATTCAACTTCATCAGGAAATGTCTCCTCAAGTTCCTCCAGAAGATGCTTCCGTAAACCCTGAGAGATGCAAAACTAAGATTTTCTTCTAAAGTACAGTCCCCAAAACCAGACTACGAAATATGATTACCTTGAATGCATCAGTTTTGCCTTTCGTGACCTGGTTTTTAGCAATACAGCTGTTTATAACATTCTTGGTGAACTCATCAGGATTCTTCCCATCATCAATTAAACTGAACAGAAGAAAAAAAAGACAAAATTAGTCCCAATAAATGTGGACACCAAAAACTATGCTACGCTAACCGGTTCATCAAACCCTTCCAATGTGGAAAAAGAAAAACAGAAACAGGTAACAAATCCTTGATCCTCCTGTGCCTCAAATTTCCTAAAACCACACTGTATTCAGAATCTCAATAGAGAGCAAGTACATACTTAAGAACCTCCACAGGTACTTGGAAACTGCAGTTGTCAGATAACTTCACCAGATGCTCAAGCTCCATAACTAGATAATTTCTGCACAAGCAAAGCTGGTGAGAAGAAGAAAACAAAGAGTAACTTTATAAAATTTACTGTATGATTTTTTTTTTAGTTAATTTACTGTATGATTAATGTAAAAGTACAAAACATACAGGCGTTGCAGTAGAGGGAGTTGGGATGCCGCACTAAAGGCGGACACGGTAAGGTTAAGCTGATGGAGGAGACCAAGCGTTTTGGTAATCGAGTTAATGACTTGGTTCAAGTTCTGGTTTGGATCATCATCATTTGATTGGGAATTGGCCACTCGATTTCCTCCAATTCCAGAATTAGGGTTTTGTGCTGAAGATTCCATTCCTGCAAGTTCTCGACTTCTGGATGAAGATGCGAACTTTAGTATCAAAGACCACGTACAAGTTAACGATGCCAGATTTATCGGACACGATAGTGCCCTTAAATCAAATGAAAGAAATCAATGAACTGAATCAACAAAAGGGTGGAAAACGAATAGAAACAAATAACAGAAGTCGGATTCAAGTTCAGGCAATTGACAATCTTCACCGATGTTGTTTCGAGTCGGCAGATAAAAGTGAGGATTTTTCTTTGATTGAAATGCTTCCTGGATCAAATCGACAGTAGAAGGTAGAAGAAGAGGATCATGTATGATATGATGGAAAGGGCAAAAGCTCCCAATTTGTCATTAACATTTGAGTAAAAGGTCAATTTTATCACTTTTTTGGTTTTCGGGTTTTGTTATGTCAATGTTTTATATATTCTGGTTACATTTACCAGCTTTTTTGTTTATTGGTACCGTCTTACCATTTGATTAAGTGACAGTGAGAATCTGGTGGTATATTCCCCGATGGAGTGTTTAGGTAGATTTTATGAAAACTAGGGGGACTTAATTAAGATAAAAGAGAAAATATAAGGGAAAATGAAGGACTAAAAGAGTAATTTCACCAAAATGCAGCCTATTCCCTGATTGTGGCCGGAACCTGCGTTTAACGGCAGAGAATGCGGCGGCAACTGGGTGTTAGAGATGTTTGGCGGTGAATTTGGGCCGTTCCGGTGAGCCGTTAACCGCTCCGGCGATTAGTGGTGGTGGGCGCGGCTGAAAGTGGTTGTTCTGGAGAATATGGCAACAATATCTAGCACGTGATTTCTAAGGTTTTCTTCTCGTTAGATCTCCGATACTTGCTTGGCAATGACCGGGGTCTCCGAACACGAAGCAAAAGTCAAACAATTCGCTGGGAATTATGAAAGACTAGCTTGGGGCAAGGTGGTAGCATCATTGCCGGAGATTTCAAAGATGACAGCGATGACTCCGGCAGCGGCGAATGAAGTCGTTCTGAAATTATGTTCCAGCTTCGATGAAGTGTCCCAGAAACAGAGGATATGCATCGTACATGACGGTAGATTGCGAGATGAGATGAAGGTATCGATCGCGAGGAAGATCGTGCAAATTACTTGTTGGACTTGTTCTTTAGGAAATTTGTCAATTCAGGTAGTTCGGGTAGCTCACCGCCTCCTCAGATCATGTCTGGTGAGAATCTGGTGGCGATCGATCAGTGACGATAGCGGCGTCCAGCGGTGGAGACTTGTCCGGAGGACAGAGATCAGATACCTAAGGAGATCGGAGATGATGACCAGATTTGAATATGACACTTAGGTACTAAAATTTGTAAAATATGCATCTGTATCCCAAATACTAAAATAGAGTGTATAAGTGGTCTGGTACGGCAGGTCATCAGCCAACACCTCAACAGCTCACAAAAAATTGTCCACGTCAGCGTGGAGATTTTAACGACGAGGGGCAAATCTGTACCACAAACTATAACGGTATTGGTATTCACGTACCACCAAATCAAAAGAGTGGTAAAATTGATCATTTACCCAAACGTTAAGGGCAAAATGATACATTTTCCTTGATTGATGGTTTCTCGTACTAGTGTTTATTCAAACTAGCTAATTTTAAGTTAAATTGTGATTAAAATGATGATAAAAGAAAACTATTTTAATTGGTGAGTTTAACATTGTTATCACATCAATGTTAGCTATTATAATTAGTTACATTTATTATTATGTTGAAATCAATTACATTTATTTTATCGTTAGCAATAATTTCTCTCTTATTTGAAGAGTCAAATAGCAAAAGCTATTATGACTAGCAAGCATGATAGCTAGTATTGTTGGATTAGAGATTGGGTAAAGTCTACTTTTAGTCCCTTACCTATCCGGTTTGTCCTAGTCAGGTCCCATTTTAATAATTTGTATCATCTGAGTCCCTTAGCTTTAATTTTTGTCCCAATCAAGTCATTTCCATCGATCTGACCGTTAAGTTGACTGTTATGTGTGTGCAATGTCGAAAATGTCCATACCCATTTTACAACTTAATCCTCAATTTTATAAAAAATTGTCAAATTTATCCAATATATTCTTCTCAAGCTCCAATTTTATCCAACTCCCTCACTTGACCTCCTTTGCATTTTTACAATGTGAGGAGAGGGGTATAAGTTTACATGTGCAAATAGAAATTATATTTTTCTAGTTTATAAATATATTTTTCAATAATTTTTTTTGACAAGTTATTCTTAATATATTTGAATCAAATAATGGAGCAATGGAGACATCAGAAAGTCAAAAATCAAAACAAATTTGTGGTCTAATGAATGAAGATAGACATGGCTGTAATTATCAACTCTGTCCTGTCCAGTGTCTGTATACCCTAATTCTCTCCAAGTGAGAAAGGCTGTGTTTTTATGAGAAAAAAATGAGAAATTTTTAAAATTGAATAGAAAATTTGTGAGAGGTAAATGAGAAAGAAATATAAAAAAATTGGTGAAATGTTGTGGAGTAATTATTCGAGACAAGTGAAGTACAGTAGTAACAAAAGAACTTAGCGCAAAAAATCAGCATTCGTTCGTTGTCACCCTATAAAGCTATAGCACCATCAGCAATTTGCCCTTCTTCTACCGCTACTCGTGCTTGAAATTGAGTAGCTATGAGAAAATTCAAAAGCATTAGAATAGCAATAATAGCAAGTTTGTTGTTGGCTTTTGAATCCCAGATTTGTTTTTCTTATAATTACTCCGCAGATATTAACAGATCAAGCTTTCCAGACGGATTTGTTTTTGGAACCGCTGCTGCTGCTTTCCAGGTTCATCAACTATTAATTCTAGCATTGCGTTAATTTGTTTTCCCCTTCTTTCTTTTCTTTTTTTACTTTTTTTTTTTAACTTCCTATATGTTTGTGATCCATATAATTACTCCATCAATCCCAAATTAATTGATATATTAAACCAGACATAAAGATTAAAGGGAGTAAAAAGACTCATAGACCTCTGATATTTGCTCCCTCCGTCCCATTATTTTTGAAACGTTTTGATTGAGCACGCTGTTTTAGGTGGAGCTGATTTTGAGTTGACTTGGTAGATGGAAGAGAGTGATGAGGGATAATTGAGTAAATTTATGTACAAAAGTTTACTAAAAATGGAAAGTGTTTCAATAATTTTAGGACAGAGGGAGTATTTCTATTAACAATATTTTTACCGTTACAGTATGAAGGAGCTGTGAAAACTGATGGACGAGGGCCAACAATCTGGGACACATTTTCACATACATTTGGTAAAAATTGGTAATTATCGTTGAGTTTATTAATTTGGTTGCACTTTGAGTTAACTTAATTCATAAAACTATTTACGTACGTAGAGTATTACCCATCTATATATGCTAAACTATTTTCGCATAGAAAAATACATACATATGAATTAAGTAGACTTAAGCTCAATAGTGAAATGAGGCTTTGATTTATTTGGGTAATCGCATAATCCAAAACAAAATAAAATAATAAGTGTATTTTTTTATACATAGGGGTAGGGGGATTGGGGATGATAGAGACTTGAATCCGGGACTAGGCTAGATGCTCAGGACAAAACAAAATAAATTTATTAACTATATACTTGGATTTATCATAAACTCAGGGAAAATCATTGATGGTAGCAACGCGGACGTTGCTGTGGATCAATATCACCGTTACAATGTAAGTAATACATACACCATCCGTAGCAAAGGCAGTATCATTTATTTTAAAAGTAAGAGAAAAAAATTTATATTTAAAATAAAATATTTAGAACTATAGATTAAACTCTAAAAATTGAATATTGCATAATTTTTGGTAATTTATACATAGAACAAAGCGATGATTTGATCAAGTCACTTTCAAAGTAACGGGAGGGGCATCAGCATCAGGCATGCAACATCGGGTTGACTCACATTCTGGGTTCTTTCTCCCCGAGGAAAACTTACTCTATTTTAACTTACATAAATCATTAATCTGTAACAAATGTCTCATAAAGGGCTACCGTTGTACTCCTATACATATGTTAATGAAATACTAAGTAATACACTAATTTGGTTGGTTTATTAATTTATAAACACATTTGTGACATGTCAGGAGGACATAGAGCTAATGAAGGACATGGGAATGGATGCCTACAGGTTTTCCATCGCTTGGTCCCGGATCTACCCAAGTACTAGTAACTTATTTCATACTCGGCTTTACTTTTACATTAATTTATAAAGACTGAATCAAGTGCCCAACTTGTTATAGTACTTATTACAAGTAGTATCAAGTTAAAGTTTGAGTCCACCTGTAGGCAGAGTTACTATAGTTCACAACTTAGTTTGGCCAAACATACAACACATTACATGAAGAAGGTTTTGTGAATGGGCTAACTCTTTTCGAAGTACATAGTATAGTTTCTTCGTGGGAAACTTCAAAGAAAACGGGTAAAAAAGATACTATATAATTAAATCATAAGTATTGTTTTATGAAAAGTCCTAACATATGTTTTTTTTTCTTCCCCTTTTGATTAAGATGGCAGGGGAGAACTAAACGAAGCAGGGGTGGATCATTACAACAAACTTATTGATGCTTTACTTGCAAAAGGTACTTCGAAAAACAATTTGACATGGAAAACTTCACGAAATTGAGTTAGGGGGGAGATAATTTTAACTCCATCCATATCTGCTGCATTCAGGAATTGAACCCTATGCAACAATCTACCATTGGGACCTTCCTCAAGCCCTAGCAGACAAATACAATGGTTGGCTCAGCCCCCAGATCATGTAAGAATTTCTTTCCCTATATATGGTTTAAGACATTCAATGGAGTTAACAATTAACCTGATCACTGAATATATAGGATTCATGTAGACAACTCTAGCTATTGAGATAAGATTGATTTCAAAATCATGAATTGGACACTTTGCAGAGAAGATTTTTGCGGTTTTTGCCGAAACATGCTTTCAGAAATTTGGTGACAGAGTGAAGCATTGGATCACATTCAATGAGCCCCATACCTTTGCAGTGCAAGGATACGATGTTGGCTTACAGGCGCCTGGCCGGTGCTCCATTCTTCTCCACATCATCTGCCCAGCTGGAAACTCTGCAACTGAGCCTTACATTGTTGCTCATAATGTTCTCCTTTCTCATGCAAGAGTGGCAGATATTTACAGAAGAAAGTATAAGGTTAAACACAAATAGCTTAGGAAACAAGCAATCTCTACGTGGGATCACATATGCATTCTCTTACTGTATAATTGTTTTGGTACTACTACTGCAGCCAAAACAAGGAGGATCTCTAGGCATATCTTTGGATGTGATTTGGTTTGAGCCTGAAAGTAATTCCACCGATGATATCGCAGCAGCTCAAAGAGCCCAAGATTTCCAGCTTGGCTGGTAAACAAAATCAAAATTAATTCAAACTTGAACAATTTGGATAAGTAATCTGAAAACTGTTCTTAAATCTCCCAGGTTCCTTGACCCTTTGATGTTTGGAGACTACCCAAGCTCTATGAGGTACAGAGTGGGTAACCGGCTACCAAGATTCTCACCATCTGAAGCTGCCCTTGTAAAGGGTTCATTGGATTTTGTAGGCATCAATCACTACACTAGTTTATATGCAGCTAAGAACTCGACCAATGCTATTGTTTTCCTTCTTAATGACACCTATGCAGACACTGGTGCCATCACAACACGTTAGTAACATATCACACTCCTCTTTGTATTATCTGTCATGCAAACCCTAATATACTATGCATGTCCTTGTTACTTGCAGCTTTCAGAAATATGAAGCCAATTGGAGACCGGGTAAGAATCAATGAACTCTGTAACATACAAAAGCACACTTCTAATATAGTAGAATTGTAATTTATACTTTCAGTCTGCTGTTTAAATCTCAACCACAGGCCAATTCTATATGGTTATACATAGTTCCACGGGGCATTAGAAGCTTGATGAACTACATCAAGCACAAATATGGGAACCCTGCTGTTATCTTAACAGAAAATGGTAACACTTACACACTAGTTTTATTTAATATCCCAAGCTAAAGCATACTTACTCTTTCTGAACCAGTGATCCCCTGGGACTAACATTCTTATTTCCATCTATTCCATTAAAAATTAAGGTATGGATGATCCAAACAGCCCATTTATTTCAATAAAAGAAGCTCTGAAAGATGAGAAAAGAATCAAGTATCACCACGACTATCTTGCCAGCCTACATGCAGCCATTAAGTAAGTCCTTAAGTAGCAAATGCCTAGCTGAGTGATATAGGATACCAAAATGGTGCAATACATCAATGGTTCTAGTATCTGGACATTGGAATGGTGACAGGACTTGATACCACTTTTGTTTCTGCTTACACAGGGAAGATGGATGCAACGTGAAGGGTTATTTTGTGTGGTCTCTGCTGGATAACTGGGAATGGGCAGCTGGTTACACATCAAGGTTCGGCCTTTATTTCGTGGATTACAACGACAACCTTAAGAGATATGCTAAAGATTCTGTTCAATGGTTCAAGAACTTCCTCTCCAGCTAGTTCTAATTAAACTCAACATCCTCTATATATTGTATCGTAAAGAACCAAAAAATATGTACGATTCATGATCTACCCTAAAACCATATCATTTGACAACTGCAAGGTGATGACAATTACTCATAAATGATACATAATTCATGCAGTACTTAATCTGAAAGTGTGTTTCGTATTCGAACCTGTTATGGGTGCCTTCACCAGCTTTTACTGTTGTTTGATCCAATTGTCATCCAAGGATCTGTAAAGCTGTTTATATTCATGTTGTTCAAAATACTTCGGAGGCAAGAAATGGTGCACCCGCTGCAGCATATTAGGAAACAATAATCCAAACTTGGTTTACTATGGGAAACAATTATGGCTCCAAAGGATTGTAAAATGTTATATACAACACAGATCTAGTCAAAACAATTTTACGTAAATATTTACAGATGTGGTTCATTGTACATTCAGATGAAGAAAGAAATACAAACTTATGTGAGCTTCATAAGTCACCGAGTGGTATCCAGATAGTGGAAGAAACACTTTCGCTTGTACCACCAAACTTGAGTCACTGCAAAAAAAAAAAACCAAAAATCTCTACGACTACAGCTACGAAGCACTTTTGGCAGTTGAAAATAACTATTCCGCAATATCAGCTAAAAGATTATAGTAAATCACTATGCTCCATAGGAATCCAGTTTTCAGATCCTTTCCGTCTCTTAGCATGTGAAACGTACCCAAGAGCATAGCCCACAAAAGCCCCAAGTATCAAGAGGCCACCGACCCTGACATATGTCGAAAATAGAGACTCAACCTGAATTGAGGAGGATATAGAATCACAACCTCTGGCACCATGGACTTCCTGCGTCACTGAAATTTCAATGCTATCATGCACTTCACCATCATGGTTTCCAACATAAGATAGTGTGAGCTTGTCTTGTGTAGCGACTAACCGAGTATATCCGAACTCTCCTCCACGGTACAAAGACCGTTTGGGCTGTGGGTAAATAGGGTCATTTGGGTGGTCTGGTCTAGGTTCCCAAATAGGCTGCCAATCTTGACCTGCCATCCCAATCACAACATGCACCGGCCCTCTATCCACACATGTGAAGTTGTGTAATGGGCAGAACCTCTCATAACGGTGGACATGACCCCATAATACGAGTGTTACTTTGTTACCCACGAACAACGGTTCCAAGTGCTCTAGCATTTTCCTTCTTATTGGAGCATCCCGGTTTTCATTGCTTGTAGTGTACATTGGTCTATGCCCCTGAACGATGACAAAAGGTGTCTTTTTGCGGTTAACAGACTCCAGGTCTTGCTTTATAAAGCTGTACTGGCTACTCCCTGAAAGAAAATTGGTCTCAGTCGACATGTACAGGAAATGAACTACCCCCATGTCAAATGAGTAATACAGATTCTTCGTCGCTGGAGCATGGGTTCCAGTGGATTCAGAAGAGCTTCCAGGCATCTTAAAACGCTGGCTGTAGGGCACTCCACATTCACCGCCACTATCTGTTCTATATAATTGAGTTGCCCAGTCTGGCCTCCAAGGTTGTGATGGCCAATCATATTCATGATTACCAATACACACATGGTATGGTACTCTGGAAGCAACAGGATCAACTAGAGTGAAAAATTCATCCCACACCCACAAATACCCTCGAGCATAGCTGATGTCTCCAATATGAGAAACAAATGCAGGCTTGTCACCAAGACTTTCAATATCGCGAAGAATCCATTTCATGGTTGTAACACTTTCATTCTGAGTGCGGTGGAAAGTATTGTATGGAGTAGAAGTACCCATGTCCCCAAATAGGAAGGCTATCGTTTCATCTGAATTTGGGTTCCACGAAACAAAGCTTCGTGTTGTACTCCAACCTTTTGTGTCACTACCAACCTGTAATACACAAACAGATTTTTTAATTTCCAACAGCTCAGTCAACAATGAGATGAATGACAGCTAGATACAAACAAGCAACTCTTGTCTCTACAGCTAAATGGGCCAGTTATATTTCTATAAATATCTTCAGCTAAAGTACATTTATGCTCAATCTACAGAAAAAGAAATCCCCCCTTTTCTGAAAATGAAAAGCATTCTCCAGTTCTTGTCTCTAGAACAAGGCACAGTTGCAGCAGCCAGAGAAGCTACATGCACCTATGATTCATCCTGCAACTGAAGATCCTAATTCTCACAAGGCATGTACTTCTACAAAATTCATCATTCAAAAACCAAAAGGCAACAAGCCAATCATAAACATGAACCAAAATAACAAAACTAGTTTCTGGAAACTCAACTAAGGAAATATGAGCAAGAATACCCATGAAAAGGTTGTGAAGTTTGAAATGTAGAGAGGGACTTCAGAACAGATTCTCTGGACAAAGAAAAAAATTCTCCCCCAGACTTGTCAGGCCACTGAAAATCTAGAAGCTGTTGAAAATAGAATTCCTATGGAAGGGTGATAAATTGATGGAAACGAGACCTCATCTAGCCCTACTGAAAATGATTATGACATTAATGCAAGGGAAGTGAAGCAAGACAAGCTGATAAAGATAGGTAACTGTTGAAACATTCCCAGTGTGGCTCATGAGCCTGAAATTTCCATTGGGCACTTGATACAATGGTGCAAGTCTTAATTTTGATTGCAATGAATTCGGTGACTACTATAGGGCTCAATGATGCCAGCAAAATGCAAACTGATAAAGGCCACAAAGAAACAGAAGTGGAGAGGGATATTTCGGGTTTCTGTGACTGCCTGGCAATGGTAATTACAGTTTAGTGAATGGAGACACAGGTATACACAGGCCATATAGGATGTGTTTGGCAACAACTTTTTAAAGTAGTTTTTGCATTTTATAAAAGCTATCTCCGGGTAGCTTTTAGCGTTTAGCTGTAGCTGTTTGATCTTAACTATTAAAAAATTATCCAAAATGCTACAGCTACTTGAAACAACTATTCTCAAACAGGAACATAGTTTGCTTAATATTTGAAGCTTAAAGCAAGTTTTTTCATTATGCAGCACAAGAGTTTGAGGAAGAACTGATTCAACTGAACTTAGCTGATATTAAGAAAACTGAACCAAATAGTCACAGTCGATATGCTGTGATGGTATTAAATTACTAATTAAGGTTCATTCTGTGTCTGCTACTAAAGCATCTCAGATAACGGTGACTGATGATGAGAAAGGGAAGACCACATAAGAGGATATTAAGTCGAGATTTGTTCAGTCATTAGATACTAGATATAAACAATAAACAACATGTGTTATTACTCACTCTAGAGCTACAGTTTAACTTCCATTCTAAGCAATAATTGCAATTAAATTAACCTTTAGAACATTAGAAAGCAGATTTAAAGGGTGCGATAGATGAACAGTTTGGTACAAACATGCATATTAGAATGAGCCCTTACCATTAGATATCCACAAATATGCACTTACATTCCAGTAAAACTGCAGATTAACAAACAGACATTGAACAGAAAAGAAGAGCTCGAGCAGCAAGACAAATTAACAAACGGACATTGAAAGAAAGCAGAAATATGAAGGAAAAAAGTGAGCGAAAGCTAACCTGATAATAATATCTAACCCCACCCTTCAAATCCTTCATGACCGCATCGAAAATCCAACCAGGATCTCTCCACCCAAGACTCGAATTCGCGGGATCGTCACACATATCTTCCCGCTCGTACCTGTCCACGCTCGCCACCGAGACGTGGCTCCCCCACCCCCCATCTCTCTCTCCATATCTCACACCTCTCTCCTCCTTGTCATCCGCCACAAACACCACCCTCATCTCTCCGTCACGGCCCGTCACCGCCAGGTGGATCTGCTCCGGCCCGCGGTCTGACTTAAACCCCACCCGCTCCGATTTCGCTAGGAAATGTTTTGTACCCGGAAGCGGGTTGTGGTCGTGGTCCTGATGATTCGGATCGATCTCCGACTTGTTCCATCGGAAGATCCGGAAGGAGTATTCAGATCGGAGAGAGGTGAGGGGTATCGAAATGGAGCCCGACCCGGAGGTCCATTTCGGGGATTCAGATAGGAACTTGTAGCCGATGAAATGGTCGTTCGGTGAGTCCGGCGGCGAGTAGATTCCAAGCCAGTCAAGATCCGACGGCGAGTCGACGCCGGACCATTGGATCAGAACTGAGTCGCCGGACTTGGAAAGCGTCGTGGGGGTGACTTTGATGGTGGGTGTCGATTGTGCTTGAAGAGAAACGAAGAGAAGGAAGAAAAGGTGGATAATCATAGACATGATGGCGGAAAATGTGAAGATCGACGGTGGTATCCCGGCGAATTAACGGACGATATTTTTGGTATCGTCCGAATCGACAATTACGTCATGGGAAATTATGGAGAGCTCTGATTGGAGCCTTTTCTATCAACTGAAACCTCCCCCAACCGCCCGCTCAAAAACCTTCAACCCACACTGAACTGAAGGAGGAGAAGAAAGAAAATTGAACAAATTTGCCACCAAAATTGTCTAATTTCTCAACTTCTTTCGCTCGCAGTTCATTAGGGGGTTTCAAACATGGATAAAAAGAGGCGAATAACGCCACTATACGCCTCTTTTTATTCACGTGAGTAAGGAAACTCACCTCTTCTTACGCTGACTCGGCGAATTGTTTAAAAGTGGTAGTTGTTCACGCGAATAGCCGATTTGAAGCATCCGGCGTTGTAGGTCCGCCGCACCATCTCGCTCATCTCCTCTTGGTCGTCTTGCTTCCGCTTTTACCATATCTTCTCAATTTTTCTTTTCCCCTAAAATCGGTGGAAATGGTAGATGGGTTAGGTCATCTCGTCTTCTTTGAGTCCGTCTCGGGCCGGAGTTGTGCATTCCGCTCACGATGTGTAAATTCGAGCTCGCTTACAGTGCGGCCACGAAATATGTGCGCGCGCGCGCTTGTTGTGCACAGCTTGTCTTGTGCAGTTGTGCACAGCAGTTGTCTGTGACTTGTGCGCAGCGCACTTGCACGCTTGTGCACACAGACAGCCATGCACATGTTGTGCACATGCCAAAACTCACCCAAGAAGAACTTAGATATGAAGAGAAGTAAGTTTCGATGAAGGGGAAGACTAATTTTGGTTGCAAACAAAACATAGGAGTTGCGCAAAAAGGAAGGAAAGTTGAGGCGGGAAACGCCAATTGTGGTGAATTCACGTGTTTTCAACTTCTAGTTCACGGGGGCCTCAAACTTAACCCTCATATTTTCACTTTTTTCACTCACCTCCAATTCACTCAGTTTTTCACCTAAAAACTTTTTGTTCACTTCCTATGTTTGAAACCCCCTATTAGCTTCGCGGACAATATGAATATTCACTTTTACATACTTATTCGATCTGAATTTGTGAAATGTTTGATTCTTAAGTATATTTCATTTTAATTTATCTATAATATCCCTTAGTAGAAAATTATTTTTATAAAATATGTTCACAAATCAATTTCTTATTTGTACACACAAAAATTTGAATTTAATATTGATACTTCCCCGTCCCAGCAAATATCCAACATATAAAACTATAAATTAAATAATGAAAATTAAGTGTTTCAAAAGCTTATAAACAAATGGGTATTTTGATTGTATTCTTTAATCAGAAATCCAGTAAAACAAAGACTATATTTTTTTCAATAAATTTAGTAATATGAATTGTTCATACAATTCATAATAAAGGTTTCCAAGTGTTCTGATATTTACAATTTGATGCCTAAATTTTGTGAACACTAGTATAGAATAGTCACACAAATCGAGTAAATTGCACTGGAGGTCTTTTAACTTTTAATTATGTCTTATTTGGGTCATATTTTAACATTTTGTCATTTTAAAATCCTATTTTAAGTTTTTTCATGCACCCATGGTCCTTTTGGACAATTTTGTCATTTAGAACAAAAAAAATGTAAGTTATAGAAATCCCTTAAAGTTTAAAAAACTTTCAATTTACCCCTCAATTTTCATGAACATAAAAAACTAACAATTCTTCAAAATAATTAGAAAAATTATATCTAAGTTTCCCCAAATAATTTCAGACCTAACAATTCTACCTTATACTTTCCCCATCTTCCTCCTCCCACCACCATTGTCGGACCTTCGCCGGACGACCACCCTCCCTTCACCGACGACACCAATCCTCTTCACCGGACCGCCTTTGACAGCCCAGAGCCGCGAATCGCGAGCTCAGTGCTGCGTATTGCGACCCAAGGGCGGCAAATCATAGCCCTAGGGCCGCGAATCGTGAGCTCAGGGCCGCCGATTGCGAGCCCAAGGCTGCTAAAGGTACCAGTGAAGTTCTGGCAAAGGTCCGACGGTGGTCGGCCGACGAAGGTTTGGCGGTGGTGGTGGGAGGAGGAAGAGGGGAAAAGTATATGGTAGAAAAGTAAATTTTGAAATTGTTTTGGGAAATTTAGATAATTTTTCAAATTATATTAAGAAATTGTTCTTCTTTGATGTTTGTGCAGGAGAATAATAATGTTTAAGAAGGTAAGAACATCAACCTTAAGGAAGAGCAAAAAGTTGTGGTGGAAGTACCACTTGTGCCACATTTGGAAATTGTTTCTACAATCGTCCAACATGTTGAAAATCAAAGTGAGAACTTGTTGTTTGAAGCATCATTCAGAAAGGAAGAAGAACCGCATCAAGAGGAAACATCAGTTTTGAGGGATGGTAACTTCTCTCTTTACTCAAATAAATTATTTGTTAAAAATTATTCTTTGAGTATTAATTTGCTTGATGTTGGAAAATCTGAATCTGTGCATGAAATTATTCCATTGAATGATTTGTGCTCTAGTTTAGGATTGGTTCTGTTTTCTTAACGTGTTGAATATGTTGACTCGTATGCTTCATTATTATTGCCTAAGATTGATTGGAAAATTATTCTTAAATATGCATTGTTTTCACCATCTATTGTCACTATTGTTGAAAGCAAAATTGTTGCTAATTCTTGTCTAACAGATTCTCAACGTGTTGATTGTGATTTTAAAATTGCACTATTCAATTGGTCGCATGCAGATGTTAAACATGTTGAATATTCCGGAAATAAATTGGACAATTCTAGAATTAGTGTTGAATTCAACTTTGGTCAGGAATTGTTCTTATGTGTTAAGATGGATGATACATACAATATGTTGTTGAATGAAATGAATGAAAGACCCATATTTGTGTTTGATCCGGGAGTATGTTTGCATCCATTCAACCTATTGAGTAAGCATGATGATGATGTCTTTTCAAATCTTTTTCTTAACAATGGTGATTGTTTATCTACTACCAAGCTTCGGTCTTCTAAAAATGGTGATGATCTGCAATATACAAGTTATGGTGACGTGAATCCACCAAGTGACTTACAAACAACCATGTGTAATGTTCAGGATCCAAGAGCTCACATGCCAAAAGAGGATATCCTTTCTTTTCACAACCTTTCCACCTTCAACGAGAGCCTTCATCCCGAGCTCTAAAATCTTGGTTTGAGCTTCAACATATCAAGGCCCGAGCGTTCAAGGAATTTTCTGAATTAACCATTCAAATTGCCAAGAAGACAAGGGACATGCTCAACCTGTTGATCGACAGTTTTGAAAGTTTGAGGAACAAAATGAACATATTCTTGGAGATGAATGAAATGTCCACACCATCAATTCTTGTGCTAAGGCCCATCCTAATGCTATGGTTCAAGAGTCACAAGCCCATAACCAGTTCATCACATCTGAAGCCCAGAAAAACCATGGTTCACAAAATTCTCAACCTGTTGAGTTTCCAGCTGGCGCATTCAATGCACTTCAAAGGTTTCCAACCATTCACTCCTCATCAATGACGAACTTCAGCAGCCTTGAGGACTCAAGAGTCATCCAAAATCATCCAGAAACCATTGGTGAAGAAGGAGTTACAAGCCTTGAAGCCCCTCCATCAAAGCATTAAATGAGGATCACTTACTCATTTATTTGGCCAAAACTCATCCCTCATCTTCCAACTCGAATTTCCATCATTTTATTTCAGTTTTCAGAGATATTTTGGCTAGTTCTACCCCTTTATCTAGCCTAGAATAAGTTTTAGAAATAATTGTTTTAAATTCTCATATTTACGTCTCCTTTTAATTTCCATGATTTAGAGTGGAGATGAATGGACTTGTCAATTGATTTAGATTTCCAACTTCCTTGTCCTATAAAAGGAGGTCTAGGTCTTATTTGCAAATCAATTCAATCATCAAAAATATATTACACTTTTTCCTTGAAATTGAGAGTGATTCTCTTTTCAACCTATCTACCTTTTCCACTCAATTCTTGTTGAGTTTTCTTGACAAGTCTACTAAGACCAATATTGCCTTCTCATTGGAAGAAGGAGGTGTTGGCCCCATTATCATTCCCCCACAATTTTGGCAATGAATGCTTTCCTTGTCTTGGACCATTTTTGGTATCAAGAAGGAGGAGTCGTCGAAGGTATAACACCATCTTTGCCTGGGCAAGGATCCAGGAGGAGTTGGCGGCCATATCAGTTCGTTTCACAAGCTTCCGCATTGTTTTGTTTTTGTGCATTCCAGATTTGTCAACCTGTTGACATTTTCGTCTCATCAATCATACCTACCCCGTGTTGCTCCTTTGTTGGCTAGATCTGCTCTTCGTGTTCCAGGATACCCTCCCGGTTCACATCGATTGGTATCAGAACAATCTGACAACCACATCAATATGAACTGTCACTATTTTATGAGGAACATAACTAAAGGAGAATGCTTCGTGGGACGGGTAGTAGATAGAAAATTTAGATAGAAAGTTTAGATAAAAAATTGTGTGAAACATATGAATTATTTAATTTTACATGTCAATGAATTCATAAAAATAAATTGTAGATTAAATACTGTGAAAATAACAAAAAAAAATGGTGCATTCTTCGTGGAACGGGTAGTAGATATTAGTGATATCTTTTTTATTAATTAAATTACACATATTGTTTTTCTTTTCAATTCAACTAATTTATTTTTTACTCATTTCTCTTTTCTAGAGTAATTAGAGTTGCATATGGACAATTTTTTATTAAAAGTTTTTTTCTTAATGTGACTTCAAAATTAGAATATTTATCAGTAATAGTTCAAACTTAATTTTTTATATTAAATTTTGGGATTTAAAATTGAATCTCAATTTGTTTAACATGTATTATCTCATCTATACTTTATGAATGTTGGATCTCTCAAATAAATTAGTACATTTATATTCGATGAATATTAGACATTGTTAGTTATAATTCTTTTTTTGTTAGACATATTATTCTCATTTATTTTTTCCATATATTATTATCATGCTTGAGAATGGTGGAAATGTTTCATTTACTTTTTTGTTTCACGTTTATATTATTTGTTTTCCGTATTTCCATTTTCTATTTCACATTAAATATATATATTTTTCATATATTTTTTCATAACGTCATTTTCTCTATACATATTTTTTTTATCTCACTAATAAGCAAGTGCGGGTGAAATAATCCATGTTACCGAATACATCACAAAGATTAGTTTATTTTCGGTCGCACCAACCATATACATGTATAAATACGTGACTCGTTTGATGACGAACAAGAGATATCATTAATTAAAAACTCTTCTTCATGCCCTCGATCGCCTTCATCTCCAAAACAGAGCATCGCCCGCCTCCATTGATGAAGAGCAAGAGCTCTTCCATTTCTTTGCCAATGGCCATGTCTCTTTCTCGCTCGCTGAGCTCCTTCTTCGTAGTCTTCCTTCTCATCCTCCTCTTCTCCTCCGCCGTCACTTCGCGAACGCCGGTGTCTCCCCTGCATTCTTGCTCTTCTTTCACCGGCCGCCACCGTTCTCAGTGTTTCCTCCTCCTCCGTGGACACCTCCGCCACCGCCGACCTGCGCTCCTTCTCCCTCCGCTGCAGCCGGTGGACACCGACATTGATCCCAGGTACGGCGTCCAGAAACGTCTCGTCCCCTCCGGCCCTAACCCTCTTCACAACTGATCATCGATTGATCGTCGCTGGCCAAGACTCTGTTTCTTGATATATCGTTCCTGGCTAGCCAGCTAGCACTGTATGTTAGTTTTCGTTTCGCCGATCGAGTAGTGGTTTAGTTATCTATATGGTCACTATTTCCTTGCCTGTTTTTGCTTCCAGTCCTCTGAATTTTGGAGTTTACAATTGTATCCATTATTTCGGGCACCGAACGAAAACAAGCTAGGAAATGGTTGATTAATCAGTTCCTTTGGTAATATCCGAGAAAAAAAAGGGAAAACAAAAAACGAAATAGAATGAGGGGTGTTGGTTCAAGAGAATCCCATGAGTTCCATTATGAATGAGGGGTATTTTGGACTTTTCAGACTTAGCCCTCCAATTAATATGCTCATGTATAGACGGTGATGGAATGAAAACTCATGAGAAAAATAGTAGTAGCAGTAGTATCCCTTTTGTTGGATTGTATTTTCAGTTTCTGGCTCTCGTTTCAGTTTTACCTTTTCGGTTTAATTATTTTGCTGGGAGTTTCACGTAATTGTCACATGAGGTGTAGAATTTTTATGATTTTGGTTTCCCTTGCTCGAATCATTTATTTGGTTAAGCCCTATTTTTAAATTTCCTATTTCTTGATGTCCTATCTTGTTAATTTCTAAGATGTAAGGCAATTTTATTTATAAGGATCTCGATTTGGCATAGTTGAATTCTTTGTAGCATACTAATTTTTTATTTTTTTTTTAGTAAACGTGATAAATTATATTCATATAAAACTTTGATAAGAAGTAACGAACGCACCGAGTCAATTGATCAATCTTTTGTGCTTCGCATGCTAAACTACTAAATGTAATTTGTGCGTTTGATTATTTTAATTTTAATTTTAATTTTCATAAGTAAAAAGTCAGCAGTGCCAACATAAAGTATAATTGGCAATTTAGTCAATTAAATAAGTTAGCAAGAGTAATTCTTAAACAATATGAATAAGGGGGTAAGTTGGCGGCTAAAAACGTCTAAGGGCGTGTTCAAAGGAAAATTTCCAGGTAGTGTTTGAAATTTGGATGCTTGATCATTGTAGAATGTATATGAATTGGGTTAAAATGTGCTCCAATTTACAGCAATGCCACTTAAAACTACTAGGATGCAATTCATGTCCTGTAAGGGTAAAATAAAACTTGAACAAAACCTAATATCCAAATAACATCAACTCCAAATAACTCAACTCAGAAAATATCCATAATCTTCCGAATATAAAAATAACCCAGAGTGAGTGATGAGGTTTAAGCATCCATTCGTGCATTTCACAACTATATTTTTGGGTAATGATCAAACACCCCCCGAGGTTTGCTATAATCATCCATTTGTCCCCGTATTTTGAGAATTCGTTGAAAATCCCCCGAGGTTTCAGGTAATATGCAGTTTCCCCCCTAAACCTTAACTTCCGTCAATTATTCCGTTAAATCTTAGGGTTATTTACTATAATTATACTCTAAGTTTCTACATCTGACACTTTAACCCCAACATCTTTATAACTGAACATTTTAACCCCTCATTAATTAACCTCGTCCCCAACTCGCGGCTCCTCCCAAGACTTCATCTCCGGACCTTACCCAACCTCGTCGGCTAAGAAAACCTCGATATCGTCCGCCCGCTCTAGCCTACCTTGCAACCCATGACCGTCCCGCCCGTTAAATCCCCTAGACCTCCCAAATCTACTTGAGTTCGTGGAAGCCCGAATTCGTTCTCTGGCTTCATGGCGGTTCATCTATCAGCTTCGCGGTGGCTCTCCGACAATAGGCTTTAGATTTGGGTTGCTCGCTGGCGGTGTGGTTCGTCTTGGCGGCTTCGCACGAAGGACAGAAAGGGAGGCCAACGATGGTGCTACAGTTCGAGGAGTTCCAAACCATCAGATGTCGATCGTGCTCCTCGGGGCAGCCGAAGATGGCATCAGAGTTGGTCGACGATGGCCCCGGTAGCAGTGGCATGGTGGGCCAAATGTGGGAGGAAGGGAGGTGGTCAGGTGTATGAATGATGAATCTAAAGTTTAAGGTTACAAAGTTTAAGGTGAAATTTGAACATTAACCATAAACAATTAACGGTCAAAACATCATTTTAATGGTCCAAGGGGGAAATTGCATATTACTTTAACCTCAAGGGGATTTTCAACGAATTCTCAAAATATGAAGGGCAAATTGATGATTATAGCAAATCTCAGGGGGGTGTTTGATAATTGCTCCTATATTTTTATCTACTTATTTTGATATAGCGGTGGATTATTGAAAGTGGAGCCTCGAGTGAGAATCCATTGTTTATGCCATTATTTTCTAGGTTTAACCAAAGAGTTGCATTTCTGAGTCCGGCTATGAGGCAGAGCCTACCGAAGGAAGAGAAGAGCGAACAAGCCAGACAACAAGAAGAAGACAAGTGATTGTACGCCAAGTGAGACTATTGAAAGTAAGCCTGGCCTCACCTCCAGCCTGCTCCGCGTGCTGGGAATCATGGTTCTAGGTGGGGCGGGAGATCCCCCAATCCGCCTGACTTCAATCCTTTGCCTCTAGCGTCGGACTTAGATTGATGGAGGAACTCGCGACGGCCCGACTAAAGGAAGCCCCCAGTCCAATAGAGGCCGGCCGAAACTGCAGGGGAGATGGCGTTGAGAACCATAAACGGAAAAAGGATGCCGCTAGCGCCAAGTAGCCAAGGAGTAAGGCATGTGAAGAAAAACATGCGCCCGTCATGGAGAATGTCTATTGTGGCCAGGGCACCACCACTCGGCCTGGAGCAGAACACGGGATTGCAATGCGGGCAGGGAGCCATCGATTGGGGAAGGAGAACCATCCAAATAGCGGCTTCGAGCATTGACACAACAACATAGTCGAGGTGCCAGCGATAAAGGACCCAGGACTGGCAACAACATGGCAAAGAGGGCAGGGGAAGGCATGTGCGGCGTTGGGGTTTTTCGGAAACCCTAGCAGACACAAAAACATCCTCTCACCTTGTTGGAATTTTCATTCTAATACAACATGGATGTGGATAAAAGGATGTCCTAATTCACTCAAATCATTTGACCCAAATTTAACCTTATTCCAAACTGAATAATCCAACATTGAAATCTATCTATCTATCTAACATGTTTCTGACTTGAACTTGACCTGAAGACATCCTAACATATTTCATCCGATCCAAATCTCCATTGTACCACTCACCCAGTTAGCATATCTCTAGATATGCCGGGAGGAGTACTGTTACATTTTTCAGGTTCTCTCTTCTAGACTAATTCAATGGTTGGGCCAATTGGGCCAAGATAGTCAATTTATGGCCAGCGCCAAAACTGGGCCATCGCCTGACAACTCGGTAGAGCTGTAAAATCACAGTATTGAAATGAAATAGACATTTCAAAAACAATATCAAAGCTTGAAGTTTGTTGATTTATATATACGTATTTGATTTCCCAACATCACTGGACTCTTAACCATAAAACACATATATTATTGACCAAAATTGAGCTCAAACAGAAGAAATATACAGTAGTTATTCAGCCGAAACTGAAGAAAAGTTTAAATTTTGTGCTTGGGTAAATTTTGAGCTAGTCAGTGAACATTACACAAATTACCGATTTGGTTACCACACTCTAGCTCTTGATAAAGAAGAAACGAAAACTGAGACGTGCGCACAAGGCATGATGATCTTACATGCATGGTTTTGGTATCTACCAATTAAGTTGGCTTGTTTCCTTGGCCTACCTATACCTCCTTATATATATATATATATATATACACACCTAATTGCCTTGTATATATATAGGAGTATCTGTTATACATATATACAAACACCTAGTTAGCTAGAATATTATTGATTGTAATTAATTAATTAATTAATTTGGCGGACTAAAAATGGAGGGCTGTGAATCTGTCCAAAAAATTCTGGTGGTTTTGTTATGCATTGTTGTGTTTTGGAAGATCATCAGACATATATGGAGTTTCCTAGACATGGGTAAAGAACCTCTAACGGTATTAGTCACTGGAGCTGCAGGTAATAATTCGTTTGTTATGCATCTAAATTACCTTAATTAATCTCAATTAGCAGCAATTAGATTGGTTAATTACATGAACCATACCAGTTTTCATTTAGCTCTGTCATTATATATATATATATATATATATATATATATATATATATATATATATATATATATATATATATATATATATAAACACACACACACACACACACACACTATTCTTTAATTTATTGACCTTGTTCAATTCAATAGGACAAATTGGGTACGCTCTGGTTCCAATGATTGCGAAAGGTCTCATGCTTGGTCCTGATCAGCCTGTAATTCTTCACATGCTTGATATTGAACCTGCAGCTGAGGCCTTGGAAGGAGTGAGAATGGAACTCATTGATGCTGCATTCCCTCTCCTAAGAGGTATACATATATATATATATATATGTATCTTGAATATTGGACATATCTTCTTAAAATGAGCCTATTAACTAAACTCATGCATGGAAAAACAATTGAAATAATTAGGGATTGTGGCTACCACTGATGTTGTGGAAGCCTGCAAAGATGTGGATATTGCTGTGATGGCTGGTGGGTTCCCTAGAAAGGAAGGTATGGAGAGGAAGGATGTGATTTCGAAAAATGTATCCATTTACAAGGCTCAAGCCTCAGCCTTGGAACAGCATGCAGCTCCAGATTGCAAGGTTCTTGTGATTGCAAATCCTGCCAATACCAACGCACTTATTTTGAAGGAATTCGCACCTTCAATCCCTGAGAAAAGTATAACTTGCCTGACAAGGCTTGATCATAATAGAGCCTTGGGCCAGATCTCTGAGAAGCTCAACGTTCCTGTTGAGGATGTGAAGAATGTAGTGATATGGGGCAATCACTCATCCACTCAATACCCAGATGTCACCCATGCAACTGTCATCACCGACAATGGACCGAAACCTGTTACTCAGGCCATTAGGGATGATAATTGGTTGGTGGACTACTTGTTATAACATTCATTTACTCTTTCTTATTACTAGTAGTATAATTTTTAGAAGTGTTTTTATTATTATTATTATTATTATTATTATGACATTTCTTGCACTTTACTATCATTTCTTTTTAATTTATACTTCACATGACATGCATTCAGGTTGAAAGGTGAGTTGATTAGTAAGGTGCAAGAGCGAGGAGCAGCCATCATCAAAGCCCGGAAGCTCTCAAGTGCTTTATCTGCTGCAACTGCTGCTTGCGACCACATCCGAGATTGGGTTCTTGGGACTCCCAAGGTCAGCTGCCTACCATCATAATTAATTTGCCTACACAATATAAGTAGTAGTTACATATTATTTTAAAAAAAAAATTAAAAAAACCCCTGAGTTTTACAGAAATCCACAGCTTTGACCCTCTATTTTTAAAAACCTACAGAAACCTCTCTAGACAGCTAACCCTGTTAGTTTCCTTAGGAAGAATGCTCATTTACCATATGCATATGGATGATTTAACTTTGTAAATTAACATATGAAAAAAACTACTTTGAATTGATCATATGTTGAAAAATAAAACAACAATACTACTACTACCTAACAACTAAAAATGGATTGAGAGATTTGAAATATTCTGAATCTATAGAAGAAGGAAAAGTGAAAGACAGTACTCAATGCTACTATGTTGTTTGTGAAAGGGAACGTGGGTATCCATGGGCGTATATTCAGACGGATCTTATGGAATTCAACCTGGCCTTATTTACTCTTTCCCTGTCACTTGTGAGAAAGGACAGTGGTCCATTGTGCAAGGTAATTTAATTTGTAAAAGTATGGAGCATATATCTATAGGGTTGTCTTTTGATGCTATATATGGTGGTTGTAGGGCTCAAGATCGATGAGTTCTCGAGGAAGAAGATGGATGCAACAGCAAAGGAACTCATTGATGAGAAAGCCTTGGCCTTTTCATGCATTTAAGCAAGAAGGCCATCCTACCATGAATGGACTCAAACTCCCAAATGGAAGAACTCGATCATATTGTATCTATCTGTATATAATTCAACAATTCCAAGTTAAAACCTTTGTACTCCCTCTGTTCCACAAAGACTGACACTATGATCAGATTGAACCTGTCTGTCACGAATCAGCAATAAAAGAAGCTAACTGTCTGTCTAATCTCTCCAAAGTTGACTCTATGAGTTCCATTTCAGAGTGAGTTTTCTCCCCCGCAACAAACTCATGAATGACGCCATTGATCTTGGTTGAACTGCATCCAGGTGCCTTATCAACACCCCTTCTTTTCATTAGCTTCCTTATCCCGTCCGCATCCTCGTGTCTCCCAGTAAATGCATACATATTTGAGAGAAGAACGTAAACCCCACTGTGATGCTCTAACTGCAACAACTTGTGAGCAGCAGCCTCAACCAGCTGAGCCTGCCCATCGTTGCAGCTCGCACTCAGTAATGCTCTCCAAGCAACCGCCTCCACAGAGGGATTGCTCCCATCAGGCATTCCTTGAACTATTTTGTTTGCCTCTTCCAGAAATCCACTTCTGCTAAGAAGCTCAACCATGCAACCGTAATGCTCGCTTTTCAGCGCAATGTTGTACACATTGCACATTCTATTGAGTATCCTCAATCCCTCAACAGCCAGGCCTGAATAACTGCAAGCAGTAAAAACCGCCATGAAAGTGATGTC
Source organism: Stellera chamaejasme (assembly GCA_024586325.1). Lineage (NCBI taxonomy): Eukaryota > Viridiplantae > Streptophyta > Magnoliopsida > Malvales > Thymelaeaceae > Stellera > Stellera chamaejasme. The sequence goes on from CM044979.1 coordinate 50,723,083, forward strand.
ATCCGGCCTGACCCCTGCCTGTTCCATTTCTGCAAACAGCTTAAGCACGGTCTGACCTTCACCGTGCATTGCCATCCCTGATATCATGGCATTCCAGCAAATGAGATCTTTATATGGAACTCCATCAAATAACTTCTTAGCCATATCTAAATTCCCACATTTTGCATACATGTCTATGAGACTGGTAACCAAATTTAGACTCATTGTTGTCCCACACTGTCTTAAATATACATGGATCCAAGCTCCAGCATCTAAAGCCCCTAAATTAGCACAAGCACAGATGACACTAACTAATATGGCCTCATCTGGCTCAATGCCCTCTAATTGCATCAAACGGAACAAGTACAGGCCTTCCTTAAAGCAATTATTCTGCACATACCCAGAAATCATGGCTCCCCAGATACCTCGATCTTTGATTGGAGCCCTGTCAAACAAAAATCTGGCCATGTCCGTGTCACAAACTTTTGCATGACCAGAAATCACCGATGTCCATGACGCAAAAGTTGGTGCAGGTATTTCATCGAACACCTGGCGAGCGGCTTCTGTATCATTCAACCCAAAATACATCGACATCAAACCGTTGCCCACAAATCTGTCGACCACCAGATCAAGTTTCAGGCACTGCCCATGAATTGACCTCCCTAGAAAACAAGATTCCAGCTTTGCACAGGCCTTCAACACGTACGGCAAAGTATAATTATCCGGGCACATTCCATGCATCAGCAACTTCCTATAAACGAATATAACCTTCCACAGCTCATCCCGAAGCAACAGAGCTTTGATGATTGTGTTGTAGATACAAATAGTTGGGTGATGAATGTGCTGAAACAGATGCCAGGCATAACTAAGGCTGCCCTTTTGCGGGTTGGAACAGAACTCCAAGAGCCTGCTGAGAACGAAGCTGGTGGTGCCAATTCCAGATGTGACTGCTAGAGTATGAGCTTGCTTCAGCTGCTTCATATTTCTGCATTGCTCCAGCAACAGGATGCATCTCTTGCCAGTTTTGGACATATATACAGGTTTGACTGGCAGCTCAGAGCAACAACCATTTGAAGAAAATCCACTGGCAGAGAACGAAGACATAGAAGCTTGCCATTTCTCTAAAACCTACAGAATCCCCTTTTCTCTAGCTATAGAAGCAACCTTGAATAAGATCACAGTTCTATGGTAATTAATATATGTACTTTCTCTAGCTGGAAAAAAAATGTTGAAATAAGTATTTTTCAAAATTTTATGCAAAGAATTATTTATCCATTTTAGAAAATAAATGTGATATCTTCTCTAGTTTATTATAGCATTTGTTTATTAGAATTAGCATATACTCCTGTTTTTTTATAAACGTACCAAATAATTACAATATTATAAATAAATTGAATTTAAATAAACATGAGCATGATGAAGTATTATACTACCGCCTTCCCTCAATAATTGTCTCATTTGTTTTGACAGTTTCACAGTATTTAATTTATGATTTTTTTCATGACTGTTTAGACATTGAAGATGAAATATTTAATGGGAGTCATATTTGCAATCTAAATTTTCCAAATATATATATTTTTTAAATTGTCTTTATTAAAATTTGAGTCAAATAGTGAACCTTGAAATAATAAAGTTAAATGGGATAATTATTCGGGGACAGAGATAGTATCTTCTCAGTTTTTTCGCCAATTATCCAGTAATCGAGTGGGTAGGAATGGATTTTGAGAATCTCTTCTAAATGGATGACGTTGATATATAGAAGGTAAAATCATTCTAGATATTTTTTGGATAAGAATGGCATTTTACACTAGTAGTTAATCAATCAGTCAACCGAGCTTTAATTTCAACTTGTTAGGATCGGTTACATGAATCATACGTCTCCATTTCGCTCTATTTGTTGCGAGGTCCTCCGAAAGTTACAATTGCCTAAGATCTCTCTCAACTAGACTTATCCGTGTAAGTTTAGGTCTTCCCTTACCTCTCTTAAACTCTTATAAATCTAACCTATCTGTTTTACGCACTGTCGCATCTAATGGTCATCTTTGTACATGCTCAAACCATTTAAGTCGACCTTCTCTAATTTTATCTTCAATTAGTGCGACTTCTACCAAGCCTCGAATGTTCTCATTTCGTATTCTATCCCTTAAGGTATATCCACTCATCCAACAAAGCATTCGCATCTCCACGACATTCGTTTTGCTTATATCTTGTGTTTTTGCTGCCTAACACTGTGTCATATAACATGGTTGGTTTGATAGTTGTCCTATAAAACATTCATTTCAACTTCAGTGGGATGTTTTAATCGAGTAACACCCCAGTAGCACCTCTCCATTTTGCCCACCCCGCCTTAATCCGATGGTTGACATCTTCCTCAATATTTCCCTCCTTTTGGATAATAGAACCTAAGTATTTAAAAGAGTTGCATTTTGGAGCTCCTGGTCCTCTAGTGCAACTCTACCGCCTTCTCCACTCTCGTGTCTACCAAACTTACACTCCATATACTCAGTTTTAGCTCTACTTATTATAAATCCTTTAGATTCTAAAGCATTTCTCCACTTTTCTAATATCTGATTTACCTCTTCGTTGGTTTCATCTACCAAGACTATGTCATCTGCGAAAAGCATGCACCAAGGAACCTCCTACCCTGGAATAGCTTCTTTACCCCTACCAGTCCATTTAAGGGAGGGGGGAGCCCTTCCCTATTTGTCACCACTTCCGAGCGCCGATGTGGCGCGCCGCTTTCGGACGACACCCTAGCTTGCCCCTGCCTACTTTTCACTACACCCGGGGTCCGATACAGGGATGCGTGTGTGGAGCACGCCCTCACTCGAGTATATTTGCAGGAATCATGCACATAGATGTGACAAGTTTTTTAAGTTGGTTGTCGACCTACCACCCCATCTTCCTTTATCCGGGCTTGGGACCGGAAACCCGAGAAACTTGGGCAGGCGGAGTTATTTTACAGTGGTAGTTAATAACATGTTAAATTTTATCTTTCCTTGGCCTATTTAAACACAAAGTATACATTCCAAAATTCGTACTGCTCATTGAAAGCCATGAACTTGAACAACAAAGCTTTGCTCTTGATCACTAGTCTTGTGTCATTGTTTTCTTCTCCATTGGTTTCTGGGGGAAATGTGGATGTTGTTATGACCCGGTCTTTCAACACCAGAAAATCCGTGCCACAATTGGAAGGAATTAGAAGAAAGAGGACTGAACTGAAAGTTTTAGAGAAAATAGGACTTAATTGAAAGAATTAGAAAACTTGGAGTAAAAACTGAAAAGTACAAAAAATTTAAATAAGCTAGAAAAGGACTAAATTGAAACTGATAGGTTAAAATGGGGTTAGTTTGTAAATATTGAAATTACCTAAGGACTAGGAGAGCCAAAACGGTGGTTCTAAAGCTGTTCATGCTCTAATGACTCTTATAACTTGAGATAGGGAACTTAGATAGGTTCAAAACTGTAAAAAGAGGGCTTGTTAGATTCTAGTAAGAAGTCCCAAAACTAATTAGAACATGTAGGGGTTTGATGATACCAAGATCAAGGATTTTCTACAATGAAAGAAGTCCCAAGATCAAGGATTTTCAAGCCCCTACATGTTCTAATTAGTGAGGATCTTCCTAGTTAGTATTATGTCTGTACTAAGGTTTTTTTTGTTTGTTTAATATGCATCGACTTGAAGTTTTCTGGGTCGATTAATAAAGTCCCAATAGGTTACATATTTTTTATCTTTCTGTACATGTGACCAGATTTAATGGAGGATTTGAGTTTCTAATTTGGATTTCAGTCTCTCTTTTGCAGAAAAGAAAAGATGGTAACTTCTCTCTGTATAATTGATTAACAAGTTTCTTTTGTATGTGACGAATAACTGGAAGGGAAAAGGTCATAACTTTCTCAGGCAAACCAGATTCTAACTCCTTAATCAGACAGCAAGCAAAGTTGGTAGTATTTTATGCTTTAAAAATGACAAGAGCCTTGTTGCCCAAGTTTTAAAGAAACCATCTGATCTGAAGAAAGGATTTGGTGTCCAATCAATTTCTTAAAAACATTTTCCTTCATTTACCTATTTCAACATTTTGCTAACAACTATACATTTTTCTAATAAACTGACACTTATTGAGACCAAGCAGAAAGACAATCAGGAAAAGAATGCTTCTTTGGATATGTTATCCAACGCATGCATGGAAGGTATATTCTAAGCTTGCTTGCCCTCCAAGCCTTAAAACCCAAACACAAAGCTGTCTCCACTTTCTGTCCCATAAAGACAAATCCACCTCCATGTGCCACCAATTTTACATGAGAAGCTAGCAGAAATCCCAACCAACCAAAACCAGGTAACTGTTTTACATCATTTATTTGAATAAAAAACATATACATCTCTTATTGTTCTCTATTTTGAAAGCTTTAGTTCAAGTGAAAGAACCAGGTTTTGAACAAATTAAGCTTGATATTCATCAGTTCATTTCAATACAATACTTTACCTCTATCCAAACATGTTTAGAACAAAACTAGCGAAAAATATTTTGAGAAACAGATTTTTTTAATGCATGAACCAACCATCCTTGATCAGATGTTCGAATTTCGCAGAAAATATGTTCTGGACAATGGAAGAGGATTTTGGGATGAACCACGACCTTGGAACAGAGGAAGCAGTCGCAGTTGCAGCAACTGCATATTCTATCTACAGCCTTGAGGAAGGGCCATCAAGCAGCAATGGCAGGCCTAAGTCTAGGAGAATTAATGAACAAACGATTTCAGTGCACGAATCAGGTACTAAATCGAGCTCTAAGACCATCAAGGATAGAGCAGTCTCGATAAAAGAACAGGATACAGGAACCACCAAATATCCAGGTGATTGACCCAAATTATGGTACTGCTGCAAGCACTAGTTGTCATATATGACTAACATTTAAAATTACATGATTTGGATGCAGCAGACAAGGTTTTAAGTAATCCCAAACCCAGAAGGGAAGTTCAAAAACAGGATCATTTTACCATGAAAGAAGTCCCAAAACCCGATCTTGGTGCCATAAAACCTGCAAGGGAAGATCTTTCTACCATAAAACCGATAAAGGAGGAAGTCACAAGACCCGATCTTGGTACCATGAAACCCGCAGAGGAAGCCCCCAAATCTGATCTTTCTATTTCTCCCACCAAAGTCACAAAACCTGATATTGGTAGAAAACCCTCAAGAGAGGTCTCAAAACCTGATCTTGGTACTGCAAAGCAGGCAAGGGATGTTCCAAGACCTGATCTTTCTACCATAAAACCGGGAAGGGACACGACCAGAAATGACACAGCTTCAAGTTTTAAGCCTGTGGAGCAAGTAGTTGGGGCTGATCAGAAGCCCAGACCAATCAGCATAGAAGCAGCTGAAGTAGCTGATGATTGGGAGAGGGCCGAGATGGCTAAGATCAAACAATGGTAATCATGAGCTACATAGCATCAAGAAAAAGCAAAGTACTTTACATGAATCACTCCTGCCCTGAATCTTCATTTTCAGGTATGACAATCTGAACTGGACAATATCTTCATGGGAGGAGAAACAGAAGGCTAAAGCCAGACACAAATTGGACAGAAAAGAGGTCAGATAAACCAATCAATAAGTAACTCATTATTCTGCAGCTTAATTAATATCCAAATTATGCATTAATTAGTGGTAACTGATGGGTTGATTACGGGGGTTGCAGAGGGAATCTGATTTTGGAGGAAGAGAAAAAGCGTTGTACAGGTACAGAAGGGACATGGAATACATTGAAGAGGTTGTACGAGGAGCAAGAGCAGAGGCAGAAGAGAAGCGGAAAAGGAAAGGGTTAAGAGCTAAAGAGAAGGGGAACCTAATAAGAACAACAGGGAAAGTTCCCATGACTTGCTTCTGCTTTTGAATCTATCATTTAAAATACATCAATTAATATTTGTTTGATTGTATATCTAGATTAGCATCATATATATGAGATGATTATATTTATTTGTAACCCTTAACAACGTGAGAAACTCCTTCATCTAGGGCTCCATATCTTAACCTCATATGAGGTCAATTTCAATGTACCTATGATGATATATGATCACTTCTAAAGTAAACGCTCGACTTCTTACTGATCACCAAAATTTGACAGAGTTCTTCAAAATCTCCATAGCTTTTAACTTCACACGCAATAGCAAGGTTGCAACGAAAACTCGAACAACTATCAAGTTCTTGGTACGTAAACAATACATACATGATAATTAAAGTATGGTAGGAGAGTACAATCCAACACATCACAATTAACCACGAGCAAGCAAAGCAAGCCGGTTTAACAAACAAACAAACAACGCCATACAAATATACTTGGATTTATAGGATACTAGTATTAAGTAACTCTACTAATTAATTTAATTAATTTATCATTTGTTAATTAATTAAAGAAACCTTTGGCAACGTTGACGAAACCTCCCACGCCACCATCCGACTTACCGTCGCCGGAGCTCTCCTGCGACGGCGGTGACTGGTCCTTGGTCGGCGGCTCAGACTGGTGACCGGGTTCCGCCTTTTTAACGGACTCGCCGGAGGAGCCGTACTTGTGGAGATACTGCTCAGCCTTGTCAACGTACTGCCCGACACCCTTGTCCTTCTCTAGATTTCCGTACTGAGCCGCGGCTTCGAGGAGATCGTCCGCCGCGGCGGCCACCTTGGCCTTGTCCAGGTTGTTCGTATCACGGCTGAGCGCCGACTGAGCCGCGCCCGCCACCAACTTAGCGCTCGAGAGGAGCTCGGACGCTGTCGGTTTGGGATCGGTTTTTTCGCCGCCGGCTGCTTCCATTATTTGGTTGCTGTTACTGGAAACTAACTAGTGGAGCGGCACCTTATCAAAAAATAAATAAACTAGTGGAGTGGAGTGGGAATTGAGCAAGAAGATTTATACAGAAACGGGGTGTGACGTGTAAGCCAATTATGCCACACAATAAATCAATAATGTTTTTTCTATGGCTACAACATGTCACATGTGTGGGACCGACATACATGTTTTCAATTATTATCATCCAAAAAATATTTAGGTTTTTTTTATTTGGAATAATAAGTTTTTTATGAAATTTAGGGATGTGTGTTTTAGTTGATGGATAAGATGTGAGTAGGAAAATTTAAGAAAATTGTGATTTGATATAGAATTAATAGAAAATTGATGGATTTAATTAGGTTGTTTTGTGTATTAAAAATTGAAAAATGGAAAAAAAATTCCTAAAATTATTTTTGTTTGAGAAAAAGCGGTTTATATTATTTCATTGAAAATAATACAAGTCATCCAAAATTCAAACATTCAACAAGATAAAAACTTAATGGACAAATAAAAGTTCTTAAAAGGGAAAAACCTCGAAGGTCCTGGTTGTCCATAGTAGAGGATCCTCCAAAGGAGCTAGCAGAATCCAACAAAGCCGAGAGACTTGAACTTGAACGTGCTAGAATTACTCATGGTAGGATTGAGTCGGACTTCAACTGAATCCAGGACGCACCAACTTAGCAGCACAAGTGCTAAACGTCAACTTGCCGAAATGTTGCACAAAACAGAAGACACATAAACAAGCATGAACAATAAGATAAAAAGTTCGCATGACAAAAAGCAAAAGCAGAATCCTAGACTCATCAAAAGATTGGGAGGAAAGAGAGTTCAAAGTTATCTCCCCAAATATGCCTGGAGATCACCGCTCCAGGCGAGGCAGGAATTCCCCCTACCCTGACAAGCTTTGACCAATAGCTTTTAGCCACAGCTTCAGATATGCGGGGCTTCTTGCCATGCCCCGGCCCAACTCCTAGGCCTGACGATCGACCTCTACCTTTTCCAACTTTTGTAACACCCTTGAAGCGAGTCACAGCTAGGGGTGTGTATGATTTGGCCAAAACCGAAAAAACCGATAACCGAACCGCCTTCGGTTTTTCGGTTCGGTTAATTCGGTTTTTCGGTTAGGTTTTGGTCAAAACCGAATAACGGTTTATTCGGTTCGATTTTTTCGGTCACCATTCGGGATACCGTGGGATCACATGAGGTGAGAGACGTTCGAAAATGAGTATAATTGGATTAAAAAATCGATTTTCTGAGAATTACCTTACTGGGCAAATTTGAAAGTTAGACATTGTCTCAATGTGATGCATATTGACAAAAAATTGTTTCGACAATGTTTTCTACACAGTTGTCAATCAGAAAGGGAAAACTAATGACAACACAAATTCGAGACGTGATCTAGAAGAGCTAGGACTGCGCCCTGAATTGCATTTGGTGACTGATCCTCTAAAGAAAGAACCGTTTAAACCAAAGGCGACATATACTTTAAATGCAGATCAGATTGCGAGTATTTGCTATTGGTTGAAGCATGCCGTCAAACTTCCAGACGGTTACACTTCTAACATTGGGAGGTGTGTTAATACGTCTAGTAACACGTTCTATAATTTGAAAACTCATGATTGTCATGTCTTCATGCAAAAGTTGCTTCAAATTTCTTTGCGGGGTCATCTCAATGACTGTATTTGGACTACAAGAAGTTAGATGAATTTATCATCGTTGTACTATGCAGACTTCAGAAAATATTCCGTCCATCATTTTTTGACTCAATGGAGCATCTCACCATGCATTTACCTTGCCATCTTCGAACTTGTGGGTCTGTGTCATATTGGTGGATGTATAGTTTCGAAAGGAACATGAAAAGATTGAAAACAAAAACTGTGAACAAAAGATTTTTGAAGGGTTCCATCATTGAAAAGTTTCTGATACAGGAAGTTGCGACTTTTTGTGAGCATTACATGGAAAATAATCATGGAACACGTGTAAACCCTAACATACGTAATGAAATTCTTCACAATCCGAGCAGAATATCAATATTTGATCACTCATCGGAACCAATGGGCAGAGCACAAGTTCGAGAGTTGACGAACGCAGAAAGAGAACATGTACAAACCTATATTCTGCAAAACTGTCGGGAAGTTGATCCATTTATAGATCGATTCAACTCATTGGCTCGACGAAATTTCTCAGATTTGGATGACGTTGGTGTTGACAATTTCATACTTGTGCAATTCCCAAGTTGGTTCAAGAATATGGTTAGACGTGCAATTTATTGGTTTTTGTATATAAATATTCTATAACTATGTTAGTTAATTTAATTTAAATTACCTTTTAATGTGTAGGCGTCTGCAAATGAGATAAATTTATCTCCGGCATTGTATGCCTTGGCCTGTGGACCGAGATTGCGAGGTAAATCGTTCCCTGGTGTTTATGTGAACGGGTACAAATTTCATACAAAACAACACGGGCATCGCAAGTTGACTGCTAATTGGGACGTTTGTGTCCTCGGAGATATACAAATGCATAAGACTATATGAATTTCTACGATTGGATTGACGAAATCATTGTCCTTCAGTACATGAATAATTTGAGTATTACAGTGCTCAAGGGTATGTGGTTTTGCACGAATAAAGGTATCCGATATATGATAAACTTTTGGGGATCATCGATGTTGACTAAACATCCAGACTTTATCCAGAATACTCATTCATTCTTGCCAGCCAAACGGAATAAGTAGTTTACCTCGAATACCCTTCACAGAGACAAAATCTGAAAAACTTGTGGATCGTTTTCAAAACTAAACGAAATAATTACATTCTGATGTACGTATAATTAAGCTCTTGATACATTAATTGCATATATATGTCAGACAAATTAAGATGGATATTATGCAAAAGATCAATGTGCATTGTTTAGTTAATCGAATGCGGGAATGTTTTAAATCATCATGAGTATTGATAGCCAATTAAAGTTGATTGATTGAATAAAACTAGTTTGATGATCAATTAAGAGTCCCTTTACATTTTCTTGAAATTGTTATCCAAGAACATCCCATCTCATCTCAAGTCGTTAATGGTGAAATTCATCTCATGGAGTATATATAGAGAACGAGCGAGCAACGATGAGAGGACTAGTAAAAATTAATACATGATAATTAAGCGGTAGGAGAGTACAATTAACCCAACACATATTACAATTAACCACGGGCAAGTAAGTCGGGTTAACAAACAAAACCATACAAATATATATAAATGAAAGAAATTTCGCACCAAACCTAGGGAGGAGGAAATTTTTATTTTCGACGTGGATTGATAGGATATTAATTGACTACTAATTATTAATAATACATTAATTTGATCATTAAATTTGTTAATTAGTTAAACAAACCTTTGGCAGCGTTAACGATACCACCCAAGCCATCACCCGGCTTACCCTCGCCGGACGGCGGTGGCTGGTCCTTGGGCGGCTCGGCGTTGGAGCCGTACTGGTGCACATATTTCTCAGCCTTGTCAACGTACTGCCCTACGCCCTTGTCCTTGTCTAGATTTCCGCGCTGAGCAGCCGATTGAAGGAGATCTTCCGCCGAGTCCGCCACCTTGGCCTTGTCCGGCAACTTGTCCGTCTCACGGCTGATCGCCGACTGAGCCGCGCCCGCCGCCTCCTTAGCGCTCGAGACGAGCTCGGACGCTGTCTGTTTGGGACCGGTTTGCTTGGCGCCGAATGCTTCCATTATGTTTGGTTGCTATTACTTAACTTGCTAGTGGTGCGACTGAGTACTGTAGGAATTGAGCAACAAGATATCTTTATACTGAAAAGGCTCGTGACGTGTAAGCCAATTAGCTACACAAAATGCACAATAATCAATAATGCTTTTCTCTTTTTTTTAGCCACATCCGTGTTGCCGACATACCTATTATATTCTCAGTTTTATGCTATAATAAATGGAAATTATATATATATATATATATATATAGTAAAGCACTGTTGATGATAGTGTAATTTTTTTTTATTGATGGATAAAATATATGCAAGTAGAGAAATTTGAGAAAAATATTTTTTATATTAAAATAATGGATAAGATATATGTGAATAGAGAAAAATTCAAAATATTTCTAAAATTCTTACAAACGAACAGTACACCTTATCTCCTTTCGATCACATTCACTCATTCGTGTCGGCGTTGGGATTTGGCAATCTCTTCATATGGCGTTGGGATTTGGCAAATCTGATGCCTACCATAAGTTAGTTAACTTCCTTCTACACTCCCTGCTCGTCCATGCCTACTACCCTTTAAAATATCTTTTCCTGCCCAAAATACTCGACAAATGATGCAAAGTGAATGAATGAAAGAGAACGAATAGATTATCGACTAAAAATTAAAGTATTACTCCTTCCGTTTCAAAAATTTTAAAAAAATTATCCCACTTTTAACTTTTAATTTTCATGTTTAAAGATTTAACATTTGATTAAATTTTTATAAGAATAAAGAATTCAAAATTAATATATTTAAAAATTTAAAATTTCAAATATTATTATATGCATATGAATTACTAAAGATTTATGAAAAATATAGAAATTAGTGTAAATGTTCAGTTGTGTGAATTATTGAACACTGAATATTAATATGTTGATCAAAAAAATCTTAAATTAAATATTGAAAATCAAAGTTTCAATTTTATCCGGGTGGATGTACGTAGTATATTAGAAGAGAAATTGCTCTATTAAATAGCAAATGTAAACATAAAAAAGATTTTATGTTAATCACTCATTTATCGCACAATACAAATTTCATTTTAAGGAACATTTTAAACATCATTTTTACATTATTACCTTTAAGTTTCATTTTTCATTAAAAAATTACTACTTATTTTATATGCTAACTTTACTACTTCTTCGTCCCTAAAAGGTGTTCCAGTTTGGCTGAAAGCAGAGATTAAAGTGAATGCATAATTTTATATAATTTTACATAATTGTCTTTAAGTCGGGGTCGTACAAAAACGAGATAAAAAAATAAAGATAAAATTGAGATAGTTTGGTAAATTTTGAATAAAGACATTTATATTTAAGAAAAATGTATAATTTTTCATGAACAACCCAAAAAAGATTTTTCTTTTTATAAAATGGGTGCAATTTTAAATTTTATTTAACAAAATTGGTGTAGTTTTTAACTTTATTTACACAAAGAGAGTAATTCTTTGTTGCTCAATAAGACTTAGACACACCGCACTCTGCTCCCTGGTAGTGGTTTTTTTATTTACACAACTCAATATGTTTTTTTTTGTTGCTTTAGATACACCGGAGATCTATCGGAGAAACTGGAGGTGGCAAGAATTGAATCGAAGAAGAAGACCCGATATCAAAATCCGACAAATATGTAAGTGTTGAGAAAACTGAGCTCGAGAGTGATAATTGTGCATTATCGATATATATTTTCCCTCATTTCACGTGCTTTGTCGATAATTATGCTAGTACTTAGTGTGGGCGCAAGCGTTTTTGTAGGTAATTCATGTTGGATGCAAAATTGTGCAAAATCCCCCTTTTTCGGACAAAAAGGGCACCAAGAAATGAAGCCGAGGACAACATTGCAAAATCTCAAAAAGCTCAAGGAATGGTGAAGAAAGTGGTCCGGGCGAGCCTCAGGCGACCCAATTCCTTAGGTCAGGCGGTCGCCCGGACCTGGAGAAATCCCACGGAAAATCCTGGAGCCAGGCGGAGAGTCAGGCGACCAAAATCCTTAGGTCAGGCGGTCGCCTGACCTCAAAACGTAAGAGACAGGGGGCCAGGCGGAGGGTCAGGCGGACCAATTCATGGATCAGGCGGTCGCCTGACCGCACTTTTCAGGATTAGTCCACTCTTCTTTTCTCCCGAAAATGAGCATTTATATTGCGTTTTTGTCACTTCTTTTCACACACTCCTCACTTCTAGACTTCCTCTTGAACCCATCTAGGGTTCTTGAGCTCTCTCTTCTCCTCCATATTTCTTATTTATGAATTTGTATGAAGAATTGAAGACTTGAAGACAATTTTCTAGCTCCCTCCTTCCTCTTTAACTTCTACTTTCCTTTTTGTTCATAGTTATTGTGAATTTCGTGAATAGTTGAATATTGATTAGTTCATCATCCCTAGGGTTGTTTAGCATGTTGTTGTGTTGCTAGATGATTTAGAATTGTTTGGTTGTTGATTATACATGATTAGTAACATTTTCTTGGGCTTAAAGAAGGTAGGGTTAGAGTAGAAGGCCAACTACTCTACCATGCCCACCAAGTGTTTGATGAAATGCTTGAGAGAGCATTTTGTTGAATTGACCAAAGAGAATTGGTTAGATACTCTAGGATTATTTGAGAAGGTAATCTAGGGTGTTAGGAGACATCAATTGGCTAAACTTAGTGCCTCCATAGTTGATGCAAGTGAAGAGATTCTACTTGGTCTTCTATAGAGAGGATGGTTCTAACTTAGGAGGTTAGAACTTGTTAATTATCCAACTCCTCTAACTTGTCATATATCACAACCAAACACTCCATCTAGCAACCTCAACTCTAATCAACCCTAAGGAACATTTACTTTGCATAATTGTTTATTGCATTGCATTCTAGTTCTAGTTGCATTAGGGATAGAAGTGGAATTAGTTAATTTAGTTGATCATCCATCTTATCACTTGTCACCTAAATCCAAAAACACCAAAAATATTGCATTTAACTAAACTTCATAAATTGCACTACAATCTCTTGGATTCGACCCCACTCACCTTACTACAATTGCACACCTTGCACTTGAGGATGAATGGGTTTTATTACTTGATATTGTGCTTAATTCATACACATGTAAAACACCCGTCAGAGAGCAAAAATTTTTGTTTACTCCGAAATCTTTGCAAATGAAGGGAAGATGGAAGGGGATGATGTTTATCAGGGAAAGGTAACGGGCAAATCCGCTTCAAGGGGTGCTACCATTTAGTCAACATTCAAATTGAATATTCCGACAGCTTTTTGTCAGTATGATAGCGCCATGGTAGTAGGTAAGGGCATTACCAAAATGGTGGCGGGTGGACCCTTACCAAGCTCACTACGTACCACTCAACAATGGTAACACCGTAAGGAACACCCTCACCCCTGTTACCATTTTCTCCGGGCCTTTTGGGGATCATGGTAGTTGGTGGCCCCTTACCAAACCCACTACCATAGCAACCCTGTTAATCATCACCCGGGTGATTTTTCACCCATTTGTTCAAATGACTCATCTATAAGGTAATTTGGAAGTCCAAACCCAACTAATTAGACAATTACATATCTATCCTCCATTTTTCAAGTGCTCTAGGTGGGTGAAAAATCACCCGGGTGATAAATAACATTGATGCTACCATAGTCCCTGCAACTACGTAGTGAATGCAGATATATGATTGGTTTCTAGGACCGATCATTTGCGAAGCAAGGCTTATTTCAAATTCAAACCCTCTCTACCTGCCTCCACTCGTGGCTGACCTTGGACTCTTCAACACCATTTACAGCAACACTTTCTTGCCTTGGTGGCCGATGCGGTAGCCATCTCCGAGGACGGCCCCGTAAGTCATCAGAAGAATTCTCATTCCTCATAAATGAGTTGATTTCCCGAAGATCCCGTTCCAGCTATTTGAAGTGCGACAATGCTTCTTATTGGACTTATTAGCTACCTGAACTATACTCATCGTTGCAAATCTATACCTAAACAAAAGTTTGTTGCAAAAGTGGCTCTAAAGTATGAGTTCATTGCAAATTTATACCCGCGACTTAACATCCGTTAAAATTTAACAGAATTTTTGGGAAAAATACTCAAATTGACCCTTATGGTTTCTAAATGTGCAGAACACCCCTCTTAACTTTATAGTTTCATTTTTGACTTATTATCCTTTATCGCTTGTGTATTTTTTCAAATAATCATACCAAATTATTCATATTAATATTAAATTGAGTATAAAATATCCAAAAGTTATCACATATGAAAAAAATGTTTTAAAATAATCTCAATATTAGTCTTTGTATACTAAATTTACCTTTTTATTATGAAAAAATAGTAATTATCAAAATAAAATGCACGAATGAACAATAAATTTAAAAACCTCCAACATTTTTATTAAAATATTTAAATAATGTAAAAAATCTTCAAAAAAGGATATTAAAACATTGAACCAATACAAATTTTTAAATAAAATTAAATATATTTTAGATTTTAATAGCTCACAAATTAAATTGAAAATTTTCAAATCAGCACATTTTCCTGTTTTTTTCATAATTTGAAAATACTAATGTCGACTCTTTTTCATTTTAGTTCCATATTTGTACTTTTTTTTGAAGTTTTTCATATTTAATTATAACTTTAGTGTAATTCTAAGTAAGTAACATGTGGATCGATGTTTGATGAATTGGAAGGAACATGTGTTTGATAATTCTTTTCTGGAAACTTCTTCTTTAATAACATTAATCTGAGGACCTTTCTGCTTACTATTTTTTATAGTAAGTTTTACTATTTGTTCTGACAATTCTTTTACTCTTTCAGAAATCTCATCATTTCTTCTTCATAATCTAAAAGTTGGAGCTTTAGAAGGAAGATGAATATGAGATTTTGAAGTAGTAATCTTATGTTATGATTTCTTATTATCTTCGATTCTACATATTTACTTTCCTAACGATTGTAAGTAAAGATTTATGTAATTATTCTGTTCAATCAAAGAATGAATATCCTTTGTTTCTACTCGCTTAGATCTAGCTTCCTTGCCAGTGGTTTCGAAAGGTGAAACAACCGCCTGTTCTCCCAAAACAATTGTCTTAGAAGGAAGATATATAGTAGTTACCTCGTTTACCACTTCTTTGACTTTGTAAGTATTTCATATTTCTTCTAACACAGCCAAAGTTATTCCATCTTTTTTGATAAAAATTGGAACAAACCACTCAAAGAACTTCAGGTTAGTTTTAGTTTGTCTGATTCTTTTATACCAATGTCCTTGTATTATTCCTCTTTGTTCCTTGGTGTAAATATCACCAAACCATTTTCTGTTGATCGTATTTTCTTCTGATCCAAAATCTTTTCTCAGACCATCATAGTCTATTCTGAAAGGTTCTCTCAACATGCTTATCTCAAAATATGAGAAGCTAATTTTATCATCTTCAACTAATTTGGATGATTTTTCTTCTTCTAATTTAACAAAATCCATTTTATAAACAGGGTGAGAAACCTGTTATACAGATTGTCTTACTTCTCCAATTACTTTATCATATTCTGATTCTGGCACATGTGAACGTGATGCACTAGTATGAATTCTAGGAGGTTTTTCTGAGAAGTTGACCATTCTAGTTATTCTATCTTTCCCAAATTTTATCTCGACTTCTCCATTTTCAAATTCTACTATTCTTTGTACTTCTGTTGTTCTCAATGGTTTAACCGGTTTTTCATTATGGATTACCAATCTTTCAAGTAGACGGATATCACTCCATTTTATAGGTTTCGGAAGAACAACATTAGTTTTCTCGGTATTAGCTTGTATTAAAAGGGTTTCTCCCTTTGTATCAAAGTCTAGAGACTTTGGCTCAATCTGAGTTGTCATTACCTTGTAATAAATTCTGTATACAAGGCCTAGATTTTGAGATCCTTAGAACATATCAAATCCTGAAGTGAGTATATTAGCAGTTAATACCTTCATGATATGTGGATCATTTAAGGATACCGAGAAATTAGGATGACAATTGAAATATATGGGTCCATTACAAAAACTTGATTCTACCATGTCTAACAAGGAATCAATAAACTTGTTATGTCTTTGATCGCTCAAAGCAATAATAACAGAAGTGTTTAAACTATTCCTAGTTACAGGTTTTAAAACAATTTGAACTAATACAACATGCAAATAGTTATAATGATTTTCTAAATGATCTTCTATCATATATTTGGACAGTAGTTCAAACTTGTGATCTTCTTCCATTATAGGAACGATTCTTTCTACCGTTTTAATAGCATAAGAAGTTCTAAGTTCGAAAGTTCATTTTCAGTAAACTTCGAACTTATTAATTATTGGGATATCACAGTTTCCCAAACATTTTTCAATATCTCTGATGATTAAGCCTTGAACATTCTTCACTTTTCTTTTTTCTTTAGAATCTCCTTCTTCAAATCTTTTAGAAATAGATTTTGTCAAGTTCTTAAAAATTCAAGCTATAGAAGAACAATCTTAATTTCAAAGTTTTAATGTTATCTGCCAACGAATCTTTTACTAATTTTTACCCAACTATCCCATTATGTTCCCAACAACATTTTCCCAACTATCCCAACTATCCTATTATGTTCACGCATGGTATTCATGTGGGGCCAACAACATTTTCCAAATATTGGGCCACGGGCTGCTTGTGGCCATTCACTTGGAGAAATTAAATTCGGGCTTGATAATTAAAATGCTGGTATTCAACGGTTGGATTCATTAGGGGTTTCAAACCTACATTTTTTGAGGTGAATTTTTACAAATTCATCTCGTTTTTTTCACGTCATGATTTTTGAAAATTCGGACCTCAGTTTTTCACGTGAAAAATTTTGGTATGATTCCGATCTCCGTTCCGGGCTCTTTCGCCGCCACCAACCACCACGGTTAGCTTTCCCATGACAACACGAAGCTAACTCACCCTCCCACATTTCCGGAACTGCTCCGACGAAGGAGAAATTCGGCATTAACCGCCACCACAAATTCGCGTTCAACCGCTTCGATCCGCCGTTATACCCATCGTCGGCCACCATGACCACCACCGTTGGAACCACCGGTCGACGGCGCACCTTCCAGACCCAGGTCCGCCGCCGTAAGTCGCATCTCCGCCGCCTCCGCCGCCGCCGTGACCGCCGCTTTGTGCGGCTGTTTAAGGAGGCTGCAGGGAGGAGAGGAGTGGGGTGGCATTTCGGCTGGTGGAGATCTGGAAACGGAGGGGGTTGAAGGGGTGAATTAGGTTGGGATGGTTTGAGGGGGTAAATGGGTGTGGTGAAATTTAGTGATGATTTTATGGGAAAATGAGGTGAATTTTTTTTTTCACCATTGAAGGTTTGAAACCTCCTATTATCTTCTAGTGTGTGATTTTCAAGATGCCACTTTCAGAATCAAGGGAGGGGGAAGGTGCTTCATTCTCACAAAATTCCAACAAATGTGTGTGATGATTTGGCGTTACAATTAAGAGAGGAATTCATTAATCAGAAAACTGAAGGTATGAGTCGAAAAAGAATTGCGCTAAATTCTTCTCACACAAATTTATTATGTGAGCTTAGACGATTAAAATGGGATCTTAAAAAATACTTCATCCATCTATTAATTTTTGTAACATATTGATATGGCACAAGAATTAAGGTGGGCAGAAGGATGTAAAATTTTGACAAAATTATCTTTTGGAGAGAAGAGAGAAAAAACTGAGTGAGTTGTGTGAATGAAGTTAATAGTGTCAAATAGGATAATAAAAAAAATAAAAGAAGAAATAAATGAGTTGAGTTAGTGGTGTCAAATCAGATAATAAAGAAAATAATAAGGAAGATAGTTCAAAAGATAAATTGATAAATTTATTTATAAAAGTTTACTAAACAAGAAAACGTTGCAAAAATTTAGGGACATCAAAAAAAATGTTGCAATAAAAAGGAGACAGAGAGTAATGATTTTCAATTTTTATGATGGAAGTGTTTTATGGTGATATGTTGATTGGGTGAAGGAGTAGATGGGGAGGTTAAGAATTCAAATTTATTTTTTATACAAGTAGGGAATTGAGACTACAGGACTTGAATTCAAGAACTTTACAAATGTTCTTAGAATTCAAATTTTATTGGGTTCTTATTTATATTTATTTATCTATATTTCTTAATAAAATTTTAGTTGTCGTTTAAAAAAACTGTCACGAATGCGGATGGTGAGAGTATATTAGAGTTTTTTTAGAATAGGCGCACTATTTTATTTTATTTACACAATAGGTAGGTGGAGTTTTATTTTTATTTACTTTTTAAAGGGTAGTTATTTGTTTTTAGATTCAAAATCTTGAATTCAGCTAAAAAGGGGAAAATATTAATACTTCCCTATCTTTGAGAATACTAATTTTTGGGGAACCACCTTCTTATTTCAGACATATAAACCATCTTCTTCCTCAAAATGGAGTACAATTCGTTGATTTGCATGACTCCTGCAATCCATCCTGCCCTAGCCTTAATCTACAAGTGTCCAACTACTCCAAACCATCGTCCCTACCCAGCCACCCACTCCTCATGGCAACCACTCTGCCGCAAGCCGCAGCCAAATCTCCCTCCTCGAGTCGCACCGCTGTTTGTGGCCATGTTCTCCCTCGAATCGATGCGGCCGGGCCAGGGCATGCATCGTGAGCCTAACCGCAAATCTATGTGAGCACGGAGCCATCTGGGTCCAGATCTAGGCTCGATCGACAGGACAAAGATGAAGCGGGCTCGGCTACGGAATGAGCAGCGTCCGGTAGGAGGCAACGAACTAATGCTGGAGATCACTGATAGCTTGGCGGGTGATGTCTGTACTGGTGATGAAAGGGTGGAGACGTGGTTTCATGCTCCACTCCGACAAACTGATGAAGAAGATGGTTGGTGTGTCTGAAATGAGATTTTGGTTCCTTAAAAATTGTTTTCTCAAAGATGGGAGAGTACTAGTAATTTTACTTTTATTGGTGAAATCGGATTTCGATTCGGTTCGGTTTATCCGCGGATGAGGCATAACCATGACCACTAACCGCGGTTGTTTCGATATCCACGATTTTGCGGATTTTTTCATGCGGTTTCTAGTTGCCACCCATAACCGCATAATCACAGTTAACCACGATTGGCGGTAATAATCACAAATATTTTCATTCATTTATTAATCATGAAATATAAATTTAATTATACAATATAACTTAGACTTTAAAATATAATCCTACATCAATTACGAGCACATGATATAAAATACTCTTTTATATTACTTCTTACAAACATATTGACCATTTTATTACTCCACATACATTTGTGCATATGTGAATTCGATTTTGATTCAATTTATAATTACTAAGACCAAGAATGAGATTGTGTTTAGATGTGTTGAGAGTTGGTGGGCTAGGTAGTGGTTGTAAGGTAGATTTAGTGGATTAATAAAGAATTGTCGGATTGGATTTAATTGAATTGAGTTTTGAGGTTAGTGGATATCCACTATTTGTGGTTAGCGGATATCCGCGGTGCGGATACCCCTAAACCATAACCACAACAGCCAGAGTTGTGGATTTCCCTAGCCACCCATAATCGCGAAACCATAGATACGGTTAGCGGTTGTAATCAACTGTTATTCCTAATCCAAGCAGATGAAGAATTCCTACGTGGAAGAGAACTACCCTCTATTAGTAAATAGTATAACTAAAACTACACCTAATATGTAAATAAAATAGAAAAGTGCACCCAAAAAACTCCGTTTATTAACTCTCTGTAATTATTTAAGTAACAGTCCAGTCCAGTCCAAGTAATTATTGGGAAGAATAGAGGTCAGTTACCATCGCGTGAGTGAGCTGTGTACTCTGTTAGATGAAAAAACTGAAAATCGGCCGTTTGAAATTGAACTAAAACATCGTCTCGCTTCCTTCCCGCTCGACAATCCCTCTGGTTTAATTTTCTTCGTTTCTCGTACGCTAGGCTTCCAATTCTGAATTTGTGAATGGAAGCTAATTTTTGTTTGGATCTTGAGAATCCTATTGAAGACGCGATTTCCAGAGTCCGATTCGCCCCCAGATCCAACAATCTCCTTATCTCTTCCTGGGACTCGGTGAGTTTCTTGCATTTCCTCACCCAATAATTACTTCAGCTGCTCATAGTTTCAAATTTTCAGCGCCTCCGACTGTACGATGTGGACCGTTCTCTGCTCAGATTACATGTTCAATTCGAGCCTGCATTACTGGACTGCTGCTTCGGAGGAGAATCTGACGCTTTCGCCGCTGCTTCTGACGGCTCAATCACCAGGTTTTTCAACCTTCTCTTTCATCTGAGTTCAACGCTTGTTTTTCTGGGTCGGACAAAATGAAGAGGGACTTCTATGATTTGAGTGAATTTAATTTAATTGCATTCTAATTGTCTGAGAACACGGAGAACTGAAGGGATTTGGTGGAAAATCTTGATGGCTTCCCAGGAAATTGACGGCGGTGCTAGTGTTTCAACTGTGTCGACTGATTTGATGATTAAGTAGCAGTATTAGTAGCTTTGGCCTTTGCCAATCCTGTTTGATTCAGATTATTACTATCATTAATCTGTTAAAAAAAGTTAAGAACATATAGTATTTAGAATATGGAAATATTCATTTATATGCAATTATAAGTATTCTACTTTGTATGTCAAAATGTTGAAAAAATTTATAGGTTAATGCTGAAATACAAATCTGTCAAAACAATTTGGGATGGAGGGAGTACACAGTATGTTCCTTTTCGTGCACTAACAATATAGTTATACTCGTATTATGATGTTTCCTTTTTGGCTGTAAAACATAAATCTCTCAGTTAACTGCTTACTAGGTGCGATTTGCAATCCGGAATCAACAAGACGATTGGAAGTCATACTGACATAGCATCATGTGTTCAGTTTTCTGATGAAACGTGTAAGGACTAGCGATGCTTTATCTATTTTCTCGATTACTTTTCAGGGTCCAGTCCAAAACTATCATTTTTCCTTTTCAGTTCATTCTAATTCTAATGCATCTCCACATATGGTATAGCTGCAAGCTGCGTATCCTTTCAGTTTAGATGTTCTTTCTGACAAAATGATTGCTCTCCTAGTTTTCTGCTTTCAAAAGCTTTTTCATACAAAGGTACATTGATCAATGTTTTCTGCTGCATTATTGCTGAAAAGGACCATGGTAAGCTTATGCTGATGAAGAAGAGGATAGTAGATGAACTCATGATGAACAAGCTGAAATATCAACCAGAGGGGTGATACTATTGGAACTTTTTAGGGATTTCACTTGTTAATTGAAGGCAGTAGACTTTCCAAGCAACAAAATATTATCATGTAATTAAGACATCATTACTTTGAGGGGATTAACTTGCAAACAAATTTCTCAGCATCTAGCCTAGTGGTTAAGCTCATAAGGACATGAGGTGGAGGTTTTGGGTCCAAGTCTCCACCATCCCCAATCTCCTACCCCTATGTATATGAAAAAAAGATGACTTGCAAACAAAATAATTATGTCTTATAACCCTTTTTCTTGTTTTAGGCCAAGTGATCAGTGCTGGTCTGGACAAAAAGATAAGGTCTTGGGACACACGCAAAGCAAATGCTTTCATATTCTCAAGCACCTTGGATGCTGAAGCAGAATCAATGTCTGTCTCAGGGTTAGATATGACAGTAGCTGTTGGGTCATCAGTACATATGTATGACTTGCGTAACATTGTCAAACCATTTCAATCAAATGAATCATCTATTGAGGGTCAAATAAGGTGTGTCAGTATGATGCCTTACTCGAGAGGTATATATGTGATTGTCCGTTCTTCTCATCATTAATAGGATGATCGTTCTTAAATCAGATTTCTTTTAATTTTAATGCGTTTAACTTGAGCTCTTTATTTCCTATATCTGTTTATTGACACTGCGTTAGTTATGCTGATTTAAACTCTGCCTCATTCCATCAAAAAGAAATTAAGAGTGAGTCTCTGTACAAGCTCCACATATCATGTTTAAAAACGTTCATAAGCCCTTGCAGGATATGCTGCTGGATCAGTAGATGGCAAAGTCAAACTGGAAATGCTTTGTTCTTCCAATGCAACAGATTTAGGGTGAGTCTTGAAGGTTAAACTTTGTAGAGAATATTGTAACACTAATTTAAAGTTCAAAATCATATTCAGATAAGCAGCTTTCTAGTCCTTACAAATTGCAGATCGCATGACACTTTTGTTCTCCTATTCTGTTAATAGAAAAAAGATAAAAGAAAAAGAAAACTCTATTGCGTGAGTTTGAAATTATTTATTGTATGTTGCTCCAGACACCATGGATAGACGGGTGTTAGACAGAATTAAATCAGTTGAAACCATTT
Organism: Stellera chamaejasme; assembly: GCA_024586325.1. Lineage (NCBI taxonomy): Eukaryota > Viridiplantae > Streptophyta > Magnoliopsida > Malvales > Thymelaeaceae > Stellera > Stellera chamaejasme. Next base: position 50,745,915 of record CM044979.1, read on the forward strand.
GATCAAAAGTTGAAATCTTGAGGATTTATAACATTGGTCATAGAGAGAGGATAATAATTTCTTATCAACTTCTTAAAGCTGCAATGTGATCATTTCTTCTTAGTAATGTTAACTTTTGAATCATTTAACTGATCACAACAACTACTCCCTTTATGTTAAATTTTCGCAAAGCTTTGACTTTTGAATATGTGTTTGACTTTAATTATTACTAGGAAAAATTTGTCAAAATTCTAAAAGGTATGTTTAGAAACTATAAGCAACCAGTTATTAAAGTATTTGACTTTGTATGTCAAAATATTCAAGAAAAGATTCATAAATTAAATGCTGAAAAGTAAGCTCTACAAATTTTATCGGACGAAGTGAGTATTAGTTAAGAGGAAAACGCTCTTAAGAGATTATATCTTATGTATCTCATAATGGGTTGCAGCTACACTTTCCGATGCTATCCGAAGTCAAAAGATGGAAAGTACTACCTAGTAGCGGTGAATGACATTGCATTCAATCCTTTGTATGTGTGTAATTTGACTTAACACGTTGATATGATCTTTTATAGAAGTTTCTGTTAACTAATGTTTTCTATCCTAGCATTTCTGGGGCTTTTGTTACAGGTGATAGCGAGGGTTATGTTGTTGCATGGGATGCTAAAAGCAAACGAAGACTGTTTGAGGTAAACTTTATATTGTTCACGGGACTCTGGGCATACTTATACCTGTTAGAACTGTTCGTTAGTTGAATATGCTGAACCATTGACAGACTAGTGAGAATGTGCTTGCTGTTTTTACCGATTATCAATTATTGTCCTCCTATGCTAGGATGGCCATCCTTTTGCTACATACCAAGCTGTCTTCAGTGTAATATATTGTTGATGGATATATTGTTAATAAATGACGGCAGATAGAATGGTGGATGGCAGCATTGTTATTAGTTCTCTTTGGCCTTTAAGCTCGATGATAAGTATGACATAATAACTTACTTGGTGAAAGTGGTGTGCGTGCCTGATTAATCTCCAGCACAGCTTGGTATAGCTTCTCGGCATTAAACATTATGACTCTAAGCAGCTTCACAACTATTTTTAAGAATCTGAACAATTATATGCCTTGAAAGGCTTAAAGGGATACTGTTACCTATGAAGCTGTGCATGAGATTCTGCTGCGCTAATTGTTGTCCGTGCTTCCTGCAGTCTTATTCAAGGCTTGGTGCATGTTTGGCTTTGTTACACCTATACTGATCGAATTTTCACACTTCTCCTTTCAGTTTCCCAAGTTCTTAAACAGTGTTGCATCCTTGACATATAATTTTGAAGGACAGATTTTGGCTGTTGCATCTAGCTTCACTTACAAGCAAGCGTTGGACATGTTAGATAATCTTCTTTTCTCATCTCTTTGTTTTTTTTTCAAGAGTTTCCCATCTCTTTGTTAATTGGTCATTTATTGCTATGATGGCAGTTATTTAAACATGAACCTACTGTTGGATTGATTGATCAATAAGACTGACAATTCATCCTCGCCCTTTGTGGGTGCAATTGTGAAAGTCAAACTAGTCAGATACTTGTACATGCCATTGTTAAAAGTTTAGGTTCTCTTGGAAAATCTGGTGAACCTGACCAAGGTTGCATCAAATTGAAAGAGTAATATTGGCTGGAAGAGCTCTAAACTTTTACAGAAGCAATAGAACATTGTTAATATTAGTATTTCATCTGAATGCAGATGAAGACTAATGTTTGCACTTGAATTTAACTTGAATTTGAATTAATTGGTTACCTTGCATTTTACTTGTGACAGGGAAAAGCCGCCAAAAATTTATATTCATAGAATAGATAGCTGTCATTCTATCCCAGTTCATCTGGAAAGTGCTACTGGTGAATGACCATTTCAATGCTGAAGATGGAGGTATAATTTACTTCTCTATATGTCTGACACATATATTTAGTTTAAATTTCTGGATGATGGTAATATATTATGAATTTGCACAAATTTCAACTCTGTCACTAATGCTCTATTTCATTCAATAGCAGCTTTCTTGACTTCAATAGCGTTACAGTAACATTATGCCTTGATTTGTCTCGGAAATGTAGGCTTTTTTATTTTTATTTTTAATGCAGACTCTGTTTTTTACCAAAATAATAGTGCAGGGGAAAAAGAGAAGCTTGTCTGGCTCAGAGCTGTTTGATGCAGAATTTCTTCAACGACCAACATCTTTTACAGGACAGATGAGGGATCTGTTTAGGTGTAGTTCTCAGGATAAACAAAAGAACAAAGCTTGATATTCAAGGCAGACCAATCGGGTCATGGAGTTACAATTAGGGTTAGGGTAATGGACTTGTATTAATATTAACAGTCATGGTTAATGTTCACATTAGAGTATTAAATAATTTGTTAAACATTAAAAATCACCAGAAATTTCTCTGTATTGTTTTTCTAAAACCTCAACACTAATTACTAGAATAATGAATCCTTTTTTATAATATATATATAGATTCATTACCTAGAGTATTCACTTTGGGAAAAAACTGATATGAAATTTGTAAGAGTGGAAATTGAAAAGAATGGTATACAACCCATAAAAAAAAGATTGGTTTACAGATTCTTATTAATTCTTTGGTGAAGAAACACAAACAATTTCTCAAGTATTTTTTTAAAGGGAATCCAATTCATTCTATATCATGCGGTTATTGGCGAAAATAGCCAAAAAAACATAAATCGGGCCCTGAGAAAAATCCTAGAGTGTTTAAGCGATAGAGCATGGTTAAGGCCTATCGCCAAACAAAATAAGCAACTAGAGTATTTTAACCGAAATTGAAACAACAAAAAAACTAACATCTACCTAAAGAAAAAGGAGAACAACAAATAAGCAAAGTAAAAATAGTGCTTGAGTCCAAAATATTTGGCTTAGTAGTCATGTTCCGGATAACATTTGTAGAAGTCTCAAATATTCGAGTCTCCGGCCCCTATCCCTTTTGTATAAAAAAAAATGGATAAAGATGTAAATCACGAGATAAAGAATCGTCCTAAAATATCTTCCAAATTGCCATTTGACTTTTAACAAGCACTTGCTTGCAATATACTCAAGAAACAAAAGGCAACCGTCCACCACCCAAATCGTACCAAACAAGCTTGATTCTGCCCAACCCGCAAAGGTGCCCGGAAGGATGAACCAAGACTACAGCATCACCTATATACACAATATCAAAACTCAGTAACCATATTGATTTACAGCCATCGCTAAAAGCCCATTCACTAGATAGAGTGCATGAGGAAGGCCCCAAATCCCACGCGTCCTGAGCATGACCAATCACTATCTAAGCAGGACGACCCATTGCACAACCCTGCCGCACCTCCAACGCCTCCTACTGTCCGCGGCCCTTCCACTTTTCCTTCAATATTTTCAAGAAATTATAATTTTTCTCTAACTGTTTTTATTAAAGAACACAAACAGTAACAATTACATAAGCCAATGAAAAGAAAGAAATTGACATAAGAATGCGGAGTGCACGTGGCAAATCTCCGGTCCGCAGGCAATTGGATTCACAAAACGCCGACGTCTCTTCTTCTTCCTTCCTTCCTCTGCACTTGCCAATTCCAAGTCGAACGAACACAGGAATCAACGAACTAGTACCTTCCACAAGCAACAGACGTTCCTGTTCTCCAACTGTTCGACGAAATCACGCACAGAAGCCACAAGCGGGAGAAAAGCCTGCCTGCCGGGGGAAATAACTATGGATTCTCTCGGCTGCGTCTCCCCGTCCATAGTTCTCCCGAATAATACCGGGGCCTACCACCGCACCCGGCGGCGCCAGTTGCACATATCGTCGTCTTCCATCTCCAACCAAAGCTGCTTTCATCGGTCATTTCCTGCCTTGATCCGGTCGAGGGTTAGAGTCCTTGATTGTAAGTGTAAAATGAACCGCGGAGGGGTGGATGGTCGGGGTGATGGCGACAAGGAAGACGAGGAAGAGGTCGAGCAGGCGCTTCACTTAGACGGCACCATTCCTGGAACTTCTGGGGAGTTCGTGAAGCAGGTATCGTCCCGTGCTTATGATATGCGGAGGCATTTGCAGCAATCATTTGAAAGTAGCAGCTATGACGGTAATAATCCATTTCTTCCGCTGATACTTAGATTATTTTTGGTTTGCGAATAAGCTCATTATTAACAAACTCCTACTGATTTGACTATAACTTGATTCGTAGATGCATTCGTCTAGCTGGGAACTAAGGAGTTATGTTTATGTACCTAATTCAAATCTTAAGTCTTAGCCGAGCTTGACACCTTGGTGGGTATGTAGCAACTAGTCATATTTCTGTTCACTGGGAGTATTAGATTTATGGTTGCTGAAGTTTAGCACTGGTTATTTTAACACTGTTACAAACACGTTGGGAAGTGGCACTTTTCGTGTTTAGGCTTCTTAGTTCATAATCTATTGTCAGAACTTTGAGGCTAAGAGGCCTGAATGTAGAATGGGTCGAACTCTATGTTTCACTCCCTCCAATCAAGTTAGATACTATAGCAGGATGAGACCCAATCTAGTACCAGCAGAGTAAATATAGAACAAGTTCAAGGTGGTAAGTAGTAACTAAGTGAAGAAAAGACATCTACTTTCCACTAAAGAAATTTTCCAAATCCCTTGCCATTCAGTTGAAAACTGCAGTGTGTTATTTTTTCTAGGATTCCAAGCTTGCTAAAGTTGTATGCATTATTTCTTCCTCTCTGCCCTTCCTCTTTTAAAGAAAGCCAAATTCACAAGATCTATTCCATCCTTACATGAATATTACGAAGTATAAGTGAATTGCCATTTCCCCAAATTTCCCCCCCCCCCAAAATACTGTACATTTTGTTTCTTATTGTAAGAGCTTTATTTAATTGAAGAGAAGAGATAAGGCTAGAAATGATTTATTCATAGATTAGTTTGCCGACAATCCTTCGAAAGGGGAAGCAGCAACTTCGGATAGCTTGAGAAAACTTCATTTCAACTAATCAGAGTGCTGTTATTTTCTTCCTTTCTCTTTTACTTATTTCATTTGAGTCTTCTGCTTGATTTGGTTGCCCTGAATTTGGCACTTGTGGCGCTGGTTGATTTCGACTGAACGTATGGCCGTATGGGTGCAGTCCTGTTACTTTTGATGCCAATGTATATTTGCTCCTGTTTACAACTCTGGTTGCCCCCATCTTCAAACATCACTTTTCACAGTTGATTTCTGAACCATTTGAACTTAACTTTCATGTGAGATTCCTCTGATTAACAAAGGCTCTCATATGGATTCCTATGAAAGAGAAGGCTGATGACGTATTGCCTCCTGATATAAGGTTCAAAGAGCTATGAGCTCTCACTTAGTTGGTATCTGCTTTGGGATTAACTGGAGGATCATCTTGCAATTGTTTGCACATTAAGTGACAGTATTGTGGACGAGTTGTTAGTGTAGCATGTCTCCATCTAAAGGCTTGCAGGCACGATAAAAATTTGAACTGGTGGTTCAATTATTTGGTACACACACTGGAACAGAAAACTGTAACTTGCATTGTTTTTCTTTCTTTTTAAGTCAAAGTTGGAGTTTTGGAAAAGTGAACTAGCTGCATTAAGCAAAGCCAGAATCTATTACTTGAATTTTTATGAGATAGTATAAATCGTTCCTTTTTTGCTTCCTCCTAGTTTCATTAAGTCGCTGTCATTGACAATGGTAAACCTTTTAGTGGTTGTAACTCAGTAGCTGCCCGTTGTTAGGCCAATCCCTTCCAGCTTCCTGGCTTTTCACATGTAGCCGAGAAGGCATGAGTGGATTACTGTATACCATTTGCCTTGTTGACTGAATATGAAGGTGTTTTCCTGTTGCTTTGTATACTTGACCGATCATATGTATGCATGGCTTCATATTCTAAAACTTAATATTGAGAATGTTGATTTTCTTTTTTTGTTTTCAAAGCTTGGATTTGTTGAAGAGTATCATTAGCTTTTTTGTTGTTCTAGATCTCTCTTTCCCTCCATCCGTACTTCCACTTAACATTTTGTAGGCATGGATCAGAATTGATTTTTTTTTCGCTTATGCATTACTACTCCATGGATTATACCTTTTCAGTGTTGGAGACAAATCCGTGGCGAGAAGACTCAAAGCCTGTCTATGTACTTACACACAAGATAAATCAGTTATGCACAATGAAAACTAGGAGAAATCGCAGGTCTTGACCGGGCCCTTCCATGATCTAGATCTGGAATATTTCACTTCTTACTTTCTTTCTTTCTTTCTATCAGTGAAGTCGAAAGAGAGCTGGGATTACTGTTCTCAAAAGGAGGTAAACGAAGACCAGGACTTGGAAGCCAGCAGTCCAGATCTGGGACCGAGTTCCAAATGCTAGTGGAGGACGTTAGAGAGGGTGTGCTTGTAAGTTCTGTGGTAGATACTTCTTTATTTTTATCTCTAAGTTATATCATGAGATGTTTTGCTTCAACATGCTGTAGCAATTACACATGATGCGAGCTCTGGATTTTATTGCTTCATATGGCTGGTACTCCTCTGACAGGTATTTGAAGATGAAAACGATGCTGCTAGTTACTGCGACTTGCTACAAGGAGGAGGTCGAGGCTGTGAAGGTGTCGCTGAGGTCGAAGCTTCATCAGTAAGATTGAGAGCTCGTCCTTCATTCACCTTGGAAGTTTGCTAGAGCTATGAACCATAACCCATGCTTTGTTTCTGCAGGTATTTGATTTGTGTCGTAAGATGAGAGCGCTAGCAGTTCTGTTCCGCAGGGGAAGAAAGCCCCCATTGCCACAGAGCCTTGAGCTAAGTCTCAGAGCTCGTAAACGATCTCTTGAAGACAAAGAGCACTTGATCTGATGATTTACAGGATCGTGAGAAATGCACTTGTAATCTGTATATGAAATGTACAAATGACAGTTGTTGAAGCATACAAATTACTGGAGTTATATATGTACGTTTTATGTTACTGTTATTGGGTAATTCACACATACCCCTTAATTTTAATGGATCTAGTACTTGTTCCTTAAAGATTAGAAAATTATACCAATGCCTTGCCTATTTTAACTTTTTCACATAGTGTTTATACAAAGAAATACTCCGTTTCAAACATAAGAAGTGAATAGAAAGTTATTCACCTAATCGGGGAGTGAATTGGAGGTGAGTGAGAAAAGTGAAAAGAGGAGGGTTAAGTTTGAGGACCCCGTGAATAAGGAGGAGCGCATAGTGTGAATAACGAGAGTCCCGAGAGGTTAGTGCACCTGTGCACAAGCATGGGCACATGTGCGCAAGCTTGTGCGCAAACCTGTGCACATGTGTGCAAGCCTGTGCATGCAACTGTGTTTCGCGCACAATATTGTGCGGGACTATGTGCGGACAGTTGTGCGCTGCGCAGATCTTCGTGATGCACCAGAGTTCAAATTAAGGGAGATAAAATCAAGCACAAATCAAACACAAATCTAGCAAGCCGAGACAAAATCAAGCAACCTCTGCCCTAACCCATCGAGAATTTGTACCGTATTTAGCTGGGAAGAGAGAAAATTGAGGGAGATAAAGCGCTACAACGATGAAGAATATGAAAGTAGAACGATACCTGGTCGAATGGCAGGAAGACGATGAAATGACGATGACCTTCAGCTGCGACAGGAGTGGGAGCGCCGAGCGTTGAAGAGAGGTGAATAAGGAGGGGCTTTTTAGGTGAAAAACACAGTTCACTTTGTGTTTTTCACCTGAGGTCCGCGTAATAAGAGGTGAATCATGCAAGGTTTTTCACGTGAAAAAGAAGAGGTGAAAAACTTTGGCTCCGTTTAGTTGTGTAAAAATTTTCAAATTTTCAACTCCAAATTTCCTTTATTAATATTAGATCATATAACTAGCTTTCAAGTGATGGAAAACCTTGTTTTCCAAACTTTGGAAAACTAGTATTGATAATACTAGAGTTTTTCAAAGTTTGGAAAACAATGTTTTCCATCACTTGAAAGCTACTTGTATGATCAAATATTTACAAAGGAAATTTGGAGATGAAAACTTGAAAAAATTTCAACAACTAAACGGACCCTTTGTTTTTCACTTGAAAATGGATTTGTTTGAAACCCACTATTGACCCTTATTTTTCCATGTGCTCGCTCTTCCCCTTTCGTGCGTTGCAAGCCACCGTGACGTGAAAAAACGGTTAAAAAAGTATACGCCAAAAACGAATAGGGGTATAGCTTCCTTTTTCATGATCCTCCTCCATGTGCAAAACACGAAATGGAAAAACGAACAAGAAGAAGAAGAGAGAAAGCGACTGAATTTGGATTTTGAAACAAAAAATTTAAGAAAAAGGAGAATAACTGATAGTCTCCCCGGATTATTACAATCGTCCGTCCAACGATGAGCTCCGCTGGGAAGCAGAGGGACAAGGGGAGAGTCGGCCGGACGTCTCTCATCCTGTGGCACGCCCACCAGAATGACCTAGCCGCTGTCAAGAAGCTTCTGGAAGAAGACCCGTCGCTCGTCCGCGCTAGGGATTACGACAGCCGCACGCCGCTTCACGTCGCCTCTCTCCACGGCTGGATCGAGATCGCGAAATGCCTTCTCGATTACGACGCCGATGTCAACGCCCAGGACCGCTGGAAGAACACCGTAACCCCTTCCTTCTCAATTTCTACTTCTTGTTGTTTGTTTTTGTTCATCTACTTTGTTTTTTTTGCTTTTAATTTGATGACTAGCTAATTCTCCCTGAATTTGATGTCTTCTTTTTCCGTGGCAGCCTCTTGCTGATGCAGAAGGAGCTAGGAAGCCGAACATGATAGAGCTCTTGAAATCGTATGGTGGATTGTCTTATGTAAATCCCGCATCCCTTGCATTTTGTTTAACCATTTAACGTAATCAGTTCTCTCTAGCTAGGAGGCAAATGCTGCTTTATTGAACAAACCAACCAACTTCCTTCAAAGACATGAACATTACCGTTAAGTGTCGAGGAGAGACACTTGTAGAAGAATGTTTCATGTCACTGTTGGACAAAATAAGTGCGTTGCTATAAGAAAATGAATCCGCCGTGTCTCAGACAGAAGTTTGATTTACCAACCAGTTACGAAAGGACCGCATTGTTCCTTTAACTCATTGTGGATGCAGCTGAGTATGCAGCAGTTGTTTCCCTTCAATTGTTTTCCTCTAAAGTGACGTTTTGCTCTGCGTAGGGCCAAAATGGGAGTCACTTTGAACCAAAGCCTGTAGCACCTCCTTTACCAAACAAATGTGACTGGGAGATTGAGCCTTCTGAGCTAGACTTTTCAAATTCTGCAATTATAGGGAAGGTAAAGTAACCATTTCCTGACTCATGGAGTGAATACTCTTTTAATATTAAGCTGCCACTAATATAAGTACAGTTTTACATACAATACTCCACTTGTGCTTATCTATCTACGCATCGAAGGAATGGAGAAGAATATATCTGACCATAGCATGTGCTTATTAGTCATGTAATATGCATAATAGATACAGCAAGCATCCATTTGAATTTGGGAAGTTAAATATGCTGAGGTACCATCCTCCTTTACCAAAAAAACAAAGATTTTGTAAGGGCATCTGGTCCTTTGGTTGTTAGGAAAGTTCTCTGGCATCGATAAATGATAAGGTTGCCTAGAAATTGATATTATGGTCTATTATGGTCAAACTCAATGCACTATAACTCCCTTTAAAGGGTTTCATATCATACTTAATCATCACTTTAAAGTTGCAGGGTTGGTTTTTACAATTTTAAGTCTTAGCTCCCATCCCATAGAAGTATGAATCAAATGGCACTGGAGTTTTCTTAGTTTATTTTACTGTTACTTTATCAACTCTTAGTTGAAACAGGTTTTTGCACTAATGATACATAATGTTGCCAGGGCTCATTTGGTGAGATTCTGAAAGCATATTGGCGAGGAACACCAGTAGCTGTCAAACGCATTCTTCCATCACTTTCAGATGACAGGCTTGTGATGTAAGTCATGTTTATATTGCTAAATGCGTTGCCTTTTATTTCTTTGCTAAATGCATTGCCTTTTATTGGAATTTTACTGCGGAATAAACTGTTAGGAGCACTAATTATACAAACTTATAGACAAGGGGAAAAATATTTTATCATGCAACTACACTTGTCATTCTAAGGTGATAAGTTCAATATGCATCAATTGGGTGGGAAACTGTTCCCATATTCTTATTTCTTTCAATGGATGCAGTTGAATAACATGCTTTATGCATTCATATTCAGTCAGGATTTTCGTCATGAAGTGAATTTGCTAGTGAAGCTCCGCCATCCTAATGTTGTCCAGTTCCTTGGAGCTGTTACTGAGAGGAAGCCTCTAATGTTAATTACAGAGTATTTGAGAGGGGTATGCCTGCCACTTATGCAGTTGAATTGCATTTTTCTCTTTATTCTGTATTTCCTACTCAGGCTCTTATGTTGATGGTCCAATCACGTAAGCTTAGTAACAACTGGTGGAATGAGCTAAACTCCTACCTTGAATAGCTACTTCGGCCCAATAAAAGGAATACGCTTTGGCTACATTCATGAATATGAGTTGCCAACATGCCATTTATGCCCATATTTGCTTGTATAAGCTTTTGATCAAAAGGTTCTACAAAATTATGTGCTAATTATTTATCGCATTTTTGAGCCATCATAGGGTGATCTTCATCAGTATCTCAAGGAGAAGGGTGCACTTAGTCCATCAACAGCCATCAACTTTGCATTGGATATTGCCAGGTATTGTGTTAATTTACTGTCAGACGGTCAAACGGGAAAAACATACCAAATATGTACTTATAATCATCTTTTTCATCATCTAATCCCTAGATCTAAGTTATTGCTTATGGACATCGTGAGGCTGGGGTAGTCTAGTGGGGATCTACACTGTTTTAGTTCATTTGTATAGATCTGATTACTGTATAGCATAGGGATATAGTCCGAACCAGGCTTAGCTATTTTTGTAAGCCCCTGGTTCCATGATGTAAGAGCCGTTTGGAACATTTGATGATATAAACTACACAGGGGATCCGTCCCCTTTCCCTAAATAAATAAAAATAAGTTATTGCTTATGGAAGAAAATATGTCTGTTTTCCTCAATTGCCTTGACATGAATCAAAATTTTTGTTTTCAGCCTGAATGCCTGAACACTGCCTCAAAGTTGTGCTGCGGATCACTGTAATTTTTAATTAACAAATAAGTTCACCATCAGAAGTTAGAAGTGACTCGGAATAGTGAATATTAGGTTTCAATTTTTTTTTTTGGTGTGTGTGTGTGTGTGTAAAAGTTCCCTTACAAACAAGACTATAGTCTTGCACATTCTAGGGAATCAAGTGACAAGAAAATGAAAGACTAGTGATTGTCTCACAAGTACAGTACCACATGTTTCCTACATGAACCTAAAAAGCTTCGCTTTAAGTTCTTAAAAATGGACTAATTAACTTGTCTTGAAATTCGGGTATGTAGAGAGTATTTTTACTCCTTTAGTGCTTGTCTGGAATGTGCAATTTTTCTTTCATCGCCTAGGATGATTAAGCATAATGTTGAACCTTTTATTAACTAATAGATGTTTTTTTCTTACGCTAAGGGGATTGGCTTATCTTCACAACGAGCCCAATGTGATCATTCATCGAGACCTTAAACCAAGGTTAGTGATTGTATTCTATTGTCAGGGACACCTTTAGTTTTTAGTTTTTACTATAAAAAAGAAAAAGAGAAAAAGAATGCAAGTGTTTGCCTCCTATCATCCATTCATTAAGGAGCTGCTCGTCTTTTAACAATTTTTCTGATGAATACTTTAATTTTTCTTTTTACGAATTTCAGGAACGTACTTCTAGTCAATTCGAGTGCGGATCATTTGAAAGTAGGTGACTTTGGATTGAGTAAGCTCATCAAGGTTCAGAATTGCCATGATGTATACAAAATGACTGGCGAGACAGGAAGTTGTAAGTGCCTTTTGCATATATTTCTCTGCTTTACGCCTTTACCATTGACAATTATGGATGTTTCATACACACTTTTGTTGTCATTTTTGCATGATATGAAAAGACCGTTACATGGCTCCTGAAGTTTTCAAGCACCGGAAATATGACAAGAAGGTTGATGTTTACTCATTCGCTATGATACTCTATGAGGTAATGTTGAATCCCTCCGTATTTGGCAGTGTAAATGTAAGCATGCGAACTAGTACAAATCCTGTTACATTTATGGATGGTAGCAGATGCTTGAAGGAGTACCGCCTTTCGCGCATTGTGAGCCATATGATGTGGCCAAGTATGCTGCAGATGGACAGAGGCCTACTTTCCATTCGAAATCTTTCACTCCAGATTTGAGAGAGTAAGCAATCTCTTAAAAAGATGGCCTACTACCGCACTGCAAAGCGTTTGCTGATTGGTGTGTTGTTTGACTGTTGTTACTCAGGTTGATAAGTATGTGTTGGGCAGCTGACATGAACCAAAGACCTTTGTTCTTGGAAATTCTCAAGAGGCTGGAAAAGATCAAGGAGAATCTACCTGATCACCCTTGGAATATATTCCGAGAATGACAGACATTTCACTGCTGCTGCGGCGCTGCCAGCCCAAGAGAGTAGATGCTGCTGTGAATAGAGGCACTGAGGATTTCAGTTGGATGTTTTGGCCTAGGTATTTCCAGTTTCTTTACGGATTCATGAGACTGTTTATATGACCTGTAGATTTTGGTAGGGTTTGCTTTTGCTTCTTTGTTTATCAGTACAGGCTGAGTTGAGTTGAAATTTTGATTTTGTAATCCATTCTTTCTTTCCTTCATTCTTTATTTGTTTTATTTTCTCTTCTGAACTTGCTGCCATCCTACATTTAAATTTACACACCTTGCTTTATTCTTAGCTCTTTGGACGTTTCTTTGAGGTAGAAGAACAATAAATGAAGCGCCTTTGTGGATGTTTAGCCGTTTATCGTGAGACAAGTTTCTAACGAAAGCTTCTCAACCTACACTTCGGGTGTGCTTATCACAAATTTAACCTAAGCCACTATTCACCAAAGAAAAATAGCCAATGGTTTATGTGTGTACACGCGCCGAATCATCTCTACTAGCTAGGTTCACAATATCTACAGAACCAAAAACTTCACATAGATGTACATAAAAACCATAAAACCCTGTAGAAAAGATGTGTTGGGGTTGAAGCTATTGAGGAGAGCCTTAAACTAAGTGTGGAGGAGAGAAGGAAGCTTGAAGAGGAGCTGTGTTACATGAGAGAGCAAGTTGTGCTGACCTGAAGATCGAGGAGTTTGAAGAACAGAGATTGGAGGTTGAAGAACATTTTTGATTAGAAATAAAGAGGGCTGCATGAAGGGACAAAATGCTAGGGTTTGGGGGTTTTGTATTTCGGTTTCGAACCTGCAATGTAGAATCTGTTAATGTACCAAATGCACAAAGATTTAGACTTGATGCAAATTATAGAACTCTTAGCTTATGCATCATTCAAGCCTCTGCCAAAGATGGCGAAAAGAACCACAAAAGTCAGCTTCTCAAAACGGCACTCATGTGCTGAGCCATACACAACAGATTACATGGGCATAACCAATATAGATAACACAGAATATTCTCCTCTACTGAAGAAAATAGTTTTCTGAATAGACTTTTCTCAGCTAAATCACTAAGGATCATTAAACTGATTAGTGATCATAATAGGTAACTCTAAGTCTTGCACAGTAAAGAACAATCACAGTGATCTGTTGTGCTAGTAGACGCTCAGATGCTATCACATAGCAAGTTCAGAAAAATCTTTCTCACAGTTGGGAACAAACTCAGTTCCCTGTCCCAAGCCATCCTCGTTACCATTAGCAGGACTGCTGGAGTTGAAATACTGAGTCCAAATCCCATAAAAGAACCAAAAGTCTTAGCAATGACACTGAATTTTCACAGAGCAACCTCATATAGTAGTTATATATATCATGCCCTGAGCAAAGCACATGACCACTAACCCCGTGCAAAGATTAGATAACCAGAAATTATTCAATTGATTGTTGGAAATGCAGGATGGACAAATGACATTGGTGATAAAGCCTGATAAAACGCGTCCCATAAGGAATTCATATTCATACGTTCGATTCGAGCGAAAACAGTGCCTAAAAATTTCAAGACTGAAACAGCTGGGAGTAGTGAGCAGGAAATCTCATCAACAAACAAAATCAAAGTGATGAAACATGAAAGAAAGAAAGAAAGAAAGAAAGAAAGAAAGAAAGAAAGAAAGAACCCCCAGTTTCCATTCCAATTCCTCTATTTCAGATCCTCTCACCAAAATAAGTAAATCCTCAATTCAATTCCCGCAGGTTATCGGAGCAGCTAACAATTACTACATCAGCAATGAGAAGGACCGAACCTCAATTTTCCCGGCGCTTCGAACCCACATTTTTCTCCAACCCTTCTGTGGCCATCTGTACGTCCACAGCTCCCGTTCGATTCTGCCTACCTCTCTCTGCGTCTAAGACCTTCACAGCCTTCGTCGATCCTTCCTTCTTCTCTGAATCGTTGGCATCCATCGTTCCCTCAGCCTCGATAGTACCCTCCTCGTCAAATTTTTCCTTAGCACCAAGGATTGCGGCATACTGATCTTTGTGAGCCTCCATACACTCGAACAGAGCTGCGCTAACCTCTGAGCATTTGGTTTCGACTTCCTCCTTCCCATCCTCCACCTCCTTTACGCACATCTGCCAGTCGATGAAGACTTCCTTACAGTTTCCGGCTTTCATAAGCAAACAAAACCCACATTCCCCTTCTTCATCTTCATCTTCCTCTTCCTCTCCTTTTTCTTCCGCCCCTTTAGTGTTTGACTCTAATTTTCGGGAATCTGGCTCTGGAGAAGAATTCGAAGCTCCATTGATAGGTTCCGGTGCTCCGGTTGTCGGAGCTGTCTCTGGAACGTTGGTGGTTGGGGACGAAAAAGACCCTCCCATGGCTATCAGAAGATAGTTTGCAATTTATGATTTTTGTGTTTTTTTTTCTCCTTTAGTTTTCTGTTATTTCTTGCCCGGCAAGTTTAGAGGGCCAAATGACGTTTTTCCCCACTCGACTTATGTGATTCGACAGATTTACCCACTAAAGTTACTTACTTTATGGCAGGTACTCAGGTAGCTCGATTTGCCCCCTCAAGTTTCAATCTAACTCAATTTTGCCATTGACCTATAAATTAATATATGCAAATACAGATTCTGATTTTTATAACTACAACCATCTCAAAAGAGTGTTAATTTTACAGAGTTTATGGTGAGACGATATATACTTTTTTTTACAGTTTTACCCCTCAAATGTGCAAATAAAAATGGTTTAGAACCATGATTATTGGAGTTGTGTAAAATTTTGAGTCATTTTTGTCATAATCTTTTTTGCTTGGGTCAACTAGTGACCAAAGTCATACTATGTTTTAGCTCAATCTGCTGAAATTTAATTTAGATCAAATTTGAAACTGATTATATATATTGAATAACATGCTAATTCAAAAAAAAAAGACACGTAAGTAGATAAAAAAGAAAAACTCACTCCATCTGAAAATTGACGAGGCATTTTCAGAGCATGTTGTTTACGTTGATGAGACACTACTTCATATATACTGTAGTTTTTTTTCTTTTTTCATTTTCCCCGATAATGCAATTAAAATTATATTAAGCTCTGTTCTTTTACAATTTTAATATACGGTATTTTCAATTTTTAACTTTCAATTTTTTTCTTTACTATTTCAGCTTTTATCTTCATGATACTATTTTTTGGCGTAGTAATTAACTCGCATTAGCAACAAAAAAGGGTCCATGTATTATTATTTGTTGACGTAGTAATTAACTATGTTGCTAGCCTTTATCTTTCCAAAATAAGTAATAATTTGAAATAAGCTAGTTTACTTTGGTCCAAAAAAGTGATGAGGCTAAGACAGCATATGTACTCCATATCCCACGCTAACAGAACGTAACTCGGAGTGCAACTATATACTCCTATAAAAGT
The DNA here is from genome assembly GCA_024586325.1 of Stellera chamaejasme. NCBI lineage: Eukaryota > Viridiplantae > Streptophyta > Magnoliopsida > Malvales > Thymelaeaceae > Stellera > Stellera chamaejasme. Next base: position 50,761,842 of record CM044979.1, read on the forward strand.
GAAAGGGAATTAACAATGGACAGATTCATTAAAGAGTAGCTATAGATGCACACCCTATACGCATAAGATATAATGATAATTACATCTTATGCTACCGTGCGTTCATCCCACCGACAATTGTCGCCGCGTCATCCGGCGAAACTTCCAGTCCGTCTCACCAGTTCCAAAACCACCATGAAGCACAACTCAACAAGCAACAACCATCAAAACATTTCATTGTGCATCCGGAAAAGCTCTCTATCGGACTCGACGACGCCTCTGTCATTTCCATCGTGAACTTCAGGTCTGCTTCTGAAAATCAAACATGCTAAACTAAGGAACATAAAAAACACCTGAATTTGTCGGCTATGAAACTCCAGAACCACCAAACTTACAAATAATGAAAATTTTAAATTTTTCTGACTTAAGAAATATGGGGAAAATGATGATGATCTAACAAGGTAGTCATGTGGATCTGACGATGCTGATCTAAACAACTCATCATGTCGATCACCATTTTATGCCGACCTATCAAATAGTTATGTCGATCTAATAACGTAGTCATATAGATCTGACAAGGTAGTGATGTCGATCTAACAAGGTAGTCATGTGGATCTAACAAGGTAGTGATGTGGATCTAACAAGGTAGTCATGTGGATCTAATAAGGTAGTGATGTCAATCTAAACAACTCATCATGTTGATCACCGTTTTATGCTGATCAATTAAGTAGTTATGTCGATCTAACAAGGTAGACGATGTCGATCTAAACAACTTATCATGCTGATCTTTTATCAATGCTAACCTATTAAGACAACAATGTCGATCACTATGCAGATGGATATTCATTCTGACGATGTCGATCGAAATAACATGACATGCTGATCTATATTCAATGTTGATCTATTAAGATAACAAAGCTGATCGAAAAATGCGACTGGTAAACTTGTGAATAAACGAAGCGTTTATACGCATATGTACGTCGTGCATATTTTAACCTCGGCCTTTATTAAATTAGTGAATATTTCATTAATTATTCTATTTTAATAAATGGACAAAGATAATAGTGGAAAGCTATGTCTCTTGAATGATACGGAGTATTTGTTTGTTTGTTTTTTTTAAATACTTAGTCCGAACTACTAGTATAAGACATTCCATCCTTCTCGTACATATTTAATTTTCGATATTTCTTTTACTTTAATTTATCTATACCAATATTAAGTGGAATTTTTTTAAAAACAAATCGTTCATAACCTACACATTACCATTTATGTGCAAAAAAAAAACTTGGAATTATAGTAATTCCAAATGTTTTAAAAGTAAAATTAAAATTTGAAATGTTCGAAGAAAATCAAAGTAATAAATCCAACCAAAAACCAATAAGCATCTCCGTAATACTCCCTACATCCCTGAAAAATTTGGTACGTTTTTTTTGATATTATGAAATATTCAAATTGAATGGTTTTTTTTTTAAAAGAACTCATTAAAGTTTTTTGAAAAATATACTCATTAAAGTTTGGGGTGCAGGCTTGCTTATAGGCCATGTTCCTCTTCAATTGAAAAAAAAAAATATATATATATATATATATATACTCATTCCGTATCTAAATAATTAAATGGTTTATATTACTTCATTATATTTAATCTATGATTTATTTTCATAAATGTTTTGACATTTAAAGTTGAATAGTGTATATCATAATTTGATGTATAAATTTTCTAAATATATATTTCTTTTATTTTTTTCATTATTTATCTTGGAAAAAAAATTGAGTCAGACTATGCTACACAAAACATGAAAGTCAAACCTTTCAATTATTCTGGGACGGATGGAGTATTTAGAAATTACACACATTAATCTATGATTTGTACGTATTTAAATTATTCGACTTTATACAACAAAATGTTGAAGAAATAAAATTATAAATTAAATGTTGAAAAAGAAACACTTTTTTTTGGGCGGAGGTAGTATAATGCAACCAACATGCTAACTATCCACGGACAAAAAAAATACTCCATCCCATGAAAGTTGTCATTTTTTTGTCATTTTGGCTTGTTACACAAATGTTTATAAGTTTCCATTTGATGAAACTGTCTACCATATTTTTTACCATGTCGACAATATTTCATCTTTCTTTTCACTCATCTTAAAATTAGGATCCATTAGATTTTCTCTTTCTTTATTTTGTTATGAGAGTAAAAATTGTTAATATGGTATTATATATTCTCCGGCTCTTCATATCCAAACAAAACTACTAACCTTAATTTATGGGACGGAAGGATTACTTTTTCTGTGCATTTTTAATTGCAATAATTTAACTTTATATTTTAATTTAGCTTCAAATTACTTATATTAATTTAAAGTATAAATTTATATATATATATATATCTAGAAAGTAAAAATATCAATTAAATAGTTGTGGATAATTTTTTTTAAACATACCATATCAATTAAATAGTACATGAATTTTAGTTGACATTTAGTTGCCTGTATATGTACTCCTATAAATAATATGTGTACATTAGAATTGCTTTGGTTCCGATCGAGTAAAGTGATGAAATATACCGCCATGTGTGTTCTAGTTTCATGGCCAAGTATCTAACCCACTTGGCCATGTTCCCATGCACATTCTAGTTTCCTAATAGCTCCTCCTACGATTAAGTTTCAATATTTCTTTTCTCAATGACTCTTACTAACACCTTGCTAAAGTACTAACCATGTTTTGTTCTTAGTTATTTATGTTCTTAGCAATTCTAAAAATGAAAAAAAAAGGTTCAATTTTCCCTCTCTATAAACTAACCATGTTTTGTTCAAATTCATAAATAACCATTACTAGCACTTAAACTAAGTACCAGTATATATTAAGCGTTGTTTATTTTATAAACTTAAGATGGAAGTTTTACAATGAAACGAATAGTAGTAGCTAGAACAATAAGTTGATCAGTTTCAGGATTACATGTGTACTTCACCCAACATAATATAGTATTATAACAGAAGTAGCAATTAGAAGCAAAGGTAGCCACTACAACACTAGGGGGTTGGGTTGGGTTGGGTTGGGTTGGGTTGGGGTCAGAGGGTTGCCCTATAAATAAAGGCTGGCTCAAAATCGAAGGATTGTCATTGGAGTTTTAGAAAACAAAACAAACATGGAGGGGTCAAAAGGAATTAGTGGTGCAGTTTGTATGTTGATTGTGTTGGGGGTTCTCATCTCATGGGAAGTTGAGTTTGCAAGAGCTGGGCCTTTCTTCTGTCTGAACCCAGGAAGCCCATGCCGGAGGAAGTTCATGCCTTGCCCATTTCAGTGCCCCAACACTTTCTCCGATGATCCAAACGCCAAAGTTTGCGACGTCGACTGCAACAGTCCCTTATGCCAGCCCGTCTGCAAGAGTGACTAACTAATTAACCCATCATTTTCTTTGAGTACTGAAGTTTAAATTATCTATCTTTATTTACCCACCCAACTAAATTTTGTCTTTTTGATCTTGTCCAGACCAAACAGCAAACTGCGACGGACCTGGTGCAGCCTGCCACGACCCCCGCTTCATCGGCGCCGACGGCATAGTCTTCTACTTTCACGGAAAGAGCAATGAGGACTTCACCCTCGTCTCTGATGCCCACCTTCAGATCAATGGCCGTTTCATCGGTCACCGCCCCGCCGGCAGATCCAGGGACTTCACATGGATTCGAGCACTCGGACTTTTGTTCGAGACCCTCCAATTCTCAGTCGAAGCCGTGAAGACCCCGACGTGGAATGACCAGGTCGACAACCTAAAGTTCACGTATAACGGGGAAGAGGTGGTCGTTCCTGAAGGCGTACCATCTGTTTGGTATAATTCCGCTGAGAAGGAAATCAAAGTTGAGAGGGCCGCAAGGAGAAACAGCGTGGTTGTGACCCTCAAGGATGCGGCGGAGATCAGGATTAATGTGGTGCCCGTGACGAAAGAAGATGACAAAACTCATGGGTACAAGGTTCCTTCTGATGATTGCTTTGCTCACTTGGAAGTCCAGTTCAGGTTCTTTGGTTTGTCCCCGGAAGTTGAGGGAGTTCTTGGCCGGACTTACAGGCCGGATTTCGTGAACCCTGCCAAGCCTGGAGTGGCAATGCCTGTTGTTGGGGGTGAGGACAAGTACAGGACCTCTTCGCTTCTCTCTGCGGATTGCAAGACTTGCTTGTTCAATGGGTCAAAGCAGGTGATTGCTTCAGTGACCGAGTTTGAAACTTTGGACTGTACCAAGGGAGCTTCTGCTGGATATGGAATCGTTTGCAAGAAATGAATTAAGTTGCTCAAGTATTTATTTTCCGGGGAATAATGGAAGCAGAAGCTTCTCATTCAGGTATTCTGAATAATTGTGGTACTTAATAATATTGTTGTGTAACATTGTCATCTCATCTGTTTATCTCTCTTGTACGCGTCTGTCATTTGTAATGATTATTGTTTCTTGCTCCAAAAGTTAATATTCTGCGTCCATTTGCTGATAGTGACTACAATAATGAGCTTGCTCGGGCTGTTACCAATGGCAACAGGTTGTTGCTTAAAAACTTGTGATGATTCTTTTTATTGATATTGTTGATGCAAGCGAAATAAACCAACTTAGTGTAGGGGTATGGGTTTTCAGTTGACAAAATATCTAAGGAGGACTATTCTTCAAATAAGCTTCCAAATGCTTCAAGTAACCTAATGCAGATTCGGATGTCTTTGACTGCATGATAGTTTCATTAGCTCCAGTTTCATAAGCAACAATTAGATCAACTACAGTCTCCTCCTCCCCAATTCCTGTTAACTGGAATGTTGTTTTGTATGAAGAGAATCCGAGATTGAGGTGGCCTCCTTCAATCACTTGCAGCGTGATTCTGTGCTGAGAATCATCAAGTTCAATAATTTTTTCTTTCTGATAGCTCATACCTGTGACATCTAACCACAAAGCAATTCTGAATAAATCAGTCATCCTCACAGTCATGTTTCTTTCCGAGAGGGAATTGAAATCTTAGCTTTAGTACATAATTTTAGTTCTAACTTCCTGTGTAAATTGTACTGACCTGAGCCAAAAGTGAAGAGTATGATTGTGTTCAAGCCACCTTCTCCTTCAATCATCTCTGCTTCCTTGATCAAGTCGGGAATGATGCTTGGAATGGTATGAATCATGTCCTTAGCCAAAGCTTGCCACAATACTTCAACACTCACTCCCACCTTGGCTTGGCTTTTCACTTCTCCCATCATTTTGGTCTCTGATTGCAAATTCTGGAGGCCCTTTTAAAGAAGGTAAGTTACTCAAGCTTTTCTAGTATTGTGCTATGAAAATGGAAGGGAGTTTAAGTTGCCAGAAGGGCATTTATTTATGGTTTGTGACAGTGTTTAAGGAGTAGATGGTGCATGTTTTAGGCTTTGGCCTGTTCTGGCAACAACAGGGCAGACCAAACGGGAAAATCATTTATTCATTCTTTTTCTTTTGTTGGCTTTCCTGAAGCAGCCGCTTTACTCTTTTTTTCTTTTTTCCTGGTTTTTTTATAATAAAAGAAATAATAAGTTAGAAGCTTCGCAACAACTTTACCCAAAGAGAATGAGATTAAGTGTACACTTCGGTTGCTAGTTGCTACCCGAACCCGAACTGCAAACAAGTTACATGGAAAAGGTCTGATCTCCTTTGTCAAGGAAAACAGAAAGAAAGAAGACGCGGTATTGAAGGTCACTGATTCACACTGATTGTCGTTTCAGTGGAAAAGATGAAGTTATTATGAGATTAGGGACCCAAATAGAGCTAGTTACAAATATTGAGTACCATCAAGGAAATTTCTCTAATTATCTATCTATCTATCAATCACAGTCGCTCGATCTCGCCGGATATGACGTTGAAGTACTCAGAAGCTCAACGAGGTCCAATTCCTCAGCAATGGAGGCTCTTAACTTGCTAGCTCTCTCCAGAATTCCGAGGAAAAACATCTTCTCAGCTCCTCTCCATTCCACCCCGAAGCCCAGATTCTCAACTTTCTCTCGCGCGCTCTCTTCCATAAACCCAGAATCCCTAAGCCAAAGCCCTTCCCAGCCCACTTCAGAGAGACCATCTGTTGCCTCCACTTCAACCTCATTTAATTCTTCTTCTTCCAACGGCTTAGTCTTTGATTTGGGTCCAGCAGGTTCCTGGGACTGCGAACAAATTGGGTCACCAGTAGTCAAACGATTCCTCAGCGATGAAGACGAAAGGTGGTTCATGTGGTACCATGGGGCTTCAATCAGAGACCCATATTCAGATTCCATAGGACTTGCGACTTCCAGCAATGGAATCCACTGGGAGAGGGGACATGGAGGTGTGAAATCAAGTGAAGATGTTGGGTTGGTGATGAATCGCAGCGAAGATTGGTGGGCATTTGACACCAAAAGCATCAGACCTGGCGAGGTATTACTCATGTCCAGTTCTAATGTCGGAGCCTCTGGGTCTGTTTACTGGCTTTACTATACTGGTTACAGCAGTGAGAGATTGGGGATTTCTGGGAACAATTCCGTGATTTACAGGTCGCTTCCTGGGCTAGCAATGAGTCATGATGGGAGACATTGGGCTAGAATCGAAGGTGAACATCACACAGGCGCACTGTTCGACGTTGGGTCTGAGAGAGATTGGGATGCAATGTTTGTAGCATCTCCCAAGGTTGTGTTCCACGTAAAAGGTGATCTCAGAATGTACTACCATTCATTGGATGCTGAAAGCCGAGAGTTCAGCATTGGCATTGCAAGGTCGAGAGATGGGATGAGATGGGTGAAGCTGGGAAAGGTAATGGGAGTAGGAGTAAGAGGGCGGTTCGATGAACTCGGGGTGTTGAATCCATGTGTGGTGAGGAACAAGAAGGATGGGAAGTATGTGATGGCATATGAATGTGTTGATGGTGGTGGAGAGAGGTGCATTGGGTTGGCAATTTCAGAAGATGGGCTGAAAGGTTGGGAGAGAGTTGGTGAAGCCGTGTTTAGGCCTCAGCGTCAGGGCAGTGGATGGGATGGTGTAGGGGTTGGGTGCCCTTGCTTGGTGCCAATGGAGGGTGAGGTTGATGAGTGGAGATTGTACTATACAGGAGTTGGGGATGGAGGAGCAACTGGAATTGGAATGGCAGTTTGTGAAGGTGGTGACATTACAAGGTTTACAAGATGGACTGGCTTTTATGTGTAGAGATTCAAGTCACATTTATGTCGATCTGCTATTGTCTTCCTCCCTCCCTCCCTCCCAGAAAAATAACAACGTATTCCTTTTTAAGCCGTTCCACGTATTCTTCCCATGAAATTGGTTTTTACAACCCAAAAACACAACCCCTCTTTAAACTCAAATTTCATCGAATCGAATCAAACTGAGTTGGAAAAAGTTGGTCTCATGTTCTTGCCTCTTCCTCATCCCAAGTCACTACCAGAGAACTCGCCATTTAAAATTATTGGCTTGATGAAACTCTTCAAATCCCAGTAAGATGTGGTCGTCATCGTCTTCGTTCTGAAGAGCTCTTGGTCTGATCTCGTCTTTCGAATCGTTGCGATTAAAATCAAACGACTCGGAGCTCCGTCGAGCTCACCCGTAGGCACGGTGGTCATCTTTGATCTCAGATCTCTCAGACCCTCATCTCTCTTGGTACGGGTGAGCTCGAATCGGTGGAGCTGATTCATTCAAAACTACTCCGGCGATGAGTTTCTCAGGAAACCAATCTGGTTGGTTGAAGCTTCAGCCCCGAGCTTAGGCTTCAACCCACCCCCGAGCTCTAAACTTCCCAGAATTGAAGATTCCTCTGCTCTGTTTTCTCAGATGGTCAGCCGTAAATGCTCTGCTTCTCTGCCCGAATTGGTAGAGCTGATTTCTTAGGAAAAAGAGGACTTGGTTTGTATTGTAATTTGTGGAAGGATTGAGGGTATTTTTGTCAATTTTCTATTAGTCAACACACCATCTTAATATGCGTGCAAGTCAAACTGTGGGCATTTTATTAGGACGGAGGGAGTATAATATTGTTGTTTTCTCCATAGTCAAAAGAATCAGACCGGTCGGTCGGATCGGTTGAACTGTGAACCGGTTGCATGTCCGATCCGGTTATTGGTTTTGCACCATATTGATTAAAAATCGGTTAAAACCGGAAAAATCGGTCAAAATCATTCAAATCGAAAACCAATGAACCGGCGGTTCAACCAAAATGAGGTGAAAAAATTCAAATTTAATTTTTTTATAAAAAAACAAACTCAAATAAAGAAAAAAAACTCAAATTTAATTGAGGAGTGAGAGTCAATACACTACAACAGAGGTTGGCACTAGCAACACTTATTTAGAGACAAATAAATAATTGTTTCCAATTAATGATTTAACCACACTTATGTGAATTGTCTCCATAGGTATGTGATATATGTTGCTAATTCCAAAAACTCTAAAGTTATAGCAACAAATACATAATTGTTGCTAAAAACTCCAAACATTAGCTTATCCTCGATTATCGCTCAATTGGTTTTTCACATTTATCCCTAAATAATTAGGAGTAATACTAGTATCAGTTTTATGTAAAAAAAAAATCTACTACTGTTTACGTAAAACAACAAATGTAAACTTTTTGTAAAGTTATACGATATGAATTTACGTAAAACTTAAATAATAATAAAAAAAACAAACAAAACTCCTCCCTCCTAAGAAAGTTAATACATTACCATTCATAACATTTAATTTATAATTCTCTTTTTTCATGATTTTAAGATATAAAGTCAAATAATTTATATGTATATAAAAATTGTATGTCTCTATACTTTCTAAATATTTTTTTTAAACAATTTCTTTTTATGCAAATTTAAGTCAAATATAAGTTCAAAAATCAAACTATATATAATTGTTTTTGGGACGGAGCGATTATAACTTAATTTCATAAACAATGATGATAGAACCAACAATTTAATTATTGTAGAAATAGTAAATTTTTATTTTGATTAATATAGATACAAAATATCTCATGTAATCATACATATTAATTACGGAGTTTTCATAATTTATGCCTGATATTATGTCTGAAGTTCTATTATATACGGGCTATAGGTGTAAATTTTATGTTTTTTTTCTTTAGTAAAATCTTTACTGTTGTTATAAAAAATATTAGTGTCTTAGTATAAAAATTATATATATCAGTTATATTATAGAATATTTGACACATTCGTAAAATTATCAATTCGGCTTGTGATGCGCTACCTTCACCTAACCATTGAGGTTCGAGTCTCAGAGTGGGAGGAATAATAATCTTGTGACTGCAAACTGGAAAGAAAAAAAATTTGAATGAAAACTGGAAAGAAAAAAAATTGAAAAACGGTGAGGGAAGCTTGAGAGAAGTAACTCTGGAATAAAAAGAGAGGAAAGCATGCCTGTTTTTTTTTCATAAAAAATTATTATGTAATATTTGGATTTAATATATTAAACACACCTATAATTGTCACTAATAAGTCCACTAAGGGAACTTATATAATTGTTTCTTAATTGTCTCTAAAGACTTTTGGCAACAACAGTAAAGGGGACAATTATTATATTTGTCTCTAAAACCTTTAGAGACAATTAAATGACAAATGAGAATACATACAATTGTCTCCATATCCAATATTTGTTGTAGTGATATTAGGGTTTTATCTACTTAACTCTAAATCATCCACAAAGTTTTATTTTTTGTATAAATAAACTCTTATATTCTTTACAATTATTATTTTAACCTTTCATATTTTAAGTAAATAATAATAGTTCTTATTGATTCTTAAAAATATGCATTATTAAATGAATTATTTTGTTTCAGTTCTATAAGATGGCCAGATGGGTACTTTATTAATAATTTATACTAATAATATAAAAGTAACGGTCCAACCACTGATTCAATCAGTTCGACCGATTAAACCTTGAACCACTAACTTTACGGTTCAATGACCGGTTCGTTTTTTTTAACCATGGTTTTCTCTAGGAAATTCTAAGGTACCAGCTGGTACCTAGCAACCTAAAAATAAAAAATAAAACAAATAAGTACTATTATTTTGTGTAAAAAAGAGTTTAGGGACTAATATTGATTGTTAATAATTTCTAGTTAAAAATCTGATAAAAAATGATGTAATTAAACTTTTTTATTCATCGATAAAACTTGTGATTGTTTAACTTACAATTGGTATCTATTTTAACAACTTAATTATATCATTTCTTACAAGCTTATCTACTATTATTATATATAATAATAAAGCATGATCCTATTTAGGGGTAGATTAGTCATCAATTATTAAAAAACAATGAATACTCGCGTATTAGCCCGCCACATCAGATCCATGTAATCGAGCCCATTTTTTTATTTCACATCACTTAATTAGTTACCATAACTGTTATAGGAACACAATACTCTGTTGGTGTCTATTTACCACATATGTGGAAAAACACATACCATAAAAATGTCAAATTTATCCTCTTAATAAATCTCTATGAATGGTGTTTTAGTCTTTTAGTTTATTAGGTTAGTTAGTTAAGTTAGTTAATTAGTGATACATTTAGGTAGGTGTTTTTCCACATATGTGGTAAATAAACGGACTCCAATACTCTTACTTGCACCATAAAACAAATCCGGCTAAGCTGCACTAACAGTCAACGTTTCACTAAATCATAATTAAACAATACTCCCTCCGTCCCCGAAAGATTGGTAGATTTATTTGGACACGGAGATTAAGGTGAATGTAAGATGTTTGTATATGTTTACTTAATTGTCCCTTAGTTGAGAGTGCACAAAAAATGAGGTAGAAAAAGTAAAAATAAAGTGAGGATAGTTTAGTAACTTTGAGAGTGAGAAGTTTCCTTTTAAGGAAAGTGATCAATTTTTCTGGGACAGCTCAAAAAGGAAATGTGTACAATTTTTCAGGGACGGAGGGAGTACAATTTAATGCAAATGCCGGTTACCATACATCTCACACAATAACAATTAATCAGTCAAACACTTACCATATACATACTTGTATTCACACAGAAAAAGAACGTCATATGATAATAATGGCAATCAACACTAAATCACTCCTAATCACTCTCAATCACTATTAAAAGTTACCTAAGGGAACATGGGGAGGGATGTTATTTACCAACTAGTTGGAAAAACCACTAGCTAATTCTAACACTATCTAACTAATTTCCCGAACATGAGGGTTGTAGTAAGGATCAAAGGCAGGAAAGGATAGTGAGGAATAACTAACTACAAGAGAGAGTCATCAGAATACTCCAATGGAGCGGGTTCAGCTTCTTAATTAATCTTATGGAATTTTCAACACTATGAGAGATCATCTTGGTGGATTAACGACACCAATCATTGAAGCTTAACTACAGTTGGAAAGCCAAAATGTTTCCAAATGACATGGCCTGCTTCTCTTGTACTATCAATTGAATGAGATTTTTAAGCTAAATGAGTAGTATTCAAGCAAGATATTAAAAAATCTTTGACTCGATTTTATGTCAAATACGAAAGGTGAGAAATTGAGAATGACACAATTGGAATGGTTGCTTTGTTGAGGAGAGCTAGGCTAGCTATCCAACACAAATGATGGCCGGTGACTACCACGAGGAGCTGGGTTTATGCCATGTCATGTGATTTTATTACTGACATACAAAAAGAATTAGTTGGTTTCAAATCATGTGTGTTACTTACTTGTGTGTATGGAACTCACCTATATATGTTTAAAACTTGAAGAAATAAATTATGTAGTATAAATGTTGAAATACAAACAATCAATTTTTAATGGGCTGGAGAAGTAAGACATTATTAACTTTATAAAGTAGGACAAAAAATTTAGGGTAATGATGTAACGTTTACATTTAAAAACTTTGTTAAAAAGGAAATATGTCAGTTTTAATGAGACAATTCAAAAAGAAAATAATATTAAATTTCCTCGATAAAGGAAGGGTAAAGTAGGATTATTATGAGGGTACTTTAGTAATGCAAAAAAAAAAAGAATGGAGGTATGGGGAGGTATGGAGTGACAAACAAGTTTCTAAAAAAAATTCCTCATAACTTAGTTAAATTAATTACGGTTACTGGTTACCAAGCGAAACCTATACTTTCCCCTCCTTATTTTTGAAAACCTACACTACACTTTCCCTCACCATTTTTGAAAACCTACAATTTCACACATAACATTCACTTTTGGTAGTTACTATTATGATTATATTTTATTTCGTTTTCAATTATGCTCATGTTGCTTTAATTTGAATGTAACGTTTTTATTGATGATTTGCATTTATTTAAAATTCCAATGCATTTAATATCCGTGTCATCGACGAGTATTTAAGCTAATTTACTTTAAAATGGTTGCCGTAACTCTAAATGTACTCCCATCACCCCTTTTTGTTGTATTGATAGTTTGGTTTTCATTTACTTTCAATTTACTTATATTACTTTAATGAATTAAAATTCTAAAAAAATATGTTAATTAACTAGACACGTAAACTCATAATTTTTACCTAAAGCTTTTTAAATTCATATTTAAAAATGCTAAATAAATAAAATCTTATACTTAAATACTGAAAAATAAAAAATATTCAATAAAATAAGGAACGAAAATAATAGATTATTCACAAAACGTTTCCTTTTTCTGCCAGAAGGAAGAAGTGGTAACTTTGTTTTTTAATAAATTGTTGGATACTAATACTCACAATTGTATGATGAATATTGTACAATCACCTTGGTTGTTTGAGGTTGTCGTCCCTTATATTATACCATTATTCTACTTAGATCATCTTTTAAGCTTTTTATATCATTTTTATCCCTTAACTTATAATTTTATTCTATTGAAGTTATTCTGTTAAATTTTTCATCAAATTATCCTTAAAATAAGGGTATCAACGTAAATGCACATAACATTTAATTAAATCCTAACTTAAAAAATGTACAAATTAATCCTAAATTATTTTGCAATTTTACAAACCCCACCCTTTTTCCCCACCTCCACACCTTAGCACGATCGACCCCCACCACGATGAGTCTAGCCAGCCTCTCCAGCTAGCAAGCCCCACCCACCATGCCTCACTCAACCCTCACCAGCAATGCCCTCCCTTCGTTGGCCTTGCCCTACCCTACCTCTGCCTCCTTCCTTTCAACCGAACAAGCGCCTCCAGCCCAGATCGAACCTTACCTTGCCCTTCCTAGATCAAATATAATCCATCCGTCATTAAAAAATTAATGCGTATTTTTTTTGATGTTATGATAGATTTAAATTATCATTAAAAAGCATTCATTAATTTTTTTTAAAAAATATATTTAGAAATTAGACACATTAATCTATAATAATTTTTATCTAAATTATTTGATTTTGTATATTAAAATAATAAATAATAAAATTATAAATTAAATATTGAAAAAATGAACGAATTTCAAATCCATAATATTTGTAGGTCAAAAATCAAAATGGTGGTGTGTCATTCATCTTCCGTTTGTTTTACACTTCAACTAGTAGCAGTACTCCACATGTCATTGACTAATGCAGTAGACATGGTTGTGATAACTAGATTGGATTGGTCTGTTTGATCGGTTGGACCGTAAATCTATTTCTATTTCGATTCTAGTTCTAATTAAGCAGTTGAAGGAGGTAAGAATCGGTAAAAATCGTAAAAAATTATAAAAATTGTTTGAGTTGGTTAATCGAGCTTTAAACTAGTGGTTCAATTAATTTTAGGGTCAATTTGAATTTTTTAACAAAATTAAAGAAATTTTTTAATATTCAACTAAGAAAATTGAAAAAAAATGATAATAAGTTCGATATTCAACTAAATCATTAATTCGATATTAATAAAGTAGTCATTAAAGTTTCCTTTATTACATAAACTAGACATCAAACTTTCCTTCACTATACATATCAGCTCTTACATCTTTTACATTTATTATTACTCCTATAATATTTTATATAAACAATCACTTATGTGTAGAAATATGTTTTATTACTTTATATATGATTTTTTTTATAATAACTTTATAAGATGAATATCTATTATTACTCCTATAATATTTTATATAAACAATCACTTATGTGTAGAAATATGTTTTATTACGTTATACTCCCTCCGTTCCTGAATAATTGAAGGGTTTGACTTTCATATTTTGTGTAGCACAGTTTGACTCAATTTTTTTCCAAGATAAATAGTGAAATTTTTTTTGAAAAAATATATTTCAAATATTTAGACTTCAAATTATGATATCCATGTGAATTATTCAACTTTAAATGTCAAAACATTCATGAAAATAAATCATATATTAAATACACTGAAAACAGCAAAACAAACCCTTCGATTATTCAGAGACGGAGGTAGTATATGATTTTTTTATAATAACTTTATAAGATTTCTATTATTATATTTTATGAAAATATGATATAATCACTGATTTAAATAGTTTGACCGATTAAACCTTAAACTATCAAACGAAAACGAAAGTTTCGATATTTGATCCGGTTTTTTAAACTATGGAGTAAAAAAGGGATGGGGGGGGGGGGGGATTTACGGGGACATGATTGTAATTTAGTCAGTGATTAGCGAGAGGTTTAGGGAGAGCGTGAAATGGCCCAGCTTGATTGATTGATCCCCCCCGTGATTTGAAGTCTCGTCATTGGTTCACCACAAAGGATGGCGGAATTGGCCGTCGTCTTCTCCTCTTCCACCTGCTGATTTATCTACCTTTATCCTGCCTGCCACCACCATTTCCATCCTTTCACGCTACTAAGAGTGCTGCTGTTCATTTGATCTCTTTCGTCTTGAAATTGCGCAATTTAATCGTGGGTCTGGAGGCTGCTTGAGCTCAGAGACACTGAAAAGCAGCTCACCAATCGTGGATTTTGAATGGTTTTTTCCCAGGTAATTTATTATGAAAGTTTTCACAGAGATGAATCGAAATGGGTTTTATGTTCTGTTTCGGGATTTATCTTTTCTCGGTTAAGGTTTGTTTCATGGATTTTATGAGCACGAGGAGTATTTTTCCCACTTAAGTTGAATTTTTATGCCAGTTTTAATTCGTGTAAAATTAATGGTTCTGTTCTGTTCGACTTGAAACATTTTGTTGAATACGTTCCAGACTAGCGCAGAGTTATTACTTGCCTTTATTGGTCAAATATGAAGTACTTTAAAACGCAGAGCTCTTAACTCAAACTGACTCATCGTGCAGCGTGGCTGTCCGTAGTAGAGAGTTCGGAGTTTTACCTCTCAGATGGTAAAATGGATGAGTGAGCAAAGAGGTGTTCCTTCAGTATGAATGAAGACTTAGATTGTGGCATGATGGTGTGACACATCCTGCAGCGATGTCTACGTCCGGGTCTAGAAAGCGGCCTCATTTAAGAGGGCCGGTTTGGATTATTGTTTTGCTAGTATTTGTGACTGTATTTTTGATTGTCGCTTATGTGTACCCTCCCAATACCTCGGGCTCCTGCTATCTGCTTTCATCTCCTGCCTGTTCATGGTATCAACAGCCAGTCTTCATTCCCTCTAGAGAACTAACGGATGAAGAGACTGCATCACAGATTGTTGTTAAAGAAGTTCTCACAATGATGCCTTCTATTCAGTCGAAGAAGCGAAAAGTTGCTTTCATGTTCCTGACACCAATGTCACTTCCTTTTGAGATGCTGTGGGATAAGTTTTTCCATGTAAGGTGCTTTGCAGTTTCGAAATTTCCTATTGCATAACCCACTTAATCTTTGTTCGTTTTTGTAAAATAAATCTTCATGCTTTTTTTAATGTCTATTCTGTTGTGCTCAATGTACTTACTGCTCGAAAGAATTGCTCGAATTTCTGATTGCATACTTTTAAGCTAGATAGTACTACCTTTATGTTCCATCTGATTTTCATTTTATTTTCATGCTTCATGAGATAAAGCCTTTGCATGCTTTGGTGATGATGAGTAGTGCTGATAGTCATTCATTTTTTACTGTCGGGCTCTTGCCGCCAATTCAGTCATAAATCCAATTGAGTATGACAAAAAAAAGGGAGGGTGAACTTGAAAATGAAAGATTAATTTGGTCTATCATGTTATTTCTTGTTCGTGTATAGGTGGATGGAAGAGAGATGAGTCAGATGACTCATGTCTTATTGAAACAAGGTCTTTTAGAATCGTAATTTTCATCTTGATGCAAAGGCATGATTAAAAGTGTATTTATAGATTATTTATTTCTGATATTTGCTACATGATTTCAAATTTTAACCTGGTGGCTAGAGCTATTTCATTGGAAGAATTGCATCAAGGAAACTAAATTCATGGAATGAGTAATTACATGATCAGTTTTTTTCCTGGTCATAGTTACAAGAAAATGTGATTCTAAACCTATTTGGAGGCCTGGCTTCTAAATGCCTGGTATGTTTGTGGTTTTCTTACACAATCAATTTAGAATAATTTTCTAAAATAGGATGATTCCATGGTCGTATGTGTTCATTTGAATAGTTCGCTGGACTCCAGTTATTAGAACTTATTTTGCGTCTTATTGTTCTCTTTTCCGTGTTAGTTGATGTGATCTAATATTTTTCTGCAGGGTCACGATGACAAATTCACTGTGTACATACATGCTTCCAGAGAAAAGCCTATTCATGTGAGCCGTTATTTTATGGGTCGAGATGTTCGAAGTGATAAGGTATGCTGTTTTACCCAGGTTGCATCATTTAATTGATACAAATAATTCCAGATTTAGCTGTTGCCTCATGTGTATCTTTTGCTGCTACAAAATAGTTGACATGATACTAATGCTTAGTGATTGTAATTTGTTGAAAATAAACACTTAGTTTGTATGATTATAAATTTGATTTTGTTAGAATCAGGGATAGCTTAAGTTTACGGAGAGAAGAACAGCTCTAATTTATTAGTTTATTCAGGGATCATAATATTTTAGGGATGTTTCCTGGAACTGGATGATGATATGCAGTGTGAAAGTAGTATCTTAGTCACTGTAAATGGCTGTATTAGAACCTACTGCATTTTGAACGGAAGTTCTCTACCCAAACAATTTTGCAGAACTCTGCTCTTGTCTATGTTTACACATTGTTGTTTTCATTCGCATCTAAGTTATTGCCTATTGTATCCTAGTAGGTTAAGATTTATATTAGGTTATCATATTCTATAAGATCAAGGCTTATAAAGCTGCATATATCAAGAAAGAAAGCAGCTTAGTGAACAACAACGCTTTCACAATTTCTCTCATGGAGATACAATTTTGGTGTCTGGTGCTATGGGCAACGTTCCTGCCCCGTTATGCATTAGGCTAAACCTTAGGATCTTGTCCTTTCTTGTTAAGAAAATGAATTGTTTCATCAGCCTTAGTAGGTGATGAGTGAAATTTGTCTTTACTTTGAACAGTAAAAATCGAATGATACTGATTTCTATCTTGAGTCATGTCGAACAACTATACTCTTGAGAGTGACCAAGAAAATCTGTAAGGGTATATCTATAAATGAGTACGCACCTGGATGATTGACAACATTCAGAAAAATCCAAGAGAACGACACTACTGTGATCTCATTTCCTGTTTTTGGTTGGCACAATAGAAAGTTTCCATCTTTCATTCATGAAAAATGGAGGATGTTTGTCTTTACTCCTGTTTCGCTTTTGGTTAATGTCTTTTAACATACGGAGTATATCTTAATTATCTATAGTTAGTAGACAAAAGAGTTATTGTGGCTTTCAGGTGGCTTGGGGAAGAATTTCAATGGTTGATGCTGAAAAGAGGTTGTTAGCCAATGCCCTTTTAGACCCTGATAACCATCATTTTGTATTGTTGTCTGAAAGGTAAGTCAAGTTTCAGAATCCTTTATCTGCAATATGTCTTCCTGTGATGATGATTTTACAAGACATTGACTAAGTTTTTCCCTCTTTCCTTCTTTACAGCTGTGTACCATTGCATAGCTTTGAGTACGTTTATCACTATCTGCTCTTTGCTAATGTCAGCTTTGTTGACTGGTAAGTTGTGAGATTCTGAGGAACGGATCTTATGTCATGGTTCTTTTCTGCATCTACTATTTCAACATGTGTCCATCTGTTGTATGAGACACTTAAATAATCACCTGGTAACCGAATGCTTCTGTTCTAATGACAAATTATCTTTCTAGTTTTGTGGACCCTGGCCCACATGGAAATGGTAGGTATTCAGAGCACATGTTGCCTGAAGTGGAAAAGAAAGATTTTCGCAAGGGATCTCAGGTATATTCTTCATGACTTTTGTTGTAGGCTAAACCTCCTAGTTTTTATTAGAATGTTTCTTTACATGTGGAATGACACTGCAATGAAGGTGACCTTCTGTGCTTTTAGTTTTGTCTTTGGGTTTCATCGCTGAATGCTATTTTGAACATTGGTGTGTTTTCACAATAGTGCAAACTAGTCTTAATACCCGACTTCGTCACGGGTTTACTTTTTCAATAGAAAATCAATCGCGTTAATATTAACATAATATAAAATAATAACATTATGTTCAGTGAGAACGATGCTTTGTTTATCATCCAAAAAAATGAATTAAAAATATAATAAAGGATGAAAAGTACATGAAATGATAAAGAAATGTCCTAATCTAAATTGGTTTAACATATGCTTAGCTATAATACACTTGATTTCTTAGATTCACAATTGGATTGTTTGAAATTGCAGACCTGACATAAAATAAAAATAAAATGTTTCAATAGAATAAATTAAAAACAGCACAATAAAACTACTACAAAATAATCTTTATGTAGTCATGTAGATGATGCTCTTGAATCTTTTTCAACTTAAGGCGGATGAGTTCTTTTCTTTCATTTTTTGGGGGTTTAATTGCCTTTACCAAGTGACCTTCACACCCAAACTACTGTTACACTGTCCACACTCAGACTTCAAACCCAAACCTGTTTTTTACGTTGTTTTTCTCCTTCTCCAACTAATCATGATTGTCTCTAATCTAAGCTCAGCTTACAAACATTTATAGAACTTTTTACAGCAGTATTTTTCATCTGCCAAGAATGCATTGCCCTATTATACAATCATAAGGAAAGACAATGGGGCAATTACTAATACACCACATCATTACTTAATTATTTCCCAGTTAACAAAGTTTGGTGTAATAGATGCATAGTCCAGTCATCAACCATTAGGTTCTAAACTGCATCAAAAAGCCGAAAAAATGCATAAAACCAAAAAATGTAGATGGTTGACTTAAAAAGAGAGACATAAGTGCAAAAGCAAAGACGCAATTAGAAGAGTGGATATGAAAATGCAATGATAAAATTTAAAAATCCAACTAAAAAATACCAGAAAATAGAAAATCATGAAACATTAAGCTTCGGTCATCAATAAAGATTCATCGTTGAACTCCCAAATCATATAAGCAAATATAGGGAATATTTTGGACGCAAAATAAGAATCTGTCCAGATAAACAATTTTAGAAAAATGAAGATTTTGCAAAATTTATTTAGGTATTCCAAGAGTAAAAATAACAGGGCAGCTCAGCAAAATAGACAGAGCCCACTAAAAGCAAACCAAATTGAATAAACAAACTCACTATGGAAAAAGATGCCCCTATCAAAAATCATCAAAGAAAAATCTGGTAACAACAACAAAAAACAATATAGGATAATCGACCTAGTACCAAAGAAAAGTAGAACAAACTAAACATATATGTATCGGTTTTTCCGTTCTTCAACTTTGAGTACTCTTTTCACAACCTCTTCTAATATCTTGATGGTTAGAATGAATGTATGGTGTAGACAAAAAATAGTATCAATATTCTCACAAAGCTATAAAATGAAATACAATAAGGAAGACATCAAGAGAATATGTAGAAAAGAGAGAAAATTAGAATACTCTAGCTGAAATGGTATTCAAAGTACCATCTTCTGATTCTAGATGTCTTCCACGGATAGAATGTAACTATAGAGCATAATAACATTAAAAAAAATTCTAAAAGAAAATAGTTGTAAAGCACACAAGCTATGATGGTGTAAACCTCTAGCATTTACTTAATTAAGCTAATATTCATTGTGTTGAGTAGTAGCTACTGGTACTAACAATATATGAAAATCATGATGTTTTATCTTTTAATTTTCTTACTTGTTTTGAGATTGAGCCTAGCACTCAAACCGAGCAACCGCTCCATCTGCAAAATTTCAAATGGCTCTTGATGAATACATGGCTTTAGATTTCTCATCATTTCTAAAAGAACATGGTAAAACATGCTTCCATTTCAAATGGCTCCACGAGTACCTAAAATCCAATACCTACGTCTAAATTATAGAATAATCAGTAAACTATGCTTCCTTCAAACAGAAACCTAACTCACCAGAAAGCCTATTGTCTCTGCTAGTGAAGTAGCACCAGGGTCTCGTTTGCTTCTCATCACCATATACCGGCAAAGACTCATTCTCAATTACTATACAATGATGGCCAGAAACATCAGTTTCAATTGAAATTATCAACGAATCAATTGACAGTGCGGATAATAATAATAAAAAAATAAACATAATCATAGAAGAGGATATTACTTCCCCTCGTCCGCCAATTCGCCGCCTCCCTACGTCGATACTCGCTCATCCCGCGCCGAAATGACACTCTAGATCTGGAGAAGTTAGTGATGGTCAACGGTAAGATCTCCACATCTAGAGAATAGACGTGAAGGATCAAGAAAGTGAAAATAAGTGATAAAAAAAGGAATGAGAGAGAAGAAAGGATGGATTAATTGTGATTAACTGAGTTTCCAAATGAAAATCAGAGGATGAAGATGTATGAAATGGAAGAAAGAGAAGCGAGAGAAACGCACAACAAAGAAAGTAAAGAGAGAAAAAGACACCATGAAAGAGAAGAAATAGAACGAAAAAAGAAACGGATAATAAAATGAAATCGGAAATTGTGTAGATAGTAAGAAATAATTGTAATTTATGATAATTAATCAATCTACTCTACTTTGTAGAGGTATTTTAACGTAAAATTGGAAATATTAAATACATTAATTAAGAACCAAAAAAAGAAAGTGATTGATTGTAATTGATTACATTGATATAAATGATTGCATTGATTGTGGAAAAAAACCCAAATCTGATGTGGCGCTGATGTGGAGATGAGGTGGCTTCACCAAATCTCCCCATTCACTTTTTTTTTCTGGCTATTTATGGTAGTGGTCTTGTATTAGTATATAATAGTAGATGAAAGTCATTAAAATAGATTTGTGAAGTCGTTAAAAAGATATCTAGCTTAAAATGTTTCTTTTCCTTGAGGAACTAGAGTAAGTCTCCCTCAACCCGTAAAGGATGGTGTTTTCTCCTTTCTTAGAGAACTAAGGCTATTTTAGCTCTGAATCCTCGTGCTTACTATTCTGGTTCCATCTACTTGGCCAAGTATACGTGAACCCTGTTTTATTTGTTTGGGATACAAGGTGAAATTGAGAAGCATATACATTTATGTTGAATTAAAAGCTGTAATTTATACTTCTTTGTCCCAAAATAATTGTCCCTTTTGCTATTTTGGGTCGTCCCAAATTATTTTACCCACTATTTCTCAACCAATTTTACCAACTTATCCTCAATTCCTATTCCAATGTAAATAATCAGTTATTGTCAGATTTGGTTAGCCTATCTTTTCATTTTCTAATCGCAGTCATATGTATAAGATTATACATTGCTTGCACAAAACACGAGAAGCTGCACTTATTCATTGCTTGTATTATGTTCCCAGTGGTTCACATTGAAGCGGCAGCATGCAATTTTAGTTATGGCGGACAACCTCTTTTACACAAAATTTAAGCTCTACTGCAAGGTAATACACAGTTTGAGTTTATTAGTGATAGTTGCAGAAAAGATGTAAAACTATGTGAGTGTTACAGGTCAACGAAGCAAATATTTTAGTTGTACATTGAAATTATTTTAATGGTATTACTCCGTATTTGTTTTAAACTGTTTCTTGCTCTGTCATAAAAGGCTTTGGAGATATTGTTATTTCTCAACTTCTAGAAAAAGGAAAACAAAATGGTGAGTCATGTTAAAACAGAAAACGTAGTAGTTTCAACCTCCTGTGATAGATATAGGATGAAGCAAGGCCAACCCTTTAAATCTGCAGAAAAATCCCTGTTAGTAAGTGTATACTCTTGCATTTGTAGAATTTCTCATTTTGGTCCACAGCATCAATATCTTGGCTTTCTGGAATTGCACCTGTTCTATTTCTGTATCATGTTTCATGTTAAATCTCAAGTTCGTGCCTGGTTTGTTTTGAACTTAATTAATGAGCTTGAATATGAATTGCTTTATATGTTTTCATGTTGTTTCTTCCTTGTTGGCTCTAGACGTTTATTAACTTGAATTTAATATTCTAGCCAAACATGGATGGGCGCAATTGTTATGCGGATGAGCATTACCTTCCGACCTTCCTACATGTTAGTAACCGATCTTCCTTTTTATGATTGCATTGGAATTTTTAATTGCATATAGCACTTAAACTTCTGAAACTCAAATCTTCCAGATGATTGATCCTGGTGGAATTGCAAACTGGTCTGTAACGCATGTTGATTGGTCTGAAGGAAAGTGGCATCCGAAAGCATACCGAGCTGTAGATATTAGATTTGATCTTATAAAAAACATAACTGTAAGTTTCAGATTATATAGAGCTCTACGTCAAAATTGCTATGGCATCCATGTTTGCTGATGATGATTTATGCAGATAAAACGTGAGGTTTATCAACTACTGTTTTCATTATTTATTTATTTGTGCAATTTTCTTCTGCAGTCAATTGACGAGAGCATTCATGTCACAAGTGAAGCAAAGGTAAAAGCTTCATTATCAAACCCTTATTGGTAGCTGCATAAAATTGAAAAACCAGTAAGATAGCTGATATTTGTATCCGGATTGGCTGAATGCTATGGCACTATGAAGGATTTTTGTTTTCTGGGTTCTCTTTTATAGCATTATTTTCCTCATCAGTTTGTTGAGTACCAACATTATCATCACGTAGCTGGGGTATATAATACTCCAGTAATGGACTGTTCAAAGCCAGTATGACACTGAGCCTGAATTGTTTGTTCATCCATTTACTACTGCAGAGGGAAGTAACTGTGGGACCTTGCTTATGGAATGGAAAGAGGCGGCCATGTTACTTATTCGCTAGGAAGTTTTATCCAGAAGCCTTCGATAGACTGATGTTCATTTTTACCAACTACACTAAATTTTAAGCAACAGAAGTCCATATTATTCGGTACCTGCAATTTCTGCCTCCTCGGCATCGACATTGGCTGGCAAAATCCGTGATCATCTTTGACTACCGCTTGGCTCTGGGATGTCTCAGCTACAAGGTACTGAACTTTTCTGGTGCCTAGCTGACATAATAATGAATCATCTCTTTCTTGAGTTGTAGATTTCTATTAGCCAAAACTGAACAGATTCTTTAGGGGTATTCCTTCCTATGCAGGCAGGCCATCATATGTTAAATCATATAGTTGAACTCTTCTGATTTGCAGATAAACTAGCTATTTGTCAGATGTACATACAATAGGTTGGTAATTACATTATTTGTGAAGTTATGAACAGGTAGCCTGCAGATTGCTTACACGCACGCACCTCACATAAGATGGGTTAATTTCTAATTTTAAATGTGTAATAATAATAATAATAATAATAATCGTGTTCGAGTAACTGATTTATAATGTGAGACATCTAGAAGAAAATCCATTTCTAGATTGGTTAAAGATTTAAAATTTATAGAGCTCAATTTCTAAAATTCCAACAACTGTAGAAACAAAGAGTATTGCACAGTTCAATTCCAGATTCAAGAACTTATTATTGCACGGTGCAATAATTTTCTTTCAAAATGTGAATTTCTAAATTTGGTTAAAATCCACTTGAGTAGGGTTCATTGGCAAGTGACGGGTTTGTTTATCTACCACCTATGTGTTATAACACATACCAGTCTAATAGCCAAGTAGAGCCCAGTCCACAACTCCTATTTTTTCAATTGTCAAAAATACCTCTAACAGTTACTAACAAAAAAATATCATCCGCCATCGGAACTGATGCCACCGTTACCAAAACCTAAAAAATATCATCCGCCATCGGAATTGATGCCACCGTTGCCAAAACCTCCTCCGTAGTCGGAACCTCCTCCTTTGTCACCGGAACCTCCGCCACTATTGTTGGAACCTTCGCCGCCATCGTCGGAACCACCATCACTGCCATCGGAACAACCGTCACCATTCCGAAATCGCTTCCGCCGGCACCGTTGCTGTCGTCGCTGTTACAATTTCTGGAAAAATAATTAATTGCAGCACTGTCTAATAGTGTCTATTAAAAAGTGTCTAATAGAAAGTGTTATAATGTCTAAATTGATATACAGTACTGTCTATTACAAGAAATCATATTGTTTAATTGGTTATTTTACACATTTCTATAGTGTTTATTATAAAGTGATACAATGTTTGAATAAAACCAAATATGAGTTAATGTTATAATCGACTATAGTGTCTATTAGAAAGTGTTATAATGTCTGAAATAATATTGAAAACTGTCAGGCTAATCGAATATTATGAGTATGTGTTACCAAATATAGAGTATATATTAGAAAGTGTTATAATGTCTAGCTACATATTGAAAATTGTCTTAATAATTTTAGAAGTTGTCTTCTTAATTATCTAAAATTGTTTATTGATTAATTTTCCACATATTTAATTAAAGAAAGTAACAAAGATACTGTCAGCCAATTAAAACTGTTTATTTGTAGTTAGTTATATTGTGTTTTGTTTTAATGTACAAAAATGGATTTGCCTTTACTGTGAACTAATTTATTCAAACTGTCCACGGAAAAATGAAATAATGTCTATAATTAAAAAAAATTCAATATATAAAACTTACCTAACAAATTTAGATTAATTGGCTCGGTTGACAAACACGATGACGATTCGTCGGACTACCAGATTTTGTTCACAAAGATGTTAATCTTCTGGATCTGAAAAAAAAAACAAAAATAATAATTATATTAAGGGTATATTTGTCATTTACTGTGTGGAAAAACACATATGTGATAATTATACGTGGTAAGGAGTGATTATTGATGTGGGTAACTTGTATAAATTTAAGGAGTATATTTATGTCACATTTTAATGGACATAACTGTTAATGCCAAATGATTAACATTAAATAGAGTAAAGATTGGAGTTAGAGTGTAGTACCTGAGACGTTATCAGAAAAGGTGGGCCTCCCAAAGGGGAAGAATCCAGACATGTCGGAGTGAAATGGGGCTCTGCTAGGTAGCTTCGTCCGCGTTGCTCCTCTCCTATGGTCTGCTGCTTCCAAGGCTGGATGTGCACCTGGTACAATTCTCCGACGCTCAAGTCAGTACTCGCTTCGCAAAGTAGCCGAGGCAAGTTGAGAGTAAGTTAAGGGTATTCTGTCTAAGTTTTCGTATATGTGACGAGGCGAGGATGGGGGTATTTATAGTGGCTTGGGGGGTATGGGCAACAACATGAGCAGCGGTATGGGCCGGGGGACAGGTGTCACTCGCGCACCATGGAGGGGTACTGTATCCCTAAACCAAGAATGGCGGCTCGGCCTAAAACCCCGGCATTCTTCCCAGGTTCTGTGGGCCGCAACGCCTGGGACCGGCCCGTGGCTTGGGCCTCTGGGCCCAGGCCCTCGGTCCTCACCAATAACGTATACAACCATGCAACTACATACATTCATGCTATCGTGGTATATATGTGGAGTGCATCTAGTATTTTTAAGGATAAGATCGTGAAATCCTTTCTGATCAAAATGGATGATACATATCTCAAAATTAATTTGGTAACGGTAATGACATATGTCAGGCGTGCTTGGAAAATAACTGTTTCAATTAGTTAAAATATTTTAAATTATTTTTTAATGGTTGGGAACAAACAGCTGACCGCTCAACATAAAAAACCATTGTTGATAGCCTGTTCAAAATGCTACAGTTAGTAGAAAAAATTATTGTCAAAACATATACGTCATCTATCAAAAAGTTAGCTCTTCCCAAACCCCTCATTTTGGGGTTATGATGGTACATTGATTCTCTTAGGCTCAGTTCAGATGATGATTTCGGGAAAAAAATTTCTTGATTTCATCATTATCAAGGCATCAACAGTTTTTGCCGGATCTGTATTTCATCATTTTATCCTTTATCCTTAACTTGTTCATTTTTGTCTTATTTGTTAATGAAGAGTACAAAAAAGTCATTTCAACGTAATATTCCTTCAATGTATATTCTAATTTTGAAATATTTCTGGAAATTTTTTTCAACCTAATTCTCTTGAACTGAGCCTTATACTCCATTTCATATGTGATGGCCAAAATGAAGGGTTTGATCACTTTATATAAGCCCAAATGTCAGCCCATCTTTAAAAATAAATAAATAAATTTGAGGCAAAAAACATGAGATTCTTTTTAAGAACAGTTTTGCCGTTTTTGTGTGGAACTGTTCTTGAGCATGTAAGTGTCATTGGGCAAATTTGGTGAAATGAAATTACAGGGGTACCATCCCCTTTCCCTATAAAAAAAAGAAACATGAGATTCTTTGTTGTTATAGCATCTCCAACAACTTCTCAATTTTCTTGATATGCTCATTTTTGGAGAATTTTGAGCATTTTTTTGTCCAATAGCTTCTCCATGTCACACGATCTCTAAAATGGGAACAGGGGGGCCAAAAATGGGAAGTCTTCCCCTAGTTTGGAGCATTCTCCAAATTTTGGAGACTTCACCAAATCCTTTTTTTTAAAACATGTCTCTCTCTTCTCTCTCTTGACTACTTGTTATTGGTTTAAACATTTCTCACCTCTTCTCTCTCTCTCTCTCTCCAAATAATTCATTAATTATTATTCAAAGATGTAGAATATTTTATTCCTGTAATAAATGCATGGTTCTTCAAAATGGGGAAGCTGTCGGAGCTGGACCAATTTTTTGTGTGGATAATATGATTTTCGCTTCCCCATTTTAGAGAAACTTTTGGGGAAGCTGTTGGAGATGCCTTTAAAATGAACAATGCTTCATAGTCCCTCTGTGCCAAATGGGTTGTCATAACATCAAATTAATTTTGTCCCAAATGAAATGACCATTTTATACTTTTGTTTTATTTTAATCCACTTTTACCATTACAACGCACTCACACAAAGGTCAAGGAAGTGGGTTGGGTGGGGTTAGAAACTTAAATGGGTTTGGGAGAGGGTGTTGGGATTAATTAATTAATCAATTAATCCATAAAACCCAAAATCATTCATGTCAAATCATCAAGATTAAATTCTAAAGCGAAGCCGGAAACATATCTGGATCCATAGCAGAAGAATCGGGCAGGAGATTTGCGGCTCAATGATCTTCCAAATCAGTACGTGTGAGTTCCTTTTTTGCGCTCTCTAATGACGGGACTCAGAGGAGACAAAGTCTGAATGAGAAAAACCCTAGCACGTATGATTTGGGGATCATAGCCTATATATAGAGTTGTGTATCTTTTATTTCAACCCATCATTAAAATAAAAGTTATACTTTGGCCTCTACATATTAAAATTTTCCACACACTACGTAGAGAAGCTATCACTCCTTAAAAAGCTGTGTATGCCTTATAACTGTGCATTATAACCTTATTGAGTACTCCTTAAAAAGCTATCACCACAAACCATCTTAGCCAATTCCATCCACTAATTATACCAACACAAGATCAAAGCAGCTTTTGCTACTTGTAGCGTAGCTAAACCTATCAATGGACACATGTATCAACATAATCAGATGACATGAATTAAGTGTGGATGTGTAACATGGAAATTACATGTAATGTGATCTCAACGTGTCTATTTTCAACTGGTCCAACTTTAGTGAGAATAATCTCATCAAAATTCAGAGTGAATATAACCATAAACTTTATTTTTGTAAAACTTAACCATAATAATCCATAACCACAAAAGTGTCCAAAAGTTCGAACATCTAAAAGTACAAACTCTCACTAAAACTGAACATCTTGAAGAGATATCACACTCATATGAGCAACATGCTCATGAAAGACCTTGGGTGGCAATCCCTTAGTTAGCGGATAAGCAATCGTGGAGTTTGTCTCAATGTGCTAAATAGACAACTGACCACTATGAATTCTTTGCTTGAAAACTTGAAACTTGATATATATGCTTTGACTTTGACGAACTCGAGTTGTTATTTGCATATTGAACCGCGGAATTATTGTCATAAAATAATTTAAGTGGTCTGCCAATGCTATCCACAATACGCAGCCCAGTGACAAAATTTCGTAGCCATATGCCATGGTTGGATGCCTCATGACATGCTATATACTCTGCTGCCATGGTGGAGGAAGCTGTGAATGTCTACTTGACACTTTTCCATGAAACCACTCCACCAGCAAGCAAGTAGATATAGTCTGATGGACTTTCGACTGTCTTGGCATCCAACAAAGTCGGAATCAGAATAACCAACAACCTCTATCTGATATGATTTCCTGTATGTGACCATGTAATCCTTTGTTCTTCGTAAATACCGCAACACCCGTTTGACTGCTTTCCAATGATCCAGTCCATGATTACTTAAATATTTACCTAGCATCCCAACAATGTACGCAATATCTGGTCGCGTACAAACCTAACCATACATCAAACTTCCTATAGCCGAGGCATAAGAAATGTTTTGCATTTCTTTAGCAGCCTCATAATCATTATTTTGGCACTGATTGAGACTAAACTTATCTCCTTTAGCCACATGGGTGTCCCCTGGTTTACAATACTGCATGTCAAACCTTTTAAGCACTTTCTCAATATAGCTCTTTTGTGATAGGTCGAGAGTACCCCGAGAGCAATCTTGGTGTATTTGTATTCCCAACACAAAAGAAGCATCACCAAGATCTTTCATCTCAAATTTATTTGATAGAAATCTCTTGGTGTCACGTAGTAAACCTATATCATTGCTAGGAGGCAGTATGTCATCGACATATAAAACCAGGAAAATATGCTTACTCCCACTAAACTTGTGATATACACAATCATCAACAATATTCATCTCAAAACCAAATGAAATGACAATTTGATGAAATTTGTGTGACCATTGACGGGAAGCTTGCTTGAGACCATAGATAGATTTCTTTAATTTGCAAACCATTTATTTTGCATCTCCTGATACAAAATTTTCAGGTTGCACCATATAAATTGTCTTATCAATGTTATCATTGAGAAATGCAGTCTTAACATCCACCTGATGTAACTCAAGGTCAAAACGTGCCATTTATACCATTATAATCCTGAAAGAGTCTTTCAATAAAAACGGAGAGAAAATATCTTTATAATCAATGCCTTCTTTCTGTGTAAAGCCTTTCGCGGCAAGACGAGCCTTATACTTCTCTACATTGCCCTTTGAATCCCGTTTGGTTTTAAATATCCATTTACAACCAATGAGTTTTGCGTCTTCGGGCAATGAGACAAGTTCCCAAACGTCATTGTCTTTCATGAACTTCATCTCTTCATTCATGCCATCGATCCACTTTTGAGAATTAGGACTTTCAATGGCTTGATGAAAGTTGATTGGATCATTCTCCACCAATCCATTATCATCCCCTCTCTCTTGGAGAAGGATGATATAATCATCTGGAATTGCCCTTCTCCTTTCTCTAGTGGATCGTCTTAAAGGCATTATTTCTTAAGGTTGTTGAGTTTGTTCTTCCTGAACGATTTCTTGATTTTGATTAGAGGATTCTCTAACATTGTATTGATATTCTTCTTGAACAATGTAAGGGATAGAAGTATGATCATTGTCAAGAGAAACCATGGGAATGGTTACACATTCCTCTTCAAAGACAAGGTCTTTAACCATATTTCCCCCTCAAACTAACATCCTCAAAGAAATGGGCATTACCCGTCTCAAAAATTACCTTAGAAGTGAGATCATAAAACTTGTAACCCCTGGATATCTCAGAGTATCCAACAAAATAACAACTGACCGTCCTAGAGTCCAGTTTCTTTTCATTTGGCTTATAAGAACTAACTTCAGCTGGACAACCCCAAATGTGGAGATGGTTTAAACTAGGCTTCCTGCTTGTCCAAAGCTCGTATGGGGTTTTGACAGTTGAGTTTGTTGGAACTCTATTGAGAATATAAGCTGCAGTTTTTAAAGCCTCTCCCCAGAGTGATTCTAGTAAGGTAGAATGACTAATCATACTCCTTACCATTTCCTTAAGCATTCTATTTCGTCTTTCAGCTACACAATTCATGCTAGGAGATCTCGACATGGTGTACTGTGGGACGATACCGCACTCCTCTAGGAATTTAGCAAAAGGTCCTGGACATTGTTCACCTGAGCCATCATATCTACCATAGTATTCTCCACCACGATCAGATCTAACAGCTTTAATCTTTTTGTTGAGTTGGTTCTCAACTTCAACCTTAAATTTTCTGAACACATCCAGTGAATGGGCCTTTTCATGAATAAGATATAGGTAGCCATATCGCGAGAAATCATCTATGAACATAATAAAGTATCGTTGACCATTCCAACATGCTGTTGGAAATGGCCCACAGATGTCCGTATGTATTAGTTCTAAGACGTTTGAAGTTCTGTTGGAACCTAATCTTTTACTGTTTGTCTATTTCCCCTTTATACAATTAATGCAAATATCAAGATCCGTAAACTTTAGGGGATCAAGAATTTCATCTAACACAAGTCTCTTGATTCTCTTTTTAGAGATATGTCCTAATCTCTTGTGCCTTAATGAAGCGGAATTCTCATCGGTTAATTTTCGCTTTACACCTCGGGTACTCGTTTGCAAGGTTTCATTAAATGAAGCAATAACATCCAACTCATATAGATTATCACTAACCGATAAAGAACCAGAACCAACTAATTTTGAATCTTGAAAAGACTAAATTTTCTATTTCCAAATGAACAAGAATATCCAAATTTGTCCAAAATAAAAATAGAAATCAAATTTTGTCTAAAAGACGGTACAACAAAAGTCTCATCCAAATCCAAATAAAATCCGGTCTTTAGCAAAAATCTAAATGTCCCAATTGCTTCAATTTGCAACGATTTTCCATCGCCCACACAGATATATTTTTCACCATCACTTGGCTTTCGCCAACTCAGGCAACCCTGCATAGATACACTGATGTGAGTTGTTGCACCAGAATCTATCCACCAAGTGTGTCTAGGCACCAAAGTTAAATTAACCTCAGAACAAACCAAATTAAGAAGTGTATCATCCTTTGCACACCATGTGGTACAATTCATATGCCCAAATTTTCCACAAAAGAAACAATCATCTTCATTATATTCCTTTATTTCTTGATTCTTTTGTGGCGTCTGAATTGCAGCTTCTTTGTCCTTAATTTTTGCCCTTAAAGGTTGTAGCCAAGTGAGCATTTGATCCCTTATTGAGATAAGTTTCGCTAAGAATGTACTAGTTTATGTCTTTTCATTCTTAGCAAATCTTTTCTCAATTTTCTGAAAGAACTCTTTGGCTGTTGTAACCCTTTCAGACATTGTGCCCCCGAATGCTTCCGGAATGGCACGCTTCATGATCATTAGACTGATGCGATTTGAGCGTTCCCACCTTTCCATCTCCCTCTTATCGTCAAAGGTACTCTTATCTATAAGGTTGGTGGGTTGCTCAACCCTTAACGCAAGGTCCAAATCCATGTCTCCGAGAATTATCATAACGTTCTCTTGTCATGACTTGCAATTTGTGTCATTTAGCATATGAATAGAATTGAGGCTAGCAGAAATATTTGTAGCAGAACTTGTAACTGAACAATGAATAGAGAAATAAAACTAATCAAACTCACATTAATTCCACATCATACTTAATAACTTTATTAAATTCAAAATTGACATATATATAACCCATCACAAGAGACCTAGCACAAACATTAATATTTAGTCTTTGGACAAAAATATTAACTTGTAAGTGGTCCTCTTGGTGTAGTAATCAAATATTCACAATTCAGATTATGTTAAATAATAAGCCTTTCTTTGGACCGACTTACTATTTACATAAAAGAACCTAATAATTGTCACATATTTATTACCACAAACATGTTTAAATTTCACTCAAACAATGACCTTCATTTGGGCCGGTGATTATTTGAATGAAACTCAAACACCCAAACCATCTTAATATCTCAGATTAATTAATCTACACAAGAGAGGTTGCTTTGGCAACATGTTTCAATTAATCAACCAAGAATATCAGATAACCTTAAATACACCAATCATAAAATTTAATTCATCCAAAATTTTATTTATTTACTTTAATTTCTAATCCAAAAGATTAGTACCAAAGTTACAGTAATAGACCTATAAAGGCAGCGGAATTATAGAATCGACAATTAGTCAAATTAACGCGCATCATAAGGAAAACTTCAATACACCATGAATTATAGACAACATATCAGCTTAATTCGATCGAGCACAAACAAGTATATCACTACGTCAAGGAAACAGGCTCTACTGCGGCCCACCACGCAGTAGAGCCACAGTAAGCACTGTGGGATGGGCGTAGTAGATGCCGCAGTAAAAATGGGCGCAGTTAGGCCCCTCACTGCGGGTATGGCCGCAGTAGAAAGATTTTTTATTTAAAAGAAGTGGATGAATCCGGATGGATATATTCATCCAGATTCATCCACAATTCCAGAAAAACCCAGATTTTAGATGAATGGTGACCAAGTTGTGGCGGCATCGGCGGTGGAGCGGTGGTGGTGGAACAGCGATGGTTGAGCAGCGGCGAAGAAGAAGAAGAAGAAGAAGAAGAAAACATAGGAGGAGAAGAAGAAGAAGAATAAACATAGAAGAAAGGAGAAAGAAAGGAGAAGAAGAAATAAGGTTAATTGTGCGGCGGAGATGAAGAGAAATGAGAGTTTAAACCTTAAAAAAAAAAGTGGATGAATCCGGATGGATATATTCATCCAGATTCATCCACAATTCCAGAAAAGGCCAGATTTTAGATGAATGGTGACCAAGTTGCGGCGGCATCGGCGGTGGAGCGGTGGTGGTGGAACAACGATGGTTGAGCAGCGGCGAAGAAGAAGAAGAAGAAGAAGAAGAAAACATAGGAGAAGAAGAAGAAAAATAATAAACATAGAAGAAGAAGAAGAAGAAGAAGAAAACATAGAAGAAAGGAGAAAGAAAGGAGAAGAAGAAAGAAGGTTAATTGTGCGGCAGAGATGAAGAGAAATGAGAGTTTAAACCTTAAAAAAAAAGTGGATGAATCCGGATGGATATATTCATCCAGATTCATCCACAATTCCAGAAAAACCCAGATTTTAGATGAATGATGACCAAGTTGCGGCGGCATCGGCGGTGGAGCGGTGGTGGTGGAACAACGATGGTTGAGCACGGTGAAGAAGAAGAAGAAGAAGAAGAAGAAGAAGAATAAACATAGAAGAAGAAGAAAACATAGAAGAAAGGAGAAAGAAAGGAGAAGAACAAAGAAGGTTAATTGTGCGGCGGAGATGAAGAGAAATGAGAGTTTAAACCTTAAAAAAAAAGTTTACTGCTGCCAAGGCCGCAGTAAATCCATACTGCGCTAGCAACTGCGCCATTTACTGCGTAAATGAGCTTACTGCGGCCTAAACCGCAGTAAGGACCGTAGTTAGGCTTGTATTCCCCCGATAGTGTATGCAACCAGATAAAAAATTGTACATGGTGAATTTCTTTAGCATCCAAAACTTCTCTACATAGAACTAAAGTGGAAAAGCATGACACAAAAAGACAAGCGTAACCGCGTTGATCATATTGTATTTAATCCTTCCTTGACCTTTTTAAAAAAAAAAAAATTAATTAACCGAAACAATTCTCTTTTCATGGAATCCAACATTGAAAACGTTACAAGTTGGTTTCAATCTAAACAGCCACTTGCTGCCGCATTACAGACAACAAATTGACCCCATCCAAGAATTAATACATGTAACCTATTAATGTTACCATGCATCGCCGAATTCGATTAAACCATCGACACACTAACTAGATCCACCGTGGAAGAATCAAGAATTGCGGCTCAATGTTCTTCCAAATCAATATGCGTGGGTTCCTCTTTTGTGCTCTCTAATGACAGGGCTCAGAGGAGGCAAATGCTGAATGAGAAAAACGCTAGCATGTATGATTTGGGAACCATAGCCTATATATATATATATATATATATATATATATATATATATATATATATATATATATATATATATATATATATATATATATATATATATATATCATGGAAATATTGAAAAGATACGTAGGTAGGAAGTAAGTAGTATCTTTTATATATATATATATATATATATATATATATATATATATAGTTGTGTATCTTTTATTTCAGTCAATCATTAAAATAAAAGTTACACTTTTGCCTCTACATATTAAAATTGTCCACACCTTTAATAAGATATCTATGACCCAAAACCCAACTTTATTAGATCACTTTTAATTTGACCAAACCTTATGATAGCAAATATAATGCATAATTATTTCACATCTAAGCCCATATAAAAAAATTCTAATAGAAGGTAGTGATGAAAATTTTTATAAAATGAGTTAATGATGAAAAACAATTTTAATCTACAAAGAAAAGTAAAAGTAAGAACCCCACTTGAAACGATGCGAGTATAATTAATCAGTTTGGTATTAACATTGACCTCTTGTGAAAAACCTTGAGGCACACACCAGGCATGTCATGACCTGTTCGTGAATCTCTTTCCCAACACAATACTCAAAATTAATTCCGATTGTCGTCCTTTGGTTATTAAGCTAGATGCAAGATGTACGATGGAATTAATTAATTTGTAAGAAAATTAAATATATATATATATATATATATATATATATATATATCATGGAAATATTGAAAAAGATACGTAGGTAGGAAGTAAGTAGTAGTAATTTGGTTGTTGGCGTACAATGGCAAGCTATTCTTCTTCTCCAATAATAGCGTACTTTCTAGTTCTTGAGCTCTGTCTGTCTGTCTGTCTTCAACAAGGCAAGGCAGGTGGGGTTGATGTGGTCGGTCACTCATGGATACATTACTTATTCCCACATGACATGACATACATGGGTGGTGGTTAATTAAGGAAGGAGGGGGAAAAAATTAAGCACCACTTTCACATTTTAAAATTGTTTCTTCTTCTTATTCTTCCTCAAATTAATGTTAGTGTATAATTTAAAGTTAAAAGTATGTGATGCATTTGTGCTTAATCGTTTTAACCAGATTAATTTGAGACCGTAACAATATTTTTATTCAAAGTTACCTCCAAATAGCTAGCCTTACCAAATGCCTATAATATATATGGCCCCGTTTCGTAACAACATTTTTCTCCTAAAATACTGAACTAAATTTGTAATAACAGAAACACCTGTTTGTTTGCCGCTGAATAATTCTTTCTAAAAAGCTAAAAGGAAAACACTGGGATGGAAAAATGCTGCACCCTACCATCCCTAAGCGTGCTGAGAAAGCTTTGTGCATTCCATGAACTGTTTCCTTAAACTACCCCTGTTTACTTCTCACCCAAGGTTGCCCTTTTTTTTTGTAGGTGATAAAATTGTCTACCTATTAACTTGTTTTCAAAAATTATGAGCTCTTAGAATAATTATTACTTTTTTCACAGTAATTCATTAATAGTTGAAGGAAAAAAATTAGAGAGATTCATTAATAGTAATTCATTTAGAAATTAGAGAGATTCATTTATCATTTACATATTAATTATTGAATTTTATATATTAAAATGTTGAAGGAAAAAAATCATAGATTAAATGCTGAAATAAAATTTAAGCATCTAAAAATGAGGGGGGAGTAGTTGTTATATGCTTTTTCCAGTTTTTTGATAAAGTTGAGTGATTTGATGAAGGACAACATTTGGGTAGTTTGATGGCCATATTTTGTTATTTAAATATGAAAATCGTATGGAATTAAGTCTTATCTTTATTTCAATAATTTTGTAAAATTATGACACGTGCCACTATGAAGGAATTATCAAAATTTTGCTTTTATTTTTTTATACAAATCTCACTATTGTTTCCTTATGTTTTACCTTTGAAATTTCAATCATATGACTCCGACCCCACAGCCATTGTTCCATTTAACTTTCGTTTTTATGTTTGATTCGATTTTTAACAAGGAAAAAAATTATTTAATGTTTTTTTTAAAAAAATGTTTAGAAACTATACATATCCATATAACATGTGTATGTGAATTATTTGACTTTATATGTCAACATGTTATAAGAAAAAAATCATAAATTAGAAACATATCAATCTTTGCGAGATGGATAGAGTATATGAGTAGGGACTATTTAGTAAAATTGACACAAAAAAAGCTCTTGTTCAGAGTTTGTTAAACAAACAGTACAAGTTTAAACTCAAACAGCTAACACCGATAAAAACAGCTAACAACTAACGCTAATCTTTTTTTTTTTTGAATCGGCAACAAAGATTTATTAAAAGCAAAGTTTACAAGAAGAGAAGGAGCCGACGAGGTGCCGGCTACCCTAAACAGCAGAGCAAACGCTACAACCCAACAGAAACATAACCAAAGACCAGCCAACACCGCAAAACAAATTAAGCCAGCTTTCCAGCTGCTCCAACCAACGGGGCTAGAAGCCAATCTCCCCAAGACAAGTTCAACTTGGCCCACCTGTTAGAAATCCAGAGAAAAGAGAACACCTGCACATCTGAAAAGATAACATTTGATCTCCAAGGGGTATCCTGCATCACAAATTTGTTCCTTGCCTTCCATATAGCCCATGCTGAAACAAACACGATCCCCTGCCACACCTGCTGCACAGAGTTTTGAACCTGAGAAATGAAAGCATCATCCATAAGGGACTGAATGCCCGATAGGTTCCGGACATCCGTGCCACACCACACCGCGATTGCTTTCCAGATCTCTGACACCTGGTTGCATTTGACCATGGCATGGTCGACCGTCTCCGCCTCAGTTCCGCACAACGGGCAAAGAGCCGACTGGGACACAATTCCGCGTTTCTGAAGCTGAACCATGACTGGAATCAATCCTCTTGATGCTCTCCAGCAGAAGATATTTACCTTTTTGGGGACTTTGCTGCACCACTTCGTCTGGATGTTGAAACATGAGGCCAGCTTCCCATCAATCACCTTGGATAAGCTCTTGACTGAAAAGCCGCCGGTTCCAAGCTCCCAGCGCCATTTGTCCGCACAACTCTCCTTTGGGGCGAAATCCTGCAAAAGAGACTCCAACAGCTGGAACTCGCCGAGAGCTCTCCCTCGCACCTGCCTCTCCCATCTCCACTCCCACCTCCATGCTCCCCCCTCCCACTTTATCCTCTCCGCTACCCAACACTCCTTATTCTCCTCCAACGCAAACAACCTCTTGAACCTGTCCTTTAATTTGACACCCCCCACCCACACATCCTCCCAAAATCTAGTTTGCTCTCCTGACCCAACTACTCTCTTGAAAAAAGAGTTAAACATAATACCTACACTCTCCATTTCACCATTGACCTTACAAATAACGCTAATCTAACGTTGATCGCTAACATTAATTGTTGACGTTGTTGCCAAACAGGACCATATATTTATGCCAAGTGCATGATCAGACCATTATGGTAATTTAGTGGTGCTCAGATTAACATTTAGTATATAAATTAGTGTTCATCAAATTAACATTTTAATTAACTTGACATTAAGGTACGTACAATGTACAGTCCACATATTACATAAAGGCACTGACGCAAGAGTACACCCCAATACTACTGTTTTCACCATATAAACCTTACCTTCTTTAATTTACCGTCAGCATTTGATGAGAATGGCACCATCCATATCTCTCTCTCTCTCTCTCTCACTAGATTTGATCTCCCTGAGTACAAATGGCATTCAAAGTTCCGACCAGTATTGTTTTCATTTTAAAGAAAAGGCTTAAATACATATTATAGTACCTTGAGTTATGACAAAGTGAACAATATAATTAAGGGTCTGAACAAAAAACACTGCAAATAAGAGTCTTACTATGGTTGTAGTGTAGATAAGGGCCCGACTCAGTTGATTCATCACGTGCGGTCACGAAGTTAATTGAAAAGCGAGAACGGAGTTAACGGTGGTGATTTGAAGGGCTAGAGTGTAAGTTTAGAAAGTTTTGAGTGACTGGAATAGAAAAGAAAAGTTCCTGACAACATACACCCAATCCAACTCATTCCAAGTCAAGAAGTTTGGCAAGCAACAAGGGAGGGTGAGGTCAGAGCCCTCCAGATCACCGCCGTTAACCCCACTCTCACTTTTCAATAAAAAACGTAAATGTCTGTCATGCCTCATGACCGCATGAGACGAGTCAACAGAGTCGGGGCCCTCATGTACACCACTACCATAGTTCAGACCCTTATTTGAAGTGTTTTTTGTTCAGATCCTTAATCGCCCATTGTCATAGTTCAGGGTACTAATATGTATTAAGCCTAAAGAAAAATACTTATGTTGTACGTATTGATTTTACAATATCAATCTTGTAATGAGATGTGACTGCAACGACTATATCAATTCAGCGTGATATTTTCCATATCAGTGGAAAAAAAATATGATGGTACGATTAAATTTTTTCTCTCATTATTAATCCATAAAAAGGTTGCAAAAAGAAGGGTATCCGACGTAAAACTTTACACTATGCTTTTGCATAATATGTAGTTTGGATTAAAATGTTATTTTATGATGATGATGAACTCTCCTAATTAAGTGCTCCAACTTCCGAGAGTGAGCATCTTGTA
This sequence comes from Stellera chamaejasme, assembly GCA_024586325.1. NCBI lineage: Eukaryota > Viridiplantae > Streptophyta > Magnoliopsida > Malvales > Thymelaeaceae > Stellera > Stellera chamaejasme. Next base: position 50,800,488 of record CM044979.1, read on the forward strand.
TCTGATGTAAAACTTTACACACTACGTCGAGAAAACGGGCTCTACTACGGCCCGCCATGCAGTAGAGCCGCAGTAAGAACTGCGGGACGGGCCGCAGTAGATGCCGCGGTAAAATTGGCCGCAGTTTTGCTCCTTACCGCGGATATGGCCGCATTAGATGAAATTTTTATTTAAAAAAGTTATTCATCCGGATTCATCTACAATTTCAAAAACCTAGAAATCGGATGAATTGTGAGCAAGTCGCGACGGCGTCGGTGGGGCGGTGGCGGTGGAGCAGCGACGGTGGAGCAGTAGTGGCTCAGAAGAAGAAGATGATGATGATGATGATGATGATGATGATGATGATGAAGATGATGATGAAGGATGAAGAAGATGACGCTATGAAGGAGAATATAAAGAAGATGAAGAAGAAAACAAAGAAGATGAGATGATGATGATGATGATGATGATGATGATGATGATGATGATGATGATGATGATGATGATGATGAAGGATAGAGGATGGAGGATGGAGGATGAAGGATGAAGGAGAAGAAGTTGATGATGAAGGAGAAGATAAAGAAGATGAAGAAGAAAACAAAGAAGATTAATGGAGAAAGAAAGGAAGAGGAAAACAAAAGGAAAGAAGAAGAAGAAGAAGAAGAAGAAGAAGAAGAAGAAGAAGAAGAAGAAGAAGAAGAAGAAGAAGATGGAGAAGAAGATGGAGAAGTTGAAGTGAAAGAAGATGAAGGAGAAGATGAAGATGGAAGAATGAAGAAGATGAAAAAAAATGGGAAGGAGGCGAATGAAAAAGATGAGAGAAACCCTAAAAAATTGTTTGTTGCGGCTAAAGCCGCAGTAAACACTTACTGCGACGTCCATTAACTCGTTTACTGTGACTTGACGTTTACTGCGGCCTTCACCGCAGTAAACTTAAGCCTCTCTACGTAGTGACACTATGCTTTTGCATAATATGTAGTTTGGATTAAAATGTTATTTGAAGATGATGAAGAACTCTCCTAATTAAGTGCTCCAACTACTGAGAGTGAGCATGTATTGTTCCCTTTTTCCTTGTCATTTCAATAGGGGGCTTCAAACATAAGCCTTTTTAGGTGAAAACAAAGTTTTTCACCTATCCTTTTTCACGTGAGAAACCCGACGAGAGTCACCTATCCATTCAATACGACGTTCCTTAAAATATTTGAAATCATCTACCAACTCTTCTAAACTAAATTTCATAGCAATATCTCTCTCAATGTACAGAATAAGAGTATTAATTAGGAAATCATCTACCAACTCGAAAGCACATATTGAACATATGGGAGTTAATTTTTTTGTGCTTGGTGAACATGTTGTGATTGTGTGTGTGTGTGTGCGTGTAATCATGTGTGGATATTCGTGAATTTGTCGTGCATTGATCAGTTGAGTCATCACTACATGCATTTTCCTGGGCATGCATGAATATATATGGATCATCAGTATTAATGAAATTGCAATAATTAACATATCTCTAACATATTTTCAACTGACAATCAATATTACTACATGCATGAAATCATTCAAGTGATGATGATGATGATGATTTACTGAGAAAGTGACCTCGATCAGGTGGCATGCATACACGTCTAGCTAGCTATCTACGTTAGGCTGTACGCACAGTAATCTCTCTCCAATCTCTCAACCATAATTATTTATTTTGATACGTTGATTAAGTTTTTTCCGTTTCCGACGCTAGCTTACAATATTGAAGTTCTAAAACTAGACCACTATTATTAATTCATCAAAATAATACAGGCGAATTAGATGGTGACGTGTTCACCAAATTATTGAGTATGTTATTCCAATAGTTCTTCCCCTCATCGGCGCCGCCGATTAACCCTCCGTTGGAGTTCTCGATAGCCAGGAACGCTGGTGGATTCTCTGGCAGCTCCTGATCATGACTGGAATGACAATTAACTATCGCATCCGGATCATCATACCCTTCCATAAAATTTTCCGCCCTGAACGAGTCCTGAAACCAACCACATCCGGCGCCACCATCAAACGGCGGCATTTCGGGCATCTCCGCCGTGTCATTGTCCATCTTATGGAGATCTCCTCCGTACTCCTTAGCGACTCCAACCTCGCCAAGAAGAGAGTTCGCAACGAAGTTGGTGGTGAAACCAATTTGGGGTACAGGTTGCGTGTGGTCCATGAAATTTAGTGTGGAGGTCGGAGACTCGAGTGTATCCGTATTGAACGTGAACAGACCGGTGACCACTCCTTGCCACGCTTTCAGGACGTCTAGGCACTGGGGTCTTGTTGCGGTGGGTAGCATGGCGGATTTGTGGCTTAGGTTGGTGGCGGGGGCCGTATGGGGAGGGTTTGAGACTTTGGACTCACGGACCAGTCTAGCTTCGGCTTCGAGCCGAGCACTCTCCCACTGAGCCATGTGGCTGAGGTTGGCGGCGTCTTTAGGGTTGCCGGCGGCGGAGGCTAGGGCATCGGCCTTTGGCTTGTGGGTCACGGGATCAATGCCCATTTTGGTTAACCTCTTCTTCAGGTGTGTGTTCCAATAATTCTTGATCTCGTTATCTGTTCTCTTGGGAAGGTGAGTTGCTATGGCAGACCACCTGATCATCAATAGTACGTACATACAAGAGAAAAATCGAAAGCAAGAAAAGTAAGCAAATGACCGTTAGATCATAATAATATATAAATCATCATCTATTGTCCTAATTTTTTCAATAAAAAGTTAATGGAGTAATTTATATTATATATATATAATGGTGAACTAAAATCTGTTAATTATATTCATTTATATATATATATATATATATATATATAAATTAGCAGTTGCTTTAAAAAAAGCGCACACGCACACACAAACATTGGGCTACCAGTATATTTTGGAGAATTTTGTGTACCGGTTAGGAGGAAAAATAACAGGTTTGAAATTTGATTGTTATGCGCAATAAAGGAAGTGTTGTACTTGAAAGGAAAAAATGTTCATAATTATTACCAGCAACCGACAAATCAAAGTGCCTCTCTTGTAGTACTATATATCTATGGTTTTTTTTTTTTTGCATTCGTCTCACAATTAATTGTTGTTCTTTACTCTCCATGAATAGATCCCATCAAAAGCCTGGAGAGGACGGGTTACGTGGGAACTGGGAAGGAATTGTAGATAGGACAATCTCTCTCTCTCTCTCTCTATATATATATATAATGGGAATTTAAGAAAACTTTAAAAAGTAAAATATGAAAAATAAGGTAAATAAAAATAAAACCTACTATATATGCATATATGCATGCATGTCATTGGGGAACTGTGGTACTCTTCTGCTATATATCTTTAAAAGTTAATTTGTCTATTCGCTAGCTAGGTACATGAAAAGTTATTAAAAAGACTAGTCTCACAAAATTTTAATCTCATTTCAGATTAATATATCTCAGCACTATAATTAAATGATTATTCGAATGAACACACATATATATATATATATACTTTCATGTAACTTTATTAATTAAGTGTGTATGTGTGTGTGTATACCTAGCACGTACATACAATTAGTAGCTAGTAGGAAATTAGTTGGAAGAAATAGATAACAAAGGAAATACTAGTAATTAATAGTATATTGGTGCATGCATGACCTGTTTCCAAGAAGGGCATGAAGTTGAATGATTGTCTGTTCCTCCTGAAGAGTGAACTTTCCTCTCTTGATATCAGGTCTTAGGTAGTTAATCCATCTCAACCTGCAGCTCTTCCCACATCTTTGAAGCCCTATTTAATTAAATTATAGTTTTAATATTTAATCATTACAAAACCCCTCGCTAGCTAGCTAATTAATCACCACCCTAGTAACATGCATCAAATTAATTAAACTAACTAATTAATTATGATCTAACATTAAAATAGAGGGAGCTATTATATATATATATATTATATATCTGCGTACGTGCAATTAAGGGGCCGGGGCGGGCTATAAACGTACGTACATACCGGCTTTGAGGGGTAAAGCCCGCCAGCTTCCATGGCCATGGTGGTCAATGTAGGCCATGAGCTTCTGGTCTTCTTCAGGCGTCCATGGCCCTTTCTTCAGGCCCGCTAATTTCTCACAACAAGGAGACCTTCCCATTGGAGGGAGTAGCAGCAGCTACCTTGTATATATTTAATTGACGGGGTTTTCTTTTTCTTATAGTAATGTGTGTGTGTGTGTATATATATATACTATCTAATTTTGTGATAAGATTTTAATTATTGGAATATTAACTAATAGAAGGAGCTAGGTGGTTTGATTTTGAAGAAGGCTAGAATATAAGAGGAAATATATAGCTAGAGAGGTGGAAGAAGTGGGGAAGCTGGTAGCTAGCTAGCTAGGAATGAAGATGGGTGGCTCAAAGTGGAAACCCACGGCAAGTGTGCTATATATATATATAGTTGGATGGGTGGCAATAAAGTGCATGCAACTAATTTGGATTGTCCCACGATATATATATAGTAGTATATGTCCTAATCTTAATGTTTCTTAATGAAATGCAGTATTGTGTGTTAGTGTTTCTTAATGAAATGTAGTGTTGTTTCAAAAAAAAAATATGTCCTAATCTTAATTTTAGCAAGTAATCTCTTCGTTCCATAAAAATTGTTGTGTTTGACTTTAATGTTTCAAGTTGTAGTTTGACTCAAAATTTTACTAAGGTAAATAGTGAAAAAAAAATTAAAAAATATATATCTAGCAGTTTAGATCCCAAATTATGAAAAACATATTAATTATTTAACTTTACATGTCTATGAATTCATAAAAATAAATCGTAAAATATATACTGTGCCACTCATTATTAATAAATGTATTGTTGTTGTTAAAAACAATAATGATACATACATTTTATGAAGTGAAAAAGATAATTTCATTATTAAAATTTACGAAATCTCTAAGTTTATCACTGAAATTCATTTTGAAGTGAAAATGATTTGCCACTAGAAGTTAAGTTGTTCCAGTTGGCAATGGGATGCGCTTAGACAGCGCCCATATGGCTTGCCACTGAGTGATTACGTGAAAATGATTGTACATTTTGTAGGATTAATGTTTTAATTTCACTTAAAATTTGTAAAATAATAATCGTCTAATGTCACGCTGCATCATCATAAGTATCATCTAAGCACATCTTACTTACTGTGAAGTGGGACAGTATTTTCCGTGTCGGATTGCCTTGGAAACCATGGAGCTAGCGATTGTATGATATGAACACCTGTCTCATGATTCCCAGCCATGGGCCATGGCTAGAGTTAGAGAGAAGGAAATCAACAATAAATAATGACAGAGAGAAGTAAATGAAGCTAGATTAATAATAGATACTACGTACTGTATATAAGAGATAACAGACAGAAAGCGCTTTAAATGCCGTTGGAAAACATGGTGTGGTGGCCGGAGCTGATCACCTAGCTTCCCGACCGACAATGGAGCCTAGCTATAATGTTATTCACCAAGCTAGAAAAATAAAATAAAATGCTAGCTAACCACATTTGCATTATGCTGTCTTGTTATACAATAAACTTTCCCTACACTCCCTCCCTCCCAAAAAAATTCCCAAAAAATTTGCAACACTTTCTTTTTTTCGAATGGATAAAGTAATAATGATGTTAATTAACTGCAATTATCTTTAAAGTATGAAGGGAATAATAAGGGATACAAGGACATGAGGAGAAGGGAACAAGTTTTCTGAACTCATATATAAAAAAAACTAGAAATGATAGCTCAATTTTCTTCTCTCTAGCCCCTTAGTTAGCCCAATTAGTTATGATACACCAAAACTTTAATAGTCATTCTGAAGGGCATATCAACCTTGGCATGAGTGAACACCAGGGTTTCCATCTTCTTCTTCTTTTTTTTTTGATAGAAAGAAGGAGGCTTCTCAAACGAATTGAAAAGAGGGAGAAAAACAGATTCTACCTAGGCCTGGATTCACTACTTTCCTAGCAGAACAACGGGGAAGATACCAGGTAGAAACCCCGAGGGCCCAGTGGGGGCAAGAGAGGGAGAGAGAGAGAAACGTAAGAGAAGCCAAGATTACACAAGATGAGCAATATGATTTGGAGTACAAGCAATCCACATAGCCGCCTGAGCCGAATATAAAGCCACTCGGGCAAGTGTATGAGCCACCTGATTTCCTTCACGGAAACAATGGAAAACTTGCCACGCTTCAAACCGGGAGAGGGAGTGATGGACAGCTGAGACATTCCTCCATGCTTCTGATCTGAAACTCTTTCCAGAAAGAATAGCTCCAGCTACCTGATAAGCGTCAGTCTCAACAATAATTTTAGAATTGCCAAACCTGCCAAGACGGCGCAGACCCTCTGAAACCGCCAAGCTTTTCGCAAAAAAGACATCATGATTATTCAGTCTCAACAATAATATGGGTCGCGTTGGTATCGGAGCTGTCCTGCGAGATAGCCTTGGTCGCCTTCCATCTTCTTCTTCTTTTGTATACCTTTCATTATTTTCACAGTATTAATTTAACAATGTAATTAATGGTGTTAATGAATTATACTAGTGATCATAGACTGAGAGTCACATAAAAAGGAGATAAAAGATATATATATATATATATATATATATATATATATATATATATATATATATATATATATATATATATATATATATATATATATATATATATATATATATATATATATATATATATATATATATATATATATATATATATATATATATATATATATATATATATATATATATATGAATGGCTGGCGCTAGCTGTGTAATAGAATAGTAATCCATAAAACGTGGAGTATAAATAATGCCGTTGAGAAATAGTATTTGTGATGGATTAAAAACATTAACTGATCATGCCAAATTGATGAAGGGAAGTAAAAGTTGGTAACTACTTGGATGGGGATTAATTAATCGTTTCTACTGAATGCCTGGCCAACTTACTCCAACTCACTGCCAGGCTCCTGCTTACATTGAACTATCTTTAATTACTTTTTTCTCCTCAAGTTATTATGCAAGCATTAAATTGCGATTTATAAGTCCATTGATTCGTACGTCTTTAATTGCTATATATAAATTGAACCAATCGAATTTAAAAATAAAAGATGGGACGACAAATAAAAGATGGGACGACAGCCAGCGTATTTATTTCAATTCTCATAAAAAAGCTGGCCGACCTCAACTATTATTATTAGTATATCAAGTAGGGGGTTAATAACTTTCTTTCTTTATTTCTTTTTTCTACTGGTGTGATTAATCCCTTTATAAACCATATTCGACTCCACATTTATTCCCTCTGCAATTGATCCCTTAATTTCTCCTATATATGCGAACGGCCACATTTCTTCACTTTCTTAGTAGCTAGCTATATATCACGGAGCCTTATATCACTACCTATATGGTAACTAACTTAATCAATACACCTAGGCACACCCTTTCATCCAAAAAAAAAACTTAATCAATACACCTTTTTCAGTGTAAATTAGTTAAAATAGATTTTTTAATTAGTTGTAGAAATTAGAAAAACAAATATTTTCATACCTTTAACATTTTATTAATTTTAGCCTTTTAATTAGTATACTCACTTTTACTTTATACCAAAAATATTGTAACACTTGTTTTTTCAGTATTTAATATATAATTTTATTTTTATATCATTTCAAATTATAAATGTAATTAACTAACTTTATTTCATTATACAATTGAAGGACAGCTATAATTAAGTTTGCTTTACAGTACCACTAGTTTTGCTTAGGAGAGCTACCACAATTACACTCTCCATATATGTCCTTGGCCTAGTGGTCTACATGGTGAATAGAAGCTTACATGCGGCTCTTACTGTGGTTTGGGTCGCAGTAAGTCTATTTACGCAGTAAATGGCGTAGTTACTGGAGCAGTAAGAATTTACTGCGGCCAAGGCTGCAGTACATTTTTTTTGGTTTAAACTCCTCTTTCTCTTCATCCGCCGCACAATTAAACTCCTTTCTTCTCCTCCACCATTCTTAATTCTCCATCTTCTATGTTCTTCTCTATTCTTCTTCTTCTTCTTCTTCTTCTTCTTCAATTCTCCTTCTTCATCTTCTCGATTTCTCTTCATCTTCTCCATCTTCATATGCTCCTCCTCCTCCTCCTCCTTATTCTTCTTCTTCTTCTTCTTCTTCTTCTTCAGATCCAATGTTGTTGTTTCCAATTTCTCCTTAGCTAGGTAAGGCTGCCTTCATCATCCTTCTGTGTTCCTTCCTTTGTGCATGCTCTTCCTTCTTATTCAGGTATTCAGCATACTCCTCTTCCTCCAGCTTGAAGAGCTCCTCAAGTATTGCCATGAATTTATTGGCATACCTCATACTAGACTTCAGAATTGCAAAACCCACCTTTCTGGGTTTCATTGGACGAATTCGGATGAACATTCATCCGGATTCGTCAATTTTTTTAATTATTCAAAACGGTTACTGCGGCCATGGCCATAGTAAGGCCGCAGTAGCTACTGCGGCCATGACCGTAGTGGAAAACGAACTGCGGAGGTTTTTACCACTGCAAGAACTACGGCCTCTCCCACAGTAGCTACTGCGGCTCTACTGCGGGTTTGGCCGCAGTAAATGGAGTTTTCTCTACGTAGTGATACTCCTGAGGACACTTCTTGTGGAGGTCTCGAGTTCGAGCCTCCGGTATCCCAGCCCCCTACCCCCTTTGTATTAAAAAAACACTCCCCATATATTGGGGTTACTCTACCTAATTAACAGTTTGTCAATCGTATTGTTGGATTTTGTTAAAAAAATCTTTGGAGGTTAGCCATTAATTTTTAGGTTTAATGTTTAAATTCCACCTTAAACTCTATAAATGTTACAAGTTAACCCTAAACTTTAGAACTTAATTTACACTTTGACCCCCTCTCTCCCACGGCTGCAACATTCCCAATCCTAGTCTTAGCACGTTGTCATCAATGCTACCGTGCACCCAAATTTGAGCACCGGAGGAGTTCGCAGAGGGAGGGAAGAGGAGGCTCCAACCAACATGCCAGATCTGGGTGCGCGGGAGGCACAACCCGAGTGTAGGCAGTGTCCAAGGCGCTAGTGGTGTCAACGAGAGGGGAAGGGAGAAGAGGTGGTGGCAGTGTGTTGGGGCTAGGAGAGTGGCAAGTGTGGAAGGAAGGGGTTAAAGTGTAAAATTATGTTATACAAATTTTAAGGTGAAATTGAAGAACCTTTCAAAACTAACGGTCAATGCATAATTTTAACGGTCAAATGGGGAAACAGCACATCAGGCAAACCTCAAGGGGTTTTATCCTACTCCTACAAGACTTGCAATAACAGAAAGGTGTAAAGTTCATTTAGAAAATTAACCCAAAAGTATTTAACTGAAAACTTAGACTGCATTACCCAAACTCGATTGTTGGTGGGAGGAGCCCAATTTCCCTTGCATGGCCCATTAACACGGTTGGCCCAATTTCTCCTCAAAAGCAGACCAGACTGTTGCCCCAACCCACCACCTCAATTTCTAATTCCTAATCGCCTCTTAAATGGTAGTAATCTGTTTGATTTTCGATATTATGTTTGAATTAAATTATTGCAATTGATATGTTTTAAGAATGTATAGAGAAGTATATTTGAAAACTACAAACATCAACTCGTAATTTCTAATAATAAAAGGGGGGCAAAAACAGAAGCATAAATCAAAGGCTTTCGATGCTCATTCAATCGTGATACTGATGTTGTTAGCTTTCAAAAGGAAGCGAGCCCCATAAGCAGTCGGAATTTCTCATAAGATACCCAGAACACAAATTGCCAAGGACCAAGCCTACCCCATGTAGGAAAGAAACCCTTCCACAATGCTCTCAACCCTTCACTTCTAACCGTCTTCACCAAACAGTCATACGAGCTCCTGTAGGTGTCCTTGTCCGTGCCTTGATTCATCATTCTCGTCTTCACAACATCAGCTGGACAGCTCAAAGTTGTCGCAGCGAGGCCTGAGATGATTGATGACAAGGTGTGGCCACAAATGTTATCATCAGCTATCTTATTACGAACCACAAAGCTTTTCGCCTGATCATAGCAGCCTAACTCTCCCATGTTCACCAAGAATGCTCTCTGGACATTCGGGAACACGCCTTTCCACAGACCTCCAATGCCTTCAGTCCGCATGATTTTGTTCAATGCGTCAATTGGACCTGAGTATCTAGGTTCCAGGCCTCTGCTTACCATGACACTATCTGCTTGCATCCTAACTTTGACAAGATCAGCAGGGCTCGCAACCACCTGCACTACTAAGTGTAGACAGCAAAAGGATTAATATAAAGACTAACATACATACATACATACATACATACATACATACAGGCTATTACACAATAGCTAAAACTTGCATGTGGACATTGCATGGCAAGTCTCAAAAGTTACCAACAGCAACAGAGTCATGTACCAAATTTTGCAGAGTTAAAAAATAAAACATATCTCCTAGTTGGATGTAGGGAAACGAAGTGATCATATCTCAAACACAGTCTTCAACTTTTTGAAACTTAGTACAGTGGCAAAGTCAAGATTTCATCCTTGAGGTGGCGGTAAGAAAAAATTTGCTAACCAAAACTGAATTTAAACACTATCTATTAAATTAAATCAATTTTATTCTATTTTCTTGATGAATTAATAAGTAATGATTAAATTTATCTTGAATGGATTTGATATTCATTCATTCGGGACGAGTAATGATTATAAGATATATCTTGAATGGATTTCTCACTACCCATCATGAATATGTGGACCATATAAAATGAGTTAATATATTATTACGTAAAAAATTAGTAATATTTAGATATTGGATTGGGTTGAATTTTTTTTATTTATCAATTTAACCTAGTTTTAAATATGTAATTGATTAGAAATTTAAATTTGGATTACCATAAGGGCAACAAATAACTAATCCCAAACTAATTAACATAAATACACTATATATTCCTACATCTTCAAAAAAAATTAGGGTGGCCCCACATGGCTCCGCCACTGACTTAGTACCAGCTCATTCCCTCCATAGCTCTCAAGCAAAATATAAGCACTCAATTCTTAGCAGATTAAACAAAACATGTATCATTTGGAAGCCACAAAACAACTTAGGAATGCTTCTCAAGTTTTTCAAGCTCAGAATGGTTTGTTTTTGAAAGGCAGTTCCACTTATGTGGTGGAAGAGGCGTTATGCAGGTTGTTTTTCCACCTAATACAGAACGGAACAACTTAATGGGGGTAGGAAGGGGCAACTGAGCACCCCAAAATAGATTTCTTAAAAAGTTTTCTCGCCCCATGGTTCAGAGTAAGGGGGGGGGGAGAAAAAAAGAAGATAGGTAACAACTAACAAAGTGGTCTCTCCAAGTAAAGAGTAAAACTTGAGGACTGCATTCTCGTGTGTGATATTTCTAAAGGACTCGAAGTAGCAAAAAGAATCTGTAGACTCCGCCATGATTTAACAATTTGGCCAATGAAAGAAAGCAAAACGTTCAGACACACACACACACACACATGTTGTGTGTGTCTGTGTGTGTATTGTGCAGAAAGTTAGCAACTTTGTCTTGTACTCTTCAAATTGAAATAGGATTACTCTAGGCAGTTAAATTGTATAGTTTTCTACACAGCAACTCCGTTAATCCTTTATATTTGTCTAAAAATCTTAAGGTTTTTGGTTTTCTAATTTTTTTTTTACAAATTAGTAATAATTTTCAGTTTATCTCGATATCCCGATATAAAATTTCTCCACCGTTGCTGACACTCTTCTCTGCTGGATTAGTGTTGCTTTCATGCTTAAAAAATAAAAGTCGAGCATAGCACCAATGGTTAAAAAACAGTGAAACATAGAGAAGCACACAGCACTCTAAGAGGTGCCAAGAAATCCAGAAGAAAAAAGCCTCTAATTGAAACGGATATTTCAACTCATGGAAATTGATGGAGTATTGTACAAGTCACCAAAACAATGAAACAACCAATTACTGGGTGACCATGTTGGAGTTAAAGCTAGTATATCATCTAAAGGTTGATCTTTATTGATCTCATCAGTTTGAACTTGTGCTATACAACAACTTTGAAATTCATCACTTCAGTTCTTTCATGGGTTATGGGAATACTTTGATCACGAAGCAACTTAAATAAGAATGTGTGATCACTGAGCACTCTGCAGTATGCACACAAATTTAGTCAAGATTTTCCCAAAAATAGGTGAAATAATCCTGCTTTCAAAGAATTTTGGATTTACCTTAGTACTGCCCAGCATAACATATATTGAACAATCATGATGAAAGGCAGCTGAGCAGTGAGCACTATCTCCCACTCCTCAACCCAATAACCCACAACCTCAAAAGATCAGTAATTACCTCAGTACCTATTGTTACTTGCTGCTGTATGACAACATCTATCATAATTAATAAAAATAATTGAATAAAACACTAATAGTGGCTTCTAAATATAGCACATAAATGTGACCTAGAGGAATGAAGAGTACATTCCATGAAGTTGAAGATGGCAACAGGTAAAGAAAACAAGCTAAACCAGAATCCATACTCACTCCTTTCTATTTGCCTCTAGTGTCAAGATGAAGAACACTTAGTTTCTTCTAAGAGGAAGTATCCTAAGTACATAACTCTTCTCTTCAAGAAAACCGTTTCTAATTACATGACATTTTCATACATATAAAGGTGTTAATGCCATCATCATGTTTTGGGCACACAAAACTCAATGTGCGCAGATTAAACAAAAATGCAAGGCCCCTCACTAAGCAATTCAATCACCAAGCAGTACAATACTAAGATCTCAAGCAAACCTTCAATAGTTTCAGTACATCTCAAATCACCAAAGAGATACTACAGAGAGTAAAAGGGCCTTCGTTTGATCAAGCAACCAACTTTGAACTGATATTCTTTTAATTTGAGATTTACATTAGTTGAAGGGTCCTTTTCCTCCCTTTAAATTGAAAACTTTACCATTGAAGCAGACACAACTTCAATACGCTTTATATGCAACTGTATGTCATAATTATCTACAACTGATTTCAGAATCATTCAATCAATAAATTTTAAAGTGAACATTGACAAAAAAGTCATCCTTAATCAGGTTATAGAACAACAAAGATCAGTGTCATACCTGAGAAATCGCGCCGGAGATCCCACCAACAAGAGCCTTGGAAGCGAAGGAAAAAGACCCATCGACGGCGACCAAATTCCTCAAATTTTCGTACCCAACAATTCGAATGGGAGTGTAAAACATATGCCGGATGATAGCAGGGGAGAGGCCTTCATACAGACCTAACAACCCTTGCCGGCGCACGATCCCAGCGACGACGCGGAACGCGCTGGTTGGGCGGGACTCGCGGTGGAGCTGGAGGCGAGTCTTGGTCAGGTCAATTGGGAATGTGGTTGTCTCCGCCACCATGGCCGAGAGGGAGGTGAGGACGATCTTCGTGTAATTTCCAGATCTCTCACTCGTCTCCATGACCGGCACCAGCACTTCCCTTCATCGCCTACTCAAATAAACTAAGGCGCTCTTGTAGAATTGGGAAGTTAAGTTAAGTGCACCCTCGTATCTTGTCTTTGTGAACATTTCGGCACATGAAAATCAATCTTGCTCTTTTTCTAGAAAACAGTATCAAAATTTATCATTATTTTTATCTCTCGTAAATTATTTTCCTCGTTTTTCAGAAACAATAATATGAGCTGAGATTATGTATAGTTCATACAATGCTATAGTTAACTGATGATAATCCCTGCTCGATATTAAACGCTAGAACTTCAGGAATGTCTTATGGATCCAAGTGAGACATGTAACCAAAGATGTTAGAGGTTCAAGGTTGTGTGTCCAGGATCCACTCCAATGCTCAAATCAATGGATTATTGAAGAATAATGTAAGAAGAAATGAATAGAGAAATTAGGTCATACCTAAAGATGTAATGTGGTGATGTTTATATGGTAGAGTTCTATGGTAATCTGACTCATTTTTTAGGTGGGTCTATTAGTGGTTTATCTTACTCATTTTTTAAGTGGTTTGATCTTATCAAGTTATGAAAGGTAAGAGAAGTGTAGCTTAGTCCTGTCACTAGTGAGGATTGTAATTGAGTAGGAATTTACATAAAAAATACTCCATTTGTCCCAGTAAAATTGATACATTTATCTTTTTTTGTCTCATCAAAATTGATACGTTTCCTAAAAATGAAACATTTTCATACCAAATTTACCTTATTATCCTCCATTACCCATCCCACTAAAAAAAACTACTCTTGTCTTACATGTTTTTTTTTTTACATTTTTGTCATCTAGTTAACAATATTTTCTAATCTCCATGTCTACTCAAATGTATCATCTTTGGAGACCCAAATGGGTATAAGCTAGGCCGGTTAGGGCCCATATATTACCATTAATTTTTATAAAGTTATACTCCCTCCGTCCCACAAAGGTTGTCAACACTACTATATTGGGACGTCCCACAAAGGTTGTCAACTTTCCTAAAACAGAAACTTTCTATCATCATTTTTACCATTTTATCCTCTTATCTCACATCATGGACCCACAAGTTTTTCTCTTTCCTCCCATTAAACTTAAAATTGGGGTCCACAAAAATTTCTCCTTCTTTCTTTTTCATGAGGGTAATTTTGTCAACACTCTACTATTCTCCCACTTTCCTTGATATATGTGTCCAAACAAATCCTACAACCTTTGTGGGATGGAGGGAGTATTAAATTTGCAAAGGTTTTATTCCCCGTTCTCATTGATCAGTGTAAATTGCAACATTTTATAAGATTTCAATAAATTTATAATGTTAAACAATAGATCAAATAACTAAAAAAGTAAACAATGATTATAGGTAAAAATAATTTTTGATGTAAACCTTTTCACATGTAACCTAATAAACTCTACAGGCTAATGCAAAATGGGAAGAAATAAATTGAAATTAGAGAGTTAGTCATTTCAACAAATAGAAGAAAAATAATAAAAGGCAACAAATTAGAATGTGGTGCTACAATCCGATTAAACGAATACTATTCATCTATAATAAATTTTCATTATTGTATGATCATAATTAGATGATATATCTTCAGTAATCAAACGACCAGATTAAAAAGGGAAGAGATGACACAATCATATGAATAAGAAAAACCCAAATCAGGGAAATAGTTTCATTCAACAAACTCAAGCAAAAAAAGGCAAAAAGAAACATAAACAAAGAAAGGAAATAAAATGGCCGAAGGGGAGGGAACAAAGATAATAAAACACCAAAAAAAAAAAAAAGAAGAAGAAGAAGAAGCAAGTTTAGAGGCTAATTTGCAAGAGAGAATAAAATAGAAGCCAAATAAGTAATTGCCCCTTTCAACAAATAAAAGCAAAGGATTAATCATGTTTTATATTCTTGTTGGGAAAAGAAAAGAAAAACAACAAAGTAATTATCGGAAAAACGAAAAAGAAGAAGAAGAAAAAGTAAAACCCAACTTTATTGCATGAATACCCACTTACACTTTATATTTCATCCAACCAATTAAGTAAATATAAATATCAGCCCAATAAAGAGAAGTACATACCTCTATCTACAGTAAATTTGGTGTAAATATATAGAGGTATAATAATATAGTATTACACTGCACACGCTAATAATATATAAAGAATAAGACTCCCTCTGTCCCAAAATTATTGAAACACTTTCCTTATTGGGCTGTCCCTAAATTATTGAAACACTTTCCCTTTTTAGTAAACTTTTGTACATGAATTTACTCAATTATCCCTCATCACTCTCTTCTATCTACCAAGTCAACTCAAAATCAGCTCCACCTAAAACAACGTGCCCAGTCAAAACGTTTCAAAAATAATGGGACGGAGGGAGTATATTTTTCTGGATATTGTACAAAAAATTAAGGACAAGAATGAAAACGTTGTATTTGGGGAAATGGCAGGGGGCGGAGAAAAAATGGATCTACTTTCCAGCCTCAGCTTCGACACAAGGAAGAAGGAGAAGAAAGGAGGAGCTCCGGCGAGGCTGATGGCCTTTGATCAATGTTAAGAGAGATTGCAGATTCGATGACAGAGAATTGATGAAGGTCAGAAGTCGGACGGCGAGGGGTCAAGTGTCGTAACTGTCCTTCACCGCCCTGAGGTCGTCAACCACACTTTATGAAGTAAATTCTGGTAATGGCTTCAAATGTACAAATGGTAACTTGTTGATTCTTGATTTTCAAAATTATGCATGTACAATTATTCTTCCTTGCATGTGAGAACCTTTACTCGAGGAAACCTCTGAGGATCTCTCACAAGATCTTTGAAACCTCTGAGGATCTCTCGTGAGATCTTTTTAGGATTTTTCAGTGACGGGCTCTCACCTTCCCTAACCAGGCCACCCACCCCTGTAAGTGACTTTGAACTCTTCTCTACTTGTTTTCTTCCTTTACAAGTTTCTTCATTTTATACATATTACTCATGCACCTCATATAAAACTTGCAAGGAACCTGGCTTTTATCAAGACTAAAAAGGAAGATCAAGAAGGATGGTTCAGAGTCTGGAGATCACAACCCCAAGAGAAGGACTTAGACTTTTAGAACATTATTTCTTCTTTGTCTTGTACACACTTTAGCCTTGAAATTATATTTTGATTTTGTAAATCTTATTTTTCTTTTAAAAGTAGTAAAAGTTATATTTATTTTCATTAAATAGTTTAAAAACTGTTATCGGTCCCGAGACTCTTCTTTTACCCATTTATTTTTTAGGTGGGGTTTTGGGTCCTAACATTATTAAAAAGAAATTCAATTTCTTTTGTAGAGATTAAGTACATTCATTTTTATATACATTTAAATTATTTGACATTATATATTAAAATATTGAAAAAATATAGATTAATTGTTGAATAATAATTGCATCAAATTTCATGAGACGATGAAAGGGTAAGTAGAGCAAGGCCTTATTTATTTATTCTCGTGAAAACAGATGACATGATGATAATTAATAAATCGGAGATTTTCCATCTCATTTTTTCCTCTATATGCTCTTAGTGCAATTAATTAACACAATTAATCAATCCGTTAAAATTACTACTAATAAAATCAACGGATAATTAATAGTGATAAGAAATTGAATGATAGGACATAAAACAAAGGATAAAATGGATGGGGGAAGAAAATCTTGATGGAAGGAAACATGGATGGAGTGGAGTACAATACATAGCATAGCATAGCATAGTGGTAATTGGGTTGGTAACACAATGGATGGGCCTGGGCTCATAATATGCAGCTAGAGATCCTGAAGGAGATGGGCATCAAGGTCCCTTGCCATCGCTGAGACCAAATCGATGGCCCAATTTGGATGATCAATGAAGTCATGGGCTTTCTCGAACTCCAGAGTCCAATGGACCACACTCCCTTCTTCATTATTGGGCTTTGGACTGACCTCAATCATGGAAACGAAGCTCTTGAAGTCCTCCTTCAGCAGATCTGATCCTTCCACAAACCTCCATCTGATCAACTGCTTCTTCTCATCTACCTCTATTTTCTCCACCACCACCTTCGCTTTCTCCACCTTCCCATCTTCATATATAATTAATTAATTTCATCACCAAAGTTATAGTACTAATAATAAAGTGCAAACACAATAACATTCATCAATAATAATGATAATAATAATAATAATAATAATGTATGTGTGTATGTATGTATACTAACTATAGTGTGGTTAATTACCGCGTACGTAGTGCCAGGTTTGAATGGAGCCCTGGGCTCCTAAGTCACCATCGTGATGCTCGAAGTGGGGGAACTTGTCGGCGGAAGCATTTGGAACATGATGATTGAGGCCTTTTCGCA
Source organism: Stellera chamaejasme (assembly GCA_024586325.1). Classification (NCBI taxonomy): domain Eukaryota; kingdom Viridiplantae; phylum Streptophyta; class Magnoliopsida; order Malvales; family Thymelaeaceae; genus Stellera; species Stellera chamaejasme. The sequence goes on from CM044979.1 coordinate 50,818,263, forward strand.
AACACTTCATGAAATTTCCAGCCTGGAGCTTTGATTTCAATATCACTTTCTACTTTCTCAACTCCCAACATCTCTCTCTCTCTCTCTCTCTCTCTCTCTCTCTCTCACCTCCCCTATTTATCCTAGTATGTTATGAGATTAAAACCCCCAAATAGCCATCAAACATTTTTGTTTTGAGCACCATATACCCTGGTTCTGTTTTTCTATACCCCCCCCCCCCCGAAAAAAAACATAAAACTCTCATCAATTGATCATTCTATCGCCAATTTTTTTATCTCACATATATCATGTAAAAAACATAAACTTTTCATCACATTTATTTACCACTATTGATCATCTTCACCCAAAAAAAAACACACACACATTTGTTAGTTTTTTTAAAAAGATGGTTTTTTGGAAAGTTAAATGTGAGATTTGTGGTAGGAAAAATTTAAGTTCACAGATTGAAAAAAAATCTTGGAAGAAAGTAAGAGATTCATAAAAATTAATACTTCCTCTGTCCGTCATAAATTGATACATTTATTTTGACAGTTTCAATATATTTACTCTATAATTTTTTTCATAAATGTTCAAACATTAAAAAGTAAATAAATCATACACATATCATAATTAAAAATATGAATTTTCAATATATATTTTTTATGAATTTTTTCACTATTTATCTTTATTAAAATTTGAATCAAATATTAAATCTTGAATATCAAAATCAATTATTGGCGGATGAGTGGTTTTTGTTGGCTAGGTTTGATGGATTTTTATTTTTTGGGTTCAGTATGAGGGTATCTTATCCTGTGGTTCCACCTACTGCCATATCTTATAATTATCTATTCATTACTTGAAGCAATTGGGTGCCCCATACCCTGTTTAATTATCTTGAAATATTAGCAGTCAACCGGTGACATCTCATTTACACGTGATGCACGCGGGTGTTTTTTGGGAAATTAACAAAAATCCCATGAGGTTTGTTATAATGATCACTTTGTCCCTCGCATTTTCAGAATTCATTCTTTTACCCCCTGAGGTTTGTAAAAATATACAAAAACCCCCCTGGACGTTAACTTCCGTTAGAACAACCGTTAGTTTTTAGGTGTAATTACAAAATTGGACCCTAAAACTTTTAACCCCAACAATTTTACCCCAAATTATTTTATACTCCTACATTTAAACCACCACTACTACTCCGCTCACTCACCCACCACCACCAGCAGTCGCACCTCCATCCCCACTCATCATCTTCATACCTCCGCCGCCACATGGCTTCGGTTGGGGACTCGTCGGAGGTTGGGGAGCGGTGTGGCGGCAGCTGGGTGACCGATTGGGGCTTCGGTTGGGTTGGAGAAGGCGTCGTGTCGATTTGCTGGCAGCAGCGAATCTAGCGATGGTTTCCGGTGAGGATGGCCGGAAACGGCGCGACGGTGGTCGAGGAAGCCTCCTGCGGTGCTGGGTCGGTCGATCGAGGCACGGAGAAGGGCCTCCATCGCCGAGAGCCTCTCCCTATCGCACTTTTCGTCAAGGGCTCGCTTCACGACCGCCAAGAGTCTTCCTGGAGAGGCCGACACTGGAGTGCTTCTTTGGATAGAGATTCTCATCTTTTGTCTACTTGTCGTGCTGCACGTGTCTAGGGCTACTCCCTGGTTGCACGTTGACAAGTGGAGGTCTTAGGGTTCTTCTGGCTGCCCCTCGGCCGGTTAACTTGTTTGTCCAACCATCTCACGCTCTGTCGTATCGCTCTCCTCCGCCGGTGACTTCGTTGGGCACGAGTTTGCTTCAGGTGTGGCTAACGACGACGTCGATTGTTTTATCAGGTTTGCGTTTGATTTGGTTGATCAATACTTTTTTGTCCTTTTTGTAAATTGTGTTGATAGAAAGAAGGGTGGTTTTGTGTCCCATCAGTAATGACGTCTTGGCTCTTTCCGATTGGATTCCCAAATAGGAGGGTTGCAACATTCCTCCACCTTACTTCATTGTTCTGCCCCCGGATAGCTGGGACAGGTTGCCGAGGAGCGACTGCTGGTGGCCGAGGAAGCCTCCTAGGGTGCTCGGTCGATCGAGGCATGGAGAAGGGCGGAGGTCCGACGGATAGCTGGGACAGGTTGCCGAGGAGCGACTGCTGGTGGCCGAGGAAGCCTCTTGCGGTGCTGGGTCGGTCGATCGAGGCATGGAGAAGGGTGGTGGCGGAGGAGCAACTGCTGGTGGTGGTGGGTGAGTGAGCAGAGTAGTAGTGGTAGTTTAAATGTAGGAGTATAAAATAATTTAGGGTAAAATTGTTAGGGTTAAAAGTTTTAGGGTCCAATTTTGTAATTACACCTAAAAGCTAACGGTTGATATAATGGAAGTTAATGTCCAGTGGGGTTTTTGTATATTTTTACAAACCTCGGGGGGTAAAAGAACAAATTCTGAAAATGCGGGGGACAAAGTGATCATTATGACAAACCTCAGGAGAATATTTGTTAATATCCCGATATTTTTTCGATGCCATCTCAGCTTTTTTTGGATATGATTTCTTGTCCACTTTTCAAGATCAAGCATGGGATGCTATTCCATAAAATAAAACATGAGATGTTATTAAACGAATCACCACTTGGAGTATTTAGAGAGGAGGAAATGCTGATATTTTCACAAACAAATCATCCAACTCTAACCCATGAATAACCTCGATTCAAATCCTTTCCTATTTTTGGATTTCGAATTGCTGGTCTCGCTTCAAAGTTTCATGGATAGATTGGCTCATAAATCTTCTTCAAGCTATTTTAAATATTCACTAGCTCTAATCTCCTTATCTCTATCTCCATGATCTGTGAACTTCTTGCAGTTTCTAACTCATCTCTGAGTTTGAAGAACAGATGCAATCTTTTAATATATTACTAATTGCCTTTCAAAACAAAAATAGTGAGTCGTACCGGTCCTTGTAGGAGTCATAATGGAAGGAAGATATTAATGAAATGGAGTGGTGCTTTGGGTCTGTCCGTGAACAGATTGTAGTTCTGGGCTGAGCACTTTAATGGAATTCATAGCTAAATGCAAGGACCTAGGGGCTAATATATATTTCATCCGTCCTCAATTAATTGAAGAGTTTGTTTTATTATTTTCAGTATATTTAATCTATAATTTATTTCATGAATGTTTTAACATTTAAAGTTGAACAATTCACATGTATATTTTGAAGTATAAATTTTATAATTTTTTTTATTTTTCTTTTCACTATTTATCTTGAAAAAAATTGAAAATTGTGTTACACAAAACATGAAAGTTAAACTCTTCAATTATTTAGGAACGGAGGGAGTAGTAGTAATTAGTAAAAAGAAAAAAAAAGGTTATTTCGGCTTTCCTGTTTTTCCCTGATTTTTTTCCTTTCATTTTTCAACAGTGTTTTCTTTTTCGATACATTAAGGATAAAGAATTGGGGATGGTGGAGACTTGAACATAATACATCCACTCATGTTCTATGAGTTTAGCCACTAGGCTACATGCTCAGGGCTCGACAACAGTTTCTTTTTCTTGGGACGCTTGTTTTTTTTTCTAAGTCTTTCCCTTCTCTCCTTTTCGCCGATTCACCTTTTCCTGTTTTTTACTCTTTTCATCTTTAATGTTTTGTCAAAACCAGCTTAGAATTTCTAGAGAGAAACGTTTTGAGAAGTTAAACAAAAAAATGAAGAAAAAAAATTTCATCCAATTTGAGACAAATAAATTGAAGAGAAAAATAAATAGTTGTTGTGAATGAATTTGTTTCTAGGCTTTATGTTTTATGGATTTTAAGTGTTTACTTATCATGCTGATCACCATTTTATGCTGATCAATCAAGTATGTATGTCGATCTAACAAGGTAGTGATGTCGATCTAAACAACTCATCATGCTGATCTAACAAAGTTGTGTGCGACACATAGATGTGCGCACACAAATAAGTGCACAATATAATTGGCACACTTCTATTTTATGCTGATCTAACTAGGTAGTGATGTCGATCTAAACAACTCATGTTGATCACCATTTTATGTCGATCAATCAAGTATGTATGTCGATCTAACAAGGTAGTAATGTCGATCTAACTAGGTAGTGATGTCGATCTAAACAACTCATCATGCTGATCACCATTTTATGCTGATCAATCAAGTATCTAAACAAGTCATGCACCGAATTCACACCCCAGCCCCCTTCAATTTCACGGGCTCCTCAAACTTGGGCCCTCATTACTCACTTTTCTCACTCACCTCTCAAACTCTTAGTTATTAGGTGAAAAACTCATCCCTCAATTTCTAAGTTTGAAACCCTCTATTATGACTTTAATGATAAAATGTGAAGTTTTAGGATTCACTTGATTCTAGAAAAAGTATTAGAACTTTCGACAATGTTCTCCCTAGGGAAAAACATTATTTTACTTTATTGTTTTTGAGGGGGAAAGGTTGAAATATTATTAATTAGAAGGAGAAAAACATAAGTGACTGGAATTCATATTGAATTTTCTTTATCCATCTAAAAAACCTTATATTGGAAAACATAGACCACTGGTTTTAGCAGTTTTTCTTATTGTGTGTTCATGGTATTGTTTTTCCCTTTTTCCGTCAATTCAATAAATTTATTGATTTAATTATATTTTCTTTATTTCAATTTGCTGTAATAAGTGCGTGTAAAGTGAGTCAAATGCAATTTGCATGAAAATGTGAGAAGACCCTTTCCAGGTAAACCATGCAAAGACTGTTGACAATTAATTACTTTTAGTTAACTCATAAGCTTGTTAATTTTCACCTATCCACCATTTAACAAACCTGATTCATATAGTACTATATCCCTTTCCCTATAAACTTTTATTGAAAGCCAGCCTCTCTCTTGAGATTTTTCTCTAACACTTGTATTGTACACCAAAAAAATGGATGTGACAAACAAACCATCCTTTGCCATAAGCAATATAAAATGTCCACAAGGTTACAACTTGGGATTTTTGGTAGCTTGCATGGTTTGTTCATGGGTGTTTGTCCATAGATGTAGGCAAAGGAGCAAGATAGGCCCCAAAACATGGCCTCTCGTCGGAGCAGCCATCGAGCAGCTCGTGAACTACCACCGGATGCATGATTGGCTCGTCGCATACTTGTCGGAGATGAGGACGGTTGCTGTTCCGATGCCCTTCCGGACGTACACTTACATTGCTGATCCGGCTAATGTTGAACATGTTCTCAAGACAAATTTTGCTAATTACCCAAAGGTATAATCATCATTTAGTTGAGAAAATTTCTCTCTTTTAATTTGGTTGCCATTTTAACGAGAATTAAGTCGTGTGGAGCATGATGATTATAATGATTTGTTTAGTTGCTTAGAAATAGTTGTCTAAATGCTATAGCGAATTTATATGTCTAAATCAAATACTGCTAATTTGTTTCAATTATGTAGTGATCATTAACTATACTCTTGTTACTGCCTTTTAGTGATTGTCTGTTTAATTTGTTGAATATTGAAGGGTGAAACTTATCATTCTTATATGGAAGTGTTACTTGGGGATGGGATCTTCAATGTAGATGGTGAGCTATGGAGGAAACAAAGGAAGACAGCAAGTTTTGAGTTTGCATCAAAAAATTTGAGGGACTTCAGCACCATTGTTTTCAGGGAATATGGCTTAAAGCTCCATTCTATTCTAGCTCAAGCTTCATTCCGCAAACAACAAGTTGAAATGCAGGTCTGCCTCATTATTATGAGAAATTTTAATGTAGAATTAATTCCTAAGCAAGTTTAAATTAGTACTCTATGTTGTTTAGGAGTTATTGATGCGGTTGACTCTGGACTCTATATGCAAAGTGGGGTTTGGTGTTGAAATTGGAACTCTAGACCCTGCTCTCCCAGAGAACAAATTTGCTCAGGCATTTGACACAGCAAATACCATAGTCACCCTTCGGTTTATTGATCCTCTGTGGACCTTGAAGAAATTTCTAAATGTTGGGTCAGAGGCTTTACTTGACAAGAGCATCAAGGTCATTGATGATTTTACCTATTCTGTGATAAGGAAGAGGAAGGCAGAGATCAAGGAGACCCGGAAATCCGATGTGGTAAGTAAATGAATGATTTTCTCTTTTGTTAGCCTTACAGAAATTTCTGCTGCACAGTAAAAACGTAACATTTTCTGGGGACATGTGTAGATGAAACATGACATTTTATCAAGATTTATCGAGCTTAGTGAAGATCCAGAGAGCAATTTAACTGACAAAAGTTTGAGAGATGTGGTGCTTAATTTTGTGATTGCTGGACGTGATACAACCGCTACGACTCTTGTGTGGGCTATATACATGATCATGACCCACCAAGATGTAGCTGAAAAGTTGAATCTTGACCTCAAAGATTTTGAACAAGGGCGAGCAGAGGAGGAGAAAGTGTCACTAATTCAAATTAATGAGGACGATCCTAAGACTTTTAGCGACAGAGCACAGCAATTTGCTGCACTTATCAATTACGATGCACTTGGAAAACTGTACTATCTTCATGCTGTTGTAACAGAAACACTTCGATTGTATCCTGCTGTACCACAGGTATGTATTTATGTATTCCCTACGTTCCTAATCTCCGTCCCTAATTGTTATTGTTCTGGCATTGACTTTTAGTAGTATAAATCAATAAGATGAATTGGCGACTAATTATAAAGATTAATGATTGTGTAGGATCCAAAAGGTGTGCTAGAAGATGATGAGTTACCAGATGGAACACGAGTTAAAGCAGGGGACATGGTCACTTATGTGCCTTATTCAATGGGCCGAATGGACTACAATTGGGGGCCAGATGCTACAACCTTCAATCCCCAAAGATGGCTCAAAGAAGGTGTATTTCAAAATGCATCACCTTTCAAGTTCACAGCATTTCAGGTAATCATACTATATGTTGATCACATCAGTTCTTATAAGGACATCATCAAGTCACTTTTTAAGGATGGATCTAATTAATGTTTTAATCTTTAACATCTAATAATTGTAGTGCTGGAATTGTAGGGTGGACCAAGGATATGCCTAGGGAAGGATTCTGCATACCTCCAAATGAAGATGACATTGGCCCTCTTGTGCAGATTTTTCAAGTTCAATTTGGTAGGCAACCATCCAGTTAAGTACAGAATGATGACTACTCTTTCAATGGAGCATGGCTTGAAAGTCACTATTTCTCGGAGGTCATCTTGACAAGATTATATAAGATCACACACAACGCACAAGGAATGTTAATTAAATGGCATTTGAAGCAGCTAGCTAGATTTCAAAATAAATTTTAGAATTGAAACTTTACATTTGCTTACTTCTTCTGTTTTCTTGTTTTCTTTTGCTCTTTTGGGTCATAAATGAAGTAGTACTATTTGCCGGTGTCCAATTAGCCGGATTCAAGTCTTTCTGCTTCATAATTGCCCTTTTGGTACACAATTAACAATGACTTGATAAATTCTCATTACATATATACACCACTCTGTGTTACTACAGATAGTAGCAATGATGTAATTGCGTGAGCAGAGAAAACAAAGAGGACTATTTTTCTTGTGTTGAGAAGATATAATTAAAATAGAGGGAAAGAGGGATAGATCTATTAAGGGAGGAAAAACAATACAAAGAAATGTTATATTCACAATTGACCTGTTCTGTGTAATAAAAACTATCAATACTGACAATTGACCTGTTCAGTATGGTAAAAACTATCAATACTGACATACATGTAGTGGATTGCTAATTGATTAAATTTTCGGAAACATAAGTAACTTTTTTTTGTTGAAAGGAATGACTATTCATTCAAAATTAAATGGCATTCGCCGAGGAAAACAGAGGAGGAGAACAAGTCGAACAAGTCCCCAATTGTACCAACCTACGTGCTCTAACCAAAGGCGAGCAAGAGTGCAGCTAGTCTGCAAATCAACTAAAAACCAATAATGCAAAACAAAGTTCAAACCCAATAAGAAACTAAAGCAACAACTAAAGATAGAGAACCGATACAACAGAGCGAAATAGTACAGAAGTATTGCCTTGCTGTCAGGTACCATGTGAAAACTAGAATCTAGACTTCTACCACCTAGCTAGTCGGCTTCATACAATCCTCTGTCTGCAGCATCTTCGATCGGTACGGGAGCAACCAACCACCACCCAAGCTGTAACAAATTAGCTTGTAAACGCTCGTCCCCTTCAAAAGGTACCGGGTAGAAACTCAATAACCTAGTGTGCACCTGTATACACAACACCAAAGAACATCCATCTAATAACCATACCACACCAATGTTTGTCCGAGCCACTTTACAATACTGGATGCATGGGAAAGCTTCCAGGACCCATACATCCAGACCATCATTCCTCACTGCTTTAGACAAGGTGAGCTTTCGCTCCACCCTGTTGTAGTCGAATCGTGCCCGAACTAAAGTTTATGCACTTCTTCCATTAGTGCAACACCAGCACCACAACCCATGAACCGTCCAATCTTGCACACCCAAACCTTACCACCATCGATCCACGAAACCAACTAAATCAAACGCACCAACATAAAAGCCCAAAGCCGATAATACTAAGCACAATTGGTACCATTTGAACCACTTACTAGGCCCCACCACACCAAAAGCCCCAAGACCAAGCCTCGACAACCTAAGGACCACCCTAGACCCGGTGACCCCCTTCCTCACATCCATCTTCCGATAATCAGCCACCACTAAACGAGCAGGCTGACTCCACCCCTTACAGCCCCAACACCCACAGACCACCATGACCGCACCCAAACCACTAATCGACAAGGGCCAATCCGGCTCACTGGAGACGGAGGACAAACCAGACAGCGGCGCCACGAGTCCCCCACCGACTGCCGGCTACGACGTGGTCGTGCACACCCACCATCTGCGTCAGATCGGAGACAGTGTCGTCTCATAGGGAAGGTACTTAAGCAACAGTGCGCTCCTCCGATTGGGTAAAGGACGTTCGCAGGCCGCTCCAAGGCCCAATGGCCCCGCCAACACCGCAAAACTTTATGTTATTTCAAAAGGGGAAAAAAAGGTAAAAATGCCACTAAAGTAGTTGAAATCTCTCAAATTGTCACCAAACTTCATGTTGAAGCTAAAGTGTCATCTAACTTTTGAATTTAGGTTAAAAATGCCATTGCAGTTAAAAACCGTTAAAAAATCTGTTAACTCTATGGTTTAATTACAAAAGTGGTACATAAAGTTTTTAACCCTTTACAATTTGATCCTAACAATTCAAGATCCAAAACGTAACTCAACTAGTAGCTAGAATATGCTTGTAAGTTTTTCAAATGGCCGATTCAACAAGTTTAATCATTCACATATAAAGGACTATTAGAATTTTAATTAATCACTAGAAGGAGCAATCAATTTAACAATATTGGATCATCATCACAAGTAAACACCAAAAGTTAACTGGACAACTCAAAGAAGTCATCAGCACCGGCAAGTTAATTTAGCCCCCCACTATGCTTTTAAGAGCAGATAAGTTTATTAAGCAGTTCAAAAAAAACATAAGTTTGAAGGATCAAACTCAAGGAGAAGGAACTTGCTATTGCGTTTCCTCATCAAATCCACCTCAATTCTCTATCAGTTTTCGTCGGAAGTGCTCGCCGGTGAAGGCTGTTGTCTTGATCTTCCCTTGCATGTCTCGCCCTTCCCTCTTCCTCTCATGTCTGCCTTTCAATCGTAAAAATCGAGTTTGGACTCGTCCCCTGAATCTGATTCAAGTTCATCGGCGGCAATCAACCACCATGACGAAGCTCCAATCATCAAGAAGACCAGCCTTTGCCTCCCGTCAGTCTTCTCTCTCCATCAAAACCCAGTAGAAAACCATGAATGAGAATTGCTCCTTTTTCCATCAATTTTATGCTCAGAAGAAATCCCTAATTTCCCAACACGTTCCTTTTCCATTATCGCGTGGAGTAAATTTTGTACACAGTTCCGTAAAAATAATTATTGTCATGTTTTGGTCATATTTTAAAACCTTGTCATATTTCGGTCCTATCTAAGGGTTCGTTGTCCTATTTTGGTCCTTTCCGTCCACTGATATCGTTACTTTTGACGGATCTCTATGAAAGTATCATTTTACCCTCCTGATTACCTGACGTGGCGCTCACGTTGGATCCAAAATAGCAACTTAAGAAGCTATTGTTACCTAAGTAGTATAAGGAATAAAGCTAAGGGCTGAAATTGCAATTCACCGAAAATTAAAAGAACACGTCATATTCTTCGCGAGAAAAGCTGGAATTGTTGCAGCGGCGGCTCTCCTTCTTGCGCGGTGGTCGGCGAAGGTGGGGCAGCTTTTTCGACGGCTGACTTGCAGCCTGAAGGTGCACCGGAGGCTGGAGAGCGTCTTGCGGTGGTGGAGGTGGAGGAAAATGGTCTCTCCTCCACTTCTAGATCTGTAAATCTCGTTGCCCAGCCGACAAAACCCTTTCCGTCCAACCACCTACTAGTAGCCAAGCCACTCCAGCGTTGTTCTGAACAATATAACAGCCACCTGAACACCCACTCTCTCCATCGTCGTCAGCCACTACGAATCGAAGCTCGTCTTCATCGACCAACTATCCACCGATCTACTACTTAAGGCGATCTCTCTCTTCCCGTGTGGCGCAAACCCACTGCTCCTCTTTTTGATTAAGGACGAATCGCATGCAAAGTCACCAACGTCGACCATCGAATTTCTGGATTCTTAAATTTTGGGGTGTCGATGACAGAGGAGGGGAGGAGGCAGGGGCAAAGGTTTTGGGAACGAATGCTTCGTGGATTGTTAGTACGGAGGGAGATGATTATCAAGGATAAAATTTGCAGGTTATCATATGTGTGTTATATATCAAATTAAAAGAAAGAAGAAATTGCAACATCTGGTTGGAAGAGTTGTAGATCTTAAAGCTTGGACATTGGACAAGATGGTGTGTGTGGAAGAGTTGGAGAATTAATATGAGAATGTTAAGAAAAACAAAAGCATAAGGACTAAGAGAATGTTTTTCCCGAAAGATATTATGTCACATCACCAATTATGAGGACAAAATGGTAAATCCTTATGAAATTATTAGAATTAACCGACAAAATAGATGGAAATGATCAAAACAGGACACAATACCCTTGGATAGGATCATAATGGAACAAATTTTTAAAATATAACCAAAATATGACAATAATTATTTTTACGAACTGTGTACAGAATTTACACTTATTGCGTGTCTACTCTTCTTGAGCAACTAGACTTACTGTAAGCCCCAAAATTTTATTCCATGTTTGAGTGACTAGTGGGGGGGATGGGGGATGAGGTGCTTCGTAGTTGCTCATGGAGGCGCACACTCGGCGAGTCAAAACTTCTGCTTTTTTTTTATAATTATTTTTAATTATTAAGATCAAATTGTAAAGGGTTAAAAATTTTAAGTACTACTTTTTATTTTTGTAATTAAATTATAGAGTTAATAGATTTTTTAACGATTTTTAACGACAGTGACATTTTTAACCTAATTTCAAAAATTACAAAAGTTAGATAGTACTTTAGCTTTAAAATGAAATTTGGTTTTAAATTGAGATATTTCAAATACTTTAATCGTATTACCCTTTTTCCCTTTCAAAAGTATCCATCACTCTATTTCAAAAATTCTCCTTTTAATAACAAGGAAAGCCTCTCAAAAGTACCCATTAAGACAAAAAAGGGAGAACGGTTACCACGTTCTAACTTCTAATTAAGCGACCTGCAAGCAACTTGACGGACATCTTTAATTTATTTCTATTATAAATCAAATAATTCAGAAGAATAATCATGTTTTCCATATTTTCATTAATTCAATAAAATTCATTAATTCAATAAAATAAATACACTCTATTATTCCCTCCCCAATCCGGTTTCAAATTTCACGTTTATCTCTTTTTTTTTATTTTAAAATTTTAGGAAGAAAAATTCAAAATATAATGAAAAATATATAAATATTTATTTAAATATAAAGATTTGAAAAATTTAGGATGAAATATTTGAAATATAATATGATGAAAAAAGGTATAAATATTATTTTAATATACGTTGAGATTACTTTATGTTATATTTTATTTCAATATTAAGTAAAAGATGATGAAAAAATAATTGTAACAACTAAAAAAATGGAGCAAGTGATTTTTAATATTTTTTACTCAAATCTTATGAAAATGTTAGAACATATTCGTAAGTTTCTCGGTGACCATTCTTCCAGTTTCTTTTTCCGACCCTTCTTTTTTTTTTTTTTACTTTTCTGTCTTAATGGGTACAATTCAGGGACTTTGCTATTTAAAGGAGGGCTCAAGTTATCATTAACCCAACATGTAAAAATACAACCAGAGTCTTACCTGACTTGCCACGTCTACCACCACCTCTGCAAAGTATGGTGCTTGGTGAGTACTGTAGAAAGACCCGATCAAGTAATGATTTGGCTATTTTACCCAATTTATACACTTTTTACAATGATCCAACATTAAATGGACTAAATTCCGTTGGTGGTCCTTTAAAGGTTGTCATGTTTTGGTCTCATTTTAAATATTTGTCTTATTATGGTCTTATTTAAGGTAGAGGTGTAAACGAGTCGAGTCAAACCCGAACATCACATGTTCGAGATCGAGTTCGAGTTCGTGAAAGGTAGCTCGAATTCAAGCTCGTTTGAGCTGAGCTCGAAAAAGACGGCTCGAGCTCGGCTCGTCCAAAGTTTGAGCTCGGCTCGTCCAACGTTTGAGCTCGGCTCGTGAGTTCGAATGGCTGTGTGACTAAAAACTTGGGCTTGAAAAGAGTAAAACAAAACCTATAGTAGTAAACTGAATAAAAGAAAAAGAATAGGACTAATGTTGACATTTACCAAAAAAATAACAAAAAAGCTCTCAACAAGCACGTTGAACACGTTCTTTCTTCTCTGTTTGTTTTCGATGCGTCACATGGTGGAAGCGTCAAGTAGATCTGGGCTGTTCTCTATCTCCTCACTGGTACATGCCGGCGGTAGGATGATGTCTTCTTCATCTCCTTGCTAGTTACTCGACAGAGATGGAATCATCGGGCACAAAACCAGATCTGGTGATGGTGGATTTGAGGAGATTGTGGGCAGCGTCGGTAACTGAGTGTATGCGTCAAGAGAGGAGGAGCACCGACGGGGGTTACGGGATTGTCGGCATTGGGAGCAGAGGGATAGGCCAAAGCTGTGGATTGGTTTGGGTTGGGAGCAGAGGAGCAATAGTTACAGAACTTGGATAATTAGATTTTAGAATCATTTAAGGGTAAAATTGGAATCATACAGTGGCTCGTTAAGGCTCGCAAACTGTCTCGAGCTGAACCCATGAGATTCGGGCTCGGCTCGTTTAGCAACTCGAATTAAAATTTGGGTTCGGGCTCGGATTTGTGGCTCGTGAGGTTCGGCTCGTTTGGTGTGATTCGAGTTCGAGCTCGAGCTCGCTCATGAGCAGCTCAATTAGTTTTACACCCCTAATTTAAGGGTGTTGTGTGTTGGAATTTTATATGGGCTAATATGTGATATAATTTATGCATTATATTTGCTATCATAAGGTTTGGCCCAATTTAAAGTGATCTAAATAAGTTTGGGTTTGGGCCCTAAACATCTTAATAAAGGTGTGGACAATTTTAATGTGTAGAGGCCAAAGTGTAACTTTTATTTTAATGATGGGCTGAAATAAAAATTACACAACTATATAAAGAGGCTATGGTCCCCAAACCGTGTGTGCTAGGGTTTTCTCATTCAGTCTCTGCCTCCTCTGAGTCCCGTCGTTAGAAGAGCGCAAGAGAGGAACTCACACACACTGGTTTGGAAGATCATCGAGCCGCAATTCTCCTGCTCCATTCTTCCGCTATGGATCCGGGTATGTTTTCCGGCTCTGCTTTATGATTTAATCTTGATGATTTGACATGAATGATTCTTGGGTTTTATGGATTAATTATTTGTTAATTAATCCCAACAAGTGGTATCAGAGCAAATTCATGTTGAATTATTAAGATTTATTGTTGGTTGGATTCATGCCTTTTCGGTTTTATCGGTAATCGAAGTCGGATAATTGTTGGGTTTTAGGGTTCGGGTAAAACTTTCCCGAATCATGCGATGAATCAATTACTGTTTCATGTCTGTGAATTGTTTCGTTGATTAGAGTTTTTGATCACAAAAGGACTTATTGGTCATGACTTTCGTTGGATATATTGCAATATTTATTTTCGGGTTATTGCTGTGAAGCCACATGGCCGTTTCGCCTGTAGCCACTAAGGAACCAACTTTTGTGATATTGAATATGTTGCTGTGTCATTTAAGTTTCTTAACTGAAACATAATTAGTTAAGTTTTGTTTTGTGCTGGGAAACGAATCAAGTGAGTTTGCATGTTTTGCCACCATGCATGTTTCGTGAGAAAATTTTGGATGCACATGAGTTTTAGCTTATGTTTGTTTGTTTTTTTAATCCGGTTGTATGCTTGTACATGCTCGGCCAATTGGTGTGTTGTTTGTTTGCTTCTGTATTGGAATTTTTGGTTGAGGTTACATGTTTTTATTGTGTCATCTATTGTTATTCCGCTGCTACTATGGTTAATATTGCTGAAACTTAAGGTGTTAATCTTTTGATTAGAAATTACAGCAAGTAATGTTTTGGATAAATTAAATTCAGTAATTGGTATATTTTAGGATGTCTAATATTTTGGGTTGATTAATTGAAGCAACATGTTGCCAAAGCAACCTCTCTTGTGTAGATTAATTTATCTGAAATATTAAGATGCTTTTGGATGTTTAAGTTTCATTCAAATAATCACCGGCCCAAAGGAAGGTCATTGTTTGAGTGGAATTTGAACATGTCTTGTGGTAATAAATATGTGACAATTATTAGGTTCTTTTATGTGAATAGTGAGTCGATCCAAAGAAAGGCTTATTATTTGACATAATCTGAATTGTTAATATTTGATTACTACACCAAGAGGACCACTTACAAGTTAATATTTCTGTCCAAAGACTAAATATTAATGTTTGTGCTAGGTCTCTTGTGATGGGTTATATATATATGCCAATTTTGAATTTAATAAAGTTATTAAGTATGATGTGGAATTTTATGTGAGCTTGATTAGTTTTTATTTTATTGTTCAGTTGCAAGTTACGCCACAAATATTTCGCTAGCATCAATTCTATTCCTATGCTAAATGGCACAAATTTCAAGTCATGGCAAGAGAATGTTATGATAGTTCTCGAGTCATGGATTTGGACCTTGCGCTAAGGGTTGAGCAACCCACCGGCCTTACGGATAAGAGTACCTCCGAGGATAAGAGGAGATGGAAAAGTGGGAACGCTCAAATCGCATGAGTCTAATGATCATGAAGCGTGCCATTAGGAAGCATTCAGGGGCACTATGTCCGAAAAGGTTACAACTGCCAAAGAGTTCCTTCAGGAAATTGAGAAAAGATTTGCTAAGAATGAAAAGGCAGAAACTAGTACACTCTTAGCAAAACTTATCTCAATGAGGTATAAAGGTAATGGGAACATAAGGGAGTACATTATGGAAATGTCTCATCTTGCTTCAAAATTAAAGGCACTCAAATTAGAATTGTCTGAGGACTTGCTAGTCCATTTGGTTTTGATTTCTCTGCCCACACAGTTCAAATTTAAGGTGAGCTATAATTGTCAAAAAGAGACTTGGTCTCTTAATGAGCTCATATCTCACTGTGTGTAAGAGGAAGATAGATTGAAGCAAGATAAGGCGAAAGTGCTCATTTGGCTACAACCTCTAAGGGCAAAAAGAAGGACAATAAGAGAAAGAAGCATAAAGAAGCTGCAATTCAGGTACCACAAAAGAAACAAGCAGTTGAGGAAAAGAAAGAAAATGGTTGTTTCTTTTGTGGTGTGGATGGGCATATAAAGAAGAATTGTACTGTATATCACGCATGGCGTGTTAAGAAAGGTACCTTTCTTAATTTGGTTTGTTCGAGGTTAATTTAACTTCGGTACCTAGACACACTTGGTGGATAGATTCGTGCAACAACTCACATCGGTGTGTCTATGCGGGGTTGCCCGAGTTGCCGAAAGCCAAGTGATGGTGAAAGATACATCTATATGGCGATGGCAAGTCGGTGCAAGTTGAAGCAATTGGGACATTTAGATTATTGCTAAGGACCGGATTTTATTTGGATTTGGAAGAGACTTTTGTGGTACCGTCATTTAGACGGAATTTGATTTCTATTTCTTTTTGGACAAATTTGGATATTCTTGTTCATTTGGAAATAGAAAATTTAGTCTTTTTCAAGATTCAAAATTGGTTGGTTCTGTTCATTATCAATTGGTGATAATCTATATGTTTTGGATACTATTGCTTCATTCAATGAAACCTTGCAAACGAGTACCCGAGGTGTAAAGCGAAAATTAACCGATGAGAATTCCGCCTCATTATGGCACAAGAGATTAGGTCATATCTCTAAACAGAGAATTGAGAGACTTGTGTCCGATGGAATTCTTGATCCCCTAAAATTTATAGATTCAGATATTTGCATTAATTGCATAAAGGGGAAACAGACAAACACTAAAAGATTAGGTGCCAACAGAACTTGACGCCTTAGAACTAATACATACGGATATCTGTGGACCCTTTCCAACACCTTGTCGGAATGGTCAACGGTATTTTATTACGTTCATAGACGATTTCTCGCGATATGGCTACCTATATCTTATTCATGAAAAGGCCCAGTCCTGGATATGTTCAAAATTTTAAGGTTGAAGTTGAGAACCAACTCAACAAAAGGATTAAAGTCACGATCTCGACCGTGGTGGAGAATACTATGGTAGATATGATGGTTTCGGTGAACAATGTCCAGGACCTTTTGCTAAATTCCTAGAGGAATGCGGTATCGTCCCACGACACCATGCCGGGATCTCCTAGCATGAACGGTGTCGCCGAGAGGCGAAATAGAACGCTTAAGGACATGGTGAGGAGTATGATTAGTCATTCTACCTTACCGATTCACTCGGGAGAAGCTTTAAAGACTGCACTTACATTCTCAATAGAGTTCCATCAAAGCAAATCACAAAACCCCATATGAGCTTTGGACGGGTAAGAAACCTAGTTTAAAGCATATTCACATTTGGGGTTGTCCAGCTGAAGCTAGGCCTTATAAGCCAAATGAAAAGAAACTGGACTCTAGGACGGTCAGTTGCTACTTTGTTGGATACTCTGAGAGGTCCAGGGGTTACAAGTTTTATGATCCCACTTCTAAGGCAATTTTTGAGACGGGTAATGCCCATTTCTTTGAGGATGTTGAGTTTGAGGGGGAAGATAGGGTTAAGGACCTTGTCTTTGAAGAGGAATGTTTTACCATTCCCATGGTTTCTCTTGACAATGATCAGACTTCTATCCCTTATATTGTTCAAGAGGAAAATCAAGATAATGTCAGAACCCCTAATCAAAATCAAGAAATTATTCAGGAAGAACAAACTCAACAACCTCAAGAAATAATGCCATTAAGGCGATCCACTAGAGAAAGGAGAAGGGTGATTCCAGATGATTATATCATCCT
Organism: Stellera chamaejasme; assembly: GCA_024586325.1. NCBI lineage: Eukaryota > Viridiplantae > Streptophyta > Magnoliopsida > Malvales > Thymelaeaceae > Stellera > Stellera chamaejasme. The sequence continues at coordinate 50,835,729 of CM044979.1, forward strand.
TCTTCAAGAGAAAGAGGATGACAATGGATTGGTGGAAGATGATCCAATCAACTTTCATCAAGCTATTGAAAGTCCTAATTCTCAAAAGTGGATTGATGCCATGAATGAAGAGATGAAGTCCATGAAAGACAATGACGTTTGGGAACTTGTCTCATTGCCTGAAGGTGCAAAAGCCATTGGTTGCAAATGGATATTTAAAACCAAGCGGGATTCAAAGGGCAATGTAGAGAGGTATAAGGCTCGTCTTGTCGCTAAGGGATTTACACAAAAAGAAGGCATCGATTACAAAGAGACTTTCTCTCCGGTTTCATCGAAAGACTCTTTTAGGATTATAATGGCATTAGTGGCACATTTTGATCTTGAGTTACATCAGATGGATGTTAAGACTGCGTTTCTCAATGGTGACATTGACGAAACAATTTATATGGTGCAACCTGAAAATTTTGTATTAGGAGATGCAAAACAGATGGTTTGCAAATTAAAGAAATCCATCTATGGTCTCAAGCAAGCTTCCCGTCAATGGTATCACAAATTTGATCAAGTTGTCATCTCATTTGGTTTCGAGATGAATCTTGTTGATGATTGTGTATACCACAAGTTTAGTGGGAGTAAGCATATTTTCCTGGTTTTATATGTCGATGACATACTGCTTGCCAGAAATGATATAGGTTTACTGCATGACACCAAGAAATTTCTATCAAAGAAATTTGAGATGAAAGATCTTGGTGATGCTTCTTTTCTGTTGAGTATAAATATACACCGAGATCATTCTCAGGGTACTCTGGGCCTATCACAAAAGAGCTATATTGAGAAAGTGCTTAAAAGGTTTGGCATGCAGGATTGTAAACCAGGGGACACCCCTGTGGCTAAAGGAGATAAGTTTAGTCTCAATCAATGCCCAAAGAATGATTATGAGGCTAAAGAAATGCAAAACATTCCTTATGCCTCGGCTATAGGAAGTTTGATGTATGCTCAGGTTTGTACGCGACCAGATATTACGTACATTGTTGGGATGCCAGGCAGATATTTGAGTAATCCCGACTGGATCATTGGAAAGCGGCCAAACGGGTTTTACGGTACTTGCAAAGAACAAAGGATTACATGCTCACATACAGGAGATCGGATCGGATAGAGGTTGTTGGTTATTCTGATTCCGACTTTGCTGGATGCCAAGACAGTCGAAAGTCCACATCAGGCTATATCTACTTGCTTGCTGGTGGAGCGGTTTCTTGGAAAAGTGTCAAACAGACACTCACGGCTTCCTCCACCATGGCAGCAGAGTATATAGCATGTCATGAGGCATCCAACCACGGCGTATGGCTCCGAAATTTTGTCACTGGGCTGCGAATTGTGGATAGTATTGAAAGACCACTTAAGTTATTTTGTGACAATAATTCGGCAAATTAATATGCAAATAACAACTCGAGTTCGTCAAAGTCAAAGCATATTGACATCAAGTTTCGAGTTGTCAAGGAAAGAATTCAGAGTGATCGCTTGTCTATTGAGCACATTGGGACAAACTCCATGATTGCGGATCCGCTCACTAAGGGATTGCCACCCAAGGTCTTTCATGGGCATGTTGCTCATATGGGTGTAGTATCTCTTCGGGATATTCAGTTTTAGTGGGAGCTTGTAATTTTGGATGCTCATTGTTTAGACATGTTTAAAGTTATTTTATGGATTGTTTTGGTTAAGTTTTTTTTTTACAGAAATAAAGTTTATGATTATATTCACTCTGAATTTGATGAGATTGTTCTCACTAAGGTTGGACCAGTTGAAAATAGACATGTTGAGATCACATTACATGTAATTTTCATGCTACGCATCCACACTAAATTCATGTCATCTGTTTATGTTGATACATGTGACCATTGATGGGTTTAGCTACACTACAAGTAGCGAAAACCGCTTTGATCCTTTGTTGATGTAATCAGTGGGACGGAATTGGCTAAGATGATTTTGGCGATAGCTTTTCAGGAGTACTCATAAGGTTATAATGCATAGTATAAAGTACACATATAGCCCAAGTGGGAGATTGTTGGAATTTTATATGGGCTAATATGTGATATAATTTATGCATTATATTTGCTATCATAAGGTTTGGCACAATTTAAAGTGATCTAATTAAGTTTTGGTTTGGTCCATAAACATCTTAATAAAGGTGTGGACAATTTTAATGTGTAGAGGCCAAAGTGTAACTTTTATTTTAATGATGGGCTGAAATAAAAATTACACAACTATATAAAGAGGCTATGGTCCCCAAACCGTGTGTGCTAGGGTTTTCTCATTCAGTCTCTGCCTCCTCTGAGTCCCGTCGTTAGAAGAGCGCAAGAGAGGAACTCACACACACTGGTTTGGAAGATCATCGAGCCGCGATTCTCCTGCTCCATTCTTCCGCTATGGATCCGGGTATGTTTTCCGGCTCTGCTTTATGATTTAATCTTGATGATTTGACATGAATGATTCTTGGGTTTTATGGATTAATTATTTGTTAATTAATCTCAACATTGTGTTCCATCGTAGGCATTTCCGTCTACATGGTCCATTAATCCTAACAGTTTTCCATGTGTTTTACTGTTTTACCCTCCGGTGGCATGATCTCCCCAGAAAAAAGTTCAACTTACTCCTCACAATTCTGTTGATGTGAAACTTTCACCTACTGTTCTTCCTACACTTCTGTTTCCCAAAAAGCGCTTGTTAAAACCCAGAAATGAAACAACAGAACACAAACGACGATGGCTTCCGCTGTGACCACTGTTGGTCAACTCCGGTGCTATCACTGGTGACTTCGATTTCATCATTATATAAAGGGGATAAAACATACGTGAATTTATGGAATTAATTGTTTGCAAAAACCAGCCAGATAATTGAACACAAGAAAGTGCAAAATCGCATAACCATACATTGGAGCTGAGGCGTGGAGACGACTGGACAGCCGGTGTGACGCCGGGTCTATCAACCCCAGCTTCACCAAGGACCAAAGAAGGGTCGGTCGGTGGGATCGATGGCTGAAAGCTTCCTGTCGTCGAGATTAAGGGCTGGAAGCTTTACAATCCGATGGCAAAACACGGTGCAATTTAAGACGCTATCGATGTGATCTAGGAAGCAACGTGATTTGAGAAGCGGTCTTCGGGATGAGCAACGATGGTCTTACGATGATGACGATATCTTGATGACGATAATATTATGTTTGCATTTGTTCTTGTTACTGTGACTTTTGAATGGCTGTCGTGCTGAATTGGAAGTAGGAATCACTAAAGCAAGCCTCTTTCTGTCTTTTTACTGTGAGTGGGAAGGGAATATGTGGAAAAAAATAGAAATAAAATTTTAGGGATTAAATTGTAAAATCTAAAAGAAAATATGGTTACAAGTTTTAGGGGAAGAAGAGTATGAGGACTGTGTAAGTTTTCTTCTAAGATTATAAAGGTAAAAGAGTAAAATCATGTAAAACCGTTAGGATTAACGAATCAGGTAGACAGAAAAGACTACAATGGAAGACAATACTATTAAATAGGATTATAGGACAAATATTTAAAATGAGACCAAACATGATACATTTATTTTTATAGAACCATCAACACAATTTACTCATTATAAATGTTCAAGTTTTTTTTTAAATAAAAATCTGAAAATATATTTTCAAATGTTCAGAACATACCCTAAAAAACACAATTTAATTGGTCCATCAATTTGATCATGCTTCAACTTTAATCTTACTGCTGATATTACAATAAACCATTAATTGACCATGGTCCAACGTAATACCTTAACAGAGTTTTGTTGACTTGCTCAATTTCGTCCCTAAATTATAATTTGCTTTAACTCAGTCCTTGAACAATGTAATGTCCAACACTTTAGTCCCGACTCAGTAACTCGCCTCCTATGAGATTAACGACGCCAAGTTGCTAACAATTTAGTGTCTTATTCGTATCAATTCAAAAAATTTAGGACATTCTATAACAAAAAAAGGGGTTAATTTGAAAAAATTGAAAGGAAAGGAAGGGTTGGGGAAGGTTAGGGCTGTATTCAGCCTCAACAACACCATCGCCGTTCGGAGATGTAGATGCTGCCTCTGTCACTGTGCCATCCTTTTAACATCGGAGACGATCACCGAGCTTTATCCCACACGAACTAAAACCCAAAATTGAAACGCTGAAAACCATGGCGGCTTCAGCAACCGAGACGGTGCAGTGCTTCGGCCGGAAGAAGACGGTCATCGGTGTCACCCACTGCGCTCGCGGCCGCGGCCTGGTCAAGATCAACGGCTAACCGATCGAGCTTGTCCAGTTGGAGATACTTCGCGCCAAGGCCTTGGAGCCGATCTTGCTTCTCGGAAGGCACCGCTTTGTCGAAGTCTACATGAGGATTCGGGCGGTGGTTACACCTCGTAGATCTACGCTATTTGGCACAGCATCGCTAAAGCCCTCATCGCGTTCTACTAAGTACGTTGATGAGCAGAAGAAGAGGGACAATTAGGGATAGGGATAGACACATACATTGAAGGATTTTTTACAAAGAACCAGCTGATGGGGGAGAGATTAGAGCAAGTGAGAGAGAGAGAGAAGGATCGATGGTGATGGTGATCGAGTGAGAACGAGAGCTAAGATCGGTGGAGGAGGAGGTTGCTCACGACGGTGATGACAAGGTGCATGGTTGGTTTATCAGAAGTCCTTGTGAAGGATTGTGCCCGAGACTCCAAAGAGAGAGAGCAACCAAGGCTATAAGCTAAACAACAGATGAGAAATTAAATCAGATTAAAAGTTGAACACTAATTGTTCGTTTGAAGCTGTTGGAAAAAACGGACGCCGGTGGCGAGCCTGGCGGAGCTGAGAGTGGTTTTGGTGGAGAGGATTAACATGAAATATTTTTAAAAAAATTGGTACATGAATATGATTCCTATCTTTGAAGGACGAAACTGGCATTTTCTGCCAACGTCAACAAACACATATGAGGTCAAAGGACTAAAATGCTTAACAGATCATAGTTGAGGGGTTGAGTCGGATCAAATTATAGTTGAGGGACTAAAATAATTGCGTCAACATAGTTTAGGGGAGTAATAGTTAATATGGCCTAAAAAATATTCGTAATTTTCTCAGTTACCATTCTTCCATTTTCTTTTTCTGACCCTTCTTTTTCTTACTTTTTCTGTCTTAATGGGTACAATTCAGGGACTTTTCGTGCTATTTAAATGAGGGCTCAAATTGTCATTAACCAAACATGTAAAATTACAACCGGAGTCTTACGGACTTGCCACGTCTACCACCACCTCTGCAAAGTATGGTGCTTGTTGAGTATTGTAGAAAGACCCGATCAAGTAATGATTTGGCTATTTTACCCCTTTTCTTTGAAATGTGTCTGTGGCATTGTTATAAATTTATGAGTTCTTATACCCAATTTATAGACTTTTTACATGATCCAACATCATAAATGTTCAAGTTTTCAAAAAAAATTTCTTAAAATTTATTTTCAAATGTTCAGAACGGACCCTAGAAAACACAATTTAATTGGTCCATCAATTTGACAGTGGTTCAACTTTAATCTTACCGCTGATATCAAATAAACCATTAATTCACCATGGTACAACGTAATACCTTAAAATAATTGACAGGAGCATTTAAATACTCTAATTTAATTGGTTCTAGTAAGGATGGCAGCGGAGTGGTTAATCCGTGGATACCCTGTAACCGTAACCATCAACCGTGGATATTTTACTATCCGCGGTTACTAGGTATCCGCTACACCGGTTAGTAACTCATACCTATCTCTTGATATCCGCAGATATTTGTCACCCACGGATATCCATTACCCGCCTAAAAACCGCTATCCACTTTGCATTAAAATGTAAAACCTTATTCAATATCATGTGCAAATGGGCACACATGATCAAATAAATGTGCAAATGGGTGGTGTGGTGTGGTGTGTGTGAGTGAGTTTGTTTTTTTTAATTTGGTAAAGGATATATTAGTGGGTTGGGTATATTGGTGAGTTTGGATTAGATAACATTGTAATAGAAAATGAGTGTTATTTGGATATAATGAATAATGTTAATGGGTTGGGGTATATTTTATTAAAAAATGGACTGGGTATATTGTTACGGGTATCTGCGGGTTCAGTTACACCATATCCATAACCGTAACCGCTAAGGTCGCGGTTAGTAATTTTCACATACTAGTGGATAACCGCGGATATGACCGTTAAAAAGTCACGAATACCCGCGATTAGCGGTTATCACCCGACTCACTGTCATCCCTAGGTTCTAGTTTGTAACCATATTTTCTTTTCTACTTTGTTAATTTCTCCTTTGTTGGGCAGCTGTAAAAACAGTTGGGCTACAACTTGGCAACCCTACAAAGACAAAAGAAGTACTTTAACTTGGCAAATAAAATATCATACTTACTTGCCACGTCCAATCTTGAAAAAAACCCTTCTAAAATACTAGTCCAAACACAATACTAAGAATTTTGATATATAAATGTTTTTTTCGATGTTGTGGAAGATTTAAGTTATTATTAAAAAAATGCATCGAAAAAATTCAGAAGAAAAATATTTATAAACTACACACATTACTCTACAATTTGCATCTAAATTAATTGCCTTTATATATCAAAATGTTGAAAAAATAAAAACATAGATTAAATGATTAAAAAAACGCACATTATTTTAGGGACGAATGTAAAATTAAATAAGAAAAGATGTCTTGGAATATTGTTAGGATACTTTTAAAATACCACTATTACATTTTAAAATTCAACTTTCATTCTCCACTCAAAAAGTTATTTTTATTTTATATGACAATTTTTTTTATTACTCTTAAACCTTCAATATTTCTTAATCTCCGTACCCGATCCAATGCTCAAAACATTTTGGGACGACGAGAATAATAATTAATTTCAATTAACTGAAATTTGTTAAAGTAGATATTCACGTTTGATTGGGAGTAAGGCACGGAATCTCATACCGATCATCATACCGTTTCTTGAATGGTATATGAGACAATACCAGTATATTGAAGATAAACACATATATAGTTGATGGCTTAAAAAAGTGAACTTAATTTGCTGAAATATGTATAGTTTTTGGAAATATGATTAAAATAATGAGAATAGAGAAATGATATTACTAGAAAAGAATGTTTCAAAAGATATCTAAAAAGAAAAATGTCAAAAACAAACATTAAGATGAATTATGAAAGATGAAAGTTGCTTCAGCTCTACTCTCTTTTTTCCTCTGTTTCTTTTTTCTCCTTATTTAACCTTTTAAATCTTGCTGATCCCTAACTTTTTAAAATTGATCATTTTACCCATATCACCGGTAAGCTGCATATCACTGGTAAGCGAGATAGCCGAGATACGCGAGATAGCCGAGAGAGACCGATACATTCACCGAGATGAAATTTGCTTAAATGGTACTGTTTCACGGCTGATACCGGGATGAAACGTATTTACAACCTTGATTGGGAGGTTCACGGTTAGGTGTAGCGGTGGTCTTGAAAAGTAAATGTGAAATTATAGCCTTAAGTGGATAAGGGACGTGGGTACTGGCTATGTATATATGTTGGACAGAACTCGCGGTAACAAGTGTTCATATATTCTATTGTTACAATATCAAAATCTTTTAACATGCTCAAATAAATAAAGAGACTAGAGAATGGATTTGGATGATGAAAATGAGTTTGAAATGAAATAATGGTGAAAATTTATATAAACTAAGTCAGTGATAAAAAAAAATTTAATCTATCAAAAAAATTAAAAGAAACGATTCATTTGGGTTGGAACAAAAAAAACCCAATTTCAACTCAGCTCGAACGATATCCTAACATGATGTTCACTCAAAATAAACCGGCCCCGGTTCCTACGAACATACTTCATCCGTCTCACGTGGATTGTCATTTTTAACTTTTTTGTATAGATTAAGATCGTCTTTGGTTATCAAGTCATTTTATATAAACTTCTATCATTATCCATTCCAAACTCATTCTAACCACTAACTCCTTAAACCCTTTGAATGAGTGCATTGTAAGGGTAAAATTATAAGTGACCTAAAAAAAAGTGGAAAAGAACCATTTCATTTGGGTAGAAATATTTTAATATTGTGACAACCCATTTGAGACCAATGGAGTAACTTTTTGTTTTTTAATTAAATGTAAGTTTCTCAAATAACCAGACAAATCTCTCCAGGAAATTAAGGCATATTTTAAATGGTCACTAACAGTCACAAATCACAATGCAAGAGACAAATACCTCGAGTCTTTCTATAATGTGGTTAACCTCATATACTATATATAACCATTAATAAAGTATTACTAACATGTTTAACAGTTGTAAATATATATAAGATCTCATATGATATTAATCTTACTCAATCTTTTGAAGAAATTTTGAGAAAGGTTAAAGTTTTTAAAGAATGAGTGGAAATTTGTGAATGAAAAATTGGAACTTTGATAGATTGAGGAATTTTTCCCACCCTCTATCACATAATAGAGAGCCAATGCCTCTAATTAATGTTTGCTCACTTTAAAAAGAAAAACATAGCCCTATGGCGCTGGAATGTGTGTTGCTACATGGGTAATTAGATCGGTATTGTTGCCTTTGTTCTTTTCCTTACCAAAATCTGTTTTTGCCCAATAAACTAATTTGAACCTCACTTATCACAATTTAAATTTCTTCAAAATCTGATTTTAAATATCAGAAGAAGACACCAATTGATTGATAATTTTAATTACACTTTCGCACTTATAAAAAAATGTCGGTTTAAAACCTCCAGTGCTTACTTTCTAAAATTAAGTAATATTTTTTATGACAATCAATTAATACAAATTTTTATCTCTTTTTTAATTTTTTTTGTATATTTCCAATATTTATAGATGGGAAAATTTACACATAAATATTGAAGCCTTTATTTCTGGCTGGTATACATGATGCTAGCTAGGCATAAATTGTCTTTTTAAAAGGAAAGGTTAATTTTCATTATATATATATATATATTCTAGTATAATTTTTTCTATTTTAATCTATAGCTCATGCTAGCAAATATTTATACAGCTAATAATGCCAGCATATATTAAAAACATTGAAGAAATGTATATAATTACAAAATTCCGGGTGTAACTATAGTGTATATAAATAAAGTCCAATATTATATATTGTAAATGTAAAACATTAATTAATTTAATTTTTCCACCTTGTTTGAGCAACAAGAAATTCCATTTTCTGTAATAAAAGGTCAATTAAACTCATCAGCAGCGAAAGTCACAACCACAAAAATGGTTATGATGGTCGCTTCAGGCAAGCCCCAAAAACCGCCGGCAGCATCGATCCTCTTCAACGGACAACAAAAGAGCGTCTTTAATCAGAAACGTGCGAGTCAAGAAAGCGATCAACAGTCCAAAACAAAGCGGCGCCTGTACCGGTGCACCATCTGCGGCAATGCCTTCACCAGATGGCAGGCATTAGGGGGCCACAAGAACATCCACCGCCGCTACTCCGCCGAGGTCCTGAAAGCGATCCAGCCCGAAATGTCGTCGACGCCGCCGCAAGGACAAGTACCGCCAGAAGCACTACCCCAAAAAGGTTGGCTCCGTTTCCGGCCTGCGCCGGCTTCAATGCCTGGGAAAGAGCCTCCGGTGAAGATCCCGAAGCGTCATTTAGGTCCCAGTGGTGGGGTTGTAGTGGGTTGGGGTTCGTGCGTGAAGACGACGACGGAGGAACCTAAGAAAACGGAGGATGAAGTGGTGGTTGTGGTTGAAGAAGAAGTTGATTTGGAGCTCCGACTTGGGCCGAGTACGGTTGACCTGCAGCTCCGACTTGGGCCGACTGCCGATCAATCTGGGCCTGTCAAATTGGATCCACCAGAAAGCACCAACGCCGAGTAGTTGGACCCAAGGCCCGCCGTGGCTTCATGTAGCTGCAGCTCTGCATAAAGTACTGACTTAGAATATTTGACAATATAAGAAAGATACCATGCCTGGTTACTGAAACATAAGGTAAATTTGTCAACCAAGATCAAGAAGTACATTACTTTACTTTGCTTCAAATGCTATTTTATGTTGCTGCTTTGCAACCTAGCATTATATATATATATATATATATATATATATATATATATATATATATATATATATATATATATATATATATATATATATATATATATATATATATATTCATGTCAAGAGTATATTTACATTGAGACAAGAATACACCACACCTTCTCCGGAGCGACCAACCTCTAATCCAAGGAATTACCTTAGCTTATGTAAGTTATTGATATGAAATTTACCACGCCTTAAAAGTAATTAGATCATGTACAATGATGCTAGCTAATTTTAAGTCAAATTGTAGCTTAAATACAAAAAAACGATATTGGCTAGTGAGTTTAACATTGTTATTGCATCAATATTAGCTATTATAGCTTTTGACATTTATTTTTAATTTGAAATTAATCATATTTATCATATAGCTAACAATAAAATCTCTCTCCTCACTCCTAAATTTGGAGAGCCAAATAGCTAAAGCTATTATGACTAGTGTGACAGCTAGTATTGTTGGATCACAAATTTATCTACTTTTCCTATTTTTACTAGTTATATTTGACTTAGGAGTGTGATAACTAGCATTGTTGTGGATGCTCTTAAGAGACCATAAATTCAAGACAATTTCCTACCATTAGACCATACTATCAACATATGACCAACGGTTGTTGTCACTAAGTGAAAAGAGGCTCATTCTTTCTTAAGTAAGGTTTCGGGTTCGAGTTTTGTGTATGGAGAAAATACCACTAAGACCTGCAAATTTCCATTCAGAAATATATATTATTAACATATAGTATTTTGTAATGGTCCCATTAAGTCCTGCAAATCATGAGTTTGTTCAGTTTTAGGTGCCGCTGAAAAAGCTTAACGTCCCATGAGACATATTTTATGTATAAATGTTAAAAATTGATCGAATCCGAAAAATCCATCGCAACTTGATCATGATTGAGGTGACCTAGGAAGTAAACGATCTGAACCTAAAATGATATGAACTCGATTAACTTGAAATGACTTGAGACTAAAATGGTATGAACATAAAAAGTAATCGAGCAAGAGGTTCGAATATTAACCGCTCAATATTGTTAAATTAGATTTTAATACAATTCACCTAAACCTAGGTATACTTACACAAAAATAGACGGTGTCGGCGGACCATTGCTTAACCAAGACTCTGAGAGCGTCGTTGACTCGTTGTCGACCGAGTGACATCATGGAGTTCAGGGACACATGAGCAAGCACCGTTGTGTGCGGGCTTCGGGATGGCTCCTAGGACGATGGTTGGTTTGTGGTCACATTGCCTTAATGGTTTTTGCTTCAGGTTGATAGTATTGCTCATGTAGTTGTGCGATGACTCTTGCCACTTGATTTCAACTTATAGTAATATGAGAATGAAAATATGTCAACCAGAACCCGAATGAATGACTCTATCCCGAGCTTGGAAATGGCACAGCTCGAAACAAACCGAACTTGACCTGAAATCAGTGTGATACGATAGCAACCCAAGCACACCTGAACTGACCAAAAAGTAGCTCGAACCCGGACAACTTATAATAAGTTCGACAACCAAATCCGAATAACCCATCCCAAAGCCAACCCAACCCACCTAACCCAACTCGTTCTATTGATATCCCTAATTTTATGTGCACTTTGTTCAAACATTTTCATCCTTTTTGCTAATCCGGTATATCCAACAAAAATGCATGCCTTTGACCGTGCTTAAAATTCAGCACTGGATTTGAAAATAAATAAAGCATAAACACTAAAGAGGATCAAGTCGGGTTGTCAATTGGGCGGGTCAGGTCGGGTTCAGGTCAGGTCATTCGGGTTCGGGTTGTTTCGGGTTGGCCAGTTTTCGGGTCAGTTCGGGTTCGGGTCTTTCGGGTTTCGGGTCATTTCGGGTTGAGTTGATTTCGGGCCAGGTCGGGTTCGGGTTCGGGTCATTCGGGGTCAGGTCACCATCGGGTTGAGTTTACTTCGGGTCAGGTCGGGTTCAGGTTCAGGTCATTCGGGTTTCGGGTTGTTTGATCTCGAGTTGGATCAGGTTTGTTCGGGTCAAATTTCGGGTTTGTTCGGGTCCAAAATGCAGGTTTCTTCAAGTCCAAGTTCGGGTTTCTACGAGTTCAAGTTCGAGTTTCGTTGATCCAAGTTCGAGTAGCTAAAATTTTCAAATTAAACTTTTTATTCTTTATATTTATTTTCTTTATAAACAATACTACATATTTTATGTGCATATATACAATACAAGTATACAACAGTGATGGAACTAGGATTTTCAAATAAATATATTTCGCGGAGCCGTTTGATAAGTGCATACGTTTGATAAGTGCATACTTGAAGAACTGCATCATCATTATTTCGGTTTTTGTATATGATGCATCAAGCATGGATGATTATATTTTAGAATTGTGTATTTGATGCGTTGGATGATTACATTTTGGATGTTACTATTGTTATTGGTCATTTATGCACAATTGACGTTATTTACTACCATTTTCTTATTTTAGAGTTTAGACAATGAATGATAGTAGTTTATTTTGTTATGGTGATAGTAACTATATACTGCATTAGATGATTATGTTTTGTTATTATGAAAGTTTATTTCGAGTTGCTTAGGGTTCGGATTCGGGTTAATCGGGTTCGGGTCAGGTCGGGTTCGGATTCGGGTTAATCGGGTTTGGGGTTCGGGTCAGGTCGGGTTCAGGTCACGGGTTCATCGGGTTCGGGTCATTTCGGGTTGAACTGGTTTCAGGTCAGGTCGGGTTCGGGTTCGGGTCATTCGGGTTACAGGTTCATTCGGGTCGAGCTGTTTTCGGGTCAGGTCAGGTTCGGGTTCGGGTTCAGGTCAGGTCAGGTTTAGAGTCGTTGACTTTTTTGGTCAGCTCAGGTCAGGTTGGGTCAGGTCAGGTCGGGTTCGGGCGGGTTAATCAGGTCGGGTCAACTTTTGACACCCATAGGATCAAGTGAGGGAGGTTTTGCAAATAATATCTCATATATATTAATGTTACCCTTTAGTATTGAAAGTGGCACGTACACAATTCTTATAGCGGTCAACACATTGATTCTACAACTGATTAGCAAGTTTTCTTGAAATATTAAGGCTATTGCAACCTCTAATAGGTGTATGTGTTGCCATTCTACTACATCATTTTTTGTATTAAATTAGGGCATAAAATTTTGCGAAAATCATTGTTCAGCCAAAAAAAGAAAGAAATGAAAAATTAAGGGAAAACCCCCCTAAGATTTAGTCTAATCTCCACTTTGCCCTCCGTATTTTCGAAATTCTTGAAAACCCCCCTTAGGTTTAATGAAATCTACAAAAAAAACCCCTCGACCAGATCTCCGTTAGTGATTCCGTTAGCTTTTTAGGTTTAATTACGAAAATTGGATCCAAAACTATTCTAACCCTAACAAATCTACCTTACTTATTTTAATACTTACAATTTCACCATCTCTCCTCCCGTTAACCCAACACCAACTGATCCACTATCCTTTCTCAAAACAATACTCTAAACAATGGTTTTTATGATAATTATTGCTAAATCTTAGTATTGGCGCAAGAGTTTTTGCAGGTTTCACATGTTCAAAGAGAAAATTGAGGAAATGAGTCCAAAACGAGTTGATTTTCAAAGAAAAGTGAAGGTAAGGACCAAGCTGCACTTTTTGGAGAAGTTAAGGGAGTAGGGAGGGCAGCAGACCCAGTGAGCGGCCGGTGTGCGATCGAGGAAGGACGGTGGGCGGTCGCTCACCGTGAGAAGTGTTTTCACCCGTAGCTGTAGGGTGGTGAGCGGCCGATGCGAGGCCAAAAATATAGTGAGCGATCGCTCATAGTGCCTTTGTGGGTGATCTCTCACCCTTAGTAAGCAATCGCTCACTGCCCTTTAAATGAAATTTCATACTTCATTGTGGCTTCAGAAAAGAAGGAGTTGGTGGCGAAAATTCCAGATTTTCTCTCATTTCAGACTCAAGCATGGCTCATTGCTTGTTGGAACATCCAAAGTACTCTTCCACTCATTATTGTTACTCATTTTTTGATATGTAAGCTACTTGTAAATTTAGAGATTCTGACAGCATGATGTGTTTCATCATAATCATGCCTCTCCACGTTCACAAAGAAGAAAGAGGAGGAGGAGGAGGAGGAGGAAGAAGGAAGAAATAGATGTACCTTACACCTTGGAAAAACAGCAAAAGGAATTTGTTCTTTACTCCTTAAAAATGTATGCTCCAAGTTCAATCTTCAAGTCTTCGAGTTGTTGTATAAGAACCGATTGCATGTGAGATGGTAGGGGTGATTTTGTGTTGAATGGACACAAAAGAAGTTCACCCAAAATGCTCTATAGAAAGCTTGAATAATTCGGCCAAAGCAAGAGAGAAAGAGAGAAGAAGTTTCGGATTGAAGTGTCTTGAATTGTGGCAGATTAACATCTATTTACACATACTTTCGACCTTGAGGGTGGTTATTCATCCCTTGTGCATAGACAAGCCTTAAAGCTTGGTAACCACCCCTCAAATCCGAAAGGGTGCCTTCCAATTGGCACCATTTCGGCAAATGAGGCTCTCTCATGGCTGTTCATGCCTTGGTAACTTTCAAGGGATGTGCACACATGCACTAGGGTGCATACACCATGCACCTCAACTGTCAAAGTCATGTCCTTTTTACCAAAATATCCTTATTTTATACAAAAGGATGCTAATAGGTAGTTACTACTCATGAAACATCACAAATATTCCATATAGCCACAATTCACATAGTTGAGTTCCATATAACTCATTTCAGCTCACCTTGAGCTGAAACTCACTTCTTCATCAAGAGTAACTCATTTGAGCTCAAGTTGACTACTTCTAGTCAACATGAGCTAGAGTTAGCTGTATTTAGCTGAGGGTTTCTACTTTTAGCTACCATGAGCTGAAGTTGATTACTTCTAGTCAACTTGAGCTAGTGTTAGCTACTTCTAGCTAAGTTGAGTTGGAGTTGAGCTTATGTCTACCTACATTCAGCTACTGTGAGCTCAAGTTGAGCTCATTGAACTAACTTGAGCTGACTTGAGCTATGTCCAGCTACTTCTAGCTGGAGATGAGCTGAGGGAAATCACTTCTAGTTTTCCTCTAGCTGAGATGAGCTCAAGCGTTATCTCAAAAGGACTTGGTGCGCCGAGAATTCCAACACTACTTTTGGAGGATTTTTATCCTACAACTCCCCTCTCTCTATTTCTAGTTCTTGCTCCTCTCTCATTCTCTCCATCATGTAGCTACAAAATTAAGACCTTTGTGGATGATTTAAAGATTTTCTTGCACCAATCAAAAGTTTCTTCTACTCATTTTCCCATAAATTGTTCTTGCTCTTCATTTTATTTAAGCTTTTGTGTCATATTGTGATTGAAGAGTAGTTCCTCCTCTCCTAGGGTTGGTTAATTGTTGTAATATTATTGGGTGGTTCATGGTTACTTGAATGTGTATATGTTTGAATTTATAGGGAATGAGAATTCTTGAGTTTCAAGAAGGTGTAGAAGGAGTAGAAGAGCTCTCTACTTTTCAACATCTACCAAGTGTTTGATGAAATGCTCGAGAGAGATTTTATTGAACTTAACCTAGGGAATTACCCTAGATACTTTAGGATTAACTTGAGAAAGTTAGTCTAAGATATTAGGAGACTTTATTGGCTTAACATAAAGCCATAATGTTGAATGCAAGTGAGGAGATTTTTCTTGGTTCAACATTATGAGAATAGTCCTAGTGTAGTAATTAGGACTTGAATTTTATCCAACTTCTTGAATTCTTGCTAAGCACATTCATCAACTCACCTAATAATCTCAATATTAACCAACTCCTAGGAGACTTCATTTATTGAATTTGATCCTCCATTTGCATTACATTGCATCTAGCTATAACTTGCATTTCTGTTGTAGGTTAAAGTAGATTAGACTAGTTGTACAATAGTGTTACAAATTCCTCATATCATTAATTCATATCAATTGTCTCCTTAAATCAAAAATCCAAAAAATAGAGCAAAAACTAAACTTCCATAAACTTCACTACAATCTCTTGGGTTTGACCACACTCACCCTACTATAATTGCACACATTGCACTTGGGGCTCAATGAGTTTTATTACTTGATATTGTGCTTAATTTCTGCTTTTCGCCTTCAACTTTGGTTGGACGGTAGTTCCGTTAGTAGCGGTAACAGATCGAGGGATATCAAACAAAAGCTACTTTTCGCCTTCAAGTTTGGTTGTACGGTAGTTCCGTTAGTAGCGGTAAATCGAGGGATATCAAAAAAATGCATAGAGAAGAAAGTATATCGTTACCCCCCTTGTTACTTAAAAGTCAAGAAGGGATACAAACTTTGGTTTGGAAAAATAATTTTGTGGGATCGAATAGCGAATGCACTTGCGGTTGCTCCAATCTAGGGAGGATGAAAGTCCTCCTTCCTACATACGTGGCATATCAGTATTGGCTCGTGTCATCACTATTAATTACTTACGGAGCTGCAACTATTTATTACGGGGGTGGCAAACCCGTAATTAATAATAATGGCTTCAACTAATAGTAATATGACACGTATGCAGGAAGGAGGACTTTCCTCCACTTGGGTAGGAGGAAAAAATTTTACAAGATTAATTAGCAACGTGGTAACGTAGTTATCGTTTGTTCCCTAAGACGGTCAACATCATCATCTTGAGAGAGAGTCCCAAATTTACCTTGATGAGAGAAAATGGCACACCCACAAAAAACAGAATAAGTGATTCATAACATCCTAGTCCGTAAAACCAAAGTATAGTTAACATGGTGGACATGAGGGCAAATCAGTCAATACATGCTCCATCATGTATGTGGTGTATGTATAACTAGGAATAGGATTGAAACCACACAAGCTAGCCAGAGCCAGCCCATTGGCCCAATACAACCTAGCTAGCTAGCTTATCCACCTGACCTCAACCATGAGCACCTTCACTCCCACTACTTCCACCCTCCACCACCACCACCACCACCACCACCACCATAAACCCACCCAAACACCTCCGGCGGCGGCTGTGACCATCCGACACCTGCACCGGAGAAGTCTCGCAGCGACAGTGCTTGTATCGGGCTCCGTCGCACTGGGCCTGCTTGTACCACCGGCATGGGGTGCCGGCGCAGCAGATCGTCAGAGCTGGGGGACATACTCATTTCTAAAAGAGCGATTCTTTCAGCCGGGGCTGTCGCCGGAGGATGCGGTGGCGAGGATAAGGCAGACGGCGGAGGGGCTGCATAGTATAAGGGAGATGTTGGAGCACATGTCGTGGAGGTACGTGATGTTCTATATCAGGCTGAAGCAAAACTATCTATCTCAGGATTTGAAGAATGCAATGTCCACCTTGCCACAAAGCCGCCGCCAGGAGTACGTTAACACTGCTAATGAGTTGGTGGATAACATGGCCGAGGTACCTACCAACCTAATTCACACATTCTTTATCTCTAAATATTCCGTCCTTATTTCTTTTTAAATGCGTGGTAGGAGTATTTTCTTTACCTTCACTATTTAACTTTTCATATATATGGTGTCACACTAATAATACTAATACAAGTACTAAAGGGTTATTAAAGGGTTTGTTTTACTGTTTTTACTATATTTAATTTATGATTTATTTTCATGAATTTTGACATTTAAAGTTGAATAATAAACATATATAACATAATTTGAACTATAAATTTTCTATATATATATATATATATTTCACTATTTATCTAGGAAAAAACTATTTATCCTGAACATAAAAGTCAAACCCTTATTCAGGGACGAAGGGAGTATGAATTAATTCTCATAGGTGAAAACTTTATGTATAGTTTTTAAAATTTCAGAGTTTTAGATTAAAGTGAATAGTAATTAATTTAGGACGGTAAAATTAATTATAGTAAACGATCGAGATGATAATTTTCTAAAGAAATAATGTTATGTTTTCGTATATGATCATATGTTTATATATTTGATGTCATATATATGTAGACTTATTTATTAGTTATGTACTTAATTATTATTATCTGTTAATTTCATGTTTTTATATATATATTTTGTGTGCATGCATATATGCAGTTTGATTATTATGTGCGGACACCGAAGGTTTATGAATCGTACCTGTACTACGAGAAGACTTTGAAATCCATAGATAACCTTGTGGCATTACTGGGCTGATGACCACGCTGGTGATCTCACTATATAAGAGTAGATGATTTTAAAGATGCATGCCACCATGTCCGTCTAAATAAATAATTGTATAGATTGATTGATCTGGAATTCTTATAATTAATTCCATGGGTAAATCACAAAAACAACCCCTTAAGTCTTGGAGAAATCACAATTGGCCTTTCGACTTTGAAATCTGTATTTACAATTACTCCCAATACCTAACGGATGATTACTTAATTTGATAGCGCCGGGGCAAATTGTAAAGAATACCAAATGTAAGATGGCAAAATGAAGTGTTTGTGTGTGTTCGATTGTTTGTATGTATGTACGGTGTCAAAAAGGAGCAATATGAAACGAGTAGTAAGTAGGTAGCATTGGGGTGAAGACGGCCTGAGGCTGAGGGTGTGATAGATAGACAATGGGATGATAGCCATAGAGATCAGATCAGCAGAAGGTAAGGTATCCACAAGCCACAGAATTGGCAATCGATCACAAAATATCTGTTTAATTAATTTCATCAAATTAAAATTAATTAATTATATACTAATAATCAGACAAAATGAAATTAATTATAGGTAAACAAAAATTAATTATAGGTAGTGGAGTGAGGGGATTTTCGGTATCATTGACAAACAGCAACACAAGAATTATTCACCGTAATGATTCATGGTTTTTTCCACCATCAATTATAGGTATAGTGGAGTGCTGGTTTCATTTAATTACAACAATGCCATTCATTCTCTTCTCCCGCTTCTTTAACGTACTTCGTCTCACTTCTAGCCTTTCACCACGGTAGCTCCTCCCTTAAACACCTGGCCGTGATAGCTAGCAACTCATAGTCTCCCCTCCATCAACAACCACCGAGAACAACAATTGTAGTAGATCCGTTCGGACGACCCGTTATCAGATCCGACGAAATCCGCCCACCCAGGCGGTACTCGACTCGCCAAGCCGTCAATCTCTTCCCGCTGCCGACGCTTCATTCCCAGCCATTTTCTGAGCTGAACGACTAAAATTCGTCTCAAGTACTGAAACTGCAACCCGCTGCAGACAAAAAAATTATGATGCTCCTACATTAATTATGATGTGCTCGATTAATTATGATGCTCTTTTGTGTAAAAATGATATAACCACGAATTGCATACAAATAATGCTTAAATCTATTATAATGAACTTAATAACGCCAATTAGTGATGAATTGCGAGAAGATAAATTTTTCAACGAAACAAGCATCACATACATTACACCATAAAGGCATACTTACCAGATGAAACATCATTTTAAGTGCTAAGCTCATCATACTTATAAAAGGAGCATCATTTTAACCACATGAAGCATCACTTTGAGAACTTCATCATTTTGTAAGGTTAAAGAAAACGAGTGCATAATTAAGTTATCGAACATGTGAACGATGTTTGTAATTGAGAGCATCATAGTGCAACTAAGTGCATCATTATGGTCATCAAATGCATCATTTTAAGAGAATGAAGAAAATATGTGCACGATTAAGTCATCAAAACAAGTACATCATTTTTGATAGATGAGCATCATACTTTAAACAAAGAGCATCATCCATGACACCAAGAGCATCATATTTAATGAATGCATCATACTTTATTGCAGAAGCATTATAATTTCTGAAGCGCATCATTCGTGACACCAAGACATCATTTTGAACCAAGATATCATACTTTGTTAATGCACGTAACACTATGTTCAAAGCGCGAGCATCACCATGGAATCTACGAGCATCGTATATGTCATTGAGAGCATTCATAACATTAAAAAGTTGAAAAATATAGTTTTATCGTCTGGTTCATTTTGGTAACAAAAGCATCAATTTTTAAAACACGAGCATTGTACATTGATTAAAGAGCATCACGCTTTCACGAAGTTCATCATTGTGAGCGAAGAGCACCATATTTTTCTTTGCACCGTTATACCTCAAAGATCATCCATTTATTGACAAGCGAGAGACAAGGTGGGCATGATGATTTATTGAGAAAGACATCATGATGTTAAATTAGAAAGCTTCACATTGGTGCGAAGCACATTATTTGTGGTAAAAAAATCTAATTAATTTTGGTAATATCTGAAATGTTGAGCCGTCTTTAGTAGGGAGATCATAACTTTGATGTAGAGCATCACTATTAACAGGGAAGAACAACTTTACGCGCTGTAGACTCGAGTTTTGGGTGTTGAACACTACGGCGTGGCTGGTGGTTTTGTCACGGAGGACGGTGGTTGCTTATTTTTGTCGCCCTTTTCCGCGTTCGTGCGAGAAAGGAGGTCGATTAGTTGATTTGTTGTTGGATTTCGTTTTAAGAGAAAAGAAGGTGATCGACTCACCTTATAGCGATCCCGAATTTGTCGCCAGAACGCGGACACGCGTGTATCATCTTTCTTTTTTATATCTATAGAAACCACACACTCTTTCAAATAAACAATTACACACACCAATTCTCTCAATTCCTCGCAACCACAAACATGAAACCACACACTGGCCGCTGCTCCTAAATTAGCAACTATAGCAACAAAACAAGACCTTGTTCGTCGTTGCCCAACACAAATTGCAACTAGGACACGCCTCTCTGTTGCTCCACTCCACCACACGCACAGCTTTGACTTGCAAACAAACAACACACCTCTCTTCACTGCTGGTAGCAACACGTAGCAAAACTTGCAACCAAAGCCTCTCACCAGAAAACTGACAATACAAACCTGCGGCTTAACAAAACTTTCTCCGCCACTAACCCATCAATCTTACCTATATCTATAACTAACAAGTCATTTGGAAGGCGTAAAGCCAAGTGGCTGAAATCCTACACGTGCAAAAATTAATAAATGGTCAAAAAGTTTAAATTAATTACAAATCTACCATTTACCTTTTTCATTGTCAGCGATATCTGCCACGGCATGAAATGTCGTGATCGTGTAAAGACCAATTGGATGGTCTCGTGCCTTCGTAGTTTGCCGCCTATGGTGTGATGGGAGGGCGACAGTAGCATTGAGGCGTGGTTCTGCCTTGTGCTACGGTCTGGCCGAGTCAGGTCGGGAGGAGTGAGGACTTGACCAATGAAGGGGGTCGTAGCCGTATAAGGCACAACTAGTCGGGAGTTATTGTCGCTTCCCTGATGAGCCCATAGCAGAGCGAAACCAGTTGGCACGCGTATGCTAAGGCTGATTAGGGGTGTTCAAAAAACCCGTAAAACAGAGAAACCGAACCGAACCGCATGATCCGAAACTGAAAAAACCCATGAACCGAAGAAACCGATAACCCGCGGATACCCGAACCGATCCGCATATGCCTATTTACAAATAAATTATCTAAAATTGTTTATTTCATCTCAATTTTCCTTTAAATTTCTTTTATATTATGTGTGAAAACCCATTTCATACAACAATAATACATGATTTGCAATATTATATTATTATTCTATTTATGCAAACTACTTTTCTTCATTTTGATGCTCTAGATATGTACATTTATGATGCAAAATTTTAGAATATCTCCAAGTAAATTGAAAATTTTTATAGAATACTCAGGAATAGTCGCGGAAACCCGCGATCCGAATCGCAAAAAACCGTGAAAATCGGGTACCCTCATTTAGGGTACCCGCACTCGGTGGGCCGGATTTCTCACTATCCGCCACGCCCCGCCCCGTGCACACCCCTAAGGCTGATTCCGGAGGTATCGTCTATGACCTCGGGACGCCGCACGGGCGCTGTAGGCTGCACCGGATTTTAGGCCCGTGACATATCACACCCATGCCACCATCATCGCTCTGCACCTCACACCTGATCCTAGCTCCTCCTGACCTGAGTTTCGTTCGCATTTTCATCTCTAAAACCACATCAGGGCAGGGCATGGACTTTTGGAGATGGACCTGAGCTTCTACCCGGCTAACCTCTGTGCTGCTTTTTTTTCTTTCTTTTTTATTTTTTGATAAAGTACTCCTGCTTTCTAATAATTACGTACTCTTAAAAAAGTGTTGGTTTCTAATATAGTATTCGTAAACTACAGAAAAAATCAGAATACCAATTTAATTTGTTTATAAGTCTAAATTCATAAACTACCTATTACTACCTCTGTACCTTTTTAATTGAGACATGATTAGACTTTTGATGACTTAAATTTTAACTGAAAAGAATTTAAAATTTTTTTTTTAAACTAGCTAGACTCATTGATCTATTTTTTATATATAAATTATTTAACATTGTATAACAAAATATTGAATATGTCTGTCATACATATTTTGCTTAAAAAAACAAAATATTGAAGAAAAAATTCATGCTAAAAAATAAATATAACGATTAAATTGGGACAGAGGAAATATTAAAAAAATTGAAAAAAAAAGTCATAAATAAAATATTGAAAATGAGTAGTGCATTTTAAAAATTAGCTAAGGGACATCATAAATATTAAAAATATTATTCATCTCAACTGCTTCCAAATATGCTTTGGAGCAATTTGCACCGTCTGTTAGCATACATTATGATCTGAAAAGGTTAGTAGGTTAAGCTTATCTCATCCGGCGGTGCACTGCACTGCACTGCACCAATAGTGGTCCTAAAGCTCTATTGTGGGTCCATTCTCAAGCTCACTCTCAAGTCTCAGCTCAATATATCCTCTCCCAATTGGGAGTTTCAAACTTAAATTTTTTCAGATGAATAACTGATTTTTTCGCTCATTCTTCACGTGAGTAAGATCACATGATTCATCATTTTCTACTCGGATCTCAAGCAAATAGGACCAAAGTGAATTTAGTTGTTCACGAGAGTAGCCCCTCGTTATTCACCTGAAGTTGTGTGCTGCGCACGACAGTCCGCATATAGTTTCGCACAAAGTTGTGTGCGGCACACAGATATGCGCACAAATAAGTGCATAATATAATTGACACACTTCAATTTTATGCTGATCTAACTAGGTAGTGATATCGATCTAACAAGGTAGTCATATCGATCTAACAATATAGTGATGTCGATCTAAACAACTCATCATGTTGATCACCATTTTATGCTGATCAATCAAGTATGTATGTATGTCGATCTAATAAAGTAGTCATGTCGATCTAAACAACTTATCATACTGATCACCATTTTATGCTGATCAATCAAGTATGTATGTCGATCTAAAAAGGTAGTGATCACTACGTAGTTGGTTGGACTTCGGTAGCGGGCCTGGTAGGTGGCGGCCCGCTACCACCCTCGCCAAGGCAGCCCGAGCGGGCAGCCCGCTACCGTGGGCGCTACCGTAATAAAGTTGGTGGCGCCCCTGGTAGCAGGTAGCCCGCTACCAATTTGGTAGCGCAAAGCCCGCTTCCATACCCGCTACCAACGAAATTAATTGCGCGGGCCGTTTCAAATTTTGAAATTGTCTCGGAACTGCAAAAAGCAGTTGGTAGCGGGCTGGGTAGGGGGGAGCCCGCTACCCGCTGCTTGGTAGCGCGCTCGGTAGGGGGGCGCCCGCTACCGGCTCACTTAAATCCTTCGACAGACCCTTTCCTCCTTTCATCTTCATCTTCAACCTCCTGCCCCTCTCCCTCGCATCTCCGGCGGCCCACTGCAACACCACTGTCTCCAGCCGCCTCTCCACTCTTTTTACCGTGGATCTGCTCCATTTCACTAAGGTAAGGTCGAATCTCTTCTTTTTTCGCCTTAAATTCGGTTATAGATTGAAGTTTCTAACCATTTTTGGTTTTTGGTGCAAAAGCTCCGACCTCCTCCATTTTTCGTCTCCTCCTCCGGCATTCTCCAACACCACAATCACAGGTATGTTTTATAGATTAATGCAAATATTTTTTGTTAATTTTTGTATTTTTCGTGTTATTTATTTATTTATGTGTTGTGGTATTTTGTATACAGACAAGTATTTTTCAATTTTGTGATATTTTAGGTATTTTAGGAATTATTTTAGGTATTTTAGGAATTATTTTAGGTATTTTAGGTATTATTTATGAATTTGTTAGTATTTTGTGGAATTTTAGTATATACTTTACATATTTTAGGAAAATAAGAATATATTGTTTATTTTAGTATATTAGGAATTATTTTAGTATTTTAGGAATTATTTTAGGTATTATTTATGAATTTGTTAGTATTTTGTGGAATTTTAGTATATACTTTACATATTTTAGGAAAATAAGAATATATTGTTTATTTTAGTATATTAGGAATTATTTTAGTATTTTCGGAATTATTTTAGGTATTTTAGGTATTATTTATGAATTTGTTAGTATTTTGTGGAATTTTAGTATATACTTTACATATTTTAGGAAAATAAGAATATATTGTTTATTTTAGTATATTAGGAATTATTTTAGTATTTTCGGAATTATTTTAGGTATTTTAGGTATTATGTATGAATTTGTTAGTATTTTAGGTATATACTTTACATATTTTAGGAAAATAAGAATACTTTATGAATTTTAGTATTTTAGGAATTATTTTAGTATTTTAGGAATTACTACAGTATTTTAGGTATTACTTATGAATATTGTGGTATTTTGGGTGAATTTGTAAGATTTCTTAAAATTTTGGGTTAATTTGAACATTTTGAGTTTTTTGGTGGTACTAATTATTAAGTCTTCTAAGGATATGACGTCTCCGACGCGTGATAGTGGCCATGGGTCAGGTCGTGATTCCACGACCGGGGGCCGTTCTGGGGGTCGCTTATCCCATTCTCTTTGGGGCTCAACAGACAGAGGTTCGACGATCCGGAGCATTTTAATTGTAATCTATAAAACGTATATATGTATGTCGATCTAACAATGTAGTCATGTCGATCTAACAAGATGGTGATGTCGATCTAAACAACTCATCATGTTGATCACCATTTCATCTTCGAATTCTTCCTCTTCTTCTTCCTCTTCTTCTTCTTCCTTTTCTTCTAGTTCTTCTTCTTCTTCTTCGAATTCTTCTTCCTTTTCTTCTTCTTCTTCTTCTTCTTCTTCTTCTTCATCTTCGAATTCTTCTTCTTCTTCTTCTTCTTCTTCTTCGTTTCGTCTTCCTCTTCTTCATTTTCTGGGTTTCGGACGAATCCGGATGAACATTCATCCGGATCAATCAAGTATGTATGTCGATCTAATAAGGTAGTGATGTCGATCTAACAAGGCAGTGATGTTGATCTAAACAACTCATCATGCTGATCTAACTAGGTAGTAATGTCGATTTTAACAAGGTAGTGATGTCGATCTAAACAACTCATCATGCTGATCAATCAAGTATGTATGTCGATCTAACAAGGTAGTGATGTCAATCTAACTAGGTAGTGATGTCGATCTAAACAACACATCATGTTGATCTAACAAAGTTGTGCGCACAAATAAGTGCACAATATAATTGACACACTTCAATTTTATGCTGATCTAACTAGGTGGTGATGTCGATCTAACTAGGTATTGATGTTGATCTAACTAGGTAATGATGTCGATCTAACTAGGTATTGATGTCGATCTAACTAGGTAGTGATACCGATCTAAACAACTTATCATGTTGATCACCATTTTATGTTGATCAATCAAGTATGTATGTCGATCTAATAAGGTAGTGATGTCGATCTAACAAGGCAGTGATGTTGATCTAAACAACTCATCATGCTGATCTAACAAAGTTGTGCGCACAATGTAAGTGTACAAATAAGTACAATATAATTGACACACTTCCATTTTATGCTGACTAGGTAATGATGTCGATCTAACTAGGTAATGATGTCGATCTAACTTGGTATTGATGTCGATCTAACTAGGTAATGTCGATCTAACTAGGTAGTGATACCGATCTAAATGTTGATCACCATTTTATGTTGATCAATCAAGTATGTATGTCGATCTAACAATGTAGTGATGTCGATCTAACTAGGTAGTGATGTCGATCTAACTAGGTAGTGATGTCGATCTAAACAACTCTTCATGTTGATCACCATTTTATGCTGATCAATCAAATATCTAAACAAGTCATGCGTCGAATTCACACCCCAGCCCCCTTCAATTTCACGGGCTCCTCAAATTTGGGCCTCCATTACTCACTTTTCTCACTCACCTCTTAAACCCTTAGTTATTAGGTGAAAAACTCATCCCCCAATTTCTAAGTTTGAAACCCCCTATTTTGTTATCATCAAGATTTATTACATGTGCCTTCTCTTTTGGATTATTTCAATAAAACTAATACGTTTTCTTTTAGGAAAATTTTTTAACACTTAAAGAAATTACTATTATCTTATT
This sequence comes from Stellera chamaejasme, assembly GCA_024586325.1. NCBI lineage: Eukaryota > Viridiplantae > Streptophyta > Magnoliopsida > Malvales > Thymelaeaceae > Stellera > Stellera chamaejasme. The sequence goes on from CM044979.1 coordinate 50,862,143, forward strand.
TATGGACTTATTTTATTACATATAAATTAAAACAATTCTTATTTTTCATATTCAATCAAATGTATTAGTTTTACTGGGACGAAAAAGTGGAATAAATAAAAAAACAAATAAAAAAAAGTTTGCGATGCTTAGGGTTTTTCGCTCTGCAGGCGCCTTCACCAGTTCTCTGCCTCAACTTCGGCCGGCACCGGCGATTGTTCTCCTTTTGCTCTCATTTGCTTCACTCCGGCCGAAGGTCCGGCGTTTTAATTTTGCATCTACCTGCCACGATCCGGGAAGCCGGTGGTACCACGGTACCTTGGAGTGCCCGGCGAAAAGGCCACTCCAAGGTACCCAATACGCTGCAGAAAAGGCCCCTTTCCTGTGAGGCGCTGTTCCGATACGCTGCATGTGCTGGGTGTGCTCGGCCTTGTTGTCGACGGTGGTCGGTGGGAACCACCCATGTATCTATGGCTCTGCTATCAACATGGCCTATTGTTGTCTCTGGGATGGTCTGCAACGGTGGGCTGATCGTGTTTGTGAGACCTCCCATGATGATTCGGGATTTTTTCATCAACATGGCCTACTGTTTTCTTTGGGATGGTCTGCAACGGTGGGCTGATCGTGTTTGTGAGGCCTCCCATGATGGTTCGGGATTTTTTTCATTTTGGGAGAGTGATGTGGTTGATTTCAAGGGTTGGGGTCGTTGGGAAGGGACTCGGACTAACGTGGTTCTTGCTTGGTCAAATGTTGGACTAGCTGTTGGGAAAGGGAAGGGGTCCTGGTGGAGGTGATGCAACAGATGACGATCTGGGGGAAGCTTTGAATATGGCAGGAATGAGTGCACGCACTCCCTGCCCAGAGCAGTGACAGATTATGTTTTGGATGCAATGGTTCTAAAGCCTTTCCTTTAAATCCAATATGATAATTTGGCTTGGACTAGTTTTAGGGTGAATCAATAGATTGGTAGCTATTGCTTGATGTTCTTTATGCAGGTGAAAATGAGATTCTCTACCTCCTACATGGTACTTCTTGCAGGGGACAAACGTTTACAAGCTAGTATGACACAGCTTGGGTGAAGGTTGGTCACCCCCGTACCGAACGAAGATGCTACTGACGGAAGTCCATATGAAGCTGATTGGCTAGGTGGTAGGAGTTCTGAATTTGATCTCCATGTGCTTCTCAACATCATGTTATGGTTTAAGTCCTGGTTTACATCTTTGCACTATGTAGTTAATGAGATAGGGGTAGCGGCTTTGCCGCACCCATATCTACCTCCATGGTAGTGAAATCAGGCGTTTCCGGATCCGCACCAAAACGAGGTGCTTCTTAAGAAAAAGGACGCTACCAAGCCGCAACCGTTGGTGGCGTCCTGGTAGCTCTAGAGCCGCTACCACTGGTTTTGTTTTTGTTTTTATTTTATTTTTTAACATAATTAGTATACATAGTATAATTTTGAGATGCACTTTGGTTTTCCTTATTGGCTTTTAGATGGTTTGCAGACTAACTGCAACTCTGCTCGCCTCTATCTAGAGCTTTTGGATTATCCGCAAAGGGCTTTGTCCCTCCTTTTCAGTCCAATGCCGGTTTTATCCGGCTTATTTTGAATGAATGTTATTCCCTTAAAAAAAACAAATGAGGAAAAGGAATAAAGACAATTTGGACCTCCTTCATAATTCAACTAAAGAAATTAACTAAAGAAATTAAGTCCACAAACCCACACCACACTTGCACATACAAGAAGGGGAGTTACGGTACGGAGTACAAGGTAGTTGAAGCCCAAACATAATCCAACGCCGAACTCTAAACAGATATTCACTTGTCGGCTTTTTACAGTGTAACTATATTTTATTGTGAATTTATCTTAAAAAATATTAATTATAAATTTTTCAATAAAACCATCCATTCTATTAATAAAATCATAAAGAAATTAAATTCACCATAGAATTGTAGAAGTCGAATCGAACTGTGTTTTCAACAAAAATATATATAGTAAAATAGAAAAAGGGGTTTTCTGTAATTTACACTGGCAGGCAGAGATGTTATGTTCGTTCCCTGCGTAAGGTTTAGGCTAAGATGCTTCCAAGTTGGGTTCGGTTCTTATCTTCTCTAGCAATCGCCAAAGCATCTCTCTGTATTGAACTGAAACAGAAATAAAACGATGTCGTCTAAGGAAGATGAAGCAACCAAAAAGGAGGAGCTTGCCGATGATCAACATACCCATGAATCTATTCAAGATCGAGTTTCAGAACATGTCCAAGACGAAAAATCGGTCGGAAATGACAGTAATACCCCCCAATCAGCTCAGCTACTAGAGGTACAACAAGTATATATGTGGCTGTTTTAGCATTAAATATTTGGAGTATTAAATTTTGTTCTGAAAAATTAATCTATATTTTGGTTTCTCTCAATGGATTGGGCGAAATAATACTAGTAACTACGGAGTATATGATACAAAACACATTTCTTAAATTTGTACATGTAACATATTATAATGGTGGAAGAAAGAATTGGAGAAAAAGGTGTCGTAAAAAAAAACTTTTTGTCTAGTTTGTTTCAGTGATCTGCATGCAGGTATATTATTGTGCTCATTTTCTGTTTGATTTTTATCTTGGCTATATATTCATGAACTCTTCTTGTGGAATAGATGAGCTTTGTATATATATTCATCTTTTTGTTTTTATAAATTTATAATTTTCAGGATTTAAAAAGGAAAAAGTACTGTTGCATGCAGGAACTAGCTATTAAGAAAAAATATGGAGGATTACTACCAAAGAAGCCACCACTAATTTCTAAGGTTTATTCATTACTCGATCCAGATATATACTCGTTCTCCTTAATTTTGTATTAATTAATTATCTTGGTGACTGACACATATATATATATATATATATATATATATATATATATATTCCCTTTTTATTTTCTTTTGGCTAATTAGTAGTAATTTGTTTGCTACTAGGATCATGAACATGCGTTTTTCGACTCCGCTGACTGGGCTTTGGGCAAGGTATATACATATGTACTTGAAGCATGCATAATTAATTCACACGCATCTATATATACTAGCTAGTATTAATTACTGTTAGAAGTGTTTAGAGGTTTAATTAAGTCAGAATTAATTACGCGCGTACCCATTTTTTGGTATTATTGATCTTATTGTCTCTCTGGCCTGCATCATATGCATGCAGCAAGGAGGACAGAAACCTAAAGGACCACTAGAATTAGCATTACGCCCCAAACTACAGGTAATTAAATTCTTGCCCAATCGATATATCATCATCAGATCATTGAGTACTGTTGGAATATTATCTTTTGAATTAATGGTTGAATTTATGTGAATGATAAATTGTCATTGTAATTCTAATTAACATATGGAATATATAAGTATGTAAAATAATTTCGTTTAATTTTGCTGCTGCTTAATTAATTACTTTATCGATCGATATATCTCAGCCAACGCCACACCACCAAACACGTTCAAGACGTTCCACTTATGCCAGTCTTTCGGACAACAGCGAAGGTAGCTGTAGCTGGATCACATTTATAAACAAATTTTTTTTTGTTCCCTTCTTTTCTCATAATTAGTATATACTTAGTATTTAGCTTCGACCGATCTTGGGTGTATGCAGATGAAGCAAATACTACCAGTACTGATGAACATCAAAACATACATGATCATGATAGCAATGACATTGACACTGATGAAGCAAACGTTGGTGAAGAACGTAAGTGCTACCATGAATGAAGCATCAGATCATACGTACGTACAGGTGCAGCAGCTGAAAGTTTCTCAGCATCAAAGCAAACAAACTAATCCGAGTACTAATTAATACTACCATGCTGGCATGATGCACTTAAATAATTAGTACGTACGTATATATAAACAGTGCATGCATGCATGCCTCAGGATCATTTGATTGAGGGTTCAAATTAATTTAATTTGATATATATATATATGAGTTGTATTGATAGTACTGGTCAATATGGTACAACTGGTTAACTAAGTAACGTTTGGCGGCGCCATTGGTTTACGAAGAAAAACAATAATATTTTCCCCCCTTTTTTTGTTATGAAGAAAAATCGAGCACGTTGCTTGCATAATACTACATTTGTTTAAAAAAAATAGTGGGTTTCTTTTTTTAATATTTAATTTATAATTTATTTTTTTAACATTTTGATATTTTGATATATAAAGTGAAATAATTTATATGTAAATTCTAGATTAATATACATAATTTCTAATTATATTTTATTTCAAATTTTTTTAAATGAATTCTTTTTAGTAAATAATTAGAATATTCAACAATATCAAAAAAGAATCAGTAACCAATTTTTCGGTAACGGTGCGAGTAGTCAAAATAAAGTAATTGACGTAAGAAGAAAATTCAACAAGTAGCGAAAGTTCCAAGTTCCAATCAGCTGCAATGTGAACAAGGCGTGCATGCAAAAACAAACAAATCTGCAATTTGACTATTGACATGATGATCTCAATGGTCTGTGGAATGACAACCACAAATCTTAACAGCTAAGTTTTTATTCAACCAATAAAAACATGACTAAGATAGGAGAGGAGAAACAGAAAACAGAGAACGGAAAACAGAGAATAGAAAAGAAGCACATGATATGTTTCCCTTGCGGTCAAGCTCGCCGTCCCTTCCCGCCGCCGTCGCAAGCTGCTCCTCCCGGAAAAGTGATGCCGTCAAGGATTCCTTCAACACTACTGATAGCCCAAGTAATCTGTGTGGATGTTGTACAAGACGTGCCTCTTCTTCTTCTGATCATAATTATCAGGTACTACTTTCAACTTCCCAACAAAATTCCAAAATTCGAAGACAAAAGTGGCAATTCCTGTTTGTTGTTTTACAGGATGTTTGGAAGAAATTTCACCCTCCCAAGCCAAACTGGTATGAGGAGCTCTACGCCTGGGCTTTGAACAGTACCATGACCAAGTCTTATGAAGCGGAGGTTGAGAGGTACAAGGCCACAATGTTCTCCAACTTGAAAGGAAAAGCAGAGAATGTGTTGGAGATCGGCATCGGAACAGGCCCCAACCTCCGGTACTATGCCGGTGAACCTGGTGTCCGAGTTTTCGGAGTGGATCCCAACTCAAAGATGGACAAGTATGCTCGTTCTGCAGCTCTTGCTGCTGGTTTGCCAGACCACAACTTCAACTTTGCTCAAGCAGTCAGTACAGTGACCTCATCTCTTTCTTTCCTCTGCTTCTTTGAGTAAATAGTAGCTAATTACCTATACTTCCACATCCAGGTTGGTGAGGCCCTTCCACTTGATGACTCCTCTGTTGATGCTGTTGTGGGAACACTTGTTCTCTGCTCTGTAAGTGATGTCAGTTTGACACTCAAAGAGATCAAGAGGGTGTTAAAACCAGGAGGGTTTTACTTATTTATTGAACACATAGCTGCACAAGGTAACATATTCCTGTATCACTCCTACTACTTTGAATGTGAAAGTTGAACACCACAACTAAGTATCATTTCCTGCAGATGGGACACTACTCAAATTCATCCAGAAAGTTCTGGATCCTGTGCAACGGACGGTTGCTGATGGATGTCACCTTACACGAGAAACAGGGAAAGACATCCTAGAGGCTGGATTTTCAGATGTACAACTCAACACTGTGTCTGTGTCTAAAGCATCGTTTATGAATCCTCATGTTTATGGAATAGCAACAAGGTAAAGAGTGGAGAAGATTGTTACCTGTCATTTGAAAGCTCTTCCACTTCTCAGTAGTCTAGAAATAAAACATAGTAGTAAGAAAAGCAGACACTTAGAAAGTTGTTAGTATTTGTCTTTCAATTTTTGTTGTTCTCATTGCTTCTTTGAGTTTACATCCATTGCTACATCAAGAGTTTATTTACATGTTGGGTCTGATAAGGAAGGACGGGAAGGTAGTATTTTGGTGGCCAAAGAAACGCTAAACGAAAAAGGGCAAATCAGGATAGGCTTTGTCTTTTAAGCCTACACAACAAAACGTAAAACTGTATACTATAGACCAGAAAGGGGGTGCCTTTTTCACCAAGCATAAGCTCCACCCCAACTTGCACCACAAGGCAGTCCCTTATGTTGTCGTAATCGCTACTGTACATCGCTTTACTTGCTGATTATTCTCGGGGCCGAGTTTAACTCGCAGGTATGTGACCCGGTTCTTGATACATGAAGAACTGGAATTCCACTCACTGAATCTCAGCTCAATTGCTGAAACAAGAACAAGACACGCTTGTAACAATAGCCAAATAACTGACTGATGCACTAGAAACAAATAAGTCTTTCATTATACAAATACTTTTGCTCCCCTGAACTATAATGAAAATTGCGATTAACCTCCATGTTCAGAATTACAGACATACCCCCTTGATGTTCTATGTGTGTGCGTGTGTATTGTACTGAAAAATCTTATACTTAAATCATAATTCCAACAAGTACACTAGGAATCTTCTACTTCTGAATTTGATGGTATTTTATTACTGTTAGTTGACATTTAAGAAAATTCTCCGTATTATTTAGCATACAAATACTTGTAACTAAGAAACTAAAACGTCAATTAGAGGCAAAACTGAGAAAAGATAGAGAAAAAGAAATGAATAGATGGGAAGTACCAGCAGATTGCTACCGTGCAGTTTAAATCAGGATGCAGAAGATATTCCCAGACTATAAACCATCAGGAGGTAAGTGCATATTCCTATACCTCATGGGGTAACAGTAACTTTTACTGTATTAAAGGGGTAAAGTGTCATTTACCCATTATTTATCTGATGCACTATTGTCTTACCTCAATTGTGACTAGCAGTTTGAGCTTATGATGACACGAAATGAACATTAAAAAAAAATACTCGATCGAAATCACTGCCTTACAGACCAGAGGAAGAAACTCACCCGAGAATATAAAGATTCATCATAAAGAGTAACGCCGCAAGGCCCCGAAGTAGAAGCCCAACTACCTGGCGTAGTGTCATATTCAGCTTGGGAAGCTTCTGAGTTTCCATTAACATGGCAATCCAAAGGGTTCCCTTGGAAGTTCAGCTCCATCAAGCTTTGGAATTTCGACCCATTCATAAAACTGATATCGTAGGGTAGGTATGGGAGCTGTGAAGCTAGCTGTAGAGTTACTGGAGCAGACCCAGTCAAGTCACCTGGTATACCACTTTCCAGCCCGGAATTAGAAATCTCAGAGCTTTTTCCAGAGCCAAAGTAGCTGGAATAACTTCCAAAGGAGGAACTTGCCGAGCACTCCAAATCCCTGACACATACCAATTTACTTTAGAAACGATACCTCAAATAAAGAATTCCAGACATTTAGCATGAGCCTACTCATGATTTCTATGCAAAATTCTTTCCATGCATTTTATGTGTGTAGGCATAACTAACGGAAACCTATAGCATGCTGTTCGGAAAAAAAAATTGCTTTTTCATCTTGAAATGAAAATTCTTTTTCACCAACATACTACCAAAGAAGGTAGCTTAGCTATCCCACTTAATCAATAACACTTCAAATTTATTTGTTTGATCATGTGAGACTGGAGTCATAAGTTAGTTTAAGAATTCTTCCCAGCTAGATCCATAAATGTTACTCCTAAAATAGTCACCTCAGCATTCTAAGAACATTTACAGTAAGAAGGATTGAGCTGTTGAAATCTTTTGGGTATAGTTGAAATCTTTTGGGTATATGAATTATGTATATACACATGAGTGACAAAATTTGTTCACATGAAGCCACTCACCTAGGAGGCAGGAGGTTTGAGTCATCCGGTAGAGTCATTTGTCCATTGTCATTATTTGGGATCCATGAAATGTTTTGAAGATGTTGTTCAGCAGTCATTCTGAATGGTGCATGCATCACGTTTTGAAACTAAAAGAAGGGAACAACTTACAAAACCATTTCTTGGCGATATTGAAAAATGAGAATAGATTTGGGAGTATTAAAGGTGTTATCTACCTGATTAGCACTTTCAATTGAGAGAAGTTGTTTCCCTAAATAATCCTGTCCAAAAAGATGTACAATTTCTGAGCAAAAAAGCCTAAAAAGGAGAATAAATTATAGTGCTATATTGACTATATTTAAAATTAAGAAGTGTTTCTAGTCTGATGGAATATTAACCACAAAATCATTATTGCCTTCCTCCTAGAATTGGTCTTCATACTGGAACAAAGTTCCCTTAGCATAAATCAGCATACGACTCAAAACTCAATCTATAGGTAATGGCATTGCACCAGTAGTTATGAACATAACTAAATAATCAATGGGCATGCCTTATGTTCCTGAATTTGGCCGAGGGATTCTTTGATTGAATTCTCCATTTGAAGCAACTGTTCCAAATTGTTGATCTTGTCTAGGTTATTCCACAAACTGCAGAATTAGAATAAAATTAAGAATTTAAGATAGTATGGTACCCAAAGTAGAAAGCATAGAGTATCCTTAAATATCTAAACTGTCACTGTACAGAAAAAAATCATTAGTCTTCACCTCAGTCTCCTGTGTGTCTCGGAAAGTTGAGTCTCTAGAGATCTACACTGGTGATTCAGGTCCTGCCAAAAAACAAGATGGAAAAGAGGAAAAAAAAAACAAACCATAGAATGAGTGTGTCGTCAAACTATCAATTATACTAATTTAACTCATGTTAGTTAGCAAATGTACCTCAACTGTCTGGGTACTGCAAGAGTGGAAATGAGCAACAAAAAACGGGAAGCAGCATTAATTACATTTCTCAAGATGTTATAAAAATTACTAGACATAGAAAAGAGACTAACTATTTACCTTGAGTCTAAAAATTCTTGTATATTTACATCATGATCCAACTTCTTAAACGTTTTCTTCAGTGCCTAAACACTCAGAAAGAAAAAGGAAGATTGAACAATGAACACCAAAATAATACGTACATTGATTCTATTGAGAATGAATTTTACACGAAGAAACATATAAAGTTGACAAAATCATAGGAAGTTAACAGAAAGTAAAATTATTGGAGAAAACACTTACTTCAAGGCCTTCCAACTTCCTGTTACAACCGATCAAAGAAGGGAAAAATAAGTAAGGCAACTATAATAAGTATAATAACAACCAACTCCATATTGAAAAAATAAGGAAGATGATAGTTAACAATGTAATACACCTTTTGGCTCTCTCCTGAGGTGTTAGTTGAGCGAACTTTGCAATCACCTCTTCAATGCTACTGAATCCACATATGAAAGATGCAACAGAAAATTAGAAAGCTAAAAGCTCTTATAAAGTTAATGATACTTTCAATATAAGCACTACATAGGTCCATATAATCATGCCTTACCACTCATGTTTCTCCCTGACATACTAATGAATCTGTAAACATAAACTCCCCTATACACCTTGAAAAGGCTGACGCAGAAATATAAAATTTCTTTTGAAGCACACAAAGCTCTTTACTTTGCAAAGAGAACGAGTCAAAGACTAAGTGAAATAGTGAGCTCAAGTGCGAAATTCCTATTTCCTTACACGAAAAACGTTTAACAGGCAAGAGCTCACTTCTATGCTTGGTGAAAAATGTCAGGCAAACTAACAATTGCTTCCACAACATTACAATTAGGGGTCCAAACCACATACCTGCGTTGCCCACTACATAATGAAGGCTTCCCGGTAGGCGAGAACATGAGAAGGATGATATCAATATCACATAGTATAGATAGTTCACTCGCCTTCTTCATGATGCCATGTTTTCTTTTGGCATACGTGGCTTGACGGCCATTGGTGTGCTCCAGCCTCTTTATCTTCAGCTTAACCCTTCCCATCCTGCATTTCACAAGCCATGAGTAAAACCAGGAAAAAAAAAATGGCATGTTGAAAAACATTTAGAACCCCATCCCTTCTGAGGTGTTTCAAAAAATCATTAAAGAGCATGTACAATAATCTGGGATCATCAATTCTCTTTCTCTTTTTTTTTAAAAAAAAAAACAGAGAAATGCTAATGACAAAAATTACAACAATATCACGCAATATCCTACAGTACAAAATTACAAATGGGGTGAACAGAATCGAACAAAGAAGGTTCCTTTGTTGCAAATCAAGAATGTCCACTATGTGAATCAAACACATAAATGGCAATAGGAGAGAAGAGAAATACCCAAATGGCGAAAAGTAGAGGAGTTAAACTTGAACAAAGAGCATGGTGAGAAGATGAGAGAAAATGGAGAAGCCAATGCAGGCTGGTGGAGGTCGATGATGATGGAGTTTGGTGAGAGGCGAGGCATGAAAGGAGGCTCCATTTTCACGACCGGGTGAGCGGCAAAAGCGGTCATGGGAAGCAAGCTTGAGAATAGGGATCCTCCTCCAGCCACCCAAACCAACTCCATCTCTTCTCCTCTGCCAGAATGAAACAACCTCTTGCTTCTAGGGTAGGTCAAATCCCAACAAAATCCATACAAGTTTTACATAACCTCGAACCACTACCCATACTTTAGTTTTGCTCAACGTTAATGCTGTTTTAAAAATCCCAAGAAAAATCATGACAAGTCCTATAATATGAAGTATTATTTTAGTTTATAAATTAAATACTGAAATAAAAAAAACTTAACAATTAAAATGGGATAGAAATAGGAATAGATATTAGCATGAACTGTAGTTTATTGTGAAAAGTACATTTGAATTGGCCAATTATCAAATTGACTGTATTTTTTGATACAATGGGGTAGGGGGTTGGAGATAATAAAGTTTGAACACAAGATCTCCACTGTACGTCCTTAGAACCAAACCATTAGGCTAAATGGCCCGGACACTTATCAAATTGACTTTTAATTACATGCATTACTCCATTCATTAATGAAAAATGTTACTTTTTTTCCTTTTAAATAAGGTTATTTCGGACATTTGGTACCTTCCATCCGACTTTAATAGTTACGTTCAACTTTTTAATTTTATTCAATTTTTCACTTGAAAGAATTTGTTAAAAAATTTGATTTTTCTTATAAACTAGACACGTTGATTTTTTTATAATAAAAAAAAACTAGACATGTTGATTTACCTTATGCATATGATTTTACATTGTTTATAAGTTAAAATCGTTGGGAAAAAATTCATAAATTATAAGTTGGAAAGAACGCGTAACAAACAAATTCTTCCAAGTAACAAAATTGAGTCAACCACATCATCGAAAGCAAACATAACTATTAAAGTGGAACAAATGGTGTACCGAATGTCTAAAATAACCTTAAGCACATGCTCGCTTCATCCCACAAAAACTATGTACAATAATTATGGTGTGTTAGTGTTAGTGGCAATGAAATTAATTTTGGCAAATCTAGGAATATGTGTTTTGACTGATGAATTAGAAAAAGTGATTTGATAGAAAATTGATATATTTAAGATTGTTTTATGTATTAAAATTGGGAAAATTGAAAATTAATTTTGGAACATTTTGGTGGTGAATTGTGTAAATACCAATTATTGAAACATCATTGTATAGGTAATAGGTTCAAAACATTTTCACATGCTCCTCCACGAAACTTCTAGAAAGCTCCTCTCCTCCTTTTCGTCATCTCCTCCCTCTTTCTGGTACGCTTCCACCTTCATCGGAATTTGTTTCTGAATTGAGCAGTCACCAACGTCGAGCAGTCGCCGGTGACCGGAGATGACGAGCGGACAACGTTGAGCAGTCGTCGGCATCGATGAGTAGCAAGCGTCGACCAGATCCGTGAGATCTACGGCGAGACGGAGGAGCCTCAGATCTAGCGGACTGGTGAGATTTTCTCTTGTAATACAGTACTTGCATATTAGTTTAGACATTATAACATTTTTTATTAGACACTTTTTAATAGACATTATTAGACAGTGTTGCAATTAATTATTTTTCAAGAAATTGCAGTACAACGACGACAACAGTGCCAGCAGCGGCGTAAGCGATTCCGGTGACAGTGACGGCGGTTCCGATAGCGACGGCGGCAGATGTTCCGGTGGTGGCGGTTTGGGTGGTGGTGATGGTGATTCGATGGCGGTGGCGGCAGTTCCGATGGTGCTTGTGGCGGTTCTGGCGACGGTGGTGGTGCCGGCAACGACAGTGAAGGTGGTGGTGCGGCGGATAATATTTTTTGGTTAGTAATTATGATTAGCTAGTTAGTTAGAAAATCTTTTTATTAGAAAGGGTATTTTTGTCTTCAATTTATTAGGTTGGTTAGTTTAATTAATTATGAGTGTATTAGATATGTGTTTTACTACATAAATGGTAGATAAAAAGACCCTTTAATGAGTGTTAAAAACTTTACAACAATAAAGTAAAATACTAACTTATATAAAAAAGTGACTTTTCACATGGAGAAATGAAATTGATGGCAATACTATCAACAATAATACTCCACTATGGAGTATAATTAATACAACTGTCCTTCTCCTTCAGCTGCATATATCCTCATATCCATCCATCAATTAATTCATCCCAACTTTCCTCTGGTCTGTGCCGGCCTTTAACTTCTACAAGTTACTTTCCTGCAACTCACGATTCATCATCATCGTAATTAGTAACTTACCCGCCCGGCCACTGTAACTCTATCTCTCAATTCCACCCACGGATACTATGAATAATAGGGGCTTCAAATTTCATTTTTTGTGGAGATGAGGATGAGGAGTAATTCACTTCCAAAATTTATGGTGATTTTAGAAGTTTTTCACTCCTCAAAAAATCACTTGAGGTGTGAAAATCAGTTTTTCATCATGAAAAAAGGAATTCAACATTTAATCTATGATTTTTGTTCATCAATATTTTAATAACTAAAGATTAATAATTTATATGCAAATAATAAATGAACATTAGTTTCTAAATATTATTATTGTCACCTCACGAGAATTCACGGTGATTCTTCAATTTCTCATCTACCCTCCTAAATTTGAAACCCCCTAATATATATTTTTTCACCCCACAAGAATCCACGGTGAATTCTTCAATTTTTCACCTCATGAAAATTTCTCCTCATCCTATGTTTGAAACCCCCTAATGAATGTGCTTTCCGTGATGTTTTATACTGCATTGGTACCTATTTGAGTAATTTTCCTTTTGGATCCCAAAAGTCTAATATACAACAAAACTACTCTTCATCTTTTTTTCGTTAAAATATAGGACAAAAAGTTAAAAATTTGACATAAACAAACAAGACAATAATATATAATTAAAGTTAAACGATTATGTGTATACTTTTGCAAAATAAAATCTGATGGTGCATGCAATCACACATGAACATTACTGTACTGCTAAATCCCTTAGCTATTTCGTGATGTGCTAGGTTCTATTTCTTCTTGTATTTTTGGTGTTTTTTTGTATTCTTCTCCGTGACTCTCAGGGACTAGGGACTAGCTAGCTTTTTCTCAAAAGCTAGCTTCTAACCCCTTTATCACTATACTCAAATTATGCTCGTTTTTCATTATTGATCACTATACTTTGGTTTGTCTATTTTTAAATGAATTTAGTTTTGGGTCAAAGATTTCTTTAATCTGTTTTGTCTTTTTTGTCACCCTCATACTCCATCCCACACAAGTCGACCTGACAAGCTCATTTTGTCAACAGCCAATTAATGGTACCTAATCATTTTTTAGGGCTGTTTTTTTCCATGGATGTGTTGATTTTGTAGTAGGAAAATTATTTTATAAAATTTAGGAACGTGTGTTTTGATTGATGAATGGAATGTAAGTGAATAAAGAGATTTGAAAATAATGTGAATGGATAAAAAATTGTTTTATACTCCCTCCGTCTCTGAAAAATTGAACACATTTCTTTTTTGGATTGTCCCAGAAAAATTGATCACTTTCCTTAAAAGGAAAGTTCTCACTATCAAAGTTACTAAACTATCCTTATTTTATCTTTACTTTTTCTACCTCGTTTTTTGTGCACTCTCAACTAAAAGGTAATTAAGTAAACATATACAAATATCTTCCATTCACCTTAATCTTCGTACCCAAACAAATCTTTCAATATTTTGGGAACGGAGAGTATATTGAAAATCGAAAAAGTTGAATTTGTCCTTTTTTTATTTATAGAAATTTGCACTTTCAACACTACCGTAACGTAAGATGACTGTTACAGTTGGGTAACTGCATTTGTCAGTCAGTCATCGTGAAAATGGACAAGTGGGTTCAGTGTAGGATAACCGAAAGTTACTCCGGAGAACACTCAAACTTGGTGCAATCTTTTCTTTTCTTGTAAGAAACTACTACAACTTTTTACCCTTCCCTTTTCGGTCAGTTCGCAAAAAAAAATTCTCAATTTTTTTTTTCAATTTTCTAACTTTCAATAAATTTAACAACTTTAAATCCATTATTTAACATAAAATATTTTTTTTTCAAATTTCTCTATTCATATATATTTTATCCATCAACCAAAATACACAATCTCAAATTTCTCAAAATATTTTTCCTTTTCCTCTTAATTGAGCCTTAATCTTCTTTTCACGTGAATTAGTGTACGTAAAAATGTGTCTTAATACCTAGAAATATGTGAACTCGATCGGTTAAAGTCCAAGTATACCCCTTTAGATTTGTTACGTGTCATATTTTGATCATTTTTAAGAATTTGTCTCATAATAGTCATTTAGTTCTCATTTCGTATCAAATTGGTCATTTCATCATATTTTATGTAAAATTTTCTGTTAACTTGACATATTTGTGTAAATGTCCCCAATCTACTACTAAATTAACACTCAATCTTTAACAAATTTGACAATTTAAACCCAAACTCTTTGAATTTCCCTTCACTCCACTTCTCTCTCTTTGAAAGAAAAAAACACAGTGACGAACATCTGCTGCTAGTTGGATTGTGTTTTGATTTATTGCCTAGCTAAGTACTTACGTATTCTTTATGAATTGCAGTACATTTAGAGCCACTTACAATGAGTCATTTAGGATTAGAATCATTGCTTTTGTTCCAATCCCCCACTCAATCTTCATCTCTTCCTCTCCCATTTCTGTAAAAGAATCAAATTTTGGTTTTTGTATTATCAAAAAAACACAAACCCAGAAACCTTATTATAAACTCAGTTTCTCCACTTCCTCTACCTCCATATCCAAAATGAAGAGTGACAAAGAACATCGATCAAACAGACAACAGACATATCTTTCTCTTCTGTTCGGTCAACAATTATATTACCTGTAAAACAATTAACTCTTGCATCTTCCTTCATTATTAACCAAATTAAATGGCTCTAAGAAAATATACGTGCCCAAAATATACAAGAATTAAAAATCCCCAACAGATAATAGAAGCTCTATGTAGTTTCATGGAAACTAGTCACGGTTGCACCCGATCTCTGCTATCAGCTTTGACACTAGGCTCCGGTGGCTCCAGCAACCACGAGATCTGGCGTGGCCTGCGAGGTCGCTTGGCAACCACAGATCTGCGAGACCACCGGCTTCCTCGCCGGCATTGCTATTCTTCGTTGCCATCCTCTCAGATCGATCAAGATGGCACCATTCGAATCGAGGTAACCCATATGAGAATCCATGATGATGAGGGCGATGGTCTAATCTGCATCTTTGTTTTGTCTCAGATGAGCGCCGGTGTAGCACAAAAATGCGCAAGGCGGCCGGAAGCATCTGCCGGTGGCTAGGAAGATGAACGGTGCGATTCGGGCGGCGAGGAGCAGGTCAGAGAGCCAGTGTGCTGCAACACTAAAGGGAGGAGGAGAGAGAGACTGAGAAGTGCGACGGCGACTGTG
This sequence comes from Stellera chamaejasme, assembly GCA_024586325.1. NCBI lineage: Eukaryota > Viridiplantae > Streptophyta > Magnoliopsida > Malvales > Thymelaeaceae > Stellera > Stellera chamaejasme. Next base: position 50,877,800 of record CM044979.1, read on the forward strand.
TGCTTTCTTTCAGAAGAGATAGAAGATGGATTGAAGAGTGGGTTAATAGTTTAGTTTTAAAGTTTAGGTTTAAAGTCAACTTTCATTCAAAGTTCAATGATCCAATTTTAATTTTATGTGTAATTAGCCTCATATAAAAGGGTTAATTACGTATAGTTAACGGAAAATCTGACAAAATATTTAATGAAAGGATCGGTTTAGAACAAATATTAAAAGTAAGGGATGAATTTGAGATAAATTCCTAAAACATGACGAAAATAAGATACGCATCAAAACTAAAGGACTATACATGTACTTTATCTGATTTCATATCCGTGATCAACTATAACTTCTACAAATTTTATCCTGAAAAATTATTTAATGTAGCTAGCTAGCAGCAACGGAACCGGAAATTTGAGTTTATGGGTGGATGGGTAACTTAATATAGAGTCCGGAAAGAAATAAACTGCAAAAGTCAACATTAACCCATATATAGTAATGGAGGGAAAAAAGAGTTCCCTCTCAAGCTTTATGGATAATATTTTTTTTATTAATACTCCATTCGTCCCTAAAAAATTCATCAATTTATTTTGACAGTTTTACAGTATTTAATCTATGATTTTTTACACGGATGTTTTGGCACTGAAAATTAAATATTTCATATGTGTATCATAATTTGATATCTAAATTTTATAAATATATTTTTTTATGAATTTTTAAAAACTATTTATTTTTGTTAAAATTTGATTCAAACATTGAACCTTGAAACACTAAAGTCAAATGGATAAATCTTTTGCGAACGGAGGGAGTAATTTTTACCTAGGTCATTAAATTTTTTTGAGTCAAGTCAGTCAGTTATCTATAGAAATCATAAATTTTCACACGCACAAAATTGATACCATAAGTTCTTTATTTCTTTTACTTGATTTTTGAATAGTAACATAATTTTATTATCTATTTTCTAGATAATAAAAAATAATAGTAAGAAATTAATCGAAGAAGAGATATATGCAATATAAAAACTCAACCTAATTGTTCAAAAAAATAACTCAACCGCAAGATAAATACAAAAATAAAACGGATTATAAGTAATGAAAATAAAAATTCTATCCAAATAATCTAGCAAAAACCATCAACACATAGATTTAGAGTACAAATTTACTAAAGAGGATTTTAAAAAATAAACGTTTACGTATGACCACCAAACTATTAGTTTTTTAACATGATAAGTGCCTTAACTACATCATACTGAATGTCAATGACTTAAATAAAATTACAAAGAAAGAATAGAAATCAAAACGAATTATACCTTGTCTAATGATTGGCTTTTTCCCATGATGCAACCCAAATGTGTGGGAAAAAAGGGAGAAAATTTGGTTGGATTTTAATTATGATTATACTTAAATTTTATTTTGAGTTGGCTAGAGATAGCTAGTGCCTAAATTGTCTCTATATATCATATACCCCTTAGCAGCCCCTCCCCATCTATACTTGTTCCGTCATTGCTAGCTAGGTCACTGTTTCAAGAGTTCTTTCTAAAGAAAATGGTGTATAAAATTTCCCATGGGGAAAGTTAGTTACATCGCTGTTACAACAGAGAATTGGTATGATAGTATCCTTTGGAGGTTGGCTTGGGGTCCAAGACACATGTCCAAGTCTTTTTACATTTGTGGTTGTGCATCTATGAATGCTTTGCATAAATTTGCTTTATGGATGACTCTATTGATTAGATAAGATATGTATTCTTTGTACTCAATCCGTCCCAGTAAAACTAACATGTTTAATTGTGTACAAAGATTAATAAATATTGTCAATTAGAGAGTAATATAGTAAAATATGAATACAAGACAGAAGTGGCTGGAGATTAGGCACCGAAAGCTGTGTTAATGAGAAGTATTTTGGGATTGTTGTCCACTCGATTTGGCAGGAAAGAAATTTTTGTTTTCCAAAAGAGGGAGAGAAGCATTGATCATGTCAATGAGGTTGTTCTCCCGCTGGTTCAAAGAAGAAATAGCTTGATATTGTCTGAAATTTTTTTGTAATTTTCTTTTACACAGTTTGTTCTCTTTGGCTAACTGTTTTCCAGGATTCTTTTCGTTCTCTGGTCTGTATACGTGACATGTTATTAGTTGTGGATGTCATATCTAATAATTACGGGATTACCTCCCATAATTAATAGTGACAACCCATTAATAAATAATAATGACACCAACCAATAACATCATGTCACGTATACGGGTTTGAATGTCACGTTATACGGGTTTGAAGACTTTCCTCCAACCCACGTTAGACGAAAATATTATCCTTACTTCGATTTGGTGAAGGTTTGTTGTTTTCTTGTAGGCCTTTCCTCCCCTTTGAAGTGCCGTTGGCGTTTTCATATATAAAATTATAGAAAGTGATCCCCTTCCTTTCCCAAAAAAGTTCAGAAGTTATGTGACTGAATTAACATAGTTGGAGGTTACAACATATGTTTGGACCTTTTAGGTAACAAATGAAAGTGAAAGTATCGTATTCATTAAAAAAAAAGTGAAACTACCAGTAAACTACACTACAAAATTGTGTAATGTAACTAAATATACTCCCTCTATCCAATTGCTCCATTTAATTTCTAGCATTTAATGAATGTTTGTTCAATATTTTAAAATATAAAATATTCATTAATATATATTAAGATATAGTTTTACGTTTCTAATATATAATACACACACATATATATAAATATATATAATGATAGTAATAATTTAAGTAAAAGTTCAAAAGTAAAATGGTTAATTAATTTTTGCTGATGGAGGAGTACTATATGAGAACTTGATTCCTTGGTATTTGTGAAATGTCAAAAATACCAGGTAAATTGAATATTGTTGTGCACCAAAACAAATCTGCAATAGTACTAGCTAGCTAGTGGAGTATAAATGTAGGGAAATGAAAAGAGAAGAACAATTTGTGAGGCGCTTCCCCAGCAGCACAATTAGTCTTCTCCTTTCATGGGATGGCATTTCCAGACATGAACCGTCTTTCCCTTGCTCCTAGCCTCTCAATGAGTGAGTGTAGTTCCTCAGAGGAGACATTTCTCAGAAGCAGCAGCAACAACAACAACAACAATGACAATGGGACCAACAATATTAATAGCGATGATGACAAGTATTTAAGTGAAGACACAGCAGATCATGATGATCAGACTATTGCAGCTGGCAACCTGGAAGCTGCCGACTCCAGGCTAATTTCGACCAGAGGCCATTGGAGACCTGCAGAAGATACCAAGCTTAAAGAACTTGTTGCTCTTTATGGTCCTCAGAACTGGAACCTCATTGCTCAAAAGCTTCAAGGCAGATCAGGTAATAATTAAAAAGGCGGCGATATTAAGTACTAACAAATTGTAAGGGTTTTCCTTTCTTTCGTTTCATATCTCTAAAGTCTTGGAAGGATAATGCCATAATATTGTTTCAATATTTTTCATTATATGGAAATTAATGGGGGGTGCAGGCAAGAGTTGCAGATTGAGATGGTTTAATCAGTTGGATCCAAGAATAAATAAGAGAGCATTCACAGAAGAAGAGGAAGAGAGGCTTTTGCAAGCTCACAGGGTTTATGGGAACAAGTGGGCAATGATAGCTAGGCTTTTCCCTGGAAGAACAGACAATGCTGTCAAGAACCATTGGCATGTTATCATGGCAAGGAAGTACAGGGAGCAATATTCCAGCTGTACTGCTAATTACAGGAGGAGGAGGAAGCAACCACCATCAATCAGCAGTAGAAATAAGGAGCATTATAATGATTATGACATGGTGATGATCAGTACTAATAATATAATTAGAGGATCTTCTTCTTCTTCTTCTTCTTCTTCTTCAACTTATTATAACCTGCAGCAGCTTCCACTTCCAGTAGTAGTTCCATGTCCAGACGTCCCATATGGAGGCAGCTTCTTGATTAATGCAGGTGGTTCTCATGATCATGATCATGGTTTTGGTGACCAGCTTCGACTTGCTCGCAGCGGCTTTAACTCATGCCCATCTTCTTATCATTTTGTCACATCAAATGTAAAACATCAAAAACCTTCTCATAACCCTTTTCCAGGTAATTAATTAGCTGCATGCTGCTGGTTGTTTTTTTTTTTCTTTAAAAGTATGAAATGGTTTCTAGATGTATGCATGTCTTTGAATACTTGTCGATTAATTTCCTAACTCTCTTTTTTTATTTTAAGAATTTGGTTTTAGTAAAGGTATTTTTCACGCCCACGTATATTACATTAAAAAATGTGCAACTCTTGCATTGTTTTCTTTCAATAGTGATAATAATAATAATAATACTATATACTAGTATATATATATATAGTCTTAATTATACTAGTAATGTTTGCATTTGCAGCTGGTTTTGGTCAAAGTAGAAGAAGTTGGTATGACGAAAGCGAAAATAATCCAGAAAATTTAGCATCAGAGCAGGAGCAGGGGAGCAGTTGTAGCCGTGAAGCTCATCCTCCACCAGCTGCTTTCATTGATTTCCTTGGGGTGGGACCCATTTGAAGAGAGCTTGGTTGGAATGGAAGCTGTTGAATTGAATCTCTATTTTTGGAACTTCTTCTACATAACTGAGAGGCTAATGGAAGTAAGCATAAAGGAAAAAGGAAATGATGATGACTTAACTTGTTTCAGGCATGCATTCAGGCTTCAGCTAAGTATAGCAGTAGTAGTACTACACATCAGTTTTTTTTTGTTTTTTAATTTAACCATTGACCACCTTTTTCATCTTATCTCACATCATGGGCCTGGATTAGACTCTTCCTCAAATTATAATTACAATAAAATTGTACTTCCTAGTTCCAAATGATGAATTGTCACTCATGTGAAACACAGTTAATGGTAAAACTAACTAGATGTTCCAACTTGAACTTCAGCGTCTTTGTTTACAGTCCACAACACTTGCTACAATATTGATTGGAGTTTCGCCAGCCCTTGGTAATAATGATGGATAACCCACCGAAATATTATTAATTCAAAAGTTCTAATCACGTACCTCTGATGAATCTTGTCAACCATTTGAAGTTTGAACTGACCTCGGGTCTCCGTACACTATTTTTTCAACCACAAGTGTTGTACCATTAAGTCCGTTTTTTTTAAACAAATGGCTTATTATTCTAATATGTGAATATTACAAAATAAGTCATGGAGCTAGATACATAGAAAGTTGCTACCCTATTTCCCCCTAAAACAATGGGCACTAGACTAACGCCTCGTTTGAGAATAGCTTGTTTCAAGTAGCTGTAACGTTTTAGATGAATTTTAATGATCGAGATCAAATAGTTACAACTGAACGCTAATAGCTACTTGTAGATATTTTTTTTTTGAAAACGTAAAAGCTATTTTAAAAAGTTGTTGTCAAACACACTCTTAAATAATATAAATATGAACTTGCTTATACAACTAAGGCATAGCATTCGGTAATTCTTGTTCTGTCTAAAAAGACTTGGGAGCACTAAATTAGTCATAACGGAAAAATATGTAAATATGGCATCCGATACCTCTAATATGCTCTATACAAGTAAAATGACATCGGCGCATTACGTCAATGCGTTGACAAGAAATACCTACGACTAAATAACGTGGGGAAAACAAATGGGTAGTCCGGAAACTGTAAAACTGTGAAACTTAAATAGAAGTCGTGAGCATTTCGAGTTCGAGGAAAGCCGGATCGACTCATTACCCAGCCAACCCCATTGCCAGGCCTTCATGGTCTCGAGCCAGATTGGAACAATGCTAACCTCGCCTTTTTTTTCCCCATCTGCCATCAGCATCGAGCCTGCATAGTTCCCACCTCCTTTCACATATCTGTCACAAGTATGTGAAAAGAAATGAATTTGATAAAATTTTATTGTATTAAGGTTTTTTTTTTGAGAAATTTTGAACAACTGAACACTACCAGGAAGTAAGAATTTTTATTTTAATTTTTTTAGAATGTGTGTTTTGATTGATAGATGAAAATTATATAAATAGGGAAATTTGAGAAAAAAATAATTTAATAAAAAATTAATTAAAAACTAATATATTAAAGATTATTTTATGTACTGAAATTAAAAAAATTAAAAACAATTTTGAGAAATTTTGTTGCTTAACATTACTTAATTGATACATGCATTGCAAGCACAAACGTGCGTGCGTCAATATAAACAGACAAAAATGGTTCAATTAATAATACTCCATTCATATTAAGTGGGTTGTAATAACTTTAAAATATTTTTATTTTAAATCAAATGACTTTTTTTATTTTTATTTTATTTTAATCCTTACCATTGTACTCTGAGAGGTGAGTCTACTAGAATAAGTTCAAAAAAGGTAATAATGTAAATTTATATAAAATAAATTAATGATAAAAAAATAATATAAATCTATCTATAAAAAACTAAAATGAAAACACATTTTATGGATGAAGTAATTCCTTAAAATTTGAATTTGGCACTATCAATTCCACCTGTGTGTCAGCTGTCACCCACATGGGTGGTAAGACTGTCCTTCCCCTCTTCCTTTCCTCTCCAAAAATAGATGTCCAAAAAGTAAGTTAAAAACTAATAGAATGTATTTTTTTTTTTCAAATTTCTCTACTTACATATATCACATTCATTAATCAAAACACATATATCAGATTTCCTATTTTTTTTATATCTCAAATGAACACCATCCTAAATGCGAGTACAAATTTCCAAGAAATTAGTTAGATACATCTTATTGTGGACATTAAGGGTCTGTTTAGTTGCAGAGAAGTTTCCAAATTTTCATTTCCAAAACATTTTTGTAAATGTTTAGTCATATACCTAGGTTTGAAGTGATAGAAAACAAGGTTTTCCAAACTTTGGAAAACTTTAGTATTAAATTAGGGAACCTTATTTTAAAGGTTTTCATTTTAATACTAGAGTTTTCTAATCATTGGAAAACAAGGTTTTCATCTCTTAAAATTTAGGTATGTGATCAAATATTTACAAATGAATTTTATAAATGAAAACTTGAAAACTTCTCCATAACTAAACGGACCCTAAAATTAACAAATATCAGGTGTAATAAATTTATGGAAATTTAGTTCGCTTAGATTTATGAAAAAATAGTTCACTTTTAAAAGTTTTAGGTTCATTTTATTATTTAAATAATGACATTTATACCAGTTCTATCTTTCATCCAATAAAAGATATCAGTTCTCTCTTTTATGATTTAATTTGTTTTGTCACTCATCCCTAACTCGACCACGTCACAGGTAGTCATCCCGTGGACCATTTTTGACCATATGGGGTCATATTGGAAGCTCTCGACGGCGAACTCAAGCATCATATCATCGACATAACTTACACTTTTTGTTCATAGTAAATGACTCTGCTCGAAGCGTTTGCCACTCGATTCAACGACACACCGCATTTCCACCTCACCATGATTGTCGTTACTGGCGACTAAAATAACATGAAAGATATCGGAAACCAGATGGAGAAACCTGCACGATTAACGGTAATGAATAAGAGTCTCTTAGAATTATCTTTCGTGTCTGGTTGATCATTATCTTCTCAGCATTTTCTTATTGGTATTTACTAATTATTTCTTTAATAGCTTGGACATCTACCCCTTCAATCAAATTAATTACTGCAAACAAATGACATGAAAAGAAAAAATGTGAGTAATCAAACATACAAATAAACAAATGTTAATACCATAATTTTCTTTTAAAAGTGCTACTGCAAACATGTCCATAATGAATGCTCTTTCCATAACAACTTACGCTATAAATGACACATTTCAGAGTAACATTTTTAAGAACTTCATTCGTAGTGGCTTTCGCAAGCAAGAAGAAGACATGAGCGCGTTGAAGAGGCGGCCTGCGACTCCGAGTCCGAGCTGGGGCTTGCTTATCTCTGGCTCTGCAGCTCTGCAACTCTAAGTTGCATGTTGAGAAGAAGAAACTGGAGCCCCACTTTCTGGCTTCTAAATTCACGATTCTTTTAATTTTTTGTTTTAAAATGTCAAATTGGTCATTCAATTTTGTTCAAATTTCAATTTGCCCCAAAATTAATAAAACCGGCAGTTTACTCTCTGATAGATTTCGACTATGTGGGCAGTCACAAAGTCGATTTCATTGGTCTTGGTGGTGAATTTAAAGCAATTGGGGCACTCCGTGCCATCCGCATCGGCGATGACGGCAACTTGACGACATGGCTAAAGAGTCCGCGTGCCGACGGTTGTCGGGTCCAAGTCAAATTGGTTCGTGATGCTTCACTTCATGGGTAAAGGATGGATTTTCATGGCGTTCCGGGATGTTTCAACCTTAATTGATTCTTTGAACAAGTCGGTGCTTAGTTGGCAGAAGGACACTGAAACTAATTGGAAAACTCAAACACTTGTTAATGTTTCCTCCACGAAATTATGTCACTGTTTAGTATCCTCTGTAAAGTGGGTGGGTTTATGTGATGTTGGTGTTCATTTCTTTGTTCCCCTTTTCACTTCATTTTATGCACCTTTTTTGTGGAGATGATCTGCTTTCATTAAAAGAAGTTATACTTGTTTTCATGGAAAACAATTCCTTTATAGATGAAAAGAACAAAAAAAAAATCTTACTTCAATGATAGTGTGAATGAAGGAAGTAGAGATATAGGGTTTGATTTGAAAAAACTGGAAAATTTAGGAATAATGTGAAATTTTAGCGGGTAAATTTATATGTCACCTAAGCAAAATAACCTAGCAGTTTCCAAATTGGTATATATTTAATACTTGGATGGTTTAGTCAATTCATTAAATAGTTGAGTGGTCAAATTGTGACAAAGTGGATAATTTGGTGGTTTTTTTTGTGCTTTTTGTTGAATGATGTTGTTTTCGTGGCTTACTTGCGTGTTGTGATGTGACTTTTTGGGCCTTAAAGTTAATTTCTATGCTAAACAATGCAGGTTGGGCCTTTAGATTGAATTTTCTCCCTCATTGTTGTGGATTGCCCTGCATGCACAGACATTTTACTTGCTGATTTTACCGATATTAACATTAACCCCAACCATTAGGCAAATTATTACCTCAGCAAAAATCACCCTACAACGTTATGAACTGACTTGGCGCAAATAAGCAGGACACTTCCGTTAAACTCGTTCTTATTTTCAAACTCTGGTGTTTTGCAATTACTTTAAAATCCTAATTTCCACTTTTTACTCATTATGGTGGGGGATTGATGGAGGATTAATGAGAGTCAAGTCAATCACCATCCATAATGGAGAATTATCTTATCGGACTAATGGTTGACTTATGAGAATCAGATTGGGCCGACACCCGATTGGGCCTAGGCCCGGTGGATTATGGCCATATATACCAAATACAATCTTGGATTTCCTGGTTTTTTACCTTTTTTTTTTTTGTAGGAGTTTGTTGTACTGATTTATCTTTATGGTAAGTAGTACAGTAACTTCTACGAAATGATCTACTTGCAGTACAAGTGAAAAATGGTTTAGTGAATGCCTACTCTACGGTAATGATGTTTGCTACTCTTCTAAGAAAAAGTCGAGTGAATGAATCGTCAAGGAATATGACACTTTTTTATGAAGTTATTTTTTCAATAAATTTCCTACCAAAGAATAATATGCATAATTAGTTGAAATAAAATTGACATTGAAAATCAAACACCAAGTTTAAGCAATTTATTAGTATAAGCATAAATTACAGAAAAATTACTTAATTTCACTGCATGCCCCCATTCGGTAGCTCTTTGTAATTTTTTTTTGAACAAATCTTTGTACATAATTAATTACACAGCTCTTCGTATGACGTCGTAAAGATGACTAATGAAGCAATGTGCAGAGATGATTTTTTTATATAAAAAAATCACGCGTTCTAATCTTGTTGGTTAATTATTATTATGTCAACGCGGAAAATAACACTGAAAAACAAAACACAATCCTTGAAGAACAGAGACAAGAGAGTACAGTAGTTTCATTTCAGCTAGCTAGATGATTCTGCTGCAGCACACACTTATATGGTTCGTGATCACTACCCTGATCTTGTCACTAATCCTGCAACAAGCACAAGGCCTTCTTCCTCGTCTCACATCCGACCTGGAGGAGGTGTCCGGGAAGTCTTTTGACTACATCGTTGTAGGTGGTGGCACTGCCGGCTGCCCACTCGCCGCCACTCTCTCCCACAAGTTCTCCGTCCTCCTGGTTGAAAGAGGCGGCTCGCCGTATGCGAATCCGCTTGTGTTGGACAAGAGATATTTCGGCATCCCACTGATTCAGACGGATGAGTTTTCATCCATCGTTCAGAGGTTCAATTCCACGGATGGTGTTACCAACTCCAGAGGCCGAGTTCTGGGCGGCACCTCGGCTATAAATGGAGCATTGTATAGCAGGGCCAGCGGTAAGTTTGTGGATGATGCAGGGTGGGATAAGGAACTGGTTGAGGAAGCTTATCAATGGGTGGAGTCTAAGATAGTTTTCAAACCAGAACTAACGCCATGGCAAATTGCACTTAAGTTTGGCCTTCTTCAAGCAGGGATGTTACCTTATAATGGATACACTTTGGAACACACCAAAGGAACCAAAATCAGTGCAAGTATTTATGATAATGAGGGTAGAAGACATACCTCAGCTGATCTTCTGGAGGCAGCAAATCCTGAAAACCTCACTGTTCTTTTGAATGCAACAGTCAGCAAAGTCATCTTCCACAACAATGGTGAAGATTTGAGAACTCTAGTTTTACAAGACAAAAATTACTGCATTATTTTCTCAAGCATGATATACATATGATTCTGTAGGTGCTGGAAATGAGAAAATTGTTGGAGGCATTCACTTCATCAAGAGCAATGGAGAGGAAGGAACCTATGCAGCATACCTTAAGAGACCCAAGAATTCAGGTCCAGAGGGCGATGTTATCTTATCAGCAGGAGCTTTAGGCAGCCCTCAAATCTTACTCTTGAGTGGCATTGGACCCGGTAAACACATCGAGAGGTTCAACATCCCTGTGGTCCTTGACCTGAAAGCAGTTGGAGATGAGATGAAGGACAATCCTGGCATTGTTGTTTTAGCAAATACCACTATTCCACAGAATCGGGAACCAGAGTCACCTCAAGTTGCAGGCATATCAGAAGATTTCAAGTTCATAATTGAAGGACCAGTCTTACCAACCAGCTTAAATGCCACAAGGAGGCGAATTTCAGCCAAAGTCGCGTTCCCAGAATCGAAAGGGAGGCTCAAGCTGGAGAGCACAGATCCCCGGAGAAACCCTGCAGTCAAATTCAACTACTTTGCAGAGGAGAAGGATTTGGAAGAATGTGTTAACATGGTACAAATGCTTCAAAAGGTAGCAAATTCTCTATCTGTTTCCTTTCATCCTGCCGAACTAAGGCAATTTTGCAAGGATAATGTGAGAACCTACTATCACTATCATGGCGGCTGCGTCATGGGATCAGTTGTAGATCAAGATTACAGGGTTTATAATGTCAAGGGCCTGAGAGTTGTAGATGGCTCAACTTTCCATGATTCACCAGGTACAAATCCAATGGCTACAATCTTGATGCTTGGAAGGTTCCAAGGAGTCAAAATATTGGGAGAAAGAAGGCTTTGACTCTTACCATCAAAAAAGCTCCTCATCTGGGACTTCCCTCAGATTAGCCTAACTTGCTTTGGCTTGTGAATTGTGGTTTTGTTTGCTTGTGGCTTACTGAGTGGCTTGATTTGTTCTGGTTCTTCATGTGTCGGGTTGTGAGAACTTGGGCTCCATATGTTGTGGCTTAATTTGTGTTGTGACTTGATATGCCGGGGGCTTGTATTTAGCTTAGATCTCTCAAGATCTATCATGCTCTTATACCAATTTGTTGAATAGAAAAGACTCCATAACAAGTTCATACAATGTAGAAGTTTCTACAATAATGTTCTTTCTCATTTCCTCTTCTCATGATCTTTTTATCACTTCACAAAAATACTAACATCTAAAACCCAGTCCCTCATTATATGATCTCCGAGAGGCAACAGTGAGTGATTGAATTGATGAAGAAAGTTTATATTACAATCACAAACGTAACTTTTCTCACACTATATTTAATAACACGAGGAGGATTAGAAAGATTCTCCTTTAACTTCCAGCGGGCATCATCACTGCCTCATGCAATGAGCAGTATCTTGCCTATACGTCCACTACATGAAATGAGCCGATGTGCCTCTGCGACATCTGATAAGGGAAAATGTTTGTAAGAGGATAGCTTACAGTAAAGGCCGTGGGTGCCTTGTGGAGAGTGTCCTGTGTTGTTAAGAGCAGCAGAGGCATACCACACCAAGCAAATTTTGATGTAATGTAACCATACTACTCGTCTATTTCTGTGAGTAAAATTATCCATTTTGTTACCGTCTTCATCTTTAATCACAGTCAATATACGTACACTAGCTAGCATGTGAATATTACCTGTGATATACTAATTCTTTTAAGGGTATTTGTTAATTAGGAGAAGGTTGGATATCCAGGATTCTAACTACTTTTAGTACGAATTTTGTGATTTATCTTTAAGGTACCTTCTACGGAATATTCAATTACCTAGCTACTTGCACTAGAGGAAACATGGTTTAGATCGTAATGATGTTAGCTACTGATGATAGCTTGAAATTGCTGCTACTTTAAGTAAAATCAAGTGAATGAATAACAGGCCTTTCTAATATACGGGAGCCTCAGATGCGGGAGTTTTGCGGGAGCAACCGAAACGACGTCGTTTTAGTTTAAATACTGGAAAACACGTTTACGCAATTTAAAAAAAACGTTTAAGAAATTAAAAAACGTTTGGAAGGATAAAAAGCGTTTGAGAACATAAAAAACGTTTGAATTTTGAAAACTATGGAGACCCTAAACTGCGTCAATGACACATATAGAGACCCTAAATTGCGACAATGACACATATAGAAACCCTAAACTGCGTCAATGACACATAAGAAGACCCTAAACTGCGTCAATGTCGCATCAATGGCTTTTGTAGGTATTTTGGGATTACACAGTGAATTTTATTGTTATTTAACAATGTCACATTTTGGGATCTCCGTGTGCGTCAATGTCACATCTTGGATCTTGACTTTAACATAGTCACATTTTGGGTCCTCCAACTTTAACATAGTCACATTTTGGAACACTTCCCCACCTCTCCTCTCTTCGACTCCCAACCCATCTCCTCCTCCTCCACCGCCTATCTCCTATCTCCGACTCCCCGCCTATCTCCTCTCTCCGACTCCCCGCCTATCTCCTCTCTCCGACTCCCCACCTCTCCCCAACCGCCACCGACAACAAAGATTCATGGTTTTTGTCCTAGTGCCAGCCATGTGTTCGATCTTATGCGTCAAAGAAAAAAATTTCAAGAATTGATCATCATCCGCCAATTTCGTTGCAATCTCAATCTTTAGCTCCACCAACATCTCCGACGGGATCTCATGCCATTCCTTCAACCGATTTTGACAATGAAAACTTTTGAAAACACGTTTCGTGTGATAAACAACGTTTCATGTGATGAACAACGTTTGGGCCTTGACTTTGGGCCTTAACTTTTACATAGTCACACTTTGGATCCTCCAACTTTGATAAAAACATTTCGGCTTGACTTTTACATAGACACATTTTAGGCCCTACCAATGTCTCTAAGACAAAATGTAGACTATGTACATTCCCTCAAAAAACAAAAGCGTTTGGACACCCGAAAATGACGTTTATGAAGAAAAAAAGGCATTTGGACGGAACAATGACGTTTTCGATTTTAAAGATGTTTAACCTCATTAAAAATGTCAATGTTGTAGAAAATTAAGCTTAAAGATAACTTTTTTAAGTAAATTACTTTATTGCATAGGTTTGAATAATTAATATTGTCAAATATGTTTTTTGGTAGTAGTTGGGGTGAAATAGTTTTAAAAAGAGGATAAGTAACTTGTTGAATAACTAAAAGTTCTATGAATCTCAAGTTGGATCAATCAAACTTGAAGATCTTTCTTAGTGTTATTTTTCCTATGTTGTATTGTTAGTTCAAGGTTAATTATATATTTAAATTAAAAAAATGGTGAAATCAAAGGTTTTTTCGGTGTTTTTTCATTCATGGAGGAAAGACGTCAAACGTTTTTTCATTCAAACGTTTTTTTGTTCATATCTAAAACGTTATTTAGGACACGCAACGCTTCTTTATCCTCTCCTAACGTTGTTCATCAGAAGCTAAACGCTTTTACTTTGCGCTGGAGGGTCAAATATTAACGTTTAGCTAAAAAAAGCGTTGAGGATCCATAAAAGAGCATTTGCTTTGTTCGAAAATGACATTTAACTACAATTTGTTTGAAAATGACTTTTAATCCCAGAAAAACGTTTGAGTAAATAAGAAGAGCGTTTGGGTAAATAAGAAAAACGTTTGGGTCAATAAGAAAAACGTTTAAGTTTTCTCTATGACACATTTTAGGCCCTAACAATGTCTCTAAGATAAAATGTAGACTATGTACATTCCCTCAAAAAACAAAAGCGTTTGAACACCCGAAAATGACGTTTATGAAGAAAAAAAGGCGTTTGGACGGAACAATGACGTTTATGAAGAAAAAAGGCGTTTTAAAATCGAAAACGTCATTGTTCCGTCCAAACGCCTTTTTTTCTTCGTAAACGTCATTTTCGGGTGTTCAAACGCTTTTGTTTTTTGAGGAAATGTACATAGTCTACATTTTGTCTTAGAGACATTGGTAGGGCCTAAAATGTGTCTTAGAGACATTAGAGATATTGGTTAAAGAAGAAGCACCCAGAATGTAAAAACTCAAACGTTTTTCTTATTTACCCAAACGCTCATCTTATTTACTCAAACATTTTTCTGGGATTAAACGTCATTTTCGAACAAATTGTGGTAAATGTCATTTTCGAACAAACCAAACACTCTTTTATGGATTCTCAACGCTTTTTTTAGCTAAACGTTAATATTGGACCTTCAAACGCAAAGTAAAAGCGTTTAGCTTTCGATGAACAACGTTAGGCGAGGATAAAGAAGCGTTGAGTGTCCTAAATAACATTTTAGATTTGAATAAAAAGCATTGGATTGAAAAAATGTTTGACGTTTTTCCTCCTTAAATGAAAAAATACCGAAAAAACTTTGATTTCACCATTTTTTTGTTAATTTGAATATACAGTTAACCTTAGATTAAACAACACTAAGTAAAATCTTCAAGTTTGGTTGATCTAATATGAGATTCATACAACTCTTTAGCTATTCAACAAGATACTTACATCAATGTTATTTATCACCCGGGTGATTTTTCACCCACCTAGAGCACTTGAAAAATGGAGGATAGATATGTAATTGTCTAATTAGTTGGGCTTGGGCTTCCAAATTACCTTATAGATGAGTCATTTGAACAAGTGGGTGAAAAATCACCCGGGTGATAATTAACAGGGTTGAGATACTTATGCTCTTGTTATAACTATTTCACTTCAACTCTACGAAAAAGCATATTTGACAATATTAATTGTTCAAATCTATGCAATAAAGTAATTTGCTTAAAAAGGTTCTCTGTAAGTTTGATTTTCTACAACATTGACATTTTTAATGAGGTTAAATATCTTTAAAATCGAATTAAAATCGAAAACTCTATTGTTCCATCCAAACGCATTTTTTCTTCATAAACGTCATTTTCGGGCGTCCAAACGCTTTTGTTTTCGAGAAAATGTACGAAATCAGACAAATTATAAACTTGTGGGTTTAAAACGTACATAACAAAAAGAACGAGGACTAAAATATTATTTACTCCACTTGGTACCGAAAAACTCCCGCAAATTCAATTACAGGAAATTAGAAAAACCTATCGGAAATTAGAAAAACCTATGAATAACTAATTCCCATTCCCATTTCCAACTAATACAAATACATCTGTGAAGGCTCATAGCTAGAATAGTTCCACTTTTGGCTTTCTGATTTTCAAGGTTGTCGTTTGTGAACTCTGCAGTACCATGGATTTGGACCAAACTATTTTAATAGCCTCTATCTTTTATCATATTTGCAAACAAACCCCACCTTCATTCCACGTTTTTACTTTTTCTTTTCCTTTTACTTCTATTTGGGTCTATCTGCCTTAATAGTTACGTAGTACAGTACTATTTTCCAATTTTGTTCCATATTACCCTAAATTTTATGTTTAAGAAAATTTTCAACATTTCATTATATTTTTCGTATATGAATGATAATATGACACTTTTATAGTTCGATTCTAATTATGTAGGAGAAAATTTTCACATACCAGATCCTATACCTAATAACCGAATTCACAGAATATAACATAGAATTATTCTTAAGGATAACTGCCAACATAGATGGGAAAACCAATAATATGATCTTAACTAGAATATTACTAGCAATTATTCTCAGCAGATGAAACGAATATTCTATCCAAATAATCCTAACAATGGTGGGGATGGATAGTCATAATAAGAGCAGCATGCTTGGTGGTAGAGATACTCATTCGTTTCTTTAAAAAAAGAACCACTTGTTCTAATCTTCTTGGTTCGGCGATTAGCACAAATCATTTTGTCACCACTGAATATCAACACATTAATCCTTAAAGACACAGATCATGATAACTCCACCGAATTACTGTCTTTAAAAATGAAACACAACAGAAAACGTCAACGTACAACCTACATTTCAGCTTCATCACATGATTCTGCCGCGCACACTATGGTTCATCACTCTCTTGTCCTGCCCTTCACTAGCCACAATCCACCATGTACAAGGCCTTCCTTGTATCACATCCGACCTGGAGGAGGTTTCCGGGAAATCTTTTGACTACATCGTTGTAGGTGGTGGCACTGCCGGCTGCCCACTCGCCGCAACTCTCTCTCAGAAGTTCTCGGTGCTGCTAGTCGAAAGAGGCGGTTCACCATATGGAAATCCGCATGTGTTGGACAAGAGATATTTCGGCATCCCACTTATTCAGACGGATGAGTTTTCGTCCGTCGTTCAGAGGTTCAATTCCACGGATGGTGTTAGCAACTGCAGAGGCCGAGTCTTGGGCGGCGGCTCAGCTATAAATGGAGCATTCTATAGCAGGGCTAGCAGTAAGTTTGTGGATGATGCAGGGTGGGATAAGGAACTAGTTGAGGAAGCTTATGAATGGGTGGAGTCTAAGATGGTTTTCACACCAGAACTAACGCCATGGCAAATTGCACTCGAGTTTGGCCTCCTTGAAGCAGGGATGTTGCCTTATAACGGACATACTTTGGAACACATCAAAGGAACGAAAATCGGTGGAAGTATTTATGATAATGAGGGTAGAAGACATACCTCAGCTGATCTTCTGGAGGCAGCAAATCCGGAAAAGCTCACAGTTCTTTTGAATGCAACAGTCAAAAAAGTCATCTTCCACAACAATGGTAAAGATTCGAACAGCTCCTGTTGCATATTACTGCAGAACTATAGTTTTAGAAAGAAAAAAAATTTCAAGCATGATATGATTCTGTAGGTGCTGGAAATGAGACAATTGTTCGAGGAATTCACTTCATTAAGAGCAATGGAGATGGAGGAACCTACGAAGCATACCTTAACAGACCCAAGAATTCAGATCCAGAGGGCGACGTTATCTTATCAGCAGGAGCTTTAAGCAGCCCCCAAATCTTACTCTTGAGTGGCATTGGACCCAGTAAACACATTGAGAGGTTCAACATCCCTGTGGTCCTTGACCTAAAAGCAGTTGGAGAAGAGATGAGAGATAATCCTAGCATTGCTGTTCTAGCAGATAATATTCCACAAAATCGGGAACCAGAGCCGCCTCAAGTTGCAGGCATATCGGAAGATTTCAAGTTCATTATTGAAGGAGGAATCTTACCAACCAGCTTAAATGCCACAAGGATGCCAATTGCAGCCAAAATCGCATTCCCAGAATCGAAAGGGAGGCTCAAGCTGGAGAGCACAGATCCCCGGAGAAACCCTGCAGTCAAATTCAACTACTTTGCAGAGGAGAATGATGTGGAAGAATGTGTTAACATGGTACAGTTGCTTCAAAAGGTAGCAAATTCTCTATCTGTTTCCTTTTACGTCGGTTTTCAACATCACATGATGTTGATGACCAATCCTGCTGAACTACGGCAATTTTGCAAGGATAATGTGAGAACCTACTATCACTATCATGGCGGCTGCGTCATGGGATCAGTTGTAGATCACGATTACAGGGTTTATAATGTCAAGGGCCTGAGAATTGTAGATGGCTCAACTTTCCATGATTCACCAGGTACAAATCCAATGGCTACAATCTTGATGCTTGGAAGGTACCAAGGAATCAAAATATTGGGAGAAAGAAGACTTTGACTCTCACCCCCTGTAACTGTAAACGCTTAATAAAACTCAGTTCCCCATTATATGATCTTTGAAGAGGCAACGGTGAGTGATTGAGTTGATGAAGAAAGTTTATATTACATTCACAAATCTAACTTTTCTCACACTATATTCAACAACACGAAGAGGATTAGAAAGATTCTCCTTTAATTTCTTTTCCAACACATGCCACAGACACAGGTTTTAACTTCCAGCGGGTATTACCGCCTCAGGCAATGAGCAGTATCTTGCCTATATGTCCACTACTTTCCATGAGCCGATGTGCCTCTGCAGCCTCTGATAACGGAAAATGTTTGTAAATGATCGGCTTCACCTTCCCTGCAGAAATGGCAGGCCATACATTCTTCTCCACTTCGGCTACAATTACTGCTTTGTTTTCAGGCATTCTTGTTCGAAGACCAGCAGCTGAATGCAACAGAATTGGATTATAAGTCTGACCTCATACCCATAATCTACACAATATCGTTGGCTTACACTGATAACCTAATGATAGAAACAGAAACCCTTTTCTGCATATTAGTCCAGTCTCACGTAAAACAGTCAGGATAGAGTGATGGACAAAACCTAATGGGAAGACTACCTTGCACAGTGAGACGCTTGGGAAACAAGGTATTAAGCTTTACTTCCGCTACAGCTCCACCCTGGAGCCCAATAATGAAAAGCCTTCCATCAAAATTTAAGCTGTCAAGATTCCGCTGAAAGTAGGGTGCTCCAACACAATCAAGAATCACATCCACGCCTGTCAAGTAAAACCGATGGGCTAGGATTTGACTTGAAAAAGCCCTAGGCAATTACAAATGTACAAGAGAAACTAGCTCAGGGTTCAGAAACGAGGCAATTTACCTTTCCCTCCAGTTTCTTCCTTGACACGAGCAACGAAATCTTCTGTCTTGTAATTGATGCACACATCAGCTCCAAGATCCTTGCAAACAGTCAATTTCTCCTTGCTCCCTGATCATAAAAAATTCTCATAAGAGCAGTTGGTAATAGAATTCAAATCGTAAGACAAAGCTGTAGTCAAACTAAACCTGCTGTTACAAAGACAGACGCTCCTTTGCACTTAGCTAGCTGAATTGCAAATGTTCCAATTCCACTAGAACCACCATGAATCTGAACAAGACATTTCACATCTCCATAACTATAAGAACCAACAAATCATTACATAAATGAGACAAAGCAGGTTTGACCTCTACCAGAAATGTCTCCCCTGCAGAGAGGTGACTCATCATGAACACAGTAGACCAAACCGTGCAAGCCACCTCGGGGAAACTAGCAGCATCCGTGAGGGAAACGCCTGGTGGAATAGGAAGCACTTGCCCAGCCGGAACAGAAACTTTCTCAGCATAGCCTCCCCCACTAAGAAGAGCACACACCTGCACATTTTCAGTTCCTTCAAGTGGCAACGCTAAGCCCGTCCATGGAGATTACTTAAGACAGTCTATCACAGATTCACAAATTCTAGGCCACTAAAAATTCCAATCAAGGAAACTACTGTATTCTATTCGCGAAGTTCAATTTTATCCCGAATTACTAATCCCTTAGATACCCAGGAGCAGAAACAGCGAGATGACAGAAAATCCTAAAATTCAATCTGAATTTGGGGAGAGAGAAGGAAGAAGGAACGTACCTGGTCACCAACTTTCCAGCGAGAGACGTTGGGCCCAACAGACAGGATAGTGCCGGAGCACTCAAGACCAGGGAAGGGGCTGGCCCCGTTAGGTGGAGGGTAGGAGCCCTTCCGCTGGAGGGTGTCGGCGCGGTTAAGAGCGGTGGCATGGACCTTGATAAGGACATGGTCGTCTTTGAGTTCGGGGTCATCGACTTGTTGCAGTTGAAGCACCTCCGGACCGCCGGGAGTAGTGATCACTACCGCTTTCATTTCTGGTATGGTTGGGATCTCCGACCGCCTTTGCCTCGAATTTTATGATGCCCTTATTCCACCAACTATTTTGAGCAACCAAAGCAAATGTGCAACAATAGTCTGTAAATGGCAGGCACTATATATAAAGAAGATTATGGGTAAATTACAATACCCTCATGAGATGAGGTTTGACAAAATTTTCAGTTTATCCCATCTATTTTTTGAAAATCAGCAGTTACCCCTTGAGGTTCTTGAAATCTTTAGTTACTCTCATTGACCATATATGTTATTAGTTGATTCTTAAGGATTTTAGTACTCCTAATTACACTAACTATACTTTGAAACAATTAAAGGGTAGCTCGTGCTCACTTGTGTCGCAACAACATGGGCTCGCCTGCGTTTCTGCGACCAGAGCTCGTTGCGTCGTGACGGTGAGCAGACAACAACGACGGCTAGGCTGGGTAGCCGGTTTAGGAGGAAGAAATGAGAGAAATAAATTGTTTGGGTTGAAGTGTTAGGGTAAAAAATATTGGTGACAATAATAGCAGTTAACCTTAAAATTCCGAACGGTCAACTAATAACACAAACAGTTAACGAGATAATTGAAGATTTCACTAAACCTCAGCGGGGTAATTGCAGATATTGAAAATTGAGAGAAGATTTCACCAAATCTCAAATCTTGAGAGGATTTTGTAATTTACCCTAAGTATATTCACACATACAAAGTAAAAGTCAAGAGTCCATCAACAATTAAAAAACAGTGGCCAAACTAATTTGGTAAATGCACTCCTTATAGAACATATACAAATTCTTGGGGAAAACTTGTCTTCCCTTACTATTGTCGATTTTGATCTGGATTAAGGGTAAAAATGGATTAAAGCAATCAAAATTTCTAAATTTGTCACCAAATTTCATTTGGGAGCCTTCACAAAAAGTTATACTTCAAGTTTTTAAGCCTTAACAATTTTACATCTAGCATTTTTACTTTCTTCAACACATGCGATGGATTTTGAACTTCTTTCATTTTCTTTTTAATTTTTTATGTAGTTTTTTTTATTAAGGGTAAAAATGCCACCAAAGTATTCAAAATTTCTAAATTTGTCGTCAAACTTCATTTTGGAACTAAAGTGTCATCAGAGTTTTGAAACTGAGTTAAAAATGTCACCGCCGTTAAAAAATCTGTTAACTCTTTGGTTTAATTACGAAAAGTTATACACAAGTTTTTAAGCCTTGAAAATTTGAACTTAACAATTTTACATATAACATTTTTACTCTCTTCAACACATGCATTGGATTTTGAACTTCTTCCATTTTCATTTTAAATTATTCATAACGTTTCATAACGTTTTACATGCATTGGATTTTGAACTTCTTCCAATTTTACATATAACAATTTACACCAATTCTTTTGATTAGTTTGCACGTAAAACTATTCATAACGTTTTACAGGTATTCAAAATTGTGATACATTTAGTCATCACCCGTGCCAACAGCGGGTATTAAAGCTAGTTATATCAAAACTCGTGAATTTCAGCCTTTTGTTTTGGGATGAACTCGAGTTTCACTCTTACACTTTTTAATTTTTGCCTAAATGACACCATCTCCCTCTTTATCTTGCATCCAGCTCTTTTACTTCTCCCCTTGTGTCACTTAAGTCCAAAATCTTCCAAACTTGATGCATTTTGGTCATTTGAGCTAGGGGTGTAAACGAGCCGAGCCGAGCCCGAGCCTGGCAGGTTCGAGCTCGAGCTCGTGAAATTCGGGCTCGGCTCGAGCTCGGCTCGAGTTCGAACGAGCCCGAAAATTCAAGCTCGAGCTCGGCTCGAGACAGGCTCGAGCTCGGCTCGAAGGTTCGTGAAGCTCGAGCTCGTTAGGCTCGCGAGCTCGGCTAGGCTCGATTCGGCCCCAAACGAGCTCGCGAGCTCGAGCTCGTTAGGCTCGCGAGCTCGTTAGGCTCGCGAGCTCGTTAGGCTCGATTTGGCCCCAAACGAGCTCGTTAGGCTCGTGAGCTCGTTATGCTCATGAGCTCGTTAGGCTCGCGAGCTCGTTAAGGCTCGCGAACCTTACGAGCCGAACTCGTCGGGCTCGAGCTCGGCTCGTATATTATCCAAGCCTCGAAAACGGCTCGAGCCCGAGCTCGAGGCTCGAAAAAGCTCGGCTCGACAGGCTCGTTTGAGCTCGAGCTCGAGCCGAGCTCGAACGGGCTTGATTCGTTTAACAGCCCTAATTTGAGCCCCAAGCCAAACCTGCTAATAAAAATGCCTGCATGATTTAATCACAAAAAATGTATAAAGACCAACATTTATAATCATAATTAAGCATAAATGGTGGGGTAAAAAATATATAAATTATGTTTTCATCATTTTGATCCCACCAAGATGATCGACGAGAGGAGCCTAGTAGAGGAGAGCAATGATTGGATGCGATCACTTGGAGAGGGGACACACTAGGTTGAAACCCTAGCCGCCGAGATGGTTCTTTTTCCACAGCTCCCACTAATTAATCTATGTTATTCATCAACTGGTCCTCTTGGGTGCCAAAAAAGGTCCTCGTGTGCTGCTGGCGTGCTTCCCAAGATCGTCTCCCAACAATTCAGCAACTCCATCTTCGCAATGTTCCCACCCAGCAAGCAGGATGCTCTCGCTGTGACTTTCCGTTGGAAACTCTTGAGCACGTTATTATCAGTTGTCCTTTTGCTCTGGACGTTTGGAACAAGGTTCATTCGTGGTGTCATCTTGATCAATTCAACGGCTCCAGTATTGCTGATCTCCTTATCGATAGGAATGGTCCGATCAATTCAAGTCTCCAGAACAAAGGTTGGCAAGCTATCCGATACATCGTGATTTGGTCTATTTGGAAGGAGAGAAATGAGGCCGTTCATGCCAAATCGATCTCCTCAAGCATTCGAATCTTTGAGTCCATTCAATTCCTCTCTTTTCTTTGGATCTCTAATAGGAGTAATTCTAAGTATTTTTTTTGGTGTAATTGGGTGCTCCACCCTCTTGCTGCTATTAGCAACAGCAGCTAATTCCCTTGTAATCTTTAAGGTCTTCTCAATACCTTAGAGGGAATGCCTTTTATTTTTAATTCAATTGCCTTTCTCAAAAAAATCTATGTTATTCATGCTTCATTTTGATTGATTTTGTGCAGCCAGTTTGGTCTGTGTGCCGCTAATTTGAAAGTCATCTGATAATGAGATACTTCCTTGGATGGTATGTTTAGATACCATCTTGACTAAGATCATTTGCCGCTGACATGAGCGGAAGAACAAGCAGCAAATGCTCTAAGGAACCTAGCAGGGAGATTTTATGCTAGTATGTTTGATCCTTGGATGTCATTCTTTTTTTCTTTTTTTGAAAAAAAAAGGTGAAGCTTTCGAGCAAAAAGTTTGACCAAGAAGCACCAAATTGCCGCAACACAAGAATCAAAACACGTGATACCATCAACACCTAGATGTCACCTGAAAACATGAATAAGAGAGCACCGAGGAAACCTGCTAAATACCCAAAGGACACAACAACCAATCCATCCATGCTTTGATTAAAGAACAGCCCCTAGATAGTCTTGTGGAATAGCAATCTTGCCAGCATTTGCACAATTAATTTTCGAAATACTTGGTGCCAGGTTTCTGTAGGCCTATGCTTGTGTCATACTTGGTGCCAGCATTTGCACTTGAAGACTGTTGTTGAAGTAGACAGTGAGCCCAAAGAGCATGTGAAAAAGAGCAAACAAGGCATCACAAATCATTAGGTGCAATGAAAATTGTCGCTGATGGAGGATTGCAGGTCTTTAGAACAAGCCGATTAAAGTTGTAGCATACAGTAGCTTAATGCTTTTGTACCGTTAACATTGAAATTTGAATTAATTTATATGAGAAAATTGTACATATAACCTAAAACATTTGAATTAATTTATATGAGAAAAAATTGTGTATATCACCTAAAACAATTATACTAGAGTTTCTAAAAAAGTAGTGTACTAGTTGCTAATAATATGTGCTGAATTCTGATCCTTGACATCCATTCAGTTTGCACAATTCTAGGATGAAGGTCTAGAAAATTCATCTTTGTCGTTATTTGATACCTGACGCATGTGCATGTTTTTACTGCTGATTTATGTTGCAGAACTCTCTTGCTGAGGAATACCTGAAGTTTCTAAATACACAGCTGACAAGTTTCCTGCTGCAACTAAATTCTAAAGCTAAAGCTACTTTCATCTTAAATTTCTAGTCACAAGATGTCTGCTCTTGGTAGAGAGAATTTTCTAATAATGCAACTGTTGGTTGTGTATAAAGCTTGTGGCTGTGACCTTTCTGCAACCTAAAACATTCTCAAAAATATGTTTTTCAAACTTGATACAGAGAATTTAGAAATCAGATTTGAAATATTTATTATGTGAAGTGTTATTCTCAAAAAAAAAAGTAAAAAAAACAAATGTGGTTGTGCCTTGTAAGACAATCAGTTCTTAAGAGTATATGCTTAAGAAACTTAAGAGTACAAAACACTAATATATCATTTCCAAGGCTCACTATTTGGTTTTCAACCTAAGTCATTGAGTAATGTCTTGTAATGCTTCACTTCTAGTAGCTTTAGTATAGCCTTTCTAAGATTGGTTTTTTTGTTTTATTCATTAACAGCGGAGAGTTGAAAAAATTGAAGGTAATTCTCTATGAATCTGTCATAATGGATTTATTCTCTTCCCTCATAGAAGTACTCCAATATTTCTGGCCATAACCCTTTTCATGTTGAATAAGAGATTGGAGAGAAGAGAGACACCTACATTCTTGAACTTCGTGATGAATCTCCAGAACCATTCAAGAGTGTAAGCCTTGCAAAGCCTTCGATGTTTACATTATCTAATTCTAGAACTATTCTGAGATGGCACATAATATTCCGATCCTGGTTTATTTGCGTTATGGCTTAACTTGTTATGGCTTAACTTGCTGTTAGTATAAGTTCATAAGCACTTGTACTATTGCTGTTTACTGAAATATGAGTAATAAAGTAATAGTACAAGTGCCTATGAACTTATGCTAATAGCAAGTTAAGCCATAATGCAAATAAACTAGGATCGGAAAATTATGTACTATCTCAGCATAATTCTAGAATTAGATAATGTAAACATCGAAGGCTTTGCAAGGCTTACACTCTTGAATGGTTCTGGAAATTCATCACGAAGTTCAAGAATGTAGGTGTCTCTCTTCTCTCCAATCCCCTATTCAGCATGAAAAGGGTTATGGCCATAAATAATGAAGTACTTCAATGAGAGAAGAATATAAATCCATTATAACAAATTCATAGAGAATTACCTTCAATCTTAAACTCTCCCTTGTTAGTGAATAAAACAAGAATACCAATCTTAGAAAGGCTATGCCAAAGCTACTAAGAAGTGAAGCATTACAAAACATTACTGAATGACTCATGTTGAAAACCAGATAAGTTGCCTTGAAAATGATACATTAGTGTTCATATCTCAAGCATACAGTACTTTGTACGATAGTTTTCTGTTTTTTGAACATATATTCTTTAGAACTGATTGTCTTACACGGCACAACCACATGTGGCTGTTTTTTTGTTGTTTAGAATAACACTTCACATAATGAATATCTCAAATCTGATTTCAAAATTCTCGATATCAAGTTTAAAAAATATTTTTTGGAGAATGTTTTAGGTTGCAAGAAGGTCACAACCATAAGTTTCATACAGATCTAAAGGTTACATTATTAGGAAATTCTCTCTACCAAAAGCAAGAGCAGACATCTTGTAACTAGAAAAATAAGACCACATTTCATTAGGAACCCGTCTTTCAAAAGCTCAAATAACAAAGTTAGATTTGGTGCACTTCTTGGCAAAGCAAGCAGGGTTGGAGCTTCGAAGAACTAGCATAACAAGCAAGAAATTTTTTTTTTAAAAAAAGACCAACATCTTGTCATTAGAGAAAGCAAACAATCACTGACCTTCAGCTGCGCTTTTCGCTTTCACTGACATGACTCGCTGGGCTTTTTCAAAATCTGGTTGCAAGCTGGTTGCAGAGCAGAGATGGAACGGCGACGGTGAACTAAACAGGCAGGCAGCAGCCGTGTAGTTGAGAGCTACTGACGACTTCAAGATCTGGGGGGCTGTTAGAGTTAGGTTTTTTGAAACCAAATCAAAATGAATATCCCGGCCGGCGCGCAGGCAAACAGAGAGGGAGAGGGAGTTCGGGCGACATACGTACCTGTCGTCGGAACTGGCCGGCGAAATCGTAGAGATCGACGTACGGCCGCGGCTGGAGCAGATGAGCGTGGCGCAGAGAACGGAGATTGAGCTCGCTAGCCTTTTTGAACAATCCGGATCAGAGACTGACCTTAATAAATGTTTTTCTTCTGTAAGGCTGGCTGCTAGCTGTCAGGAGCTCTGACCAATAGCAAAAATGGAGAGCTGCTAACTCGGCGCAAGAAATGCGTGTGGTAAATTAGGGACTGAAATGCACAAACATAAAAAAAGCAAGGGGAAAAGATGATAATACCAAAGATCTGACGAATCAGACGCAGCAGCAGCCACCGGGTTTGTAGCGGGTCGCGGATCGTTGGAGTCGGGTCGCGGCCGAGAAGGTGTCTTCCGGCGGCGAAAACTTCATGGATGAGGCGTCAGACGGCGAGGAGCGGTTGGAAGCGGTGGCGCAGCGGATTGGGGCATGGAGCAGCTGGATTTGAGCGGCTATGAGTATTTTTGTGTGATACTATTGAGTAGTGAAAGTGATAAAAAGTTTGTAATTTTGGATTATTAAATGTGATATTTATATAAAAAAAAAAATTGGTGAGATATGATGATATAATAAAATCCTTCCTTATTTTTGTGAAAGTGGAACAAACCCATAAAATCATCATCCAGTTGTAAATAGTAATCGCAACTTTTGAGACTAGTGGGATGTGAGGGTGTATCCAATGGATTAAGGGATAGTCCGGTAAAACCGAATAATGATATTATATTTGTCTCCAATTAATTATACATATTTTTTTTATAAATATCCCTTAAAAAGTTTACATTTTTTTAATAAAAATTTCTTTCATTCAAAATTAGTAAATTATCCTTACTTTATCTTAACTTTTTCTATCTCATTTTTTGTACAATCTCAATTGAAGGATAATTATGATAAATTATATAAAATTTTACTTTAACAATCTTCGCATTACATAAAACTAGCTGGTATCCCCCTCCTACGGAACGGAGTAAAAATAATTAACGTCTATGTCTTGATACTATCGATGTATTCGTATAAATTCCTGAAAAGATAACTCGTATACTATTTTATTTAAGAATCGATAACCAAAAAGGTAAAACATTCGAGCTTATTACTGAATCTTCCTTTCTCTTTCTAATTTTTTTGTTATTTTGTTATTATTCTTTTTAGAATTTTAATTTTTTTCTTTTTTTCTTTTTAATTTTTTACATTCTCTTTTAATTGTTTGGGGTTTGTTCATCAATGATTCCGGGACATAGAAATTTCCAATATTCCATCAATTTTATTAGTTAATAATTACTACCTCCTAAGTTTGGGGGATGGAGTAAGTATTTCTCATTATTTTTTTTCTAATATTAGTTTGGGGATAATCTTTTTATGCCACTAAGTTTTGTATTTTTTTCATCTCAATCCCAAACATTTTCAAAATTATAATTTAAGTCTATCAAATGTTTTCATTTTCGACTGAAACCTCTTTTCTTATGTGCTAAATCTTTTAATCCCACTTTTTTAATTATTTTTTCACATCTACCTAAATATTCTATACCCTTAAAACATAAATCACTAAAAATTTGAGTAAAAGCAACTTCTCTTGTTTGCCTCTTTTAAATCCCTGAGTCATTAAGACTGAAAATCATAGAAGAAAATCACTATCAAGAAACATGGATGACTTCTATTAAGTTCATGAATGTGATTGATATATAATTAAATCTAAAAAAAATTTAATTTGTTAAAAATTAAGATGAAAATTTTTAAAGTCATGGAAGACCGAAACTTTATTAAAAGCAATTTATGTGTGCCATCTTCTTTTTAGTTACTTATGAAACTTGTAAATTATAAAAGAAATTATGTATTAGTGAAACAATGATAGAAAGTTTTAGTCATGAACATCCAGTCTAGTGGCTATGCTCATTGGACATGAAGTGGGGCTCTCGGGAACCGCTTATTCCATGCGCTACAAAGGTGCTTCATACCACTTCGAAGCACCTTGTAGCGCTAGGTGCCTAGTGAAGTACGTAGGCGCCGGCTCCTTTGGCGCTTCTTAAGGCGCCACAGACTCCCTTGAAGTACGTAATGTCGAGCCTCCACAACCCTCTTCCCTTTCCCCAAATATATAAAAAAAGGATAGAAAGTTTTAAATTTATAGATAATAGTAATAGACTTGAATATGATTATAAGCAATTTATGCATGCTCTTTGCTTTTTTAGTTGCTAATTATTACAAGATTTCGTTATAAATTTAACGTAATTTATCGTATTTTAAAAATATAATTATTACAATTAATAATACTCACAAATATAAATAAGGTTACTTTTACATATTAAAAATGATTTGAATACAAATAGTAATCCGAAAATTCCACAAATTGCGAGTTGGGCTTACCCCCCAATTTTGTTTTCACACCTAACATTGTCCAAACTCCCAACCGGCCTTAAACACTTAAACCCAAATTGTTAGACTAACCCCTAACCCAACTGAAACTCTAACCCATCTACCCTCATATAGATAACCTAGTGTCCAACCTTCTTACGTTTCTAACCCTAACCCGCTGCATCTCTCTCTCTCTCTCTCTCTCTCTCTCTCTTTGTGTGTGTGTAAAAGTTCAAACGTGTTCATACCGAATTCTAACTGTTCATCATGAGAAACCACCAAAATCGCCTCGTAGATGCATTTCCGTCAAGTGTCTACCGTGAAAAAATGTTTTCCGACGGCCTCCGATGGTGGCAAACATGCTTAACATTTTTTCATCATGATTTCTACTTTCTCTTTGTAAAAATTGTTCAAAGATTTATATTTCCAGTTATATCAAACATTATAGTGTGGAATATCTAGAATGAAGGCTTAGGATTGAGTTTGACACATGATTTTGTGGGTTATTTCGAATTTTCAAAGAGTTTAGATACGGTTTGTTGCAGATTCAATGCATTCGATATTATCTCTTGATTAAATTTATCATGTGGTTTAATAAATATTAAAAAAAATTACACGTGGTAGGTCCTCCGTCAGTATGTTCCTGTTTATATATTAATAGTAGATTCATCATGATTTCCGCTTTCTCTTTGTAAAAATTTGTTCAAAGATTTATATTTCCACTTAGATCAAACATTATATTGTGGAATATCTAGAATGTAAGTTTGAGATTGAGTTTGACACTTGATTTTGTGGGTTATTACGAATTTTTAGAGAGTTTAGATATAGTCTGTTGCAGATTCAATTTGTTCGGATATTATCTCTTGATGAAATTTATCATGTGGTTTTAATAAATATTAAAAAAATTTACACCTGGCATGTTTGCCGTCAGTATGTTCTTGTTTATATATTAATAGTAGATTCATCATGATTTCCGCTTTCTCTTTATAAACAATTATTCAAAGATTTATATTTCCATTTAGATCAAATATTATAATGTGGAATATCTAGAATGTAGGCTTGGGATCGAGTTTGACACCTGATTTTGTGGGTCATTTCAAATCTTTAGAGAGTTTAGATATAGTTTGTTGTTGATTCAATTTGTTCGGATATTATCTCTTGATTAAATTTATCATGTGGTTTTAATAAATATTAAAAATAATTTACACGTGGCATCTCCTCCTTCGGTATGTTCTGTTTATATATTAATAGTAGATAGTAGATTTACGTAAGATACGAAAGAACTATATAAGCCCATTAACTTACTAAATTAAATGTCCATAGGAAATTTGGGATCAAATCCCAAGTTCATAAAGAAATATTATGTTACCAACTTACCATTTTAAAAAAAACCTTGAGTTCAATTTCATTTATACGGATCGGGTAAAAGGAAATAAGTAAAGGAAATAAGTAGAGTTATCTAGGGTTTAAGTTTGAGATTAAATTTTTAAATTTTTAGGATAAGTTCTGTTGGAGATTTATTATAATCGAATAGTATATTTGTATAGGTCTCTCTATTTGTTATTATCTGCATTTTCGAAAAATTATGAAATTCAGTCATATATTTTTATAGGTCTCTTCATAAAAAAGATTTTGTTTGTTTTTAAAGAATTAAATGTATTTTACACGTGGCGGCTCCTCCTTCAGTATGAACCTGTTTATATATTAATAATAGATGTAAAATTAATTAAAAACGGAAAGGGTATTTAAACACGGGACATTTCAATACAATTTCCCGAAACATGTAAAATTTATTTTCACTATTCCCATGACAAGGGTCTGTCAACTCTATTCGCAGGGATACACCAACCATTCAATGACTGTTCAACCTCTGAAATTAAATTAATAAAAATTTCAATCACATGATATGATTTTTTCCATTGAATCTCTGAAAGGTTATAACAGGAGAAGCCATCATTAAGAATAAACAAAAAACTCAACTTTTCAAATTTCTAAAAGTCTTTTTTTTTTTGTATCGTTTCCTCTTATAAATTATCCATTCATTTTATAAAAGATCCTTTTTGTTCTCACTGAAGTTAGTCCACTAAACTTAAAGACATTGTAATGGCGTGCTTCAATCTAATTGAATGTAATGTGATGACAATTATAGCAATGTTTAATACTCCATCCATCTTAAGTGTATTGTCACAACATCAAAAAAATTGTCTAAAATGAAATAACATTTTTTCACTTTTGTTTTATTTTAGTCCACTTTTACCCTTGTAAAATGAGTCTATAGAGTGGGTTGGGAGGGGGCAAGAATGAGTTTGAGAGGGGGTAATGATGGAAGTTTATATAAAATAATTTAATAACCAAAGATAATCTTAATTTACACAAAAAAATTAAAAGTGACAACACACTTAGGACGGAGGAAGTATGGTTTAATGGCAGCACCGTTTCGGACGGAAACAAGCTGGCGATTTACTTAATTTATTTAGCAAATAAAAATAAAATATCAAATTTATTATAACGAGGCTTCTTTTCCGTTTCCATTTTTTCAGATATTTTTTCCCTATAAACACATATAGTTTTTAACGGACATAAAATTACCAGTGATTCAGTGAACATAGGAGAGATCACGCAGAAGATGAAGTAAATTTGTAGACTTGGTTTGATTGTAATCTTCGATATGATCACATCACTTGAAATTGCGTTTTCAATGGGTGTAAAGAGTTTGATATGCTGTCAATATACTAATCCCTAATTAAATTCGTTGTTTTCTACTAACGATGACCCATTTGTCTCCATTACGTACGTTACAAACATTGTACATGTATGATCAATTAGCATTGTTAATTAGGGAAAGTGATAACCTGTGATACTCCAAATAGGGGTGTTTGATCAACTAACATGTATGATCAATTGTCATCATTACCGAAGCTTCATATAACTGTTCACTTTGCGTGGAGGTCTTACATGTAAAAGAGAAGATAGATGAAGATGTTTTGATATTTCACTACAATAAATGTCAATATTGACAAAATTTATAATGTTACATCAACACTTCTACTATTATTAGTATATAGTTCTTCAATAACATTACAATGCATTTTTTCAATTAATTACATTCAATCCATCACTAATTAGGATATTTTCTATCGTTCCGTTGAATTTGGGTTGTGTTCTTTAACACAAAAAACCAATAACAAATAAAAAACAATTCAAATTTTCATCAATCTAAAAAACGTGTACTCTCACATTTTTCGCTTCAAAATTCAATTTGTTGTTACTTTTTTACCAAATATGCTACAAAGAACACAACCTTGATTTGCACAAAATTTAAAAAACTTTTCCAGCTGCACAGTCCGTGATTTTCTTTTTTTGATTTTCGAACATGGAATTAAATCATTATATCAGATTGACACTTTGTTAGACATTTCATTGATTTGGCCATTCCTCTTTTGAATGACTTTACATGCAATTAAAATAAATTAAAAGGGAATGTGATGTAACCAGAATACAGTGATGAGAATATTGTTTAGATAAAACTTTTAAAAAAAGTTTACAATCAAATTATCTCACTTTGTAAAAATCTGAAATTTACATATACTACAATTTATATATAAAAACATTACATTGAAGAATGCATACAACAAAGCGAATATTGCATATTCGACTCGCTGGAACAAAAAAGAACAAAGTTCATGCTCACGGCGAAACCGGTGGCAAGGGGCGGCAGAATTGAGCGAGGCTTTCCGGAGGTCGGGGAACGGCGTGGGTGTTCGACTTGCTTCGATTTGCACCGGTGTAGAAACCACCGGCGATTCAATTTTGGAAAACGAGGCTTCCAACCATCACGCCACCAAAACTCTCTGCTTATGTAGGGGCTGACAAAAGAGAAAAGATCAGAACAAATGGGGGGAGAGGTGGAGGCAGGGGCTGGGGGCAGGGGCAGGGGAATGGACTCTACAGTTGTGCAAACCTCTGGACAATAAGCCACCAGGTCTGATTATGTAATAATGGGCCTCTCTAACATTTAGCACAACTCAGACTTCTGTAATGCCAATGATGCTTAGTTTGTGCATCGTTTATGTTGTTTTTGTTGGTCTCTAAAACAACGTGTAGTTCATGTTTGTATGGATTATTTTGAGATATGATGATATCTTTAAATGGGTCGACTAATTCATACATTCAATAAGCATCAAATTACAGGTTCATAAGTAGAGTATTACAGGTCCATAAGCAGACTATTATAGGTTCACAAGCAATGCCATTACAGGTCCTACACGCATCAGATAACCTCACTAACATACAACATATCCATTAGCATACAAGTGAACAAAAGAACCCCACTGATAGCAATGCACATGCTTTATGTGCTTCCACCTAGATATTAGACACCTCTGTCTGATCAGTTGTTGCTCAAACTGCTCCTTCGCCTTCCTGCTCTCCAGGAGTTGCTTGCTCACCAACTGCAACTCACCTTCGACATGGGTTAATTGACATAGCAAATCACCTCTCTCATCCATACACTTGTAGTACTTTTGTTTGTACTCATCGTTCTCCTTCAGCGTTGCGTACAACAATGTCCTCAAGTGGGCAGGGGTTGGACCATCATGCCATTTGAAGAAACCGCAAAATGAACCTCTTATCTCTCTGCAATTAATGGCACTCATCATTGTGCACAACTCAGAGCATCACACTAACCTAACACTACACTCAAACTAACCTCATATTTGGCGCATCCATAGAATCTTCTACCCGTATTCGCCTCTTTCATAGCTACCTTCAATGGGACGGGTAGGCCGCATTTGCACCAAGGACCAATCCCAGGGGCGGATGACGAGTTGCTTGAAGTCGAGCCTCTCGACATTGTACAATAACGCCACAATCGACTGTCCCGAGATCACAATCGAAATAGCCGACCAACCTGAGATCGAAAGGGGAGGATGGTATGGTTGAATTCGAGAGAGAGAGAGAGAGAGAGAGAGAGAGAGAGAGAGAGAGAGATTCTGATATGAACCCTAATCTCCAAATCGTTTTTGGAAGGAAAAAGGGAAGGCTGAGAAGGGAACGTTTTTTTTAAGCTCGCCGAACACATCACTTGCCTCATCAGCAAAGCTGAGGGCAAAAGAGTAACTTCATACTCACCTGTTCATACGACGAGACTTGACGGAAAGGACTAGTATAGAACGCGTAATTTAAGAACATTACTATATTCAAACAATTACTTAAAGTATGATTACAATAAATCACAAATATAAAAAGAGAAACTCTGGATGGATTTTACTCGCACATTAAATACGCTAGTGGAGCACTCCATGAGTCATTTCCTGTTCCTCCTGCCAAATTACATAGTAGAGCTACCTAAAAATTTGTGCACACCTCAATGTTTCATAGAATTTGAAATGGAGGGAGTAATCAAATGACATTATTTGAAAATGAAAAGAAAAGATAGAAGATAGTTTTTTTTTTGGAAATTATGTAAATTTGAATAATTGTTTTGTTGTGATTGTTTTTTTTTTCTTTGTAGATCACACACTAAACCTACATATTGTGCACAAACCATCCCATGCATATTCATCAGATATTTGTGTCAAAAACACATCACCAAACACCTGCATCTCATCCGTAGTTCTCCAAACAACCAGCAATACCCTCATACTTTAAAAATCAAAGAAAAATGAAGTCTTTACCTCGATTTAAAATAAGATTTAGATCACACACTAAACCTACATACTGTGCACAAACCATCCCATGCATATTCATCAGATATTTGTGTCAAAAACACATCACCAAACACCTGCATCTCATCCGTAGTTCTCCAAACAACCAGCAATACCCTCATACTTTAAAAATCAAAGAAAAATGAAGTCTTTACCTCGATTTAAAATAAGATTTAAGGGGGGGAAAATCTTCAGTGCTTCAAATTGGAAGACCTCCGAACTTCGGAATTCAGTCGTGTTCAAAGTAGAATAACTATGAATCTCACATGATCGACGACCCGTGAAGATTCAAATGAGAATATGATGAAAACATACACAAATGAGGACTCAAGACAGCTCACCTCGCAGCCAGATAGGATTTGATTCTTGAAATTTCATGCAATTGACGAGAAGCCATAATTTTCCTCGATAATAAATCAACTGATTTCAACACATCTACAACAAACATTACATCCCATTAGAAGGCATGGGAAAATCTGCAACAGAAGTTTCTACCTTGGGCCTCTTCTACCCCTGCCAAAGCCCCCCCTACCTCCGCCTCTCCCTCTCCCTCTCCCTCTCCCTCTCCCTCTCCCTCGGCCACCAGACCATGATCTATCGGGCTTCAGCTTTAGTGACTGGATTCCACGTCTCTTCCCACGTGATGCTTCATCTTCATCTTCATCTTCATCTTCATCATTTTTCCCTCTACTTTTCCCCCTACCTTTATGGAAGAAAGAAAGCTCTCGTGATCCTCCAGGCCCGAACTTCACCTTATACGCCATACCTGACACCTGATTACTTTGTTCAAGTGCTTTAACTCTTTCCTCCAAGGGAAGAGATTCCTCCTTCGCAAGCGACACACTCTTAAAATAAGCTTCTGCATGCCGCTCATCTTTAACTTCGAACAACCTGAACAATTATAATGTCACAGCCATTACAGCACTCTTAAGGTAGCATGGCTGAAGGTAAAACTTGCAAAATGTATTATATCGTACCTTGGGCCTTTTGATCTATTCCTCTTTGTACTCCTGTCATCATTAGACAAACCTTCAGATGATTCTGATGCTGAGTCAGAATCAGCAGAGACCTGGTCGTCGGTATCAGGAACTTCCTCAAAATGCTCCTTAAGCAAACTTTGTTGCTTATTGGCATCCATGGGATGCAAGGCAAGATACTCTTTGGAAGTCCTATCAATTTGAAAGTCCTGGGAACAAAAAAGATGTGAGGAAGTAAGCTTCATGTCTTGCAAACAAGTTTCATTTACTAGCCCGGTTCCCATGAAGATATTCACAGTACAGTTTACTGGTAAAGATTCAAAACTGACTTAACTACTTTCCTTTATACATGGAGAACTCCTTTTCAAATCTTAAAAGTTATAACAAGATAAAAGCAATTCTATGGGAAAAAATCATAGCAAACATCACGTGCATAGAACGAAAATAACTTGTACAAAACACAGGCCACATGAGAACTCTGAGCATCAATCCTTCTGAATTCCAATCCCTAACATGTGCTGTCCAGAAAATCCCCTAAAGGAAGATAAATATGTTATTCTAACTCCATTATAACCTTCGAACCTCAGCATTGACAACCTAAATCATAGTCAATTCTCACTGACTTCCACTAATTCTGTTCTTGTAGGTAATCTAGAAACGATAACAGAAATTAAAGCAAAGAGGTACATGAGTTCATGAAAATGAGAGTAATGTTCTGCTGATAACATCTACCATAATATGGGGAAACAGTACATATATACCAATCCCTCCGTTTGCTTATGGCTTTTGAAGAAAGAACCTGAGCAAAAATTCAGACAAAGCAAACAAAAACGGAAATCCACTGGGACACATGAGAGTTACAGCCGTACAAGGGGCATTTGCGAAAACAGAAAGCGACCCACATCTACAATTAGGATATCTTGAAGAGCAATGGAGTAAAGCATCAAATGCAAAACATGTAAAAGCAAAGTTGAAGGAAGCACCTCTTTCTGAAACAATGAGGCAAACCGTTCATCCTCGAAGATATCCTCACTGAGAACAGCTTTTTTCTTCTTTGATTTTTTCTTAGTCTCTTGACCCTCCATTTCTTTCCTTTCCTCTTCACCTTCTCCATTTTGGACTATACTTTGAGCAAGTTCTTGATTTACCTTGACTTTGGGCAATTTTCTCACCATCTGATTAAAAGAAATACTCATGTCATTGTAGCAATTTTGAAATCCAACTAGAAACTACAATTATACACGGAAAATCATGTTTGGTCCGATGTTGTTAAAAGCGCGCTTAAAGCGTGAAGCGATGAGTTTTGGGTCTCTAGGGCTTTTTTGTGGTGAAGCTGAGAGACTTTACTTAAGCGCTAAGTAAGCGCTTGAAGCGCTCGCTTCAGTTGCTGAGTAAAAGCGCCGCTCAAGAAAAAAATGAAGGGCCAGCCCAGTTTTTACTTTTTTTTAATGGGCCAGCCGAAAAGTTAAAAACCCATTTAATACTTGTGGCTTCCCTGGGTTAATTTATTATTTTTAACGTTAAAATTAAGTCATACTTGCGGCTAGAAAGAAAAAAAATAGAGAAGGCAGACAGTCACAATCGCGCAAGCTTCTTCAAGACTCCAACACAGTCAAGCAAGGTCTTCAATTCCTGAACGTAAGCTTCATCATCCACTCTTCAGTCAATCTAGCAGTACAACAAGGTATTTCTTTTTTCATTCTCTCTTCTCTATTCGAAAATCCAGTAACAGACTTACCACTGGTGGTTCAAGTTCTCAATCACAAACATTTATGGAAGAAGAAGAAGAAGAGGAGGAGGAGGAGGAGGAGGAGGAGGAGGAGGAAGATGATGAGGGATATGAGTCTGATTTTGGTGATGCTGAAGATGATAACCTTTTTGATGATGAGTGATACTTTGGTTGACTTGTGATGAGACTTGAAACATTAGTATTATGGAGTTTTTGGAGTCAACTTTAGAACTTGGAATTGTGTTCTTAAACTTTTAATCTTATATAATCTACAGACTACTCTATAATTTCTAGTTTTTTGAGGTTTCTTTAGCTACTCTATACTTCTATCTAATTATTACTCCTATATAGCGAGCTTTACTTCATTAAAGCCCACGCTTTCGCTTTACATTTTCAGCTTTTGCGCTTGGGACCCTTGGCACTTAGGTGCGCTTTGCGCTTTTAAAAACACTGGTTTGGTCCAAATAAAAGAGTTCTGGAGCACAGACAATACCCCAATACACTAGTGTGATAAACCAAAAGACTGAAGATCCTCTTGACAGGATGGAAAATAAAAAGAACAAGAGCATGACTTCATAGCCATCCGATCACATCGTCAGAAAATTAAAGCAACTTGCAGACGCAGAAGTGTAAAAGATAACTTAGGGTTGAGGGTAAACAGCTACAGCCTTGAAACAGCAAAAGTATGAACAGTCTAATTTGTTAGCCACACATGCAACCCTTTGTGTAAAGCTTATCATCAACCATTACAAACTAACATTTATACTGGGACTACAAGATAATAATAATAATAATAATAATAATAAAATGGAGAACAATCTAACTAGAAACCCTAATTAACTCATGAAAGGAAACACACTTTTCCCAAGAAGGAGACCTCCAGAAATCATCAATTGATAGTGTAACTTACATAAAACCCTGAAATAATTCTTGAACTATGAAAATAAAGTACCCTAAAAATAATCAAGACTGCATAAAACTTTTTAGGTTATATTTGTTTAGTACTTGAATATCTACATTAATCTACATACCCTTTTCTCTCTGTTTTTTGGGCTATACTACTATTCCTGATGATTTTTTTGCGATAATTCGGAAAAGTCCAACTCACACATCTCACTCCTTTTAAACCTGACCAAATAATTCTTATCTAACTCAATGAACGAGTCAAATGTTTTTCTTTTCAGGCTAGGGAGTAGGGACATAAGCATGACATAAATATTTAAGCACATACAAAATTACATCCCAGCAGTGCCCACATTTGCTAATGTCTCCAAAACAGGAACGACTTCAATCAAAATAAAATGGAAGGGGCATAAATACTAACCGTTATACGAGATCCAAACATTTTGTCCATTTTTTCTTGTTTTTGCTTCTCTTTGTACTCCTCATATGCAAAAGGATCTGCCATTGCTACAGCCTGCATAACAGCACAAGTAAGATCACTACACAAAAGATGAAACACCTTACTACGATGGTAGACTACCACCGTGAAAGAATTAAGCAAAACCAAAACAAAATGAACAGGACTATAGAAAGTGAAATATGTTTACTCTTCACAAAATATACTTTAGTGCCTTAACAAAATCAATGAAAAGGTCTCACAAGAGATTTATGCTGGATAAAAGTGTAGAAACAATTGAAACTTAAACTTCCTGTGTGCATGCCAACCTCACCGTGGACCCAGATCAGAAACACAGTTGTCTTTTGCAATAATATTCTTAAGAAATCATATTCTGAAGGCCATTTTTTATCACCTTACACAACCATCAAGACATTTATGCTCCAAATTATTCTCTGATATCCTGTATTTCAGATATATGGAGGAACATGCACCCATTTTATAAACGGAAAAAAAAGATACAACATTATTGTAGTTGCGTTAAGCAACTTGAGCATAAGACTTAGTATACTAACTTCAGTCTAAGAGCAGCCATCTGACTTCTATACAGATCATAGCTAAATCAAGGAAACTGGACAAGTTACCTTTTTGTACAATCGATAGTCGACGAAGAATCCATGCATGTAGGCTCGTAAAACATTGGTGCCAATCAAACTAGTCATGTTCAATCTCTCAAGTTCTTCTTTCGTCAAAAACTTGTAATTATCATATATGCTTGTTTGTCCACCCTCTTCCAGCTCTTCCTAAAAAAAATAACTTTACCTTAATTCCTCCCATGGTGTTATAACTGAAGCAAACATAAGTGAGATGAAAGCTTGTAACAAATAATCAGATGAGGCCACAGACTGATGACGAACCGTTAGACCTTCCAGACTTGCACACCACTTAGGAACAGGCCCCAAAGCAGGTAAATAGTAAGCTGGAATTTGGCTGCTATCTAGAGCCAGTAGCATCAGCCCACTACCATTGAACACACAAATGTCATTAATAGTCCCAGCTGTTGGCTCAATGCTGGTCATGGCTTCTCCCTTTCAGAGAAAAGATTAACAATTTAGAAGATTATATTGCTGCATCAATTGCATTCCAACATGAAATCATTGAGTATACTAGACCATAAGGCGCACACACATATGCCCAACACAAAGCTGAAACAGTGAAACTTAACTCTGCCTGGTATTAGGAAACATTCATTAGATTCATCACAGGCAGGATAGCAGTGGCCTGTGATCAGTTACATTAAGCCTAGGGAACATTGGCTACATACCAAGATACCAACAGATGAAGACAACTTCTCTGTAATTAGAAAGCATTCAGTTATGGAACTCCTGAAATTCTACGAGAACGACATTTAAATAAAATCCAGAAAGCAGTTCTCCTTAATTTTTTGGCACGAAAAAGATAAATACTTATGATGGAAAGAATCCAAACAATCATGTGTTCGGTTGGACAAGTAAATTATAATTTCTAGGATTCTGAAAATAAAATAAAATTATTTTGATTTACAACTTTTTGACGTTAACTTTCCCAGAGTTTTTAGAGGAGAATGATCGTTTGACTTCTTCTATGCACAACCATTTCGATGCATTTTCTTATTTAAAAAAAATAAAGGTTACTTTATTTATTACCACTAGGATTACTTTACGAGATTCTCATCCGAAGATTTTTTTAACCAAATGTCCCCTTACTGTAAATCATCTTGACAAATAAAAAAAAAAGTTGAAAAAGCTGATCCAGATGCATGATTCCAGACTTCACATAACCAAGACCCCACATCAGATTATTTTACAGTAACCCAAATCCTCCCTGAAGTTCTTCCACAATTTCTAAGACTTATTGTGCCATAACTTGAGATTGTATAAACAGCCCTATCACACAGCAAACTAAAAGAAGATGTTCAGGCTTGAATAGATTCAGGTTGCAAGGCAAGCTGTAGATGTAATTTAATACAGTTTTGCAAATGTATGGCAGTTTCACAATTTAAGCATAACAGGGTGTCACTTTTCTGCAAGTAGGTTTAAATTGCCTCTAGATAGAAATGACCTCAATCAGAAAAGTTGTAAGCTAAAACCATATATGAAGAACTCATCATATGCTCTTAACCAAATTTAGTTTCAGCTATGTTTATTTTCCAAGAAGCAAAAGTGGTCATCAATGCACCTATATGCACCTATATAGCATACAAAAACCCATCTATAACATAACATGCACTGGATGAATAAGTGGCAAACATAGAAGTTAATATCAAAACCACTATAAGTTACATCAATGCAGTCATCTGAAAATGTGTTTCAAGCATCACATACATTAATTCCCTCATGTTATTAGTCTTTCCTTAACGACACATCAGAGAAAATCACTCTCTACGGTGGTATTGATCATAACGAACTGCAACATGGAGAGCTAAAGAGATCCTCACCGTCTCAGGATCCCATATTTTAACAGCATGACAATCTGTTGTGATTAGTTTAGGACGATCAAGGTTAAGAGTGTTGTGCCACTTGATGTCCAATATTGGGCAGCCATACCTACAGAACAAAGATCCAATTTAACTAAACAAGTACAAGAGAAACAAAGAAAACAATATGACCATCATGAACAACAAAACAGAAACAATGGCCATGCGATGACTTACATGTGATCCTTAACTCTTAAAGGGCGTGATGAACGCAAATCATAGAGAAACACCTGCATACAGAAATAAGGGGATCAAAACAATTTCGACACACGGCAATTCCAAGAACTTCTTCTAACCTCAACAGCTTTTCCTAACCCCCCACCCGAGGTTTTTAAAAGCGCGAAGCGCACTACAGCGCTGAGGGGTCCGAAGCGCAAAGCGTGAAGCGCAATGCGAAAGCGCGGGCTTTAGTGATGTAAAGCCCCACTTAGTACAAATAGCATTAAAAATGTGACATTGAAAACTTTTAGGGCTACTTTGTCCAAATTGTTTAAGGGTTCTTAATAGTTTACCTTTACCAAATACCTGATGAGTTAGCTCATCACCTACAAAATATACTCGTATTTTTTTTATTTTTTCTATAAAAAAAACCAATTGAGAATCACCAGGAACAAAGATCCATATTACCGGCGACGCATCAAGTTCCACCTCTTCCCAATTGATTCGTGCGATGGGTGAATGAATCGCCCACCGCATCTCGACACAACCACCGCATCTCCAAATCGGCGACATCCACAGTCGAATCAGCGCCCACAGTCGTAAAGAATCGCCGGACTTAACAAAAAGCCCAGGCAAGAAGATGGCTCAACAACGGACTCGTGCTGATCCGGAAGGCACTGAATCGGGTGATAAGGGGGAAAGGTCGGCGATTTTGGCTGAAGACCACGCTTCACGCCTCATGAGACGCACAACGCTTCAACGCTTCTTACGCGCTTCTTGCAGGTGGCGTCGCCTCGAAGGCAATAAGCGCTGAAGGTCTGGGGCTCAACGCTCTAAGGCGCGCTTTTGATAACCTTGCCCCCACCCCCCACCTTCCCTTTAGAGATCTTGTTTCGCCCATGTCTCCATTCAACTTATTCTTGACAGTGGCTAACAATATGCATTCCTTCAGAAATCAATCATGTGTTTGAACCCCAGCTCAGATCAATCATTCAAAAAATTTCTAACTTTCAGAAAATCTGAACTAATATACATTCCTTCCAATGGTTAGCATCTATAACCCAAAAATGGTGGCTAACATTAAAACATCATACTAGAGGGTAATAAAGTAAATTTTCATATAAAACAAAAGTAACTTTTTTGAGGTGGAAGGGAAGTGAGGGTAATAAAGTGATATTGGTGTGAAAAAAAAATCCTAAAAAGGAAACTTACCTATTTTTTTGGGACAGACCAAAAAGGAGAACGTATCTATTTTGTTGGGACGGAGGGAGTATTATGTAGATAAATATAAATTCTTTTAAAAGTCAACTGATCGGTCATGTTAGAGATATTGAGATATTGAGATTGATTTGGGGAAGAATAAAGTAAATCAAAGGTAGCATGACTGAAAGAGTTGACCAAAATGATACTTAGTACTCACACATGACACTCATACACCTTGGTTGGTCACTTTCTATCATACACTTTGCATTACTTCTCTTGCACACTTACAACAGCCAACCCCATCAAATATTTTTACTACTGGTCAGTCACCAAGTATTTCTTCCTTTCAGAATGTTGGTGGCCTGCCAAAAATAGCTCCACAGGTCTAGAATGGGCCACCGGCTCCTGTTCCATGATACTAGATATTGATCTTCTAGCCTCCTCTTCATACATGTTGACTTTTATAAGTCATTCCATTAATACTACACAAACTTCAACTCTACGAAATTCTAATTATTTCTTTTTGAAGGGCATAACTGGAAAAGTCTTAGCAATTCCTCTTCACACAAGTGCTGAATGCAACTGTTACAATCAATAAGGGGCAAATTAAATACTCCTTCCGTCCCCAAATAATCTACACTTTGTTTTTGCTGTTATACAATATTTAATCTATGATTTCTTTTCATAAATGTTTAGACATTTAAAGTTAATAATTTATACGCATATCATAATTTGAAGTATAAACTTTCGAGTACTATTTAGCATAACAAATAAAATCATTCTATTCAGCATCCTCACTGTACTTCCAATCA
This sequence comes from Stellera chamaejasme, assembly GCA_024586325.1. NCBI lineage: Eukaryota > Viridiplantae > Streptophyta > Magnoliopsida > Malvales > Thymelaeaceae > Stellera > Stellera chamaejasme. The sequence goes on from CM044979.1 coordinate 50,920,986, forward strand.
CAGCTTACCTCCCTGTTACCCTATTTTCTGACATGGTGGAGCTTAGATCCTCAAACTAATTTCTCCTCTAATGCCTCTCCATTAAAAGGTTTTTTTAACTCCCAAAAGGAAATCAGAAATCAAAGGAAAGATCAGAAACTTGAGGTGAAACTTCGTAAGACCTTTTGTTGCCATTGACCATATAAAATCCATTGTCAGCTCCAATACAGTAGGTGGAATTAACAACTCCACATAAAGGTTGATAAACAGACATCTTCCGTTATCTCTCCACAAACTACATTTATTCAACCAAGAAACATCACGGGCTTCTCTTATTCTTGAAGACAGGTCACTAATCGCAACTACTAGTAACAAACGGTTAATATTTAATATTTAATTTATTATTATTTTTGTTTGGGGGGTGGGGGTTGTGGGTTGCAAGAGTACAAAAATCATTTCAGTAGCTTCTCACTGATTTCCCATCATTCCTCCACATCACTCTCTGAAGGATTAGTTAGAATGCCTTTCCAAAATCTGTTAGAGCATCTCCAACAGCCTCCCTATTTTTTTAATATGCTCACATTTGGAGAATTATGAGCATTTTTTTTGTCCAACAGCTTCCCCATCTCACCTCCAAGGGAAACAAATGGGGAGCCTTCCCCAAATTTGGAGCATTCTCCAAATTTTGGAGAGCCTCCCCAAATCTACTTTTTTTAAACCTCTTTCCTCTCTCCTCTTTTTTGCCTACTTGTGATTGGTTTAAACATCTCTCATCTTTCCAAATAATTAATTAATTATTATTCAAATATGTAGAATATTTTATTCTTGTAATAAATGCATAGTTCTTAAAAATGGGGAAGCTGTTGGAGTTGAAGCACATTTTTTTTTGGAGAATATGACTTTTGCTTCCCTATTTTGGAGAAACTTTTGGGGGAGTTGTTGAAGATGCTCTTACAAGTCCACATTGCTCTCTCTACTCTTTTTCTTGCCTTCTTTTTTGACAAGTTATGTAACTTTATTCTCAATATTGACTTTTATTTTTTGAGAAAATTTCACACTTAATTGAAACATTTGCAATGAATGCATAAACATGAGAAGAAAAAATGTCAACACCTTTGCAATTAATAAAAATTAAATCAAATGCGAGAAGGATACCTTTCCTGCATTGCTTCCAACTCCCATAACGTATCCCCCATTATCATCAAATTCTATGGCAGTGACCTCCTACACATACAACAAGATCAATACAGGGATCAGGGCTTCTTGCAATAGAAAATGGAAAATTACCAAAGGGTAGAAAGGTAAATCAATTCATGTCATAAACGTATATCGTGGTTCAAACAAAAAAAGTAAAAATTTTCACTTGCATGCAGGGTTAATAATGGAGATCATGGTTCACGGTTACCACCATTTCTCACCTCAATGTAAATTGCCTCACAACTTAATCCATCTCACTTACTAAAAACAGCAGACCAAAAGATAATGATGGTAGACCTAACAGAGATAGAAAAGAAGCTATACCAACAGCAATAATGACCGAGTCTTAAACCCCAATTACTTGAGTCAGCTAAATGAATCATGTGTCTCCATTGTGCTGTCAACACACACACACACACATATATAATATAATACTATATTCTAACACTAAGAAAAGAACCAAGATTCACTAGCAAAATGATATCCACAAGCAAGAGTAAAACTACCTCATCTATATCATTAGCATGTGAAACAACATTGATTCTGCCAACAGAAGATTTTGTTCTCATGTCAAAGCATTCAACAGCACCATCATCGCCGCCACAAGCAACCAGTCCATGGAGCTTACTGAAATCACACAGTGTAACAATTGGACTATTTTTTTGAGCCTCAGCAATATAAGGCAAGCATCAAAATTTGGATCAAACCAAAGACTGCTAAACAGGAGAAGGATTCAACAACCTTCTGGCGACTACATTCAGTGCAGGGGATTGTGTGTTGAGAGAGGAGAGAAACCTTCCCTGTAAGACATCAATAAATTGAGTGCAGTTTAATCCGAATAAAAACACGCATCAAATATATAGCAACATTAAAACATCAAACTGCACTCAATGAATGAAGAGCATCACAAAACTTTCTTTCTTCACTTTCCCAAACAGCGCAAACACGGCAGAGCTAAGAGTGATGGTTGTTATTTGTGTAATTATGCTAAAATAAAAGAAGATATTCATCTGTTGTAAGATAGATTTCCGCTGCAAAGAAAGTTACTCGTATATGGCAACTGTACCAGTGCAATAATTTAACAACTAATCAAATTTCCCACGAAGATCATTATCAAACAACATACTACTATCAACAATTGGATCAGAGGGAGTGGGGCAGCTTAGTGAGTCAATTACTCCCTCCATCCCCGTTTAATTGATAATCTACTTACTGAGAAATCCCTAAATAATTGTTACGTTTCATTTACCATAGTATCCTTATTTCAATTCTCTTTACATCAATCCAGCACAACTTCCATTAATTTTTTTACACAATCTTTAGTCTAAAATTTTTAATATATTTTTCTACACAATATTTTACACCTAAATTTTTGTAATCAATCAAACGTGACAATTAAATAGGGACAAAGGGAGTAACTTTAGGTCAAATTTACACATAAATCATTTAGTGGATTAAAGCCGCATCAGAATCCTATATACTCCACAGGTATGAAAAAGATAGATTCCATACAATGAAATGTGATAAAAGAACAGATTGGTACGCAATGCATGCAATATCTCAATTACTGCAGCTTTCCTGACTAAATGTGTGTCCCACTCTCAAGCAACCAAGCCATTTAACAATGTACTAGTAATAATATGCATCCCCTTCTTCTAGAGAAATACACTAAACAATTGGACCATGAGGTTTTGCAGACTTATAGGAGTATTTTCCAAATAATTATAGATAATTAGTATATACGAAGTTAGGAACTATAGTACATCTAAACTAATTTTTTGAAGAAACTTGGTCTTCCAAAAAATTCTATATAGAGGGAAAGTTGACGCCTGCGGGACCATATAAGAACAGAAGACTCAGCTGAGAAGAAAACTCATGAAAGCTGTAGAATCATCTAAAATGTGACCATGTTTTAGAATAAAATAAAGTAATGTGAATCCTTAATGTGATCAAGGTTGTACCTGTTCCAGGTTAATCCTGTACAGATCTGAGCATGATGCAGCACATAATAGGTCACATGACCAGCAATCATATGCAATATCTCTTCCCATTCTGTTGATGAGATTAAAAACAAATCGACCATCATAAGGAAACAAAATATCACTATTCAAAGCTCAAGCATCTCAAATGAAATGCATTGGAATGGTCATCACCAAGATCTATGCAAACATGCACATGCACACATCAGAGGACACACTTCAAATTATTAGAAAAAACAGAAGTAGACATAGGGTGTATTCATCACCACATACCATGACTAAAAAGCTTAACATTAAATTTCCCTCCATCCTTTCTCTCTACTATTTCACTCCACTTTTCAAAAACTTGAAACAATTTCTCAAAATTTCTCAAAAAAACACAAAATTAATTTACAATATCAGAGGGGAAATAATAGAAAACACTAGTTCAGACAGGCCAAAGAATCGTTTAAGATGATACAAATATGTGCTATTCCCTGTTTTTGCTTTACCAAGTACGCCTAAAGAATATTCTGTCCCACTGTATTTCCCTTTTTTAGTACACAGTTTAAAACAAGCACCATAAGACTACAAAATTTGCTCCTCTAACGGTAAAACGTGTCAGATATTTAGACTTGCTATAATTTATAGTTGCAAGAGTTCAAGAGGTGGCTGTGGCTGTTGATCGGGGGGTCACATTGTGAATCTCATTATTGAACATATGAGCATATGATGTTCCTGTCAGTCTGCATGTTTCACTCATACAAACCATCTTAACCATTTAGCAGAATGCCAAACATGCAGTAACTATTGCATGTTATAATAACTGTGCGACAACTGCAACAGAGAGGAGCAAAAAATAATTGGATTGAAGAAAAAAACCTTGGAATACGTAAACTGTAGTGTTTTCCGTATTTTGCATGTAAATTTATAGAGCGATCAGCACATAAGAATGCTAGTTTTGAGTAGTCATCAGATAGCACCTGTCACAAACCGAAATAAAGAACAGCCAGTTGTCAGAAATAAAACAGCATAAAATATTTAGATTAAAGACTATCCCTCCATTTAAAGTATATAAATTATTCTCTCAATATAGAGATAACAAACCCAAACTTGTTCAATTTGGTAATCTTTTTAGATTGAAAACGACTGTGAAACAAATATCAGCAATTATACTCATTAAACCTTTTTTTTATAGGAGCACTTCATTATCTCTTTATAACGCATTATATATGTATATATACTGTTTTCATTTTCGTTTCACTTTATTTTCTAATTGAAGCCTTTGCATCAACATGTTTATTCACTATCTGTTACTGAAGAAATAATTGGCAAATGATAAACAAGATGCAGCCAAAATGATGCACAATAAAGTTAAGATATTTAGAAGATTTCTTGAAGTCATTCTATAATGGAATGACTTCTAGAAAGATATCAATCTTCATATGATAACTGTGAAATCCAACAAAGAAATACGAGAACTAAACTTTATTATATTGCTCTTCATCTTCCCAGCTACTGTATTTACCAGAAAACTAATAAACTGAATGCGGCACAAGTAAAAATAACTAGAGAGAAGTTACCTCAAAATCAACTATTTCGGCATCGAGATGCCTTTCAAACTTCATAGAAAATTCCCTGAGCTCATAAACTTTGACTTGCGGAGGATATATACCTGAAATATAACAGAAACAAACAATAAGTACTCAGTGAATATTGAAATGCAAATGGGAAAAAACCAAGAAATCGAACCACTTAGAATCCGCCAAACCTGCAGCAACAAAGAACTCGCCGTCTTGGGTGAGCTTGATTTTGGTGGTTGCAGTCTCAAACCTCAAGTCCTGAATCAACTCCACGCTCTCGCGATAACCTGGAACAAAAACTCGAAAGGTTGAAACAACAGCGAAAACAATGAGCTGAAACGCAGTAAATTAGAGACGAGTAAACAAAAATAAATGTATACTTTTGTCTTTGCGCAGAGCTCTCCTCTTCTTAGGATTGAGCCAGGACGCGACGGAGCGTTGCTGAGAAGAGATAGTATATATTTTGACACCGTTAATTGACATAGATTTCATCTTTCCTCCATGAGACGCCATGTCTCTGTTTGTTTGTTTCCTTAAAAATTTCCCGGAGATGTTAAGCAACCGTCTTCCGCCGCGCGCAGAAGGAAGATGATAGTCGGAGAGGGAAAGGGGGAGGTAGAGAGGGAAAGTCTAAGTGAGCCGAGGGTTTAGGGGTTTTGAGAAGTGCTACTTTAGCTTCGACCACCAAATTCGAATACGTGACCTATTTAGCCACTAGTGCGAATGAAAACGTTTAAACAGCTTAATTTAATGACTTAAATTTAATTTAATAATAATATTTTTGTATTTTTCCTAAAATTTGATAAATATACATTAAAAAATAAAATATCATGTATTTAATTAATTTTTTAAATAAATTATTCATTTTGGCACACAAAAACCAAATAAGACATAAACTATATCAAATGAATCTCCATGAATCCCAAGTATGACTTTGGATTGAAAGCATTTCAAATTTATACTCTATTTGACCTCATTTAAAAGTTGTTTGGTTAATGATGATATTTAAGGATCATGCGGTTGAATGAGAACTAATAGGGGGTGTCAAAGTTCATGTTTTGGAGGTGAGTCACAGCGGTTTCTCACCTCCAAAATTCATGGTGAGAAATTGCGAAATTCGGACTTCCGAAATTCACCTTCGAAGTGATTTTGTCAAACTCACCGTGATTTTCGTTCGTTCAACAAGCATCTCCCTCCGGACGATCTCTCCAGCTGCATTACCTCCCCGGCTGACTGCTTCTCGGCGGCGCGAAGCAAAGAGGCGGGTTGCTTTTTCCGACGGCGGTGCAGAGAGGCATCTCCCTCCGGACGACCTCTCCAGCTGCTTTACCTCTCCGCCGATCGCTTCTCGCGGCGGCGAAGAGGCGGGTTGCTTTTTCCGACGGCGGCGGAGCAGAGAGGTAGGAGGCTGCTTGACGGCGGCGGAGCAGAGAGGTGGCTGACCGTTTTTTTAATTTGAATGTGAAAATCGCTTTAAGTTTGAGGGATCTCCTCTCCAATTTAGTTTCTCACGTGAATAGAAATGAAAATTCACCCAGAATTTTTTTTTTCACATGTTAGGATTGAACCCCCCTAATGTTAGGACACATTATTCTATCTTATACATGATGATGGAATTGGAATGGTAAAGTATACGTATAGTCTCTTAGCTTTAATGTGTGTCCTATTTTCATCATGTTTTAAGAATTCGTCTCAGATTCATCCCTTAGCTTTAATATTTGTCCTAAACCGGTCATTCTGTTATATTTTCCGTTAGATTTTCCGTTATCTACGTTGTTTTTACGTAATTATCTCTTCTATATTAGCCTATTTACATTTTTAATTGAAATCTGATCATTGAACTTTTAATAAAAGTTCCCTTTAAACCCTCACTTTTAACTTTCTCCTAACTTTTAAAGCTCTGTTGCACCTGCCTCATCATCATCATCATCATTAACTTCATCGGCCTTCCTGACCAGTTCCTCCATGGCCACCGCCGTCTCCACCTCCAACCTTACCTTGTTCAGTAAAAAACCAGCAGGAGCAGGTCCATATCACTGCCATCATTGTCGGCCACCCGCCGGTGATGGTTTTGCAGTGAGGTAGAGGAGGAGCACGAAAAATCAGCATTTGGAACCGAATCTGACGAGTCCTCGCCTCCCGCTGCTGTAATTCGAGTCTAACCTTCGCCAGTGGTTGCTATCTCCCACCCAAATCAGACCTTTTCCCACTCATTCCTCTTGCTCACGATCAGAACCAGAAAGAATTGAGCTCGGGCCCTTTCAATTCCCAAAATTGCTTTCGTCGTTCCCAGTTCGTCGCCCTCCTGCGCTAGAATCACCATCAAATCTTCCCTAAACTCCATTTAACCATCTAAATCGAAATTCTCCAAGACCTCCTGCTCCAAAAATTCCTCTACCTCCAACGTTCCCTAAAACCGTCTCTTCCTTACTTGCTCCAGAACCCGCTCTCGCTATCTTATCCTCCCTCGCCACCTCCAGCTCGGTCTTGGAGGACCGAGTTCCGCTCCTCCGCCAACATGCTCAGACTTACCTCGCCAACCTCCTTCCATCTCCAATCGATTCAAGGGTTAAATTAAAGGGCTAAAATGAACTTATGTTAAAATTCAAGGGTTAAATTAAATATTAGATAGGGATATTTAGGTAATTTTGTAGTGATAGCGGTGATTTTAACGAAAAATCTAACAAAATGTCCAACGGTGTATAATTTATTAAAGTAAAGGGATTAATTTGAAACGAATTCCTAAAACATGACGAAAATAGAACACGCATCAAATCTAAGGGACTATACATGTACTTTACTTGAATTGGAATATATGTGCCTAGGCAAACTTTGCCTAAGAGATTATGTTAATATTTTTCGTTAGACACATAATATTGGGGAAAATTACATTTTCAAAACCATTGTAATCAAACAAATCAAATCCCCTGATAGTTTCATATACCATGTGAAAATTTATTTACCCATTAATTCAATTCTTCCCAAACTCCAGACAAATACTCATCTCACTAATTCTCCACACCCATTCGGATTCGTGTGACTGGCATCAAGAGCAGCAATTTCGTCGCCATAGCCCTCCGATTGCAAACCTGTTTCAAAATCATCAAACATTCGAACTCGAGTTTTAGACATCTGAAGGACGACAACAATGGTGGGGTTCGTTGCCAGTAGTTCCGCCGCTATCAATAGGCAATTTTCCGGCGAGTTCGACCTCTGTTTCGGGCAAGGATAGTACACTAACGGTGCTCCTCTACAACAAATTATGGTAAACATTAATTTAGGGATTTGTTTGAAGTTTGAATGAATGATTGTGTGATAACATTGTTTTGTTTTTCAACGATTATCGATGGCGACGCTAGGATTTTCGTTGCAGTAATTTCGTCGTCGTCAGTCGACGCTATCCGATGAGTTTAACCTCCGTTTCAGGCACGGATAGGTCTAGCAACACTCTTCCTCTAAGAAATTATGGTAAGCATTGTTTAATAGATTGTCTGAAGTTTGAATGTATGATTGTCTGATAGCATTTGTAGGGTTTTGGCTCTCACTGCAGTCAATGGTGTCTGATCATTTGCATGACGTTTGTTTGATTTTCATTTGGAAAAGTCTGATTTTCAAATAAATTGGGATTTGTCCGATGATTGAGAATATGATGTCTGGAAACATGGATATTTTGTTCAATTATTTGGCTTCAGTTTAACTCGAATTCCGGTTCTCTTATATGAGGTATGATAAGGATTTTAGTTGTCTGAATTTTTTGTACGGTAGTTCGATTTGAGGTATGATAATTTTTTGTAAATATTGCATTTTTTTCTTCTGATAATGGACTTTAACAGTGTGTGAGTATATCGAAAATTTGACTAGGTTTTTTGTGTATATAATTGATTGCACCTGATTTATGATGATTTTACTATCAATTTTGATTAACAGCAAATATTTGTTATATGATGATATGCTTGGTTTCATTTTGCACGGTATGCTTATAATCACGGTCAGATATTATATCGATGTTGTTTGATGTTATATATACGATTGGCTGGCATAATCTTAGTGCTGATTTGATGATCGACGATGATGGTAAGTGATGATGTTGTTCATGGATCGGGTCTTTTGATTCGACAAGCAACTAAAGGTGGCAATGATTGAGCGGATCTGTTTATCTGGTTCAATCCGAGGTCATGTTGTCTGACATGTTTTGCGTTATCTCTAATTTTGAATGTGATTTTCCTTGTAGTTGTGTAACATCTGACATGGTAATGCATGAATATATGTCTATATGTATGATATCTTATATTATAGTTGTGAGAGGTGATGTTTGCGCAAAATTAACCATATAGTTTGACTAAAATATGTTATGGCCTTAGTCTGAACATATAGATACATGATATTTGTTTATGTCAATACAATAGTCTTATTGTTAAATCATTACTGACTAATATTGTTGGAATGTACAGATTATCAGAGGGGACATCACCCTTCACCAATCTCATCCACAAAAGACCTAAATTTGAGTATTTATTAGACAATAAAGAGTAAAGATCAGACAAATCTGACACATTTATCAAACAACTTACCAATGCATATAACGGAAAAAAACACTAAAACATGAATGTACAAAATGCAAAAATATCAGACATAATGCAACAGTTTTCAGAATGCAAAAATATCAGACTTAATGAATAAAGTTACATACATCATCCAATAAAATATTAGATAAACACATACCAAATCCTTAATTTTTTCACTGTTCACAAAAAAATGAGTGGAAAAAATTAACATTTCCACCACCTTGCAATCCATTGTCATACAGGTTTTGGAAAATCACAAACAATGTGTTTACAAATTTCAGACAATACGTGAATATTAGAAACAGTATATGAAGACTAAAAACAATATATATATATATATGCATAACAGTGATATAATATTTACATTACATTGATATAGGAGTGAATTTGTTTGGAATGTTGATTGGAAATGATTGTATAATTATAAGTATTGTCTGGTAAGAAGAAAAAGATCATAGAACAGAAACAATTAAAAGTAATGAAAAATATGAAGAATCAGATTTATTAGCAAAAAATGAGAAAAAATGAAAAAATAGGTGAAAGAAAAAAACGTAAAAAAGTATTGAATAAGAAACACCATGAATTTGTGGTGAGAATTATGAGAAGAAAACAAAGGAAAGAGATAAAAAAAGGAAAGAGGATTATCTCTTTAATTGTAGCGTTAAAAAATGAAAAAAATAGTCTAAGCAAACATTGCCTAGGAAAATCCAAGAATTGCCCCCATGATGATGATCATCTTCAATCATAAATAGTTTCATAGTTTTATCATTTGAAAGATTGTCAATATATTTAGAGTCCGTTTATTTACAACATATGTGGAAAAATACCTACCTAAATGTACTACTAATTAACTAACTTAACTAACTAACCTAATAAACTAAAAGACTAAAACACTCTTCATAGAGATTCAGTAAGAGGGTAAATTTGACATTTTCATGATGTGTGTTTTTCCACATATGTGATAAATAGACACACATATATGTATGTAGTGCAATGCATTGCAATGACAAATCCCTTGTCGTCATCTTAGGTGAAATAATCATGTCCTATCTTATTATCATATTTTAAATTTTTGTCATCTTAAAATCTTATTATAGATTTTAAGAATTATGATGCATCATGGTCTGTTTTAGAATATTTGAGAATTTTACCCTTTTAAACAAATGGTATAATAACTTTTATGATTTGACTTTCCCCAACCAATCTATTTAGACCCTAAAATTTTACAATTGTAACAATCCACCACCCCTTTTCTTCTTCTTATTCTTCTTCACATCACAGCCAACCCACCCTAGCCAACCCCGAGATGAACTCCAACCCAGATCTGCATCTCTCTCTCTCTCTCTCTCTCCCGAAAATCACCAACTTCTTTTTAAAGATCGATCTCCATGCTAGTTGTCCTTTTCTTCCCAAAATCCCTTGTGAGTCTCGTGAGCAGTTACCATACTTGCCGCCCTCTCTGCTTCCATTTTCTTGAGCTTTGCCTGAAGCTTGTTAGTGTAAAAGATTGCATCTCCTAACAATGAAGCTTTGTCCATCTTTGAGATGTTGGGAACAACAGCTCGCAATGTGTAGAATCGTAGGTTCAGCTTCTCACGCTGTTGCCTCTCTACCTCGACATGGTTAAGCGGCTCTTCTCTTCCATTTGCAGGCTTTCGTCCATGTTTCCCAGGCCGTCTCTCATCCGCCACCACCGTCATCTCCTCTAACATGATGCCTCAACATCTGAATGCTCAAATTTAGCATCTTATTGATCGCAACTGGCACATCTGCCGCCACCGACTTGCAAGCTTTCGGCAACACGTCTTACTGACCCTAATTTAACAACACCCACATCCGCAGGAACCGAAACAATAATCTGAATCCGAGCAAATTTCAACAGAAAAGCAGTAATCCGAACCTGAACTAGTGCATTGATGTCCCAAGTAGGCACCCAAGAGGGGGGGTGAATTGGTTGCCCTCTAAAACTTTTCTAAATAACAAACCGAAAGAACCAACTCGATTCAACCCGTTTAAAGAACACGACACTTAACAATAAAGAAAACAACACCCAGGTTTATAGAGGTTAGGTCTGAGACCTACGTCCTCTCCTCAAGTCAACAACTTGAGAGTTCTTCCACTATACTTTAACAAGGTTACACCAAGAAAAGTACAAATAGTTTTTCCCAAGGCTCAACTAAAAACCTAAGTATGGTTTTCCCAAGGCTCACCAAAACCTAACAAACACCCAAAAATAGTTTTCCCAAGGCTCACTAAAAACCTAGAACAAATCCCAGAAAGGATTTAACGAGGCTCACCAAAACAAACCACAAAAAACTTTGAAATTTATGAAAAAATAAACCTGATGAAGTTATATCGAAAACACACAAAACGGTTTTCCAAAACAATCTGTCTCTCTCTCGAAGTGGCCCAGAAAGACTGTAAGGATGATCAAGCTAGTTCTACTGAAGATTGATGCTGGAGAGCTTGACTTGACTTGCTTTGCTTATGAAACGAACACTTGAATGCTTGATGAAGAAGGAGAGAGTTGTTATCTTCGTGAGTTTGAAGTCGATATTTAAAGACTCATGAGAGGAGCGTCTGGAGCTGCTGCAACGTCTTTCTCCGTTGTGGAATGCAGGTAAATTCGCCAGATTTTTCTCTACCAAAGATCGGATGCAATCTTGAAGAGGAACACTCAAGAGGAAGAGTTCTATTGGAACTCAATAACATTTAAAACCAGATTTCTTTACCAATGGGCTGGATTCGAAATTCAAATAGGAGGCCCATGAAATAGAACGAAGCCCACACACAAATAATGAATAATAGGCTTAAAGCGCTAAATAGACACATACTTTTCTAAGCTTTACAAAAACTCCCAAAACTTTGTTATCATCAAAATCCTTAAAGTCAACAATCTCCCCCTTTTTGATGATGACAAAATATTTTAGAGTTTCGAGTATGTTTGAAGATGTTGGAAAAACCTCCCCCTTAGTAAATCACAGTAAACCACAGTTTGGAAAAAGGAATGTACACATCAAAGTGTTTTTTCAAATCCCTTCCTTTTTTTTCAAATCCTCCCCCTGAGCAAATCAAGTTGGTAACAAAGTTATAAGCATCAACAACATCAAAGGCAGAATTACCTCATAAACTTCAAACACATAAACTCCAAACAACTTCTCCCCCTTTTTGTCAAAATCAAAAAGAAGATTAAAGCACATAACCAGAATAAGTGATGTAACCAGATTAAAGCATAGTAGAAGTATGGCAGCAATATGTGTGTACAGTCCCAGAGAATTTAAAGACACAAGTGCTGAGTGAAACAAGAAGATAACCCGAAAGCTTGATAGAATTTTTTGAAAAAGATTTTTCAAGACTGGAGTGGGGATTGAGGAGGGTAGTCCAAGACTCTACTGGTCTGCAGGTGGTGGTGTCATCCTGAACCGCACTTCGGTGGTGTCTCACTGGTTGAGCTGCAAGTTCGATTCTCATCCGCCTCTTCAACACGTGTAGCTTCTTGTTCCCCGATGATTCTTTCTCGATTCTGACGAGCAACTCTTGTTGCGCTGTTTTCCTTAGTCCGCCATAGCTATATCATGTTTGCTCGATCCTTACCCATGTGCCATCGAAGTTGCTTGAATCCACTCTTCTTTACAGTAGTGCTAATGAGGTAGGTGGAGCTATTCCAGATTTCCATTTTTGCTTCATCCCGGTACCTTGTCTTTGCTTAAGTAAACCACTAATTAGAGTAGCATAGGGCATGTGTTCCCATGGCTTCCCTCAACAGAGTCCAAGTAGTTGAACCACTCTTCCGCCAAAGTCGATTGGCCTACCATGAATCACCTTGTACATTAAGCACAAGTCACCCCAGTGACTATTTGTGTTCCTTCTTTTGGGAACACTATTGCCCCAAGCACCCAGTGCATCTCCGATGGCTTAGCCGAGTGAACATCATAGCAAAGAAACTGATAGGGCATGGCATCTAAAGGGATTCCGAGATCACCAAAAATAGGTGAAAGCAATATTTTGAGTTACGAGTGTCCAACTCCTCATCCTCACATCCGAGGACCCTAGGGCAGCAGAGAACTGATCATGAGTAACTTCTATTGTTCTTCTTTGAACTCTAGACACTATGCCGAGTTCATCCGCAGCTACTTTCAATTTAGAGAGGAATTCCGAGACAAGAACTTTAAATCCCTTTGCTTTAGTCGAAACAAATGGCATTAGACCATAGAAATCTAACCACTCATTTACTTCATCGATCTTGAAAGCCTCAACTGATTCCCTAGTGAGAAAGCAAGGTCGAGAAATACCGAGAACTTAGGGTTTACCTCAACCGGTTGAAACCGTGCTTTGTCAGAGTCTCGATCTCTTTGTTCTCTTGGCAGCAGCCTTTGGTTTCTTTGAAGTAGGGGACTGGAGATGACCGACCTCTTCCGTTTCGCAGAGGAGGAAGTTGGAGGAGAGGTCAAGGTAGACTTCCCTTTCGGTGAGGTTGTTGGCGCAACTCTCTGCAAACCAACCCCTCTGCTTCGGGTTCTGCTGAGACTGGGCGAGGGCCTGCTTTTCGTTTTCTTTAACCTCGCCAGAAGCTCGCGAGTCTCTTCAAACTCATCCTCCTCCTCGGAGGAGATGCTAACCACCGAGGAAGCGCTACTAACCTGGACTTGCCACGGGATCAACTCGTGCGACATGCGGCGGTGCTGGGAGAGCTTTGCCCAGTCCAAGTCCCAGTCGCGCTAGTTCTTCTGCGACTTTGGTCAGAAAATCTTGATCTTCCAGGGAGTTATCTTCAGTGGCTGTTACTGTTTTCATCAGGTTGAAATCGTCAAGGGTTTCTGAATCAGTTGCTTTTGCTCTTGCCTGAACTCGGAAATCACCTTCGCTACTTGTCCGCCGAGTAATGCGGTTGATCCGCCGATGGAGATCCGTAAGGCTGAGCGGCGAGTTCGATTTGGAGGTGAAGACATTCTCGATGCGATTTGGGGTTTAGGGTTAGGGAGTGAGACAATAAGGGAGTTTTGAGAAGTCTGAGACTCAAGCCGAGAAAGAGGTTTTTGTCAAAATAGAATCCTTTTTGATTATGGAGACTCCAAACAATTCCTTTTAAAGCCTTTGAAAAACGAGAAGACGTTTTAGAAACGTTTGACGTTTCAAAAACAGAGTGAGAATTCTGGGACATTCACGTACACATTTAATATAAAGGAATTTTTGTTTTGCAATTGTAACATTGATTATCACATTGCCAACATTTATCCTTTTGACTGACTTTCAACCGGTTTAGAGATACATACCTGACTTTTACCTTGGATTGCTCATCCCCAATTCTCTCCTAATGAAGGTGAACCTTTCTTCACTTAGAGGTTTTGTGAAGATGTCTGCTAGCTGATGATCTGTATCAACAAACTCAAGTAGAACATCTTCGTTAGCCACATGTTCTCTAATAAAATGATATCTTACCTCAATGTGCTTAGCTCTTGAGTGATGAACTCACATTTAATAGGAACTTTTCTAAAGTTGAAACCAAAATCCTTCAATTGTTGTACCATCCACAAGATTTGAGCTACACAACTTCCTGCAGCTATGTACTCAGCTTCTGCGGTTGATAAAGCAACCGAGTTTTGTTTCTTTGAGAACCAAGAAACTAGGCAGCTTCCCAAAAATTGACAAGTTCCGCTTGTGGATTTTCTATCCACTTTGCTTCCTGCAAAGTCTGCATCCGTAAAACCATGAAGCTCAAACAATGTATCTTTAGAGTACCATAATCCGAGAGTAGGAGTGTCAACCAAATATCTGAAAATTCTTTTGATGCAGTGCAAATGAGATTCTTTAGGATTAGATTGGAATCTTGCACAAAGACATACACTAAAGAGAATATCGTCTACTTGCAGTAAGATAGAGTAGAGACCCAATCATGCTTCTATAAAGCTTCGCTCAACCTGTTTACCACCGGAGTCTTCATCCAATTTTACCGTTGCACTCATGGGTACCGGGCTAGGCTTTGCTGTAGTGTAGCCAAATTTCTTCAGGATATCCTTTATATACTTGGCTTGACTAATAAAAATCCCTTCCTTTGATTGCTTTATTTGTAATCCAAGGAAGTAGCTTAGTTCGCCCATCATGCTCATCTCGAATTCTCCCTGCATTAACTTGGAGAACTCTTTGCACAAGGATTGATTAGTTGCACCAAATATTATATCATCAACATAGATTTGTACAAGCAACATATCCTTTTCACAAGACTTGATGAAGAGAGTATTGTCGACTTTTCCTCTTGTAAAACCATGATCAACTAAGAAGGTGCTCAACCTTTCATACCAAGCTCTAGGAGCCTGCTTTAAACCATAAAGAGCTTTTTGTAATTTGTAAACATGGTTTGGAAGGTGAGGGTCTTCAAAACCGGAGGTTGTTCTACATAAACTTCCTCTTTTATAAACCCGTTTAAGAAAGCACTTTTACATCCATTTGAAAAAGTTGAATGTTCATGAAGCATGCAAACGCGCAAAGCATCCTTATTGCCTCAAGTCTAGCCACAGGAGCATAAGTTTCGTCATAGTCAATTCCTCCTCCCGTGAGTAGCCTTTGGCAACTAGCCTTGCTTTATTTCTAGTGACAATACCATTTTCATCGAGCTTATTTCTAAAGACCCATTTGGCACCAACTATCGAGTGGTCTTTTGGTCTTTGTACTAGAGTCCATACCTCATTCCTTTTGAATTGATTCAGCTCTTCTTGCATGGCGTTTATCCAGTTTTCGTCTTGTAGTGCCTCATCTATGGTTTTGGGTTCTACAAGAGAAACAAAAGCATTAAACGCACACAAATTTCTCAAGGCTGAACGAGTCATTACCCCTTGGGTTATATCACCCAGAATGTTCTCTTGAGGGTGGCTGGATTTATGTTTGAATTTCCATTCGTGAGGTAGGTCTTGAGATGTCTGAGCTGCAACTGAATCTTGATCTGCTGGTTCCGTCTCAACAGGTTGAGACGTTCTTTCCACATTGTTTTCTTTCTGAGTTTCAGTTGGAACATTGTTCGACCTTGAAATATCATCTTCTTCTCTCAAAACAGGTTAGTTTCATCGAAGACAACATGTATAGATTCTTCCACCTTCAAGGTACGTTTATTGAAGATTCTAAAGGCTCTACTCTTCAAAGAATAACCAAGAAATATTGCCTCATCATTTTTCGAATCAAATTTCTCTAGTTCTTTGTTTATCCAGATTTAGAACAAAGCATTTACATCCGAATGCATGAAAGTGAGATATATTCGGCTTCTTACCCTTCCATAGCTCATAAGGTGTCTTGTTTAGGATAGGCCTAATCAAGACTCTATTGAGTATGTAACATGAGGTGCTTGCCGTTTCGCCCAAAAGTATTTAGGAAGAGAGTAGTCATTGAGCATTGTTCTCACCATTTCCCCAATGGTTCGATTCTTCCTTTCCACCACACCGTTTTGTTCCGGTGTCCTTGCACAAGAGAGATTGTGAGATATACCAAGAGAAATACAAAAAGATTCCATTTCAGAATTAACAAATTCTCCACCATTGTCACTGCGTATAGCAACAATTTTCTTACCTTTCTCATTTTGAACCTTTTTGACAAAGTTTACAAAGTTCTCGCAAGTCTCACTTTTCTTAGCAAGGAAGAGTGTCCAGGTGTATCTTGAATAGTCATCAACAATAACTAGACAAGAACGTTTACCTCCTAGGCTTGTGGTTGAGATGGGGCCGAAGAGATCCATGTGTAGAAGTTCCAGATTCTGTCGTCGTCACAACCTCGTTTAGACTTGAATGAGGCTCTTGTTTGTTTGCCTTTCAAGCAGGCTGCGCACTGTCTGTCCTTATCAAATTTGATTTTAGGCAGTCCTCTTACTAGATCCTTCTTCAGACTTTGCAATAGTATACATACTTGCATGACCTAATCTCTTGTGCCACAACCAACTTTCATCTTTGTTAGAAGCAATGAGGCATTTTACATTAAATGAATATAGGTCATCTAAGTCAAAGGTGTATACATTCCCACATCTCTTTCCAATGAATTTGATGCAGTTGGACGTCTTATCCAATACATGGCATTGATCGGATTTGAATGTAACAAGGTAACCACTATCACAAAGTTGACTAATGCTTAACAAATTGTGTTTTAGTCCTTCAACAAGTAAAACATTATTAATGGCCGAAGAGCCAACCTTACCAACCTTACCAATACCGAGTATTTGACCTTTGCTATTGTCACCAAAGGATACCGTTCCTCCTTTCCTTGGGGTAAAGCTGAAAAACTTACTTTTATCCCCGGTCATGTGTCTTGAGCACGCTGTCCAAGTACCATGTGTGTTTCTTCAGACCTAAACAGTTGAACATTGCATCGACTTTTGGTACCCATACTTTCTTGGGTCCATAAGGGTTAGTCTCATTTTTTATAACCCAGACTTGCTTGACCCCATGCAATATACGTTTATTTCTAAAGAGACATTCGAATCTGCTATGCCACTTTTTGCGAAATGTCTCACAAGTTATATAGGTGACATTTGCAAACCTTGTTTGAAAACTAGGTCTTTTTTGTTCATACCCTAATCCGGTCCTATCATGGTAAGACTTGACTTCCTAGCATGTCTGTTGATTCTTTTCACCATTAACGAAACCGGATAAAGTCTTTTCCACTTTTCATTTTTAACCTTCAGCTTTGTTACTTCTTCTAATAATCTAGCATTTTCGGTTTTAAGCCTTTTAATGAGAGTGTTGTAGTCCTGACAAACCTCAGCAAATTTTTCTAGCATTTGCTTTCTTTCATTAACATAGGAAGAACTTGAAGAGTTAAAGGACTCAGCATCACTGGTTACCTCAGATTCCGCAGTAGCCATTAGGCACATTTCAACAGGTTGAGGTGTGAGTTGACAGCTTTCGAACGTGATGCTTTCTTCATCTTCCGTTAAGCACAGTGTGCTTCTTCCTCTTCACTTGAGGATGACTCTTCGAGTTCGAACAGCTATCACTCCAGTGCAGCCATCCCTTTAATCCAGGCTTTCCTTTCTTGAAAGTCCTCTTTTGTCTGAGCTGCTCTTTTGTTTCTTTGAGTTACTTTCATTTTCGGGGCAGTCGAACCGCATATGGCCTTTTCCACTTTGCAGTTGTAGCAGATTGGAGGTTTGAAGGGGCTTCTCCTTTTATCCTTCATTTGTTGGTACCTTCCTTTGTACTTGAGCAACTTCTTAATCTTTCTTGCTATCATGGCTGTTTAATCGACTGTCTCTCCCTCATCTGTTGAACTCTCTTCTGATTCTTTTGCCTTCAGTGCAATGGACTTATTTTTCCTGTTCATCTTTTCATCTTCTCTATCCTTCATTTCATAAGTCATTAGTTTGCCAAATAATTCATCAACACTAATGGTTTTGATACTACCTCCTTCACTTATAGCCTCTACAAGATTTCTCCATGATGGTGGTAAGCTCCACAGAATTTTTCTTACCAATTCTTCACTCTTATAGATCTTACTATATTGTCGTAAGGGTGTGATGATTTCATTGAACCTCCTGTGCATGTCTGCGATGGTTTCCTTTGGATCCATGGCAAACATTTCATAAGCTTTGACCAACATGAACATCTTGGTGTCTTTGACTTGATCCGTTCCTTCATAGGTCACTAGGAGCTTGTTCCATATCTCATGTGCACTATCACATGCGAAACGATATTAAAAACATCAGAGTTAAAGCACAAAGAATTACATTTACCGCTTTGGCGTTCAAGGTACACAATTTGTCATCGTCCGAGTGTAGTCCTTGAGAGGTTTGGGTTCTACTAGTCCATCAGCGGTGGACGATAGTTGTCACAGCCACCCCGCCCGGTTGCGGAGGCGGAGCCGGCCGCGACGTCGGAGAACCGGAACTTACGACGGAAAGCGCGGCGTGAGCATCGAGCTCAAATACGTAACAAACGAGTATCGACTAGCAACCTACGTAACCCCTACATGGCAAGTATACATGACAACTCGACAAAATACCAACCAAGCTTCATGGTATACCAAACATTGCTCATCGCAACAACCACGTAAACATTGAATTCATATCATAACAAATCCAATATAGGCAAGTCGGGCTCCGCCTCGACTCGAAGGCATCAAAGGCGAATATATTTCCGATCATATGGCATATACAAATTCATGATCTCGACCTACATGCATGCATCTACACACAGAGCCATTAAAAAAATCCTATAAATATATACCTAAGTGCGGAATCGAAGCCTCTCGCTCAAGAATTCCCGCACGTGGTACCGCTTGCTCTGAGAACCCAGAATGTCCGGAAGCACCGCGGATCTCTATTCCGCTGGTTGCTTGTCGATCGCTGAAAGATGGTAAACAAATAAAAGGGTGAGTCCTCGAAAGGACCCGATGGGCTTAAGGTAAAAGTGCGGTTTGCCCATGGCGACCATCTCGAACTCGCAAAACAGAATATCACAATATATGCAAGTACATATAAACATAAAGCATAACGTAAATCGAATCCAACACATGCGGTCCAACCGCGAGCGACCAGTAACGCGACCCTCAGCGGAGGTCGAATATACTGGTCGAGCAGAGCAGATAGCACGGTGCATCGGCCGGGTCGCGAGCCCCAAACCGCCGTAGGTCACGAACGTAAGTATCGGCACTCCCGGTGCGGATACGCAGAATGTCGGCACTTCGGTGCGGACACGTAATGCAATGTCGGCACTCTGGTGCGGATACGCAGAATGTCGGCACCCGCTTCGGTGCGGACACGTAATGTAACATATAATAATAATATGAATACATAAACATAAACAAGTAACATTACTCGATAACCATATACGTAATGAATAGGAACCCGGGCCTCTAAGGTCATCCGGCCTTGAAACAGAACAAACGTACATTTTACCAAATTAAGCCCTTACCTCGAAACGCCGCCCGCAGCCCAACACTCGGAAGATTCCAACTCCCGACCGAAATGCACAACTTGGCTCCTACGGGTCCGCGCTACTCCACCAACGCAGAATCAAGTCAGACAACCATAGTTGGATCAGAACATATCCAAACAAACCCCAGAAAACAATTTCCGCACAAACCCGCACTTTCCGGAAAATTCCACAGAAAGCTCGGTTTTACGAACCGAGCTAGAACCTTGTTATTCCAACTCCCACAAACATATTCCAACCCTTAAACCCGCATTCGGACACTTTTCCCAGAAACTCGTATAAAACTAACTTTCTTATTTCTAACCCGAAAATGGTATTTCAAACGTCATAACACACCTACTTTCACCCACATTACCAATTTAGCATCCAATTCAATCAACACACACCACCAAGATTGAAAAAGAATCACTTCAACAATTTGGTCCTTAACCATTTTTCACCACACTTCCAAAACAAACCATTCAAGCTTCCAATTAATCCCACTAATCACCAATTTCATTTCCTAACCAACATTACTAACCAATTGCATCAACACAACAAACCCCCAATTTTGAACAATTCGGCCTAAATGGGGATTTCTCACCCAACCTTCATTTCAATCCAAACAAAGTCCCATTAGCACTCTTTTATCACCAATTGCAATTATTAAACAAGATTACTAACCAATTGCTTCAAAATCAATAAAACCTATTCATTCCACATTTCGTCCAAAGAGGGTTTTTAACCCAACTTATTTTCCTTCAAATTGAAACCATAGATAGTCTTAGAATCATGCAAGGAACAACATACTAAGAGCATGATTCAAGAACACAAACACACACAATTTTAGAATTTTCCATTCAAATTTCAGCACCCTAGGTTTCCATCTTCCATGAAGTTTTTCCAACATTCAACCATAGATTCCTACTCCTCAAGCCCAAGAACAACATACTAAAAGATGGAAGGGAGAGGATCACTCTTTCAAGTAGACAAGAACAAACTCATACTTTGAAAACACCTTCTTTATCCACCCAAATCATGTCCTCAACTTGGAAAGAAGAAGAAAGGAGGAAGCTTACCAATTTAGGAGCTTTAATCCTTGTGATATCAGCAAGAAAAGATGAAGAACTTGGAGCTTTGGATGAAGGTTAATGGCGGCGAAGCATGGAAGAAGAAGAAGAAGAAAGAAATGAATTACTTGTAATATTATGTAATTTTTTGGCTTTTATATCACCTCCTTTTTCTAATTAAATGATAAATGGACATGTGTCCCAAGTCCTCCCTCATGCTTCCGAAAGTCTGCTGCAGCCCATACCCAATTTTATTTATTTTGCAACCATAATACAATTAACTCCCAATTTTTCCGAAAGTTCCAATTCTTTTGCCCAAAAATAATTACCGAATTCCAAAATTAACGAAACATGGACACAATCTTCAGAATATTATAACATGCACAGAACATTTTTCAGAAGTTCATTTACCAATCCAGAGTGTCCTACCGAGCTCGAACCCGAACCAAAACCCGACGTGCGAGCGTGTCAACCTTAACCGAAATTCCGTCACTCCAAAATTCTATAAAATTCCCATAAATTCCATCTTAAATTCAAACACAACTTACCCCAAAGCCGTCAGAAAATTTCCATCCCGAGCCCCGGGATTCCTGCCCCGAGCCCCGGAGTCGCTCAAACCGAACGTCCCGCCCCAAATATTAAACTCCACAAACACCCCGGACGTCACCACGACTCCAAAACTACAAACGGCATCCCAAACTGAAATCTCGAGAGTGCTACCGAGCCCGCAGTGCGCGTCCCGAGGCGGCCGACAACCCCGGCGCCGAAAAATATTTTCGGCGGAAACGTCCGGGACCCACACGACCTCAAATACGGAGGGGTTCGCCAAAATGATACTCGGATAGGGCTCGGGAGCCGTCGAACGCCGAAAACGTGACCCGCAGCCAAAACCGAGCCCCGGTCACCCGGTCGCAACCCGCTCGAGGTGACCGTAACATTCTCCCCCTTAGAACTCTTGGTCCTCCAAGAGTAGCCTGAACCAACCAGAAAATATGCACGCTCCTCTAACCCAGAACAATCGGACCACCGTACTGGTGCGGCGGGAGTGGTAGTTTAGACTACCATACAGAGCCTCACGGCGTCCCACCCTCCGGGTGCATCTTATTGCACTCGAGACAGCTTGCCGTATTTCTACCGCACAACCCCGCATAAGATCGAACCTAAATCTAACCGATCCACAACAGCTATCCCGGAAGGTACCACATAAAATGTAAATTGATTGGGGAAACCCAACCTAACAATTTACTCGAAACTCATGATAACCGATAAAATTCGGGGTAACTTGCCCCGCCTATCAAATCTTACTGTCCCTCTGATCGGCGCTACCTCCAGTCTAATTCTGTCACCAAACTCAGATTCCAGAGCCCTACGGCGGCGGTTCGTATAAGCAGTGGTGCAATCGTTCGCGGTTTTAATCCGCGCCTGTAACAATATGATCCTTGCCGTAGACTCTCAAAAGCTCGGGTCCTAGCTTAACCCGATCGACGCATTCTGTCCAACAAGATGGTGTCATACACCTCCCGTACAACACCTCATGGGTGCCACGTCAAACGTAATCAAAGCAATTGTTGTATGAGAATTCTATCAAAGTAATCGCTAGTCCCAAACTCCTCCAAAACTCAAAGTACAGATTTGCAACCCATCCTCCAATATCAGAATCACCCGCTCCGACTGCCCGTCCGTCTGTGGGTGATAAGCTATATTCAGATGGAGTCGCGTGCCCAATGCTTCATGAAAAGCAATCCAGAATCGTCTTTGTAAACGCGGATCACGGTCGATTCAATGGAGTCTGGTACTCCATGCAAACGCATAATTTTCCTGATGTAAAGCCGAAGCTTCTCCGGAGGGTCTATGACCGAATAAGCGAAAGTGTGCGCACTTTATCACCGATCCACAATAACCAGATAACACCATGGCGAGACCGTGTCGTGGCAATGCAATAAAGTCCATAGTAACATAGCCCCACTCCCGAACCGGAATGGGCAAAGTCTGCAGTGTCCCCGCCGGTTTCGATGGTCAAACCGCCGAGTGTGCCTCCCGAAAATCTCATTCCGTAACTCCCGATCCTCGTACACATATAGGCGATCTCGAAGTATAGCAATCCTCGCCTATACCGAAACGCCGGTAACAAATAAACCCTTATCTTCCTCGACAACTTCTTCGATACCAAATTCTACCTTGCGCTTCGCGCATCCTATCAAGCCACTCGTAATGTATAATAAGTGTAATAACTCGAGCACGCTCCCGTAGCCGCCACCTGTGCCAAAGGCACGTCAGATCACTCTCCTCAGATCGGTCACCAACATTTCCTCTCTTAATTAAGCCGGTATACCTCATGCTCAGAGCATCGGCAACCGCGTTGCCCTTGCCAGAGATGTACCCGATACAACAATCATAGTCCTTAATGTATTCGAGCCATCTATGCTGCCTCAAATTAATTCCTTTTCAGAAATGTATATTTCAGACTCTTATGGTCGGTAAGAATCTGAAATTTATTACCAAACAGATATTGGTTCCAATGTTTCAGCGTAAACTATTATAGCCAACTCCAGATCATGTGTCAGTTCAGCTCATGCGTCGCAAATGCTCCGACCCATAAGCTACCACAAAACGCTCCCGCATCAACACACCCCAAACCGGATATGGAAGCATCCGTATAAATCACATATGGCAAGATCGGATCTCGAAAGAGTCGAGAATCGGAGCGTTAGTCAACCGCCGCTTTCAACTCCTGAAAATTCCGCTCACACTTATCGGACCAGAAATACGGTTGACCCTTCTTGGTCAATCTGCGCAAACGAGAATGCCGTAATAGAAAACCACTGGTACAAACCTCTCGATAAAATCCTCGCTAACCCTGTGGAGCTCTTGATCTCCGTGCCGTGGTAAGTTGTTTCAATCCCGAACCACCCTCACCTTCTCTGGATCCACAGACGGCTCATGCTCGGGATATAATGTGTCCCGTAAAGGTGACTTCCCGAATCAGAACTCACACTTTGAGAATTTAGCATAAAGCTGATGTTCCCAAAGTGTCTCAGAACTACCTCGGAGGATCCCGATGCGAATCCTCATCCCGAGAATATATCGAATATCATCAATAAAACTACCAGAAATGAGTCCAAGTACGGTCGAACACCCGATGCATCGATCCATGAATGTCACCGGAACATTGGTCAGCCCGAACGGCATGACCGTAAACTCAAATTATCCAAACCGGGTGCGAAAAGCGCCTTAGGTATGTCCTCTACCTTCATCCTAAGCTGAAAATACCTGATCGAGATCGATCTTTGAGAAAACCCTCAAACTCCGAAGTTGATCAAAAAGATCGTTAATCCTCGGTAACGGATACTTATTCTTCCCAATAAGAGCATTCAACCGTCTCGTAATCAATACAAAGTCGAGTGTCCCATCATTCTTCTTAACAAACAACCAGAGCACCCCACGCTAAAGTGCTCGGTCGGACGAAACTCTTTTGTCAGTAATTCCTCCAAGCATTTCTTCTACTCCCGCATCTCGAAATAGGCATCCGATAAGGAGGAATAGATATCGGAGCAAGACTGACCGCAGTGGATCTCAAACACAATTTCCGCGACCGAAACCCGGAAACCTTTCTTTTTCAACCTTCAGACCTCGAATCTGTCAATTCAAGCTGAATTAGCAACTTTACCAACCACACTACCAAACTACACCCCGACCCAAAATCGAAAATCCTAAATTTGGTAAAATTCCAGCTTTTCCAGAGACATCAGAATTCAGAACCGATTCAGAACATGCAAGGATTCACTTCAATAATCACAAATCAATCCACGTAACACATCAAATTCAACGAAACTCCCAACATAATCACACAAACATTCGGCCAAAAGGTGAGTTCTCACCCGTGTTGTGTTTCCAACGATCCAACGTTATTTCCCTAATCCTTACCTACCCAACATCAACATATATGAACCACACAACGATCCAACGGTTCAATTCCATCAAAACTCAGATCTAAGCCAAGAACATCAACTTTCCAATATTGCCAAATACTCAACAGAATCGAACCATACCTCAGACAGACGTAATACTCGAGTTGCTGATCAACTTCCCAGTTGAACTCTCGGACCAAGAAGCAGTCTAGAGCAAGCTTTAGAAGCTTGTAAAACACAACAATGGTGGCTTAGAAAGAGAAAGGATTCGGCAGTGAAGAAGGAAGAAGAATACGTTTGCATTTTTGCAAGACTTGCCAAAACTTAAGTCTTGTAATAATAAGTCATGTGCTTTGCACATGACATCCTTTTTGTCATCATAGTGAATCATAATCACAAGAAATAACAAGAGACCAAGTCCAATACTTCCCACTAATCACATTTCGCCAAGTGTCACAGCTTGGCTCGCCCCGAGCCCGAAAATGCCCGAAACCGTAATTTCCGACCCAGAACATTTTTCTTCACAGAAAAATGTAAATTATATCCCCGACTCCAGATCTTCCTCAAAACTGCAAATCTGAGTCCCGGGTCACTCCCGGGAGCCGTTTCTCCGCCCAGAATCCCCGAAAATCGTCCGACGGCAACCCCCGACCCCAAAAATATTTTCATGGAAATGTCCGAGACATCGCCAGACACTAGAAATCGATATCGGGTCAATCCGAACTCCGGTTCAACTGAAGCAATCGACCGAGTAGCCATTGCCCCGCCAACCGCCTGAATAGCCTCCCTCCAGTGAATTTGTCAATTCCCGCAAACCAAGTCTCTAATACCTCCGGCCCTCCTCGGCCGCCGAACCTCGGGGAATTCAAACTCTGAAACTTCTCCAAAAGTCCAACCTCGTCAGACCGGTGTCTCAGATCTCCCCGTCGTTGATAGGACCGACGAGAAGTCTAGGTGTCGTAGTAACCACGCTCCTGAGTCATTCACTTACCAATTCCAAAGTCAGTAGCGAGCAAAGTGGCTAAAGTCTCGCTATCACCACTGATCAAAATGCCCTTACCGTGGCATAAACAGATTTTCCCCGCCATCTGCCGCCCCGAACCGGCTAGGGCTGGCGGTAATACCAAATCGAGAGAGGGTCCCTACGACGCCTAAGCCTCGGGGCGGTGAGTGTGGTTGTTCGGACTCGGGTTACGCTGAACCCGTATCCTATTCCACGGAGGTGTGGGATCCCAGTCCCGCCCCTCCGGTACCAAATCACGCTATCAACGCGTGTTAACCATATCTCAAAAATTTCAGACCAAACAGAATCCAGACAAAAGTCGGTCACTCCTAATCCCTACAGAAGCTAGCAGCAATTTTCTAAGGCTCTGTTGTGTAATGCAATGCATGATGCAAGGATTCTTTTCGTAATCCCGAAACTAAATAATAAACCTTAACATAGAATCGATCATGCTTATAATCACGGAATCACTTCATATAACACCCACACCTTCCATAATGCTCCAAAGAACCGCCACCGCTCCACACGCATTCCGAAATGGTTCAAATAAGGAGTTGATCGTGCTCCGCATCAACCACCTGCACGTGGTGTAAACCAAGAGCTTGCCCTTCGAAGTCATCTTCCGCAGGTACTTAACCATGAACAGACTTATCTTACTCCAAAAGTCCACCCTCGGACTTGTATACTTGCCTTCCACATTTCATATCAAAACCAAACATACTTTACCTTTTGGTCAATCCGACCCAACCTGCTCGATACCAACTTGTCACAGCCACCCCGCCCGGTTGCGGAGGCGGAGCCGGCCGCGACGCCGGAGAACCGGAACTTACGACGGAAAGCGCGGCAGCGAGCATCGAGCTCAAATACGTAACAAACGAGTATCGACTAGCAACCTACGTAACCCCTACATGGCAAGTATACATGACAACTCGACAAAATACCAACCAAGCGGTTCATGGTATACCAAACATTGCTCATCGCAACAACCACGTAAACATTGAATTCATATCATAACAAATCCAATATAGGCAAGTCGGGCTCCGCCTCGACTCGTAAGGCATCAAAGGCAGAATATATTTCCAATCATATTACATATACAAATTCATGATCTTATCTACATGCATGCAGATACAGCTACAGATCCATTAAAAAAAATCCTATAAATATATACCTAAGTGCGGAATCGAAGCCTCTCGCTCAAGAATTCCCGCACGTGGTACCGCCTTGCATGTAACCTGAATGTCCGGAAGCACCGCGATCTCTATTCCGCTGGTTGCTTGTCGATCGCTGAAAGATGGTAAACAAATAAAAGGGTGAGTCCTCGAAAGGACCCGAGGTAAGGGCTTAAGGTAAAAGTGCGGTTTGCCCATGGGCGACCATCTCAACTCGCAAAAGAATATCACAATATATGCAAGTACATATAAACATAAAGCATAACGTAAATCAGAATTCAACACATGCGGTCCAACCGCGAACGACCAGTAACGTATGCCCTCAACAGAGGTCGAATATACAGACGTAATGCAATGTATAAAGACGGCACGGCCGGGTCGCGAGCCCCAAACCGCCGTAGGTCACGCAATGGGCATATCGGCACTCCCGGTGCGGATACGCAGAACAGAATGTCGGCACCCTTCAAGTGCGGACACGTAATGTATCGCACTCCCGCGCGGATACGCAGAATGTCGCACTTTCAAAGGCGGACACGTAATGTAACATATAATAATAATATGAATACATAAACATAAACAAGTAACATTACACGATAACCATATACGTAATGTAATAGGAACCCGGGCCTCTAAGGTCATCCGGCCTTGAAACAACAAACGTACATTTTACCAAATTAAGCCCTTACCTCGAAACGCGCCCGCAGCCTCAACACTCGGAAGATTCCAACTCCCGACTAAATGCACAACTTGGCTCCTACGGGTCCGCGCTTACTCCACCAACGCAGTAATCAAGTCATACAACCATAGTTGGATCAGAACATATCCAAACAACCCCAGAAAACAATTTCCGCACAAACCCGCACTTTCCCGGAAAATTCCACAGAAAGCTCGGTTTTACGAACCGAGCTAGAACCTTGTTATTCCAACTCCCATAAACATATTCCAACCCTTAAACCCGCGTTCATACACTTTTCCCGGTAAACTCGTATAAAACTAACTTTCTTATTTCTAACCCGAAAATGGTATTTCAAACGTCATAACACACCTACTTTCACCCACATTACCAATTTAGCATCCAATTCAATCAACACACACCACCAAGATTGAAAAAGAATCACTTCAACAATTTGGTCCTTAACCAATTTTTCACCACACTTCCAAAACAAACCATTCAAGCTTCCAATTAATCCCACTAATCACCAATTTCATTTCCTAACCAACATTACTAACCAATTGCATCAACACAACAAACCCCCAATTTTGAACAATTCGCCTAAATGGGGATTTCTCACCCAACCTTCAGTTCAATCCAAACAAAGTCCCATTAGCACTCTTTTATCACCAATTGCAATTATTAAACAAGAGTACTAACCAATTGCTTCAAAATCAATAAAACCTATTCATTCCACATTTCGGCCAAAGAGGGGTTTTTAACCCAACTTATTTTCCTTCAAATTGAAACCATAGATAGTCTTAGAATCATGCAAGGAACAACATACTAAGAGCATGATTCAAGAACACAAACACACACAATTTTAGAATTTTCCATTCAAATTTCAGCACCCTAGGTTTCCATCTTCCATGAAGTTTTTCCAACATTCAACCATAGATTCCTACTCCCTCAAGCCCAAGAACAACATACTAAAAGATGGAAGGGAGAGGATCACTCTTTCAAGTAGACAAGAACAAACTCATACTTTGAAAACACCTTCTTTATCCACCCAAATCATGTCCTCAACTTGGAAAGAAGAAGAAAGGAGGAAGCTTACCAATTTAGGAGCTTTAATCCTTGTGATATCAGCAAGAAAAGATGAAGAACTTGGAGCTTTGGATGAAGGTTAATGGCGGCAGAAGCATGGAAGAAGAAGAAGAAGAAAGAAATGAATTACTTGTAATATTATGTAATTTTTTGGCTTTTATATCACCTCCCCTTTTTCTAATTAAATGATAAATGGACATGTGTCCCAAGTCCTCCCCTCATGCTGCCGAAAGTCTGCTGCAGCCCATACCCAATTTTATTTATTTTGCAACCATAATACAATTAACTCCCAATTTTTCCGAAAGTTCCAATTCTTTTTGCCCAAAAATAATTACCGAATTCCAAAATTAATGAAACTCGGACACAATCTTCAGAATATTATAACATGCACAGAACATTTTTCAGAAGTTCATTTACCAGTCCAGAGTGTCCTACCGAGCTCGCTGAACCCGAACCAAAACCCGACGCAAGGAAAGCACAACCTTAACCGAAATTCCGCTACTCCAAAATTCTATAAAAATACCCATAAATTCCATCTTAAATTATAACACAACTTACCCCAAAGCCGTCAGAAAATTTCCATCCCGAGCCCCGGGATTCCCGTCCCGAGCCCCGGGAGTCGCCCGGAACCGAACGCCCCGTCCCAAATATTAAACTCCACAAACACCTCCGGGACGTCACCACGACTCCAAAACTACAAACGGCATCCCAAACTGAAATCTCGAGAGTGCTACCGAGCCCGCTGTGCGTCCCGAGGCGGCCCCGACAACCCCCCCGGCGCCAGAAAAATATTTTCGGCGGAAACGTCCGGGGGACCCACACGACCTCAAATACGGAGGGGTTCGCCAAAATGATACTCGGATAGGGCTCGGGAGCCGTCTGAACGCCGAAAAACGTGACCCGCAGGCCAAAACCGAGCCCCGGTCACCCGGCCGCAACCCGCTCGAGGTGACCAGTAACAATAGTTGGAATGTGAGGTCCCGCTTTGATGATTCTCCAAAGATGATGATCTTGCGCTTGAATGTGGTTTTGCATTCTTGTCTTCCACCAGCTTGAAGTTTGTCAATCAAATAGTGGTGGTCTTGATGGGTTGTATCCTTCAAGGATCATGCTGGAATCGATGCCATTTGATCTTTGGATCTCGAAACCGCGAGGTTTTATCTGCGGATCACCGTGCGCCCGATACCAATTGATGTCCCAAGTAGGCACTCAAGAGGGGGTGAATTGGTTGCCTCTAAAACTTTTCTAAATAACAAACCGAAAGAACCAACTCGATTCAACCCGTTTAAAGAACACGACACTTAACAAGAAAGAAAACAACACCAAGGTTTATAGAGGTTGGCCCGAGACTCACGCCCTCTCCCCAGCCAACAACTTGAGAGTTCTTCCACTATACTTTAACAAGGTTACACCAAGAAAAGACAAATAGTTTTTCCCAAGGCTCAACTAAAAACCTAAGTATGGTTTTCCTGCGCCACCAAAACCTAACAAACACCCAAAAATAGTTTTCCCAAGGCTCACTAAAAACCTAGAACAAATCCCAGGTTTGGTTTTCCGAGGCTCACCAAAACAAACCTCGAAAACACTTTGAATTTTATGAAAAATTAAACTGTTGAAGTTTTATCGAAAACACACAAAACGGTTTTCCAAAACAATTTGTCTCTCTCAAGTGGCCTGAAAGGTCAGTAAGGATGATGAAGCTAGTTCTATCAAGATTGATCTTTGGAGAGCTTGACTTGACTTGCTTTGCTTATGAAACGAACACTTGAATGCTTGATGAAGAAGGAGAGAGTTGTTATCTTCGTGAGTTTGAAGTCGATATTTAAAGACTCATGAGAGGAGCGTCTGGAGTGCCGCAACGCGTCTTTCTCCGTTGTGGAATGCAGTAAATTCGCGATTTTCTCTACCAAAATCGGATGCACCAAGAGAACACTCAGAGGAAGAGTTCTATTAACTCAATAACATTTAAAACCAGATTTCTTTACCAATCACTGATTCAAATTCAAATAGAGCCACGAAATAAAACGCCCACACACAAATAATGAATAATGCGCTTAAAGCTAAATGCATACATACTTTTCTAAGCCTTTACAAAAACTCCCAAAACTTTCATATCATCAAAATCCTTAAAGTCAACATGCATCACATATGCATGAGTGTTTCCCAGAAGCAAGGCATCTCCGTGTCGGTGACCCACTCCACCTCCTTAATTTCCCAAATCGATCAATCGAGAATCGTTATTCTATCAGCTCGGGAGATTAATTGGGATCGTTCATGGCTGGGTTGCAGAGATCTACAACTTCTTTAAGGAGACAGGGATCTTTAGGCCTCGTTTGGGACGATAAGCTTATCTCCAGAGAGTTGAAGCCGGAGCAGGAGCAAGAGCAAGAGGTGAAATGCATCGGAGCAAGAGAAAGCTGACGACGGCGGCAACATCGGAGCAAGGGAAAGCTGACGGCGGCGACAGCTTGGCTAAGGAAATCAAGCCAATCACGATGGTGGAGAGGAGTCGAAGTACCAGGGAGAAGCGACGTTATAGGACCGGGAAAGTGTCACCGGCGATAGAGCCGCTGTCTCCGAGAATCTCTGCGTGTGGGTGCTGCGGCTGTGGGTTCGAGAAGACACCGAAGAATCAACGACGCCAAAAGGTCGGTGGATGTAAAAATTTCGTGGGGTGGGTGGATTGTTAAAATGGTAAAATTTTAGGGTCTAAATAGACTAATTTGGAAACTATCAAATCATAAAAGTTATTTTACCATTTGTTTAAATGGGTAAAATTGTCAAATATTTGTAAAAAGAACCATGGACCATAACTTTTAAAATGGAACTTCAAGGACAAAAACTTAAAATGGAATTTAAATATGACGAAAATTAAAATTAAGGGATCGGACTCCGATGCACTTTATTCTATTTACGTAATATCTAACAAGTTGTACATAGCTAAAATTGTATTTTTTGGTAAAATTTGGGTATCTTGGGACATGTTCAAGAGAAGGTTTTATTTTCCATCCATTAAATCAATCATTTTTCTCATTAACTTCTCATTAATTCAAAAAAAATCCATAATTTATGTTTCTTCTTTTTTTCCTCTATTGAACATGCCATTGAGCAGACACGGTAGAATATGTGAATTATTAAAACTTAATTCCTTGTTTTGGAGCAAAAAAGTACTAGTGGTGTGATCGACAGAATGAACAGAACTTCAGGGGCCAAAAAAGCCAATTTGCCAATGAACGGGTGTACTCGTCTCGAATTCCCTGCAGAGCAGAACAGTCCTGCGCGCTGCCGTAACTGCAATCTCCGGGACTGGTCGCCGCTCCTTGATTTCTCCGATACCGTTCGCTCCTTCGCTTGTCTCAGATCTATTTAAACCTTCTTGAGGTGTTAGTTAGAATGGCTCACCTAGGGTACGGCACTTACAACTACCATCAACCGGAGAGCGATCGGAGTTTGATCAGCACACTCTTCGTGTCAGGACTGCCGGACGACGTGAAGGCTCGCGAGATTCACAACCTCTTCCGTCGCCGCCCTGGTTTTGACTCTTGCCAGCTTAAGTACACCGGCCGTGGCAACCAGGTTGGCGTCAGGTCTCATTTTCGCCTTCCGTTGTTCATTTGAAACGATAAAAGATTGAAGCCTTTCCTGTCATTATAATTGTCTGATCCCTTATCAGTTCGGTTAGGTACTTGAATACCTGTTGAATTATTCCGGATGGTGAGGAATGTATTGTCGATGTTATGATCACTTTAGATGATATGAATGCTCATTTGAAACAGAAGTAAATGCATTGAATCGGGATTGAGAAACTAACACAATCATTGTTTGGTCCTATGCTGGTATTGGAATGTATTGTTTCCAGCGGGGCTTAGTATTCGTTTTTTGGTGCTGTTATAGGGAGGTCGCGCTTCATTCTAAGCAGCTGATTGATTACTCATATCTCCTGATCCTAGTTTTTCTAAAACAGGCGTATGATTTGAAGTTTGAATTGCTTGGTGAAAAATCTTGACTTCATGGTTTTGGTTATAACAATTTACGTCCTTCTGCGTCATTTTAGTAAGAGTTCCTTACCCATAGCGACTATGAGTCCTTTGATATGTTTTACTAAAATGAATTTGTTCATCTATTAATGTTATTGAACTACCGGTACATTGAATAGAATGATCCACTTCTGTTATCATGGCATGAAGAAGACTATGATGAAAAGTGGCTTAATCTGATAATCACACAAAAGGATCCTATCAGTGCATCTGTACTGTGAAAACAGGAAGCTTAAGATTAGCACGTTGTTCTAAGTTTTCGGTCTGAATACTTTGTATGAAAATGCATGTTCTGTGCATGTTACATCTTACAATTGTTTGTATTTCATTCTCAGGTTGTTGCATTTGCAACTTTTTTCAATCATCACTCAGCAGTTGCAGCTTTGCATTCATTGAATGTGAGTATTAGTTATTGTTCTCATGACGTGATTTTATAACATCTTTCTTCTTGGATAATGTGCAGAAATAATTTATTATATTGATAACTGTAGCTTCAAGCAACTGAAGCTCACTGTTCACCAAGTCTAAACTGATTCAAGAGTGCAATTGTTGGTTTATCAATGAAAATAAGACTTTTATGCTACTCAAACTCTCTTTCGATATACTTTCATATGCTGTCAAAAGTCAAAACAGACAAACAGTGGAAATCCTGTTTTGTGTTCTGCTTTTTGTCTGTGCTTATACTTCATTTTCAGCACTTCTGACTACCTCCCATATAACTGTCAACTGACAGATAGCCATGATTGTCCAAGACTAACTAGATAACCGTTTGGAACAAGACCATGGACAGACTCAGCTTCGTCCATGCACAAAAGAAATGGAAGAATAGGAGTCCCCACTAAAATTTTGGGTACCTGTAGAAAATAAGAAGTCTCTGAAGGGGCTTTAGATTTCTAGAAAATTTCATTTGAGTAAGGGATGCCCAGATATCCAGCAAGAAATATGGCAACAAGAAGGAGATAAAAGTACACTGTTACATTTAAGAAATATAATATTGAGATTCAACTGATTGTTTTGTACATTGAAGAAATCAAGTAACTTAATTGATGTTTCGTACACTTTTCGAATCACCCTAACACTCCAATGTAGCCATCTGTTTCTGTGGATATCTAACCCTAACCTAACACTCCAATGTAACCTAACACTGTGCATATCTCTTGACGTCCATAGAGAAGACATCAGGAATACCACCAAATTCCCTCACCAAAAACCATCACAGCACCAGATGTCACATCTTATCAACTGTGAAGAACTTGGCAAAAACATACCATCTTATTCCTAGTTCTTTCCTAAAGTCAAGTTTGAATTATTTTCCTTTATTTTCAGTTTGTTCAGTCCATCTTTTTTTCTTGCTCAGTTATCCCATCCAGAGGTTTTACCATTTTCTCATATTAATTACTCTTTCTTGTAATATGTCTACGTTCCTTTCCTAAAACTCTGCCTATAAATGATAAATTTCAAACTTCCTCTCCAATTTCTTCTCTCTGCTTTTTTTGTACTTTTTAATCCACTTTATAAAAATTAAAAACCCAAACTATATCTAAAACTTTTTTTGGAAAAAGAATAGTCATTATACTATGAAGTTGAGAGAGAGAGAGAGATAGAGAGAGATTTCTTAGAACTATTTGAGTATATCTACGGGTCTTCTGTTCTGCATACCTTTCTGTTTCCAGTTTCTATATGGAGATGCCACAACCATATAGGTAGAAGTGAATTTTTCATGGGTAAAGTATTTTTGTTTTTCATCACTAGAGGGTGTTGAATAGTACGGAGTAGTTTGTTTTAGCAGTATTTTAAATCTAGGGTGTAAATTCTGATTCTAAATTTCTCCAATAAACAGTTATTTCATATCTTGTTTAGG
Organism: Stellera chamaejasme; assembly: GCA_024586325.1. NCBI lineage: Eukaryota > Viridiplantae > Streptophyta > Magnoliopsida > Malvales > Thymelaeaceae > Stellera > Stellera chamaejasme. The sequence goes on from CM044979.1 coordinate 50,955,964, forward strand.
GTGTAAAATTTGATCCTCAAACGGGTTCTACCCTGCACATTGAATTTGCTAAATCCAATTCAAGAAGGAAAAGGAAACCAGGTACGACACTGTCAAGTTCTATTGATGCATTTGTAAACTCTGATTCTCTTTAACACATTACACACCTTTTATGACATTTTCTTCTCTCTTTTTGCCAGGTAGTGGTCCGTATGTTGTTATTGACAACCGAAATAAGTCATCAACCAATAATCAAGAAACATCTAGCGATGATGGTGAGTTAGTTGTCTCAAATTTTTGAAAACTTTTGGGGTGCTAAATTATGTGGTGTTTATGATGAATTAATGTCTATGCAGGAGAGGGTAACCTGGATGAGGGTGGTAGGACAGCTGAAACCGACACAATATATAGTGATGAACCCGTGAATACTAAAAGGTTGAGAGACTTCACAGAAATCCATTTCAACTTGTTTTGCATGTAGATTTTTGTTTGTCTTGTATACAGTTTTCAAGTGCAGAAAATGTTTTAAGAAAAATCATTATGGTGTATTTTGCAGTGAAATGGGAGCCAACCCTGGAGACATTGCTAGTAAATATGTAAGTTTAAACACATGTGTGTGCGGGCATGCACACACCCCAATTTGTCAAATAAGCAAACTCAAACAATTAGGACTATGAAGAGCTCACCCATGAGAAACAGGCATAAACAGATCAAATTTATGTTTCTAAGTGATAATATAAATTAAATGGTTAGTTTATCAGAGTCACGACCTTTCTTTTAATTTATCAAGTCATTTGTTAGTTCTATAATAGTGTTATTATGGTTCCAGTTCTTTATATTTTTTTACCTGTTGGAAAAGGAATTGCCTTGTAAAGCATATCTGCCCTCAGAAAATATAGCTATGGGTAAAAGTTACTGCTTCATTCAACTAATTTTTGAAGAATAGAAGAAATTATTTGCTTTATCGATGAAGTGTGAGAGCATTTGGTCTTCTTTTTCTTTTGAGAAGTTTTTTTGGAGCACCTTACTCAGACTTGATGGCTAGAGCAGGTGCCACAAGAGAAGATTGCTGATGATGCTAAACCATGTTCCACTCTATTTATAGCAAACCTGGGTCCAAACTGCACTGAAGAAGAATTGAAGCAAGTCCTGTCCCTGTAAGTTGCAGCTTATATTTGGCACATTGTTGAATGATGATTAAATGTTTTGTGTATACACAAAATAAGCTGGTGACCGCATCATTCAATTTGGTGAAGAAAATCCTCAGATTGTTGGGTTTCATGATCTCAATTGTGTATGTTTTGGCATAATAACACTTTTGATTTGAGTTCTGTGTTATTTCTCAGACATGCTGGATTTAATGTTCTCAAGATGCAGGCAAAAGGAGGCATGCCAGTTGCATTTGCTGATTTTGAGGTATTCAGTTCGATTTCAGGGATTTAGTAATTGCAAAGGCAACCTAGGTCATCTATACGCGGACTTCGTGTCTTGAATTGTACTATGCTAACTGGCCCTGATGACGTAATGTCTGATAATCTGAAATTTGATTATGTTTTATACGATGTAGTTTTCCACTCCCTCCATCCCACCCCAGTTGCCCTTGACCCTTCATATTTTATGAAGGAAAGGGGACTAGGGGATTACCAGGTTGGGATGAATGGGGTAATTATTTTATTACAGTTGTCAGCTTTTTTTGAGGTTGAGCGTGAGCCATTCTATTTCCTTGTGGATACGGTGAATATCAATTGTTAATAGCTGAATGGTATCCTACTTTAAATAGTACTTTTTTTTTGAACGGCTAACAAGACACTTTCAATTAATCAGAGAAAACAAAAGCAATCAAAAGGGAGAGAGGCTAGACAAACAGTCCCTTGAGATAGGGGGCAGCAGCACTAGCCAACCAACACCTCCCAGCAGACCAGAGAAAAACCAACGAACACAACAAACAACAAAACAGCCCACAACCTTGCAGATCACACCCTACAAAGCAAAGACCGACAAACCAACTACCCCACCTCATCTGCTGCTCTCAGCAGAGGGTCTTGAAACCAATCCACCCATGACAGGTTCAGCTTCCTGTCTCTGCTAGATATCCAGAGATAGGATAAAACCTGCAAGTCAGTAAAGATTGCGGCAGCTCTCCAAGGGGAATTTTGCATCACAACCTTATTCCGCGCCTTCCATAACGACCACGCCGTAACATAAACAATAGATTGCCACAACTGACCCTCTTTCGGTGGACCTTGAGTAAGGAATGAATCCTGAAGCACGTCCGTAACATCCTGAAGATTTGAGACGTCCGTATTGCACCACCTTGCAACTGCACGCCAAATCTCCGAAGCCCAAGAACAACGCACCAACACATGGCTCGGGGTCTCTACTGACGCTTCACAGAGAGGGCACATGGTTGAGTTCACCTCCACTCCTCTTTGACGAAGCTCGTCTCGCACTGGGATGTATCTTCCGGTTGCTCTCCATATGAAAATATTGACCTTCTTGGGAATTTTGTTACACCATCGCATCGGAGCGTCATGGCTCATCGCAAGCTTCGCACAAATTCTCTTGGATAAGCAGCTGACCGTAAAGATACCGTCAGTAGCAGGCTCCCAGCTCCACTTGTCTGGACATTCCCGATGAGGAATGAAACCCTGCAGCATGGACAACAATTGTTGGAAATGACCTTCCGCCGTCCCCCTCGGCGGTTTTCTCTAACTCCACTCCCACCTCCACTCTCTCTCCTCCCACCTAACCTTTTCGCTCACCAAGCTGCCCTGATTTGACTCCAACTCATATAACCTTCTAAATCTCTCCTTTAGCGGGCACCCACCCACCCACTCATCCTCCCAGAATTTGGTGGTGTTCCCCATACCCACAACTCTCCTAAACAGATTCCTAAAATCGTCCCCCAAGTTCTCTACTTCCGCCTCCGCCTTTCCTATATCTTTCCACACACTCCACGCTCCCATAGTGACACCTATATTTAAAGACCCAGGGACCCCCCATAAATACTACTCACCACCTTCGTCCATAACCGATCCACCTCATGTAACCACCTCCACACTCCTATATTTAAAGACCCAGGGACCCCCCATAAATACTACTCACCACCTTCGTCCATAACCGATCCACCTCATGTAACCACCTCCACTTCCACTTTCCTAGAAGAGCTAAATTTTTTCCTTTCAAACTACCCACTCTCAACCCCCCTACTGCACTATCACCAAACATCCTGTCAATTTTTGCCCAAATAATTTTCCTACCCTCCCCCGTGGCCCCCCAAAAGAATTTGTTTCTCAGAGTTTCGATTTTCCTCACCACTCCAACCGGGGCACGAAACACTGAAAAGTAGTACAGGGGTAAGCTTCCAAGATCCGAGTTCATCAACGTAAGACGACCGCCAATTGACAGAAGTTTTGTTTTCCATCCAAATAGTCTCTTTTCCACTTTTACTACAACTGGTTTCCAATTGACCATCCGGCTCATATTCGCACCAACCGGCATACCCAAATAAGTGAAAGGGAGAACCGCTGAAGAACAACCGAGATTCCTTGCCAATCTAGCAACCTCCTCCACTTCCACTCCAACACCAAAGATTCTGCTTTTTTCCATGCTGATTTTGAGGCCTGAAGGCAACTCAAAACACTGAAGCAGGCTAAACAGAGACCTTGCATTGTCCGTCGACCACTCACCACAGAAAACCACATCATCTGCGAATTGCAGATGAGAAATACTAACCCTCTCTTGGCCGACTTCAATGGGACGAAAAACTCCTTGACTTACTGCCTCCTCCATCATGTGGTTTAAACTCTCCAATGCCAAAATAAATAAGAACGGGGAAAGAGGGTCCCCTTGTCGTAAGCCCCTCTCCATCCCACATTCCGCAGTCGGGCTTCCATTAACCAAAATCGAGATCCTGGCCGACTCCAAGCAACCAGCTATCCACCTCCTCCATTTTTCCCCAAAGTTCATTTGATCAAGAGCAGAGTCCAGGAAACGCCAGTTCAAGCTGTCATAGGCCTTTTCAAAATATACTTTAAGAATGAGCATTTGGTGTTTTGCCTTTTTCACCCAGGAGACGATCTCATTAATGAGCAGGATCCCATTTGTTATTTGCCTCCCTTCTATGAAAGCTGATTAAGTCTCACCCACCAAACCGCCCACGACTCCTTTCAATCTCTCTGCTAAAAGCTTAGCCACAATTTTGTAAAAACACCAATAAGACTGATCGGCCTGTAGTCTGAAATGAGGATGGGGTCTTTCACCTTCGGGACCAGAGCAATACTTAGACATTGTCTCATTACTTTAAATACTTTAAATACTTATTACTCCGTACTTGTTATTTACGCATATTAGACATTGTCTCATTCTATTCATGCAATAATGAATTTGTACACGATCTTCATATAGTAATTGTCATAAGACAATATACTTGCATTTCTCAATTTGTGCCCCAATACCCTTTCGCCTCACATAAGCTGCCCACAGTCTTTGGAATGAAAAGTTGTTCCGATGGACCCTTCGTTTGTGCTGGCGGCCTTGTTTTTTTATAAAAAAGAAAAAGAAAAAGAAAATTGAGAATTGAGAATTTAGGTTCAATAAAGAATTGATGCAAAAACTCCTATCTGTTCTGTTTGTACAATTTGTATGGAAAAGAAACAGTAGTTTAGGACTAAAAGCTCTGATGGATGAAAATTGTGTTTGAGCTGGAACTTTATGAAGAGATTGGCCAGCAACATAACAAGTGAAAGACAAGAAAGTTCCAATGATGGATGTATGTTTGCGTTTTCTGTGACAAAAGCAGGAAAATCTTCTGATTGTTGCTTAAACTTTAGTTATTCAATCAAAAGCTTTTGCTTTTTATGCTCTAGCCTCTGTAGTTTTGTTTTGTTTTCAAGAAATGCATAAGGTCATAACAGATTAAGTAATTCAGTCATTCATTGCTTCAAATACGTTAGAAAGGAGCATGGTACATGATGATATCACAACTCTCTCTTTCCCTCAGGAAAGTGAACAAGCTACAAGGGTCATGGCAGATCTTCAGGGAAGCTTACTCCCTTCATCTGATAGAGGAGGCTTGCACATAGAGTACTGAAAGTTATCTCATTATTTCCAATCTTAGTTAGCACAACCGTTACTTTAACAAGTGGAATAATTTTCTTGTTTTTTAGGTATGCAAGGTCTAAGATGAGGAAGCCTAAGTAGTCTTGCAATTTCTTGACCAGCAAGGTATGATGTCACATAAACATTTGCCCACAAAATTCTCTGAAATTCCAAAAAAACGTTTCTGGTTTTACATTGAATACTTGACGGTTATGTACATTTGGCTTTTCAGATATGAGAAAAGCTGTTTTGGAAACACACATGGGAGAGATCTCGTTGATGCTGTTAAGTTACGTGCTCACTCGTGTAGTCAGGTGACGGTGGTGTGACGGGAGGACACGGAAAGGCTGAGGGTCCGTTTAGTTGCTCACTCGTGTAGATCAGGTGACAAGGTTTTCCAATCTTTAGGTGTGACGGGAGTTTTCCATCTTTTAAAAATTAGGTGTGTGATCAAATATTTACAAATGAATTTTAGAAAGGCTGAGCATTCTGGAAAGTGGGAGCAGCTATCTGCTATCGGTAACCAATTTTGCCAGTGTCATAATTTCCTAGTGTCACGGGCATGTCGATTGTTGTCATGTGGAAATATTGGTAAAAATGATTGTCGAGACGAGTATAATTTACTGTGAAACAGGAGAGGATAAGGATAACTATCTTACTGTCACACCTCGAGGAGTAGAATTTGATGATAGAACCACACAATTCTGTTAAAAGTGGGTTAAGCTGCTTCTGTTTGAAGAAGGGATCCAGTAAGGTTGCTTGGGCGTTGACGAATGTTGGAAACAGTAGCCGGTATTGATAGGAACTGCGTTAGCACTTAAAGGTAAAGGTCTGGAATGCTATCCAATGATGTCTTTTAACCTTACAAGTTTTTAAAAGTTATCACAAGTTTTTTCAACATCTAACGTTAATCTCAAATGTTCTTACTAAATGAAGTTGAAGCCCGTCTGTCTTTAAACTAAGCGTGGTTTCCTCTGAAAAAAATTCGCATACATAAGCAAGGCCTCTAATAATTTCATCAAGATGTCGGAGTAAAGTCAATTGGTAAAATCGGATCTTTTGAAGCTTGCAACATAGTCATGAGTTTGCAAGTTTGGGGACAATTTACTTGATTAAACCATTCAAAGGAATACAGCTTTAGGCGTAGAGATTACAACCGAAAGTTTGTGGTAAGGTTGAGAAAATAAATAAACAAATTTGAGTTCCGAGCATCTAGCTTAGTGTCTATGTTCCTTAGACATAAAGTGGAAGTCTCGAGTTCAAGTCTCCACACTCCCTAACCCCTAAATGTATTACAAAAAAAAACAAATTCAAACTACCAATTCAATCATATTGTAGCGCTAACGATTTCTTTTCCAGAATGCTAATTCTGTGCAACGGCAAGAAAGACTTGTCCAAATTCTGAATCTGTTCTGTCATCTATGCTAGTTAATAACAAACCCAGGAAAAATGTAGGACGATATGTAGATCCGGTAATAAAATCATTAAGAATAAGCAAGCATGATACTGCAAATTAGAAGAACCGCTACGATGATGATGACTATGATAGAAATACAATTCCCAGCTGCAGGAATTTGTATTCAAAAGTAGATAGAGATACATATATTACAAAGAAAAGATGGAGAAATGTATTCCGAGCGTCTTGTGATACGTGACTCTCTGTCGCATAAATACTCCTCATATATGAATGGGGTATACAGTAGCTAGTAATACATAGGAGAAACCTCTCAACTAGGTCCCCTCCCCTATACTTTGGCAGAAATCCTAGCAATTAATCAAATCCCCGTCAACGATATAAACAAAATGGGGAATATGGCCTTTCGCCAATAGAAACCTGCCCTCTACTAGCTACTGCACAAAAATTATAGTACATTCACGTACAAGAGAAAACTTGCATGGCAAGTTACAAACATGAAGTTCTTGGAAGTTCGTCGAATTAGATATTACCAACATCATTTTTCTAAAACGAGCCACATGTGCGGGCAAACTTCCAGAACTCCACATTTGAAACTCCATTCATGTTTTGTCCGACAATCCCATGTTTCACAGTAACACGAGGCCCAAGCAACAAGGTTCTGGAACTAGTGCTTCCCGTTAATGATTGCACATGGCTTGTCTGAACTCCAAACAGTGCAGTCAGTTTCTATTGACGCGAGTAACTATGTATCGCCCTCTCTCTAGATCATAGACAGTCTTAAGGTTGGGTTTCATCCATTTTGACATACACCACACTAAGAACATAAACATCATGGAGATGACAACCATGTAAGGTAGTGAGGGCAAATTTTCAATCAGGTCTCTAATCCAGTCCGGATGTTGTACATCCCTTTCTGCTGTAACATGCAAGATGAAAGCTCCATAGGCCCAATCAAGCGGTATTTGTTTCACCTCATTTGCAGACTCAATCCTAATATCAGCCATAATAGCGTATTTTAAATCATGTTTACAGAAAAATAGAGAGTGAGAGTGAGCACAGAGTTAAGGTCATGCATACCTTTCATCATCCATATTGATTCCAAGGCTATCATGAAGAAGGGCCACAATATAAGCTGATGAAAAACAGTATGGCAAAAGATCTTCCTCACTGAATGTATGGTGTCTTTTCCTCAATGTAGACCAATCATCACCACAGAATTCTTTTCCAGCGTTCATCATGTCAGAGAGAAATGCCTTTGGTCGCAACTTGAAGAACTAAGCATGCAGAAGAAAAGTAAATGCATACACTGTCGGATTTTTGCAAGTAGCAAGCATACCATATCCAAATATGCACAATATTGCTTATATCAATACCTAAGAAAACCTTATAAGGGAAAAAAGGAGGGAAAAGAAAAAGAAAGAAAACCCATGAAGAATGAGGTTTGGGGGAAAAAAGGGCTGTTTACCTTTGAAGTATGGAAGAAATTTTCAGTAGCCAAAAACTTGCCCTCTAGGTTAGGCAAATAAGCTGATCCTAGATTGCACCTACTGTAGGAGCATTTCTCTGCAGTAGAGGCAGGAATTCAAATTATAACAAGGATAAAAAAGAAAATGATTTCTAACTTCACATATAATTAAAGTATAATCTTATCAAAATAAAAATAAAATAATATAAGTATAACCTGTTTCCTTGTGTAATAGAAAATTCGCAGCAGATCTGCATTCAGAGAAGTTACCCTGGGCTTTAAGAGTGAGAAAATTATTTTGCTTCTCAGACAAATATCCTTTAGGTGTGCAAGGATCAACACACATTCCCTTCTGAATTGAGGTACCATCTGCAGGGTAAGGCTAATCACTTATTTCAATCAGAATAACTGACAAAGTAAGAATACGATTCAAACTCATCTGATTGATTGTCCAGAATGATGAATGACACAGCAAACCATACAGAAACGTTTTACATTTAGTGGTTTTAACTACCGGGATTTGAGAAGTTTTACTTTCTGGCACCCAATGAATTTAGTCACTGCAGACTGCAGAGAGAGAGGGAGAAAAGGTGGGAGGGGCGGGGGCAGGATTCAGAAGCCTTACTGATGCTTGAACCTTTTTTCTCTTTTTTATTTTTTAATGTGTGTGTGTTTGTGCACCTGTGTATATTTCATACAGAACAAAATACTGACTGACGAATGTAAAAGAAAATGCATTTGTAACTCAGTCATACAAACTCTATGTTCAAATAAATTATGTGATGCAAGAACCTGGATGTTTGAGTTGCTTGATTTTTAAAGTAAATTTTCAATCACTTAGAGTGTGTTCAAAGTTCCTTCTGTGAAAAAGAGTTTGTATCTTTTAAAAATGGATGTGATGTTTGCGAGAAAACGTTGAAGAAAAATGTTAATTTTGTAGATTTTGTGAATAGTGAATAAACAAACAGAGTCTTAATGAAGAATTCCCCGAAATCTTGAACCTATGTGGCTATGAGTTCATCCTGACAAAAACTTGCAGTTGCTCAAGGCCCATCAATGTGTTCAGAGACAGCTTCAGATTTCACTAGAGAAAAAAGCAATCAGTGTGTCTTTTGACAGCTTTGGTGTAAATAATAAGGGTAACTGTGGAAACATACCAAATCCAGTGTCTCCAGATATAAATAACTCCTTCAATGTGTCAAATGCGACATTCTGCAGAAATCAGAAGACAGGTAAGCTCCATACTCAAGCTATCAAAATCTCCATGTAATCAAGCTTGCATGAAATGAAAGAAAAACCATAAGGCTTGCTGCAACTGAGGCCCCTAGACACCTATGACATTTATCTCCTAACAATCCTTTCTGTCTTCTATCAATTGCCAGGACACGAAGTTTTTTATGTAAGTAAAAATTTTTACGATGATGGCGATCTTAGAATTTCATCTCATGATTCCTTTGTAAGAAGGTTGTAGAAGGAGGAACATCAAGCGTAAAACTTTCACAATTTTTTTTCTTATGGTGTTAGCTAATTAGTTGATATTTTCATTCCTAACTAACAAGAAACTTAACTATACGGTACACTACCCGTATAATTTCCTATATAAAGTTTTTTTATACAAAATAAAATGAGATGAGCAGAGAATAGAAGCAGTAGAGGAAGAAAAAAGTACCCCCCCCCCCCCAAAAAAAAAAAGAAAAGAAAAAGGAAAGGTAGAGAAATATAGATGAATCCTACCTGACCATAATGAAGAAAGCTATGGCTATAGAGATGGTACGTGACATTCCTAAACTCAATTGTGCGTGAGAATTCAGGAGGCATAGGCTCACTTGAAACAAAGGTAACCTGGAAAGATGTAGACAATGTGATAAATAAAACCTAAAACAGAAAAGCAACCTGTGTGATTAATTATTTGATTATACTTCTACCTGGACTCTATAAAAAATTTAAGAATCATGACCTGGATAAGCATATAGCCTAACATGAATAAAGATTTAAGACTCAAAAGTAGAAAGAACCATACCAGAAAAACTTAAGTGATAATACAACTCCGACACATAGCGGGGAGACAAATGCTACATGAAACAAATTTAGTAACCAATAATTATCTTAAGTGTCTTTTCCATCAGTCCATCTGATCCTAAAATCCAAATGCCCTTTTCTTCATAAATCCAAGAGTATTTTTCGCATTAGGAACCAGCTCATCACTGATACTTCCCATTCTAGTCTTTCAACATTTAATAGGAAAGAAATGGCTTTGCTCTGACTATCCATGATAGACAGTTTACAGGAATAGTAGATATTTAGCAGCCAGGGACTAAGAAGAGCTTAATATGACAAACCACATTCAAATGATATTTATTTCAACAAGAAAAATTAACTCTAGCCTTGTTTGCAATTGCAATGAGGGCTATTAAGCTTAAAGCATCATACAATCCAGATGAGTATACCAACCTGAGCAGATGCCCCTCCAAGTTCAATAATCCCACTAGTATGACGTGGATCACCTCCAAGAGTACCAAGTGCATAGTTTGCAACAACCCAGGCATACACTCCCTCATCAGATCCTAAATGTCAACAACATTAATAATTGGTATCATTAACTGAAAAGCAACATTGACACGCACTCATATTATCTGGGCAATGTATATCTAATTCAACAAGAAATATAGGAGCAGCATTTTGTAGAGATGCAACAAAGAGATGGAAGTCCCCAATTGCTATAGGTAACATTTGAATCTATATACAGAACGACAAATTGTGCAATAAAAGTACCGCCTGAAATGAAGATGTTTACAACTCAATTGGTTGGTAAAGACTGTGAATAAGTTGTATGCAGCACAATTTCTAAATATAAACATTTAAAAGCACAGGGGCCTTGAACCATGTCTTACTTATTATCAGCCCTCATTTCCTACTGGAAAAAGCAGTATTTTGATTAGAACCTAACAACCTACCTGTAATGACAGAAGCCCATTTGTGACGGAACTTAAACCCAGATGTTTGAAGCACATCTCTACATTCATCCAGAATCCGTTGCTGGACAGAAACATCCAGCAACCGCATACCCGCAGTAGCCATTAACCTTATCTCCGTCTCCTTCCACATCTCCTCTGGAATATTTTTCTTGGCGAACTCCAAAAGCTCCCGGAGCGAATCACCGGCAGCCCGCGGTTCAGCCGCGTACGCCGATAGCCCAGGGTTAACCCTAAAACTAGCCTTCTCCGCCTTACCAAACTTCAGCACCGCCGTTCCGCGTTCAAATCTGTAGCGTAACACATGAATCCTTGTGCCGGTGCTTCCGCCGTCGATTATGATGCCGTATTTTCCAACGTCCCCTGCCGCAACAAGTAAGTAATAACAACACACTAACAGAAGAAGGGACGTCACTATGGAAGCGATAATCAAATAGAGGCTTGGTCTGGAGCTCTTGGCGGACCGAGAACGGTAGTTGGGTCGGGATTGGAACTTGATCGGCTCCATTATAGCTCCGGCGCTGGAATTCGAGTCCGAATCTGATAACGGCCGAGAGCGAACATGCGATCGTCGCATCAAATGATCGGAAAACTGGAAATGGAAATCATGAGATAGTCGAAAGAATTCGCAATCGATTTCGAGACAGGATTTTTAAATTAAAATATATATATTTCGTGAGATTTCAAATTTGCGAATTTGTTTTGTGGGAATTTTTCAATTGGTAGGAGAGGGAGAGGGAGAGGGCTACAATCGAAAGTCTCAGCCCTCTCTGTCGCTCTCCGATTGATTCACCGGGAAGAATTTTGGTGCAGATATTTGTTCGATTTTTCCCAGCTTCCTCCGCTTCAAGTTTTTCCCAAGGTCTAAAAGAGTAAAAGATACCTCTAGCCATCAAACATCGACCCATTGAACGCTTTGGCCATCAATTCATAAAGCACTCCGTTTCAGCCCTCAAACTTTTCAACTCTGAAGAACATTCGGTTGCAATCTTACTTATGGCTTAAAAAACAAAAGTTGTACGAACGAAAATAGCTCCTTGGGAGTCATGGTTAATTAATCCCTTAAGTTTCTTCTGTAGTTTTTCTAGGATCTACACTACACTGGTGTAGGCCATATATCTCACTATTTGTTTGTAAAGAGTATAAACATCTTAAATCATTTCAGATTTGCATCAGTTTTAGATATGGCTTCTGTCTTTCCAAAAATTAAGAGTAAAGAAAGAAAAACTTATTATGGTGAGTATAATTTTAGGAGGAGAAGAATGTGATCCAATTTCAAGAGGATAGGGCATCAAATACAGTCAGTTCACTGGACCAGACTGTATAGTGTGAAGATTGAGGACTACAATTGCACAAAAGTTGAACGCTCGGGGACCACCAATTCAACTTACTCCAGACATGATAAAAACCCTAACAACCGTGCTCTTCACTTTTCAATTTGTCTATTATTCGCCTCAGGCTCAGGCCACCGACTGAGTTGCCGGATCCCCTCTGGTCCAAAGAAAGTTCCGATCGGTTTTGTTATCCCAATTCTCGTATCTGAAGCTCTGATGGCGAATAATCCTTCTCAGCTGCTCCCTTCTGGTGATTGTCTCCTTCTGTTGCTCTTGCTCTTCATTTTACTAGGAGGAGAAAACTGACCCCAGTCTGTTATTTTGTGTTCAAACTGGCAGAGCTAATTGACAGGTGCATAGGGTCTAAAATATGGGTCATTATGAAAGGAGACAAGGAGCTTGTTGGTACTCTTAGAGGCTTCGATGTTTATGTCAATATGGTCCTTGAAGATGTCACTGAGTAGTAAGTTTCTGGCCAAACTGTTAAAGATTTCTGAATTCACACATAAATCTGGTGCTGACCTGCCTTGCTTGAAGTTGTTTATTTGGATTAGATACATAGAAGACATGTTTTATCTCCGCATTTGGCCTGATGTGTTGAGAGTTTATCTGTTTTCAATCTTCTGTCACAACTTGATTTTAGCTATTGCTTGCTACTTCAATTGATTTATGGATTTTGTGGAGAATCATTGTGAAACATCCTGCAGGATATTCCTTAGGCAGTTCTATTGTTGTGTCAACTCCTTTTATCCTAGTTGTACTCATCTTGAGTCTTAACATTCTGTCATTGAGAAGGACCCTAATCTTTGCTCACCTCATAGACTTATGTGGTCTTATGCTTCAATATGAATTTGAATCAAATTCTCTAGGTCATCATTTGGAGAGAGAGAGAGAGCTAATAACAGGCTGCATAATTATAAACATAAGTTTTGTTTAACCTTCAGGGCATAATATGCCATTTCTGGAGGTTTCGTAAGTATTCTTAATTTTTCTTATACTCAGACCTTTTTCCCAACTGAAACTTAATGATTTAGATGATATGATAAACCATCAAGAGGATAAGTTGGTTCGTGACGTTAATATCTAGACATCCCTCGAAGTTAGTGCTACAATTATTTTGAATGAGAGATGCAATGCATGATATTCATATCATATGGGGTAGATGTTCTGATGTGCAACTGAGGTTATGGACTTCATCGTGTTTTCATGTGGGGTATGCTTATTTCCAGATGTTGGATAGTTACCGTTCTTTACTGTGGATGTTGGGATGTGTGAATGTCTTTGATACGTGATCACCTGTTCTGATATGATCATGTGCTAGCTTCCTCTGTGATATTAATAGTATCTCGGTTTCATTTTTTGTAATTGCAGTGAGGTCACAGCAGAAGGCAGGCGGATTACCAAACTTGATCAAATCTTGCTTAATGGGAACAACATTGCAATTGTAAGTTACTTTCCCATTTTAGTTTGATTCTTGATTTTGCATGTTGCAGGGTTACCACTTCGCTCAAGCATCTGAATACCATATCTGCTGATATTTTTCATGAAATAGCTTGTCCCTGGTGGTTCCCCGGATGCAGAATAAGAGTGCTTGGTTGATCCCAGTTTGCTCTATAATATTAACTGTCCCATGGAAGATGCAGCCTGTTTTGATCAGTTCTAATGAATCTGACCTTCAGAGGGGAATGTTTTTGTCATGACTCCTCAGCACTTCGTTTGTACAATTAACATCCTAATTGCCAAGACCTTAATGATTATGCTTGTGCTGTAGTTTAAACATTTTTTTATTAGCATAGCATCTATCACTCCACATGCTACTAGCTTAGTTTCATAATTTCACATTTCAGTTTTATGGAGATGTATAGATCTCAGAAAGGGAATCTTATTATTGTCAGAGAAAACATGTCAAGCACATCTCAGAAAACAGCAACCACAGAACACCCCCAACTCTACTGAACATTCACCTCTTTCACATCTTTCTTAGCCATCTCAGTCCTCGGAATCACAACCGTGAGCACACCGTCCTTGAGCTCCGCCTTGATTTCATCTACTTTAGCATCCTCAGGGAGGAGGAGGCTGGTGTTGTAGTAGCCATAGCTGCTCGCCGACCAGTACTCGTCATCGGAGTCCTGCTCCTTGGCTTCCTTGTGCTCTCCCCTGATTTGAAGGACGCCGTCCTCCACGGTGACCTTCACATCCTCCTTGGAAAGCCCAGGCATGTCGTACCGGACCTTGTAGGAGTCGTCATGCTCCTTCACGCGTGCCATTAGCGACGATGGCGTGAAGTTTACGTTGTCCAATAGCCTGTTGATGTTCTCTGTTGCTTGTACCAGTGCATTCCCTAGACCTGATGGGAAAATTTCTGGAAGAAAAAGATAAATTCACCAACCTGTCAACTTCTATAATTACCAAATGCTCAATCTTTGTTGCTTATGTTTGTTTTAAAGACAACATATTGGTTAATTTCTTACCCCAAAGAGCAGGAACATATTGATTTCTTCTCCAATTCCAGAGGCCTGATCCCCTGCCTCTCCTCCTTGGAAAGAGCTTGGATTTCTTGCTGCCTCCTTCAGAAACAGCAACCTCTTTCACGTCGCTCCTTTTCTCTTCACACAACTTGTCTGTGCTTGTCACCATGAACCTGCTGAACAAGCCATCGTCGTTAAGGCGGCTCCTTGGAGGAGGAGCCATCAATGTGGATGATGCAGAAGACGACAGTACTCTCTGCTGCAACTTCCTGATCAGAGCCAAACGAGCCATTTCTACGACTCGAGTACCTTGTACTATTATATATATTCTTTGGTAATATTGCTTCGATTGTTTGTGGTGTTTGGGATTCATGATTTATATAGTAGAAATTAAGGTTCGAGTTTCATCTTTGTTCATCAGAAAGAGAAGCGTCCAAGAGGTTCTAGTAGGTTGTGTGTGTCACGGCTGGATGGTTCGTGTTGTTTCTGTTAACCGCTTTTACGACCTTTCCAGAACCGAATTGATCTTTTGCTCCTCAGCAAAACGAAATTCTCCATGCGCACCGTTTTGCTGCACTTTGGAAGTTAGGAAGCAGTGCTAAAGTATATACTATAAATCTACAATAATGCTAACTAACGCTAACTAAGTATGAGACTTCTAAGTTAAATATAACTAGTAAAAATAGAAAAATTAGATAAATTCCCGATACAACAATAACGTTAGCCATAATAGTTTTAGCTATTTAGTTTTTCAAATTTGGGAGAGATGGGAGAGATTTTATTACTAGGTATATGATAAATATAGTTGATTTCAGATCAATAATAAATGTCACTAGCTATAATAGTTAGCATTGATGTAATAACAATGTTAAACTCACTAGTCAATATAGTTTTTTGGACATTTTTTGCTACAATTTAACTTAAAATTAGCTGGCATTGTCGTAGATATAACAATGCCAGTTATCAGACTCCTAAGTCATATATAACTAGCAAAAATAGATAAAATAGATAAATCTCTAATCCAATAATAATAACTATCACGTTAGCCATAATAACTAGCTATTTAACTCTCAAAATTTGGGAGTGAGTACAGATTTTATTGCTAGCTATATGATAAATATGGTTTATTTCAAATCAATAACAATGTTGCAATAACAATGTTAAACTCACTAGCTAATTTAGTTTTGTTGACATTTTGGCTACAATGTAACTTAAAATTAACTAGCATTTTTAAAATATATAAATATACAATATAAATTCTATTATAAAATAAAATATACATTTCGATTTTCCATTCCATATATATATATATATATATATATATATGTGTGTGTGTGTGTGTGTGTGTGTGACTACTTTAAATTAATTACAATGTGAAAATGATAAAATTTCTTCTTATTCTTTTTGGTTTTTTTTTTTTTTGCTTTTAACACTTCGATATACATTTAGTAAGAAAAAATTCTAATATTTTTAGGTACAATAGGTTAAACTATTTATTTAAAAAATTTTTACGGATTTTATGACTCATCTAAAAGTTAAAAGTAACTGTTTTTTTAAAAAGTTGGAAATGTTAAAGTTTAGTGAATGTGATGTATTCAATATTCATCGGAAAAATGTCTTTTTTTGCCATCAACGTTTGATCAAAAGTCTTTCTTTGTCATTATTTTAAAAAATGGTCTTTTTTGCCATCAACGTTATTGTTTATAGTCCCCGTTTACCACTTCTGTTAAAATAACTCCACACTAGACCCTAAAATTTCTAAAAATTGACAAATTATCCCACATTCAAAATCAATTTTCATTTTCATTCATCTTAGCCTTAAAGTATACATGTCAAACGATGGGTCTAGTTTTGTGGCGCCGGAGGAGGAGCCTACACCCAGAGGACCGAAGAGCCCTAGGTGTTTGTAGGGTTGTGCAAGTTCGCGGTTATAACCAAATTAACCGCATAATTGAATATATGTGGTTAATTAGGTTTGATTAATGCGGTTTTAGGTTCGGCTATTGGTTAACCGCAGTTTACTATGCAGTTATTGGTGCGGTTTGCGATTAAAGGGATAGATATTGCGGTTAACTGAAATAACGGCAATTTTATACTTTAACATATTGCATATGACTCGTATTGCATTTGTTTTTTTTTCCAATTCAAACCACTTTATCTATTTTTTTTTTCTTGTAAAAGTTTCTTCATTTAAGGATGGTTAGGATTAAAGTTTTTTTTAAGAGGGATTAAAGTTTTTTGTTTCAATGGCTTAAGGTTTTCTAGTGGATTTTGGGTTGTAATATTTTCTTGATGTGTCATTTCTATCAATGTTTAAACAACATTTTTGTTTTTAATTTAGGATTAAAAAAGCTTAATTAAGTTGAAGGGAAATTGTGGTTAACCGAATTAACTGCAATTAATGCGGTTACGAGATTTTATTTTGTTAATGCGGTTATGAGGTCTCATAACCGAAAAACAAACTATGTGGCTAATGCGGATATGGTTATAGCCGCATTAATCGAATGATCAGCCCTAGGTGTTTGACGAAAAGTCGCTAAGAGAAATCAACAAATGTTGCCAATGAGAAGAAGCACAGGAACAATGAAACAAACCTGGTGAGGATTTTTCTTTCTATAGGGATAGGCTCTACAGCTGATGGTGCTCCACCGCCCCTGATGAAGGAAAAGGCGCCGCCGGTGGAGGTCCAGAATAAATTTTGCCCCAAATTTCAGAGGTTCTTGTTTGTGTTCCTTCATACAGTCTATTGGCTCCTCAATTAGATGAAATGGTGGAAAAATTAGAGTAATTGTTAATAGTGGATTCAATTAGAGAGAATTGTGGATTAAAATATACAACATGTATGTAGATGAAACTAGAGGAGAAGAGAGTTTAGGCAGTGGAGAAGATGCGAAACAAGGTGACGAGGGCGGGAGGAAGGTGGAGGAGAGAAGGGTGTCGGCGGAAGAGGGGTAGGATTGTAACTTTTACAAGTTTAGTGTTATGTTTTTTTCAGTTTTGAAAGTTTGGGGTCAGATTGACTATAAAAATTTAGTCCGTTACGGAATATTCCGATAATGTTCTTTCCGTTAACGGCTTAATGGTAAACTAGTTCTAATACCCGACTTCGTCACGGGTTCACCGAATTAATAATTATCAAAATTTTCAATGTATTAAATAACAATATATATTGTGTAATAAATTTATAGAAATTTAGTTCTTTTTTAAAACTTTTGGCTTAGATTTATGAAAAATTAGTTCACTTTAAAAAGTTTTGGGTTAATTTTATTATTTGAATAATGACATTTATATCAGTTCTATCTTTCATCCAAGAAAATATATCAATTCTGTTCGCAAAACCTTGGTTTTGCCAATATCAGATACTGGCAACCATGGTTAAACTTCACACCACCCCCTAAACTAAACTAAATCAACCTTCTGCCCCAAAACTTTGTTTACAACTTCAATTCGTCCCCGTCCCCACCACACCTAGCCTACCTCCTCCTCGGATCCGGTGACTTCGCCCACCGTCGGTTGTGCTACGTCCACCTACCCTCTATCGGTAGCCCGGACGCTCTCCCGACCTCACACACCCACCATTCCCCGACCCAACTCGCCCTTCCCATCCCACACATTTACCCCAACCTCACCGCTCATCGTTACATCGTTGATCCTCACGCACTTCGCTATTCGTTCTGCCTGTTGTCGCATCACTCGACTTGTGCCTTCAAGTCCTTCTCACCTCAGATCCAGGCTCCAGTCACACCTAGGAATAGATCTCTTAGTGCCGGATCTGAGCTATGTGACGATCTCCACGACGCAAAGGTGAGGGGGAGCCGATAGAAAAACTTCAGGGGTGAGGTGGCACGGCCGGGGAATGACTTAGGATGCTCAATCAAGAAGAGTTGCTTGAGTTTGTTAGAGACAGGGATGCAATTGAGCAATGATAAAGGTTTTGGGGTTTTGGGTTGATTTTGTTTAATTTATGGGCAGATGTGAGGTTTGTTGTGGGTTCCTAAAACCTGATATAGGCAAAACCAAGGTTTTGCGAACACAACCATCAGTTCTCTATATGATGATTTAATTTGTTTTGTCACTCATCCCTAACTCGATCATGTTACGAGTGGTTATCCCGTAGACCACTTTTTGACAATCTGGGGCCATATTGGAAGCTCTCGACGGCGAGCCCAAGCATCATATCATCGACATAAGTTACACTTTTTGTTCACAGTAAATGACTCTGCTCGAAGTGCTTGCCACTCGATTCGACGACACGCCGCATCTCCACCTCACCATGATTGTGCCTACTGGCGACTAAAAGAACATGAAAGAGATCGGAAACCAGATGGAGAAATCCGCACGATTAACAGTAATGAATAAAAAGTATCCTAGAATTACCTTTCGTGCTTGATTGATCAGTATCTGCTCAGCATTTTCTTCTTGGTATTTACCAATTCTTTCTTTAATGGCTTGGCCGTCTACCCTTCAATCAAATTAATTATTGCAAACAAATGACATGAAAAGGAAAATGTGAGTAATCAAACGTACAAATAAAAAAATGTTAGTCATTTTCTTTTAAAAGTGTTACTGCAAACATGTCCATAGTAAGTGCTCTCTCCACAACAACTTACGCTAGAAAGGGCACGTTTCAGAATAACCTTTTTAAGAACTTCATTCAAATCTTTGCAGAAATGTATTTTTCCACACTTGTCATAAAAATTTACAAATATAATGATATGCTAAAATCCACTCATCAAATGAATCCTAAAGGACAACTGTAGCCTATTCTAAGCTTAGACCTCGAGCAAACAAAGGTATCCGAATTTCTCTGTATGCACAATTGTGTATACTCACCCAATCAGCGCTAGTATGCAAAATTTATTTCCCTTGCTTGCTGCCAGTGCTGCTGCAAAATCTTCATCCTGTTTGATCAACATAAAAAAATTGTGCTTCACAGTTAATATTGATTGAAAAAATTCACCAATTATTTTGATGACTATAAGACACTGAAGGAAGAGGTGAGAACAGATAATGAATAAGAATATGTTAGAATTACCTTTTGTGCTTGGTTGATCATTATCTGCTCAGCATTTGGGTGGAGAGAAATTTGTTAATCACTCATAACACAATAATCTAAAATTTTAATTGAAAATAAAAAAAATAAAAGGACAAAGAGGAAGTGTCTGCTAACATAAATTCACTATCGGATCTGGAAGTGTGAAGTCATAATTCATTCCGCCACAAAGCCCGACAAGCAGTTCCCTCGCGACCTAAGACGTTTCAGATCTGGAATAAATGATGATCTTCGGCATCGATTCGTCCCCTCCCGCCAAACGTCATTGTCGCACCATCGATTCGCCCGCCTCCCACCGTCGAGTCCGCATCGATACTCAAATCGAGCACTTAGCATTGGGAGGACTCAGGATGAAGGGTTTCTTCATGTTTCGGTGATGGTAGGTCGACTGTGTAGGTTAGATGGCAGGTCAAGCTCAATCAGTGGTTAGCGGCGGCGCTTTCAGGCAAATGAGAGTGCAGCAGTGGACATGGAGAAACTCTACGGTGCTATGGCGGACGATTGGAGCGTTAGTTGGGGAGAATTCTGGCCGATCGATTTCAGCCAATGAGGTGGTCCTCTATCGGATCGGCGGTAATTGGGTTGCTCAGGTGGTGGTTTGTAAAGAATGGCGGTAAGATGATTAATCAAATGATAGAGAGTAATACAAAGGAGGAGGCGGAGCTGGCTGCCTTTCGGCGAGAAAGTTTGTCGAGGATGGTCGTTGGGCGGCGAGCTTTGAAACAGAAAAGAGAAAAGGAAAAGCGATTAGGAAATAAACGGATGAAGATGAGAGAGAGAGTAATTGAATGTTGTAAAAGTGTGTTTTAATTATTTTTTGTTTTGGGGTGTTTTTTAATTATTTTAATTACATATGAGAAAACAAAAGAGAGTGATTAGATGCTTGCCTTAACTACAATTGAAAATTTTGTAAGTTACCACATTCAGTTGTTATCTTATGGGATCAAGAAAAAAAATCCAAATCTAATGTGAAGCTGATATGGAGCTGATGTAGAGCACATGTGATACAACCAGAAAGCGAGTTTCGTATTTTTTTTGACAATTAATGCAATTATCTTGTATTAATATATAATTGTAGATAAGGTCTAAAAAGTAAACATGGATAAAAAAGGTTTAAAGAAAAAACTTTGATGACAAAAAATATCATTTTTTAAAATAAGGACGAAAAAAAACTTTTGACAAAGTATTTTAATGGCAAAAAAGAGACATTTTCCAATATTCACCCCAGCAAAGTGCGAAAACCACTTTACCACTTTGCTTTGGTTTCCATTCGCCGTACGTTTACGGCGGGGTGAAAGAAAGCAACCGTGCATGTTAATACTACTACTTCCTCCTTTTCAAATTTATTACTCACTACATCAAGAACATTTTATTCTAAATGAAATAATTATTTTCACTTTTATTTTAGTCCATTTTTATATTTATAAATGTATTAATTTAAAGAGTTTGTAGAGTCCATTGAGAGGGGATGAAAGTGGATTTTGAATGAAATAATAATAAAAGAATTGAAAAACGAATTATAATGGTTAAAGATAATCTTTATATTTTGAACAGTGAGAGTAATTGTTATTCTTTTCTAGCAAGTCGGTGATCCAGTAAAAGGACACACGCCCATGCATGTTTTCTTGGTTTCCCTTGCAAATAATTTCATCTTTCTATCGACTTAGTCAACTAATTACAAAGGTTGTTATACTCAAAGTGTCTCAAGATTAACTATCATGTTACCAAACCATTCACCAAAAATTCAGGGCTCCAACTATATATATTCATCCAAGTCAACAATTGGATAGCAGCAGCAATGTAAATGCATGTTGGTCAAGGAAGATTGCATTACCACTAACATTTAGTGTTGTTATAATATTAAAATATTTATGTTTTAAATAAAATGGTAC
This sequence comes from Stellera chamaejasme, assembly GCA_024586325.1. Taxonomy (NCBI): domain Eukaryota; kingdom Viridiplantae; phylum Streptophyta; class Magnoliopsida; order Malvales; family Thymelaeaceae; genus Stellera; species Stellera chamaejasme. The sequence continues at coordinate 50,977,644 of CM044979.1, forward strand.
CTTTTCATTTTATTTTATTTTTATTTTTACAAATGTACTCATTCAAAGTTTAGGAAGTGGAATGAGAGTGACGAGAATGAGTTTGGAATGAGGTAATGATGAAAATTAATGTAAATTGAGTTAATGAATAAGAATAATATTAATTTATATAAAAAGCTATATGTGACAACACATTTAGTGAGTACATGAATTTATAAATGAAGTGAGAATTTAAATTTAAAATACAAAGTTACACCTTCCATATCAAAATAGTGTAACCTTTTTCATGATTTAATTTATTTTAGAACCGTAGAATTAAGTTTTATACGAACATTATTAATTGATTTATGTTTTAACAAATATTTTATTTGTTTATATATTTATAAAAATAATTCAAACAAAGTGAAAGTTAAAATTCAATGTTAAATATTCATAACTTTAAGTTAATAATGGTCAGAAACACAATTTTTTCCCCTACAAAATAACACACCCAATTTCGAAACCGACACGTGTCAATCCATATCCGGCAAGAATATTGCTGAAACCGAAGCTAGAAAGAACAGAACCTGTTGACTGGTTTTAAAAGTTGGAAAAGATCTTCCTCGATCAATGTTTTTGTTTGTTCATTAGCTTGTCTCGTTGTTCAATCAGAGTTTCCAAGTCATAAGTCATTCGATAGCTTTCCTTCCCTTCGTCAAAATTCATTTTCGCCCCATAAATCTCGCCATACTTATGACTCCTTCAATTCCGCTTTCCACAAGTGGAGGCACCACTTTTCCTTCCATGGCAAATTCTCCATTATCATCCACATCGAGAAAAACATTCTTGTCCTTATTCGACTTTGCTTGGAATCGGGAAATATATTGCGATTCATGAATCGATGTGCACCAAGAAATTTTTCATCTCGAAGAAAGCCCACTTGGATTCTCTGATAGGATCGATGAATGGCTTCACTGGTGGAATTGTTCATCGAGTTCATAATTCCTTCTGGATTTTGCTCCCCAAGCTCTTCTTAATCTTTGTGTTAGAGCTTGTTTTCAGCTGGTGACCGAATTCGCTTTCCTCCTGTTTGTTGATATTGAGTCTTTTTGGTTGTCTTCTGATGGCTTTGATGGTTCTTCTTCGACAGGTCTCGGGTCGGTGAAAACATTGATGGGAAAGATGAAGCTCTGAGCGAGAACGGAAACGATGATGATCAGAACGAGGAAGAGAGCTCTGTGTTTAACAAATACGAGTTCTTTCATGGTAACGGTGTCAGTGGATTCCTGCAAGTGCCAGAAGTGGAGAGCTTCACTGTTCAAGAATTATACTATTTGGAATCAGATGAGGAGGCTGGTGGATTGAGAGAGGAGGGTTTTTCTGGAGGGTTTGTTGCAGGGGACGACGCAAACAGAGGAAGTCGAATTCTGAGTGGTGGTGGTGGTGGTGGTCCAGAAACAGAAGATTTCAGTTTCACTACCGCGGAGAGATTACTTCAGGAGCCAGAAGAGGCAGCTGATGAGAAAACAAAGAACGCCACTGTTTCTACGGAGTCGACCGATTTAGAGGAAGATGATTACCTGAGCTTCATCGTTGAGAATAGATTGGAAAATGAAAACGAGGGAGGAGATGAGAATACCAAAAACTCTGTTTCTGTTGAAACAAAGGATAGCGATTTAGAGGAAGAGGGTGATGAGAATCCTGATGTCTCTGTTTCCATAGACTCGGAGAGGAATTGGTCAGAGGACGAAGAGGATTTCAGTTTAATTGTTGATCGGAGATCAGAGAAGGCTGATTCAGAAGAGGAAGAAATTTTCAATGTTATGGTTGAGAAGCAACTGAAAAAAGTAGCAGATGAAGTGGATAGAGAAGCAGAGGAATCCGTTTTAGCAGGCTCATCTGGAAGTGAAGAGTTCATAGAAATGCAACCCCAATTGGGGAGCTTTAATTTGGAGGTTCTGGGGAATTCACGACCACCGGAGCAAATTCCGATGTGGGATTCTTCTGATGAAGAAGATCACGACTTTGATTCGGAGGAGGAGGAGGACGACATAATTGAGCAGCTGAAGATGGAGATTAGAAATGCCAGAACTGGTGGACTTCCAACAATCTTGGAAGAGTCGGAGTCCCCGAAGATGGTGGAAGAGTTCAAACCGCTGGTGTTTGAGGAAAAGCTTGATCACATTGCAGATATCAACAAGGTTTTCAAGACCTACGAGGAAAGGATGAAGAAACTTGACATTTTGAATTGCCAGACAATGCATGCAATTGGTAACTCAACTTTTAAATTTCACAGTTAATCAGAACATATAGGGTCTAATTAAGTTTTTTCTTCGTGACCTCATTATTTGAGCTTGCACTTGCATCTACTTTGATTTGCTGCAGTTCGTTTATTTATTGGACGAATTATTCTTCCCTTTTCATTTTTGGGAGTTAAAAAATAGTTGGTGCACTTGGTGGTTGGTTTAGAAGGTGATGTTAACTTGTTTGTTTTTAGTCAAACAAGTTTTACATAAGGGCTGGAGAGGTCAATTCGTGGAAATTTTTTATTCATTGTAGAATTAACTGCCGACCAAGAAAAAGTATAACTGTCAACCCCTCAATTCATTTTGCACTAAATTATTAAATAATCGTATTAAATTTGACCTATTCTTGACTTTAAATTAATTAAAAGTTAACCAACTATCCTCATATGTTGCCATTTGGCTTGGCTTGGCTTTCCCTTCTCTCTCTGATCATGATGAAGATTTTTTGCCCTAAAGAAATGTAATCATAGAATTTTGTTTGGCGGTGCTCTTTGTCACCTTTTTGCTTCCATCAATATTAGTTTCTTTAAAAAATCATAAAATATTTTGGAAAATGCTAGCTACATTTGTTTTAGCACTTGTATACACATTTTTCATTAAAATTTTATCAGTCACTCTTTTGGACCCAAAAATATGTTTTGTTGGGCACTTAAATCTTTGATCATACTCTCTGGTTCCTGGCAGAATGTGCAAATACATGTTCAATTATCTGTTGCCATCAATTCTCATAAAAGTATCATTCCATGGTGTTCTGATCTTTACATGATTACTTCTAGAGTTGCTTCAGCTGAAAGGACCAAATCAGTCTGATACAACCAAAAAAAAGTCTAATGATGTTCCACTAAAGAGCTTCTGGCCATTCAGACAAAGGGAGGCTGATGATGCTAACACAAGATCAACAAGAGGCCTGAATAAAGATCTGGAGGCAGTTTATGTTGGGCAAATCTGTCTTTCTTGGGAGATACTCAACTGGCAGTATGATAAGGCTTTGAAATTATTGCAATCTGATCATCAGAGAAGCAAGCAGTACAACCAAGTTGCTGGGGAATTCCAGCTGTTCCAAGTTCTTCTGCAAAGATTCCTAGAGGATGAACCATTCCAGAACGTTTCCAGGGTCCAGAATTATGTCAAGCATCGGTTTGTTTTTAGGAAGTTTCTCCAAGTTCCATCCCTCAGAGGTGAGCGATTCACTTCAAAATTTCTACCCTTTCAGATCTTACACTTTGCCCCCAAGGTATTTATTCATGTTCTGGAAAAAGGGTTGAATTTTCTTACTCAAAACGTGATTGATAAACAGATGATCATCCAAAAGACTGAAATGGAAACAGATATCCAGAGGAAAAAAGTGCGATATCCATTGAAGAGTTGGCTGACATAATGGAGGAATCAATGCAAATGTTCTTGGGGTTCCTTAGAGCTGATAAAGATGAATGCAGCATCAGCTCAAAGACCCCCCAGATCACACAGGTTGCTCCACAAGACCCTGCTGGTTCAGAGCTCTTGATAAGGATCCGAACCGACTTTCAGAAGGTTTTGCTTTTTTCATAAGTCTGCAAGATCATGCACCTAATTGTTTGGCTTTTCCCATGAGAAAACTAAAGCTAACTCTTGATAGTAATTTCCATGGCTGCAGAAAGAGAGAGAGCTTAGAGAAATAGTGAGAAGTTCAAGCTGCATGCTGAAGAAGTTCCAGAAGCAGCAACCGCGGAGGAGTCTACTGAATCATCATGCATATTTGGTAGCCCAGGCTGAGTTGAAACTGGTGTCAAGAGTGCTCAACATGTCTAAGATGAGTGCAGAGCAAATAGTTTGGTGCCAAGAGAAGTTGGAGAAACTAAAATTTTGTAGCAGAAAGATTGAGATAGAGCCCTCTTGTCTGCTCTTCCCATGTTGACAGGCTGAGCTTTTTCTTTTTTTTTTTTTTGTCCACTGGAGTTTTAGATTAGAGATGTAAAAATAGATACACACACAGGCATATCATACTAGTATATAGATAGGTAGGTAATAGAAACAGAACAGAATGTAGGAACAAAAGAAGTACTAGGTGTTTAGGGCGTCACAGATGGTGATGTCCTGTGCTGTTCTGATTTTCCAAAATATTCCTTCCTATAAAGTGAAACTAGATTAAGAAAACATGCCTACTTTCCACTTTCAACCTCCACTCTTACGTTGTGATGCTATCTCATCCCTACATACATACATCAATGAGCTCTTTTCCTGCCTGTCAACAATAATAAAAGTGGTTGAGTTGCCCGAAAAAAATAATTTGGTGGACTTTTTACGCCAAGACGTAAAGTTTGATGGTCGATTTTCAACAATTCTATTGCTCATCCATGCTCACTCTCACTCGATCTGTCCGATTTCGACCTCCATTCCATCGGCATCTCGCACGCAGAGAAAGCAGCAGCTAATCAGCACAGAGCCACCCAGCCACCTCTTACTTTATCAACAACTTCTTCCAACAAACGCCCACCATTTTCTTGCGGACAGAGCCTTCGCCTTCTCTCATGCCACCGGTATGTTATTTTATTATGTTATTGTTCTACAATGCTTGTCTTGTCTTGTTGCTGTGCTAATTATAGTGGAGTTCTACTTCTGCTATCAAATTCAGGTTCCTGAACTGGGTTCTTATTTCTTTATCATCTTTTTGATTGGGCTTCTGAGGTAGGGATACTTCTGCGCTTGCTTAACGCCTCAATGTACTTGTCCAAATTTGTATTCTGGGATGTCCAAATTTTACTATCGACCATACCCTTAATTACTGGTTCTACAACCTGTACATTAATAACCATAAATTCTAGAAATGCAAAATTGGGATGATATTAGTTTAATACTAGTACTAAGAACTGCATTTGTTACTGTTTTCTTTGAACTTGTGGTTTGGTCGACTAGCTTTATAAACTGTGACTGGTAGAGTTTTAGTTTTGTTTGGACTTGTTATCGGGATTTAATGAAACTTGGTTTTGGATTTTTCATAATTTATTTTGTGTTTTTTTTTTTGTTTCAATGGTTTGATTAAATATGAGGTTCATTTCAGGTTCATGATGGCTCTTCGATCATACTCATCTGACAGTGGTAGGACTAGAAGCTCCATACAAATATTAGTTGTGGTTGGGTTGTGTTGTTTTTTCTACATTTTGGGGGCATGGCAGAGGAGTGGCTTCGGAAAGGGAGACCGCATAGCTGAGGAGATAACCAAGCATGGAGCAGATTGCAGTGTAGTCTCAAGCTTAAACTTTAAGACCCATCATGGTGGAGAAGTTAGTGGAGCAGATGATGAATCCGAGAAGCCCAGAACTTTTGAGCCGTGCCATCCTCGTTACATGGATTACACACCATGCCAAGACCCAAAGCGGTCAATGAAATTCTCAAGAGAAAACATGTTGTATCGAGAGAGACATTGCCCTCCTGAGAGTAAGAAGCTTCATTGTCTTATACCACCTCCAGAAGGATATATAACTCCATTCCCATGGCCAAAGAGTCGCGACTTTGTGCCTTATGCAAATGCACCATATAAGGCATTGACAGTTGAGAAAGCCATTCAGAATTGGATTCAGTATGAAGGAAATGTGTTCAGGTTCCCTGGTGGAGGGACTCAGTTTCCTCAAGGAGCTGATAAGTATATTGATCAACTTGCTTCTGTGATACCTATACAGAACGGCACAGTTAGAACTGCACTGGACACTGGTTGTGGGGTATTATGTTCTCAAGAATGCCTTCAGGATAATATGGCTAAATAAACTCCTGTTGATAATCTACTGCTATATTTTCAATGGTTAATTTGAGTTGCTCATTGGTTGATAGGTTGCAAGCTGGGGAGCATACCTGTGGAGTAGAAATGTGATTACCATGTCTTTTGCTCCAAGGGATTCACATCAAGCACAGGTTCAGTTTGCTCTTGAAAGAGGTGTTCCTGCTGTAATAGGTGTCTTAGGCACTATAAAAATGCCATATCCATCCAGAGCCTTTGACATGGCTCATTGTTCTCGTTGTTTGATTCCCTGGGGAGCAAATGGTATGCCTAGTATTAACTTCTCCCCCAGTTATGACATTGTCCGATCACCTTTTTCATCGAAAGTTTGAGTTGCTTTATTGCTTTGCATTTCTTCTCTTACCAGATGGAATGTACATGAAGGAGGTTGACCGTGTCCTTAGACCCGGTGGTTACTGGGTGCTTTCGGGTCCTCCAATCAATTGGAAGACCAATTACAAGGCTTGGCAACGCCCTGAGGAAGAACTTCAAGAAGAGCAAAGAAAGATTGAAGAGATTGCCAAACAGCTCTGCTGGGAAAAGAAGTCGGAAAAGGGTGAGATTGCTGTTTGGAAAAAGAGGCTAAATGATAAATCATGCCATGTGAGAGAAGATTCTCAACCTGCTATTTGCAAAATTGATGAAGCTGATGATGTCTGGTAGGTGAAATGTTGTAAACATCATGATTTCACATTTCATGTTTCTTGGGAAGGAACAGTTTAATTTCAATATGGCACAACACTTGGTCAGCATATATAAAAGTAATTCCACATTTAGCACTGCCGGTTGCATAACAACATAGAGGTTGTCTAAGCTTCTTCTTATAATCTGGTCAAGTTCTTGGAGACTCGTAGCAAGTATTAAGTCCTCGATGAGAGTAAACCTATTAATTATTGTCTAAATTTTTGTTCATCTGATGGTGATAGGTACAAGAAAACGGATGTGTGCATTACTCCATATCCTGATGTCAATCCCTCTGATGGTGTTGCTGGTGGGAAGCTTAAGCCATTTCCTGAGAGACTTTATGCTGTTCCACCTCGAATTTCTAGTGGCAGTGTTCCTGGAGTTTCTATAGAGACATACCAAGAGGACAATAACATATGGAAGAAGCATGTAAATGCATACAAGAAAACTAATAAACTTCTCGACTCTGGAAGGTACCGGAACATCATGGATATGAATGCTGGGTTTGGAGGATTTGCTGCAGCTATTGAATCACCTAAATTGTGGGTCATGAATGTAGTGCCCAAAGTAGCTGAGAAAAATACTCTGGGTGTCATATATGAGAGAGGATTAATTGGCATCTATCATGACTGGTACAGCTTTGAACTCATACCTTCATTATAGCCATTCCCTTGCTAAAGTATAAAGTGTAACCAGTTGAAGCATCATATTCACATTCTAGAATTTATGTCCAGATTCCACCCACTTATTGTATGCTTGGTAGGCTTATAGCTGCTTTCTTTTGCGGAATATTTGGATATTTTTGTTTTAAAAAATGTAGGAAGAATCAGAGGGGAAAATGTACATTTGAAAAGTATCTTAATTTGAAAGTTGTAAAGAACAGAGCAATATGAAGTTGTCCTTCCGTTTATATAGGTGTGAAGCCTTCTCAACTTACCCAAGGACATACGACCTAATTCATGCAAATGACATTTTCAGTCTGTACAAGGACAAGTAAGTATTCCTTAAATTCCTCTCTAATGTTTCCATAATGAGTACTGGAGTTACTTGTTACTTACCTTTGGTGTGACAAATAATTATCTGCAGATGTAATATTGAGGACATTCTTCTGGAAATGGATAGGATTCTGCGTCCAGAAGGTGCAGTCATCATTCGTGATGAAGTTGATAAACTAGTCAAGGTGAAGAAGATAATGAGAGGGATGAGGTGGGATGCCAAATTGTTCGACCATGAAGACGGTCCTTTAGTTCCCCAGAAAATTTTGATCGCTGTTAAACAATACTGGGTCGCAAACGCCACCCCTACACTGTGAATCTCAGCTGGACTTGCCCACAACTTGTGACTCACATTGGTTACTTTAGGCTTTGTTATGGTGGCTGAAGAATATTAGTCAGAAAGAGGGGCCTGGGGCCGCACTTGTAAGTCCTTGTCCCCAAGCTATACTTCTACATTCATGTTGTAAATTACTACTATTTTTTTTATCTGTTGTGATAGACAAACCATCCATAAGTCTGGCCGGGACGGTGGACAAAATGTTGTCTTTGTACATTAATGAAACATTTTACTGGTTTTTGAAACAGGGTAAGGATTCGAACACTTAAGTTATGCTTGTATATTTTTGGATCTAAAACGCTCAAGAGATGATGAGATTGAGAGAAGAGGAGCAATTATTCTGTGCAGAACACAGTGCTCGGTTCAGGAAAATAATAATCTTGTCTTGATGCAAGTGCACGGGTGTATCAAGTTGCTTTCATATTTCTTTAGGAGTATCATATTCCATTAGTAGTATTTTGTTTCTTGTATTACACTCCACCTTGGGTTCTTTAGAGTATTGTATTTTCTTATTTACAAGCTCTACCCTCATAATCCCTCCCTGCCTTTAATGACCAAAAAAGAAAAAAGATAAGGAGATAAAATCGGATCATAAGGGGCTCATATTGCAATCGGATCATAAGGGGTTCTTTAGAGTATAAGTAGTAGTATTTCACAAGTACTTGCTGTGAACATTGCTAGCTACTGCAGTGCTAGTAGGAAAATTGGCCCCATTCCCATCTAATAAGTTAAGTTGGTGTCCAATTTGTCCCTCACTTAACTTCAACGGTAAAATTGGCCTTTTATCTAAACTCCAGTGGTAAACTCACAATTTTCGTAGCTCTCTCTCTCTCTCTCTCAACATGTTTGCCGCGACCAAGCCACTCTTTCACCACTGCGTCCTTCACCATTGCCGCCCGCTCTTTGGCTGGATGTGTATGAATTCCAGTGGTCTGCCAGAGAATCTCTTCTACGAAAAGCAGATCAACAGTTTCTCGCGATTTGTAGCTACATAGTATTGTTTTTGTATGTGGCCGTCATCACCGCAATCTCTCTGTTGTCGGCTACGACCAGTCAGTTCGATCCCGCCGAAAACAGGTAAGTCTGGCGGACCGTGGTTTGAGAATGAGCGCCACTCTTCTGGTTTCTGATTCTGTGTGGAAAGCTATCGAGTCAACCCGTTCAGGTCCATTTTCTTTGCTCTATTCGTTTTTTTTGTTGGCTTTCTCCATTTTTTCCGCCTGTTCTCATTTTGCGTTTTGACGGCGTCTCCATTGGAGCAGTTAATGACGAGCAACTGTCAATGTAAGCCCACACTTACCTTCTACGGGTGTACTTTTCAATTATAGCTTATTTGTGAACTGGGTTTTGAGGATTTCGTCATTTTCTTCGTTTTGCGTGTGTGTTATTTCAGCCTTCATTTCTTGTTTGGTAAGAACTTTGAGAAAGCTACTCGGATAGTGGATCAAAAGCTTGTCAAGAGGATCTCTGGGGAGCCCAGTGGCCGCTTCATCTTTCAGGTCAGGGTGAAATTCCTTCTGTTAATCAGGGCCTTGCATTGTATTATGTGGATATTTGCTGCCATTGACATATAAACACTTTCCGTTCTAGTTCCTTTTGTTGCTGACTAAAAGAAAATGTCTATGACAGGGATGGTGGGTTAATGGCCTAATTAATAATTCTAGTTTGTTTGAAGTCTGGTGGAGGAAAAATTCCAGTCACTTCCATGATTTAGGATGTTCTGCTTTGAAGGCTTTCCTATTCTGTTGCTGAAGTTCATTTGCTTTTTACTGTTCGGTTAGGTTGTTGGCGAGTCTCGGACAAAGGAGGAGTATCTTTGCTTTGCCGAAAGCTACTGTGCTTGTTACTCATTCTTTTATGACAGTGTTAATAGAGGAGAGCAACATTGTGTAAGATCTTCATTTTCTTCCTCTCTCTCTCTCTCTCTCTCTCTCTCTCTCTTATCTACTCCATTAATTTGTTGTTATTCCAATTGGTTTACTCTTGCTTGGTTTACCTCTTCCTTGCTTAGTGTAAGCATCAATTAGCAGCAAGACTTGCTGTTGCATTAGGAGCGTGTCTTGAAGTTAAAGTATCTGATGAGCACCTAGCATCATTGCTTTCGAAGCTCTGAACTTAATCGTTGGGAAAAGGTCTTGATCTTGGAGAGAAACAAAATAGGTGAATGTTTTGGCAATCTGCATCAATATCCTATTTTTCACGTATAGATTGTATAAATCAAAACTCAGTATATCATGATCCACTAGGAGTACAGTGAGGTTGTTCCATAGAAATTTTGATGTGTTGCAAACTAAAATTCATTAGCGTGTAGCTTGAGAGTTCTATACTTCAGGGAGAGTATAGAAAGTAAACAGTTCCTGGAGATGAAATGACTACTTGGTATTGCTCATTACGTAGTGTAGAAACAAAGTCAGTTATATCGACTTGCGTCTTCCAACTAGGTGAACTTAGGTGGAGTGGTGCCATTCCATTGATTCTTAAAATGTACACTATATGTTGAATGATCTTGTCAATGTATTATTCATATCATGTTGATGAATGTGCATTTCAGGTACTGGTGATCATCAAATTCAATGTTATGAATTTTTTTGAGGTATAAGGACAGATTGCTTGGGCTTATGTTACACCTATTCAGTCTCCAGGATATCTCTACCTCCAGAAATCCTCTTTGACAAGTAACTTCTTTCCCCCCGCCCCCCCTTTTTCTACATTTTGGGGCTATGGCAGAGGAGTGGTTTTGGAAAGGGAGACAAAATGGTTCTGGAGGTGACCAAGCATGGTGGCAGATTGCAGTTTAGCGTGAAGGTTAAACTGAGACCTATTTATCATGTTGGAAAAGTCGGTGGTGTAGATGAATCTGAGAAGGTCAAAGCTTTTGACCCTTGCCACCCTCAATACACAGATTACACACCCTGATAAGATCTGAGGTGAGCTATGAAATTTCCCAAGAGAAAACATCTTCTATCGACTATCGAGAGAGACACTGTCCTCCTGAGAGAAAGAAGCTTCATTGTCTTATAGAGTACCACTTCCAGACAGACATGGATATGCAGCTCCATTCCACTGGCCAAAGAGTCCTGACTCTTTTGCCCTATGCGAAGGCATCATGCAAGGCATTGACGTTTTAAAAAGCTTTTCAGAATTGGATCCAGTGTGAAGGAACTGTGTTTAGGTTCCGTTGTGGAGAGACTCAGTATCTGTAAGGAGCTGGTAAGTATATCAATCAGCTTGCTTTTCTGATACCCTCACAGAATGGGACTGCACTGGACACGGTTGTTGGAGTAGCATTTTAGCTTCTCCTCTTATTATAACATTGTTTAGCGACCTTCATTGCCAAACGATTGAATTGTTTTAGTACTTCTGATTTCTTCTCTTTCCAGATGGAATGTACATGAAGGAGGTTGACTGTGTGCTTAGACCAGTTGGTTATTGGGTACTTTCAGGTTCTCCGATCTATTGGAAGACTAATTTTAGACTTATCAGCGCCCGGTGGAAAAACCTAGTTGTTTTTTCCACATGCTAGAACCTAGAGGTTTCCTAAGTTGTGGTGATAGGTATAAGAACATGGATGTGTGCATTACCCTGTCCTGATGCCGATTCCCCTGATGAGGTTGCTAGCGGCAACATTTTAAAGTTTCTTAAGAAACATACCTGGAGGACAATAAAGTATAGATGAAGCATGTAAGGGTTTACGAGAAAAACAATGTAAATTCTAGACCATGGAAGTGTACCGGACATCATGGATATGAGTCCTGGATTTGGAGGTTATTGAACCACCTGTATTATAGCTCATGAATGTAGTGCCTGCAATAACCAAGAACAATACCGGTGTTAATTCGTGCTTTTCTTTATACTCCTATCAGTATCACCTCGCTCAAGCATAGGTCTAGAACTTGTGGCCAAAATATGCCCTGTTATTATTTATTTTCAGCTTACACGAGGACAGGTAAGTTTCCTTAAATTTCATAACTAAGCACCCTCTAGTGTTTTAATAATGAATTATTGGAGTTCCTTTTTACTTGGTTTTTTAACTTTCATGTAGCAAATAATTTATCTGCAGAAATAATCTTGAGGACATTTTTCTGTAGATAGAATTCTGCATCCAGAGAAGCAGTCTACCTAAGTGATGAAGTCCAATTGCTTAATCGAGGCGAAGAAGTAAGAAGACAAGGGAGGGATGAGGTGGGATGCCAAACTGTTCAACCATGAAGATGGTCCTTTAGATTCCTAGAAGATTTTGATTGCTGTTAAACGATATTGGGCTGTGAATATCACCTATAATCAGTAAATGCAGAGCTCAAAAGCTGACAACTCCAACTCTGGGCATGTATCAAGCTGGACTTGTATGCACTTCTACCCACAGCCCGTGATTCTCAATGATCACTTGTGGCTATGGTGTGACGAGCAGAGAATTTCAGCCAGAAAGAGGTACCTGACATACAGTCTCTTGTCCCCAAGCTACACTTCTGATTTGTTTTGTAGGATTTGCATAATACGTTGCCATCGGTAAGATACAATTTCAATCTTTGGGGAAAGCTCAGTTTACCATCCATATTAGATTTTGGGTTCAAATTTACCACAGGTTTTTTTTTTGTTTTTCGTTTTGGTAGTACTATTTTACCAGTAATGTTATTATTTCAGACCATTTTACGGCCCACTTTGTTAACTTGATGATTGAGATAAGTATTGTCCACATCAGATAAAACATACAAAAAAAAACTGGTTAATGTTGTTTCATTTTCTTTACACCAAAGGTCCTAACTTTTTCCTTTCTGTTTTGTCGTAATCTCTAGTTTCTATTTTTGCATTGATATTTTGTAAGAAAATTCGAGAAGGCAGTGAAGTAAATGTAATGTAATGTAATGGCGTCTTTGTACATGAAACATTGCAAGTTTGTCTGATTAGGAACCTGGTTGGGATTGGCGGCCTGTATATTTTTGTATTGTAGTATCAGCTCAGCTGGGTGATTGGATTGGAGACTTGGAGTGGTAGAAGATTTTCTGTGGACTAAAATGTATACAGATTTGGAACGCTTAAGATTAAGAGGATGCCAACGCAATGGCTACATCTGCGTCCTCATTTGAGGTAAGGTGGTAAAAACTCTTCATCCAGACTGCTGTATCCTTTTCCTATTTCCTTTATAGCAGACTAAGGATACACTACAAAGAAACATTGGACTCTCATTAAAATACAGCCCTTCTGCATCTATTTATAATTCACTTCAATTTATGAATTTAACTTGCCACATGTAGTAGTAGTAAAGTTTAGAGTAACTTACACATTCTTCCCAACTCTCACCATTATCTATTTGTGGGGTAAAGTGCACCCAATGTCCCTTAACTTTAATTCATATCCTATTAGGGTCACATTTTAACCTTTTGTTCTCTTTAAGTCCCATTTTAAAACTTTTTACTCGTCCGTGGTTTTTTCGTCCATTTTCTCAGTTAACTATAACGGATCTATAGGGAAAATGCTAGTTTTAACTACTAAAATTTTATAAAAACTCTGTTTACGCCCTAAAAGTTTTAAATTTAACAATTTAGTCATCCATAATAATTTTAAACTTAACAATTTTATCCTAAAATTTTCAAACTTCACAATTAACCCACTACACTTTCCCTAGTCATCTGACCATCACGGACGAGTAAAAAGTTCTAAAATGAGATTTAAAGAGAACAAAAAGTTAAAATGAGATCCCAATAGGATAATAATTAAAGCTAAGGGACATCCGGTGCACTTTACTCCTATTTCTGGAAATAAATTTGTGAACACCCTTATCATTAATAATAAAAGGATAGGAATGTACATATTTATTTCCAAAAATATGTGATAGTAGAAAAATAGTTTCTACTGCCAGTGAATAGAATATTTACCCAAGTATCTCGTTTCCGCCATTGAAGGTGGTAAATTCACCGTTGTAGTTGAAGTGTCTAGATCAAAATCTATTTCCGGGGTCAGTCTGCAGCTTTCGTCGACATAGTGACAGGTAAATATGTACAAACATGATAAGATTCAATCTCTTGAAATGTTTTGGCGGGTAACATGGCAGCGAAACGTCGTTTTTCTGGTGGTACTTGACATTGGTACTTCAAAGTGCGAAACGAGTTCTTTTCCTTTTCTTTCTTTTTTTTTGTAAAGCAAGTTCTGATCTTTAACTTTTTGGAAAGAAATTTTTGAGAAATTCAGTAGTTTTGTACATTTAAAATATGGAGACAGAATTCAGCAAAAAAAAAGAGAGACGAAAATCGAAAGGACAGTTCAATTTTTAGAATTTAGAAATGGTTTTAGACAAAATATACAGAGGTTTAACGCGGCAAAAACAGCTTTTGTCGTTTTGGTTGTATCAATTTTTTATTTTAGTATTTCGTTATTAGGAAACTTTATACTACTACTTATTTTATCATATTATCATCTACAACAATGCTAACTGTCAGACTCCTAATTCAATATATCTAACAAAATTAGGATATGTAAACAAATCTATGATCCAGCAACACTAGCTATCACGTTAGCCATAATAGTTTTACATATTTGGCTCTCCAAATTCGAGAATGAGAAGAGAGATTTTATTGCTAGTTATATGATAAATATGGTTTTTTCATTTTTAATTACAATTTAACTTAAAATTAGCTAGTATTGTTATAGATATTGTTATAGATGCTCTTAAGGTTGGGTTACTAGACTTTCTCTTTATTTTAACTCATCTTAAAATTGATTTCTACCAAAATTTCCTTTTTTTGGATGTTAACAGACTTTATTTCTTTTTAAGTGGATCTTAATCAAGGGTCTTAGATAAAAAAAAAAAGAACAAACAGAAGGGGAAATAAAACTCTTACAATAATTTCCCGTGAGTAAATAATGTTAGAAATATTATGGCACAGCTAGGCCTGTTCGGAAAATTATAGCCAAGTTGTGTTTTGCCACAAGCACAAGGGCCTACCTCATTTAAAATCTTCCCTATTTCAGGGTCTACTTATAGGACTTCTTGTGAACCAAGCAGCCAAGAATGACCTCTCAATTTCCGCAACTCTTTCCTCCTTTACCTATAACTCTTTTGTCCACAGTTCAGTGTTCTTTCAGCAGCTGCTCCTCACTTTGTCGCAGTCTTTTCTGTTTCTTTTGTTGCTTTCTGTGCAAGTTACGTTTCTTTTGAGTGTTGTTCTTTCACTTGCCTCCTCGTTTGCATTTGATCAGCTGAGTTTCGTCTAACTTTCAGAAAACTCCTCTTTCCATGGCTATGATCACGTTAACTTCACAAAATCTGGCCTTTGACCACAACATCAATGACAAGTTTCGGGAGGTTTCTTTCTCTTCTTACTTGGACAGCAAGGATGAAGCTTTTGTGCGGAAGTTAGCCGAGTCAGGGAGAGACTTTGTACCCAAGGATGATGATGCTGATGATGATGATGATGAACATGGCTACTTGGGGAGCAAGAAATATGAAGACGGAGAGATTGGGGTGTTTGGAGCTGAGAGGTACTTTAATGAAGCCAGCCCGAGAAGCTCCAACATGAGCCCAAAATCCAGCAAGTTCCTTCAGAATGAACGAACAGATTCAAGATCTGTGCAAATAAAGTTACTTCCTGGAACTCCTAGTATTCAATCTGAGTCGAGTTCGAGCTGGAACAGCCAGAGCATGCTACTTCAAGTTGCACTTCCGCGAAGCTCTTCGCGAAGCAGATCAGTTAAGGGGCAAGGGAAGAGCTTCCTGGCTAATTTTGGCTGCAGATGTTACTGTTCGGACTCAGGTTCTGTTGAAGTGGAAGAATCTGCTGCAAATTTAACCAAGCCAGATGCAAAGATACCCGTTGTGACACTGGGTCTTGAGAATACCAAAATATCAGAACCTTGTTTTAAGGATGATCTATTTGCCTTCCCAACAATAGATTCTGCTCTTGAGATTCATCCCTCTTTAGTCCCTTTCCAAACTGAGCAAGAACTGGCAGAAATGGGGAGGAAGTCGCTAGAGGTTTTCGGTTCACCTGTTCCTGACAAGAGAAGCAAGTCTTTGACCATCGGCAAAAGGCTTCCGATGCTCTCCCGGGATTCGAAAGAAACTGATTACTCGAAACAGAAGTTCCTCTATGAGACCGAGAGCGATGCGAGTTCAGATTTGTTTGAGATTGAGAGCCTAACCAGTAAGAGCAGCCCATTTCTTGCGCGACAAGCATCAGCAGATACAGCATCCTGTTATGCCCCAAGTGAAGCCAGCATAGAATGGAGTGTTGTGACAGCAAGTGCAGCCGAATACTCGATCATATCGGAGTATGATGAGCCCATCAGATCCACAGTGAGTCCAAGAAGAACACTTCTTACACCCAAGAACACGGCCGCTAAAAACAACAGCACTGACGTGCAGAGACGGCGTGCAGGAAGTCTGTTGGGTTGCAAGAGCCATAAAGCTGTCCATGTTGCAGAAGATGCGTATGTTAGAAATGAGAGACTGAATCTGACCCCGAGAATGCGGCGCAGTTCAGATTGATACACAAGTAGTTTCCAGGCTGATCCCGGAATGGGAATTAATGTGGATTACAGGCACAGGCCACAGGCTGTTGTTACACGGTCCAGTCCCACTTCCAACTCTCCTCGTGCTTCCTCCTCGCTCTTGTATATCCGTTAGTAAATTCAGTGTGTTAATTAGTCGTAAAGAAATAATTCTGCACAGATGTTTCAGATAATTCTGTTGTATTCACTTGTTATGCTCGTCAGTGAATGAAGATGAGGTAATGCATGGATTGTTAATGAAGATAGATGCTAGGTTGCTTGTAGGTCAAGAGTTGTCATGAGTAATCCGGGCCCAGCTCAGCTGTGGAATTAATGGTGCATGAAGGTATATATGGATTAAGGAATGTCATTAAAAAGGACACGTTGAAGTGTCTATTGTCGCACCTGCATATAGATAAACTCTGCAACCACCTTATTAATGAATGCATTTGGGACCATGTGAATACTCTCCATAAGGGTTAGGTTCCACTTCCGGATTGAAATCAGGTTCCAAAAAACTAATTAATTCATGAACTGATTCAGAAGATGATCGATGATGATGATTACGTCTAAGTTACAGTCTAAGACACATTATTATATCCATGGGTTTGTCCGTAAAGCCTAGCTTTGGCCAAAACCTGATATCAGCCAAGTGGTAAAATAACATTTCAACCCCTCAAATTGTATGATTCATTTAAAATAGCCCTCCTCCTATCTCACACTCAACCACCATACCACCCACCCACCTATCACGTCCTCTGGACACCCATCAACATCGCAACCCACAGTCTCCTCAATTTCACCACCTCTCCCCTTGTGTTGCGCCGCCTCCGGCTCCTCTACGACCTTGCCAACCACCGATATCAAAACGTAGTCCAGACCTGGCGCATAAGATCTACCTTAGTCGAGCTTTTGAGCCTAACGAGCCGAGCTTCATGAGCCTCGAGCTAGAGCTCAAGCCGGTTTTGAAGCACGCATATTATACAAGTCGAGCCTAAGCTTTAGAGGCTCGCGTGCCTTAACGAGTCTCATGGAAATACCCATAATACCCTCATATTATACGAGCAAGGAATTTTCGAGCCTCGTAAGTTTGTTTCGAGCTGAGCTGAAATGAACTTACCCAACAACCATATATGGTGCTTATTAAGGCAATGGGTGCCGAGAGGGATGCAAACGTAGGCAAACTCCTTAATTTTACCGTACAAATTCTAACTATTTGAGAGGATATAGAAGTTGAGGTATGAAAAAGTGGATGAGGAAACTAGAATCTTATTGTACTCCATCTATAGAGCTTACTCCAAATGGTTAGGGTACATGGGCATTTATAGGTGATACTGGTTGTCCACTTAGCCAAGTATGGGAATTTCTAAACATACTAATTGTTGAATTGTTGAAGTGTTGATGAGACATGTGTGAACAGTAGTAATTTGGACCTCTTTTTGATACTCATACACCAAACTGACGTTGTTTTGGCCTTTATTTCACCCAAATAAGAAATGACGTCGTTTTTGTAGACAATTTCGACCGTCGAATCGTACGAAATAGCTAGAACTGTCCGATTGCGATGCTCATGCAGGCGAAGCCATCCAACTTTTTAATTGCTTGCAAAAAAACCTCGCATGTCCAAAACTTCAAAATACAACCCTTTTCTGTATTGGTTTTTTTACCTTTTAGTTTTTCTAATTCTGCCCATCAAGTGATTTTTTTACACTTTCTCGATCCTTTAATTTTTCATACATATAATTATGACCCTTGGTTTTTCCTACATTCTCATTTTTCTTACAATTTAGTCACTTAATTATTTTCAATCAAATGAGTGTTATTTGTTTCTAATCAATTTTCATCTATTAGTCTATTTTTTCACATGTTTGCTCATGTTTTTTAATGCTTATAAATTAGTGATATGATCTTTTTTTAATAATCTGATTGCTGATGGTTTTTCTTCTTCAAATTAACAGTTTTTTTTACTCCTTGCTTTATTTAAAGAGTATAAGAGTTTGCATGGTCAATTTTTTGGATTATAGCTTTTTAGTTTATCTGACTTTCAAATTAAAATAAGTTAGTCATAGTTCAAATTTAAACTTGTTAAATTTTTGAATTTCATAATTAATTTGGACATTGTTCTTAAATAATTTTATGAGCATATATTATCTCATTTATGCTTCATGAATGTTTGATTTCTCAAATAAGTTAGTACATTTATGCTAGATGATTGTTGGATATTGTTAGTTATAGTTTTTTCAATTCATGTTATTCTCCCATTTTTCATTTTTTGTTTTCTCTTTCAAATAGGCGTAGATATTTCATTTGACCTTTTTGTTTCACATTTACTTACCAATTTTTTCCTATTTTCATTTCCATTTTTCAAATTAACCTTAAAATTTTCATGTTCTCTATTTTCTTACCATTCCATCTTATTATTTATCGTGCGGGCATAAAATCCTAGTAAACTCAAAAGACAAATTCATGAATAGAAAATAAAAATGAATTTTATTAGTACCAACAATTAAGAGGTTAAATTTGATTGAACGCCTTATCCCTAAAGTTTTAATTTGTTAGTCAATTTGTGAAGGTTAAATGATATAAAAAAAAAGACTACACTAATGTATTTAATACTCATTTATCCTAAAGTTTTAAAATTTAGAAGATTTTATGGGGCGTTTATAAGTAAAATTGCAAATAATAACATTTTTTTTTTAAAAAAAAAGACATATATACACAGTTACCTTACGTTTATAAAACGAGGTGCTATATGACCAGTGACGGACCCAAAAATTTTAGCACATAGGGGCACAAAAATATGTAATTTCAAAATTTCCCATTATATATTCATTGTTCCCATATTTTTAATATAAAAAATATTTGTAATTATAAATAAAAGCTACTAAAAAGTGTGTAAGGGAAGGGTATTAAACTAGATAATATTTATCCATATGAAATATCAAATTTCAAGTATAAAGTTTTAATTTAATCAAAATTTGAAAGTTTGTGATAATTTTTTGAAGTAATTGATAAAATATTTTAACTATTTTTTATTCACTTAAAATATTGTTTTATTTTTATTTTATAAAATATTGATACTCTTATTTGTTTGATGAAAACATTATAAATGTTTATGACTAATTCTTGAGATTTAATCAAATTTTAGGACTTGTATATTAAAATATACAGTTTTATGACTTTAATAGAAACTCATGCAAAGTAGAGGAGACTAAATGAAGTTTACTCAATTTTCCCCCAAGTGGCTGATGGCATGATGCGCGACGTGACACGAGCCTTCTCTTTTGGCTTTATAGGTCATCTAGTCCTTCAACTATATACTAGTACATGTTTGCAAACGGATCCCTATACTTTATTTATATCATAAAATACTACAACTACAATCATAATTTATAAAATTTTACTGGAGGCACGTGCCCAGGGTGCCCCCATGGTGGGTCCGCCTCTGTATATGACCCGTGTTTCCTGACAGGTCATGTGAAAATATTGGGGTTTACGAACTTTTAAATTTTTAAACATTAACTATTGAGAAATTTGTGAAAATGACTGATTTTGATAGAATAGGAAACCAAATTGTGCTAAACGCACCCTTAAACAAATACTTTATATTTTAAATATGTTAGAAAATACATTTTCATTTGTCTTAGTCGAATATTTCCAAAAAATTAGTCACGTATATCATTTATTTCACATACACTATTCATGCTCAAGAACAAAGAAAAAAGAGATAAAGCCAAGAGTATAAAATTTTAGGGATTAATACACAAAAGAATGAAAACTGTAAACCAAATGAGGAAGTTAGACCCTCACCACGAACGAAAAAATGCTCTTTATCATGTCATCATCAATATTTAAAATCATATGATTAAATAATAGGCTTGAGTTTTATGTATCATACAATTTAAAATAAGAGATAAGAGTTAAGAAGTTATCCTTTTGACAAAAAAAGTAAGTAATTTGTTTTTTGAAATATTCAATCAGATGATTGAAAACATTTGGACCAAAGTAGAAAAGGATTAAAAAAATGTAAAAAGGTTGTTATCCCATTAGAAAAAAATATATATAAAAATGTTTAAATGTTCAAATTAGAAGATTACAAATATTTAGAACGAAGTTAAAAAGGATCTAAAATAAGATACATAAAGGTAGTTATCCTATTAAAAAAAGCAAAAAAAAATGAGCTAATCATTTCTAACATACCTCCTACAAAACACTCACTTTACTATTAATGAGTTTTTAGATGTTATATACTTCAATATAATTTGGTTGGGGCAATTGCGCCACACCAAGACCACCCCATGATTGTATCTATACAACATCATCTTTTAACTGACACTAGTTCAAGATCAAAAGAAATTCTCAAAGTACTCCGCCTCTATTTAGTGGTTAAGGGTCTAAGAACATTAATGAACAGGGGTGTAAGAAAAAAAACCAAACCCGAACCTTGACCCGAAAATGTCGGGTTAGGGTCGGATTGATGGAGAAAAGTGTCTTGGGTGACCCGAACCCAAAATTTTATATACTTTTCAGATTCAGGCCGGGTTCAACCTGAAAACCGTAGTTGAACATGATTAATCCGAGTTTTCCCAGCCCATCATCCCAGCCCATCTATTCCTCCCTTTAGCCCATAACCTAGCCCAACTACCCACCCTCCTTATCCTATAGCCTAGCCCACCTACCAATCCCCAAAGGCCCAACTCGAAAAACCAACCTCTAAAATAACTGAATTTTTTTATTTATCAAATACTCCGGCACTTAAAAGATGTTATAATTTATTTTTTTAATTATCCCGAAAAGCTTGTTATATTTTCTTTTATAATTTTTTTTATATTAACTTTACTTTATTATACTTATTATCTTTTCTCATTAAAAAAAATTACTTTTGTTTTATATACATATTTTATATTTAATCTCAGATTAATAAAATTTCTTAATTTAAATGCGAATCAAAATTGTGCAAGTTTAAAATGTACGGAAGGAGTATGCGACAATTTTGTTTTTGGTACACGTACGGCATCGAAACTATAAATTCAAGCAGAAACTTCCCTCGAGATGTCCACTTGTTTTTTTTAAAAAAATGGGATATAACTTCCAAGATGGAAGCTACAGACGGAGAAGAACAAGGGAGAATAAGATTACAAGGGCTGTTCCTAAAACCCTAATATTGCACAAACTACAATTTCACAAAATATGTGTTAAATCCCACACTAACCCTGATTTCTGTAAAAGTTCATAAAACCATCCCATAATTTTAAAATTCTACAATTCCCACTCACCGACCTCACCTGCTACCACCATCGCCCACAACTACGCCCAAATCTCCGCCCTCCTCCGTACCCCTCCTCTGGCGCCGGTGACAATAACCTTTACTGCTTTATGACACCTTTTAATCTTTTGATCCGTTGCTTCAGCTCATCATTCTCCGATTCATCCTCACCATCGTCAGAATCTACCTCTCACGTGTCCCCTCCATAAGGTCCTCGCCGGATTCAAAGTCATTTTTCTCTCGCTCTACGCCCACACAACCAATTTTATAATGACCAATCACTCACAATTCAAAATCCCAGTCCAGATCCAACGCCACAGACTTCAACCTCGCCGTCATCTCCGTTGCGCTAGAGCCTCACGGCACCATGCGAGCCACCAGATAGGCACGAATCATCGGTGTCGCATTGGAGCTTTTCTCTATCAGAATAGCACTCATGACCACAAATTCCAAGATTGATTTCTGTGAATTCTGCAGGATCTAAGTCAGAGAAGAAGAAACATAGGAGAAGAAATTGACAAAGGGGCGAGTTCTGATGGCATGGGAGCTATTGCAGCCGGGGTTGGGGGTTCCGGCACAGCCATAGGCGGTTGTTGGCCATGGTGGTTTTGTTTTAAATTTTTTAATTCAGGGGGTTGGTGTGGGTTTAGCACATATTTTTTGATATCATGGTTTGGGCAATATCAGCGTTTTGCGAACAGACCCAAGGGATGTCCACTTGTTGATTTATAGTAAGTCCATTATTAATTATTGATATCTATGATCTCCTGTAAACTGAGGTCGTGGGAAAATTATAGTCATTAATTTTTTTACAATTTTTTTTGGGCCAGTTCAGTTGTAAATATTGGGATTTTTTTCCAACTTTTCAATTCCAATACACAAAACAACCTTAAATCCATCAATTTACCATCAATTTTCTATACAATAATATTTTACTCAAATTTTTCTACTCACATATATCTCATCCATCAATCAAAACACAACTCCCTAAATTTCTCAAAAAAAATTTCTAACCTTCCACGAACTGAGCCGTAAGGCTGTGTTCAGGACAGATAGGTGGAAAACAATTTCCATATATTTTTCAAATTTTGAATTGAATTATGGAGGAATATTACCATTTTGTACATCTCATCAACAAATAGGACAAGAATTAACAAAAGAAGGAAAAAGGATAAAATTGTAAAACACATGCCCTACAAATACTTTTGCTGCCTCGATAAAGATGGAATCCGGGAAAAAAAATTCCGGAAAAAATTCTTTCTTTCAATTATATTAGAGTAACTATACGTTAAGCATAAGGCACACGATAAATGCCCTTATAGTAACTAAGAAGGAAGGAACACATAGCTCACCTCATCGCCGTGTTTCTCGACGATGAAACTAGAGTCGTCAAATCTCCACGGATCCGTCCCCTTCCATATGGAGCAACAAAATTAGATAGAAATTCAACCGATTCATCTTTCTTTCTTGCAAAATCAACAAAATCAGCAACAAAAACCATCTGCCATGTTCTTCCGGTAAAAACAACCACGGACTCTGGTGTATTTTTTCGACTGTCCAAAACGATGTGTTTCGACACCAAAATAATGCATTCTTGATGCACTATGATGCACTCTCGTAACAACATGATGCACTCGTTTTGATGACTTACTGATGCATTTTGTTTTACAACCCAAAGTGATGCGCTTGATTACCACAATGATGCATTCACCATGCATAATGAATTATGATGTGTCATCGAATTATGAATATTTTGGTATTTTATGGAATTTTAGTATATACTTTAGGTATTTTAGGAAAATAAGAATATTTTATGAATTATGTTAATTTTATAGAATTATGTTGATCAACATCAATATCTTATTAGATCGACATCAATATCTTGTTAGATCGACATCAATACATTGTTAGATCAACATCAAATATACCTTGTTAGATCAGCATCAAATATACCTTGTTAGATCAGCATCAATACCTTGTTAGATCAGCATCAATACCTTGTTAATACCTTGTTAGATCGACATCATTACCTTGTTAGATCAACATCAATACTTTGTTAGATCAACATCAATACCTTGTTAGATCAGCATCAATACCTTGTTAGATCGACATCAATACCTTGTTAGATCGACATCAATGCCTTGTTAGATCGACATCAATACCTTGTTAGATCAACATCAATACCTTGTTAGATCAACATCAATACCTTGTTAGATCAGCATCAATACCTTGTTAGATCAGCATCAATACTTTGTTAGATCAACATCATTTCCTTGTTAGATCGACATCATTACCTTGTTAGATCAGCATCAATACCTTGTTAGATCGCCATCAATACCTTGTTAGATCAGTATCAATATCTTAGATATTTTAATAATCTTAAGCCTTTACTATTTTGTGCTATTTTAGTATATATTTTAGGTATTTTAGGAAAATAATATTATTTTATGAACTTTTGTATTTTATGAATTATTTTAGTATTTTAGGAATTTATTTAGGCATTTTAGGTATTATTTATGATTTTTGTGGTTCTGATTACTACATCCGCGGTTCTGATTACTACAGCCCGATGATGCCAACGCCGTAGCAGCCGCCGTCCAATATCGTGTTCGACCCACAGATGTTCAGAACATTGTTCGCCGCCGCGTGAGGATCAGGATGACGATTATGATTTACCTCCCCGTAGGACATTTTTGTAAAAACAATTTAATTTTGAATGTTTTTTTATTGTATTTGATACAATTGGTTAATTTATAAAGAAGTTGGTCATCAGAAGTGAAATTGGAAAAGTCGGGGTTTTAGTGACAAAGTTTATAAAGTTGTGGGCCAATTTAGTAATCTTTCCCTTAATTTTTTTCTGAATGCAGATAAACATGGAGGCTGAGAAACTCCTCTTGGAACGGTCACGGATTTGTAGTTGCCTCATCTCTTCCACGATCAAGACGGTTTACGCATCATGGAGAAGATGAAGCAGTTTCCAATCATTGGCTATAGAAGAGCGAGCACAAGAGAAGAATTCACACAGCAAACACAACAAGAAAACCAGCAAAAATCAGAGCAAAAACGCTAGCGAAAGAAATTTGATTCAGAGGAGAGCGACTTCACGTCTACTCCGGAGTTGTTCCTACTGTCACCGGCTCCTTCCAGTTCGTCTCATCTCATCAAGCTGCCTTCCCACCGCCGTGGGACCTTCCGATCGTGTTCTCAGCAAGCCACCGCCGTTCCGCCAAATTCCTCTGTTGCTGCGTCCTGTTCTGAAGCACAGCTCCATTCGATCAATTAGCATCTCTAACTACGGCTCCTTTGACTTGGGATGCTAGAGATCCTTGCTTGGCCATTTCCTGCTGCAAAGTTTCTTCCTTGGTGCAAACAGAGCAGTTCACGAAGACCACTGATCAATTGGGGAAGAAGCTGAACTGTTTGGTTGGGTAGAACTACAAGCTAGACTTTGTTCTTATTTTATGGTGTTATTTAAGTCCTAGACTCTTGATGTGTGACAGTTTAAGCACTCTTTTTTGTTAATGGTTAATGACTGAGATCAATGGCCAGACTTTCACTTTTTGTTATTTGTGCCTTTCATCGATACGTGTGAGTATTCTTTAGTTTAAGTTAATGGTTCAGATGTGTATTCACAGATTCTTGTTTGGATCCCTTACATCCATGCTATTCAATTGATATTAGTTTCATGCCATTACGTGTCTATGATTCGTTTCTTCTTCTTCTTTTAATTCTTTCCTTATTTGTTTAAATATTAATTTATTCACTTCTTTGAAACGGCCAACCATGCTCCTTGGTTGAAATTTGAAGAAAACTTGTCTTTTTAACTAAATCAAAATCAACTGAAAATAAAATTAACTCGTGGTACCAATTTTCGAATTAATCATTTTTGTACGTAATTAACTAACGGATTTGAAGGTTTTCGTAGACCAGTTTAGGGTTCCAATCGAGCTATCACAAAAAGATTGGTGACGATTCCGTCGAAAACCTCATTGCTACTACAGGTGGTAATAAAAAAACCTGAATAATTTCTATACACTTTAATATTTGTGCCAATTAAAATTGTGATATACGTTAGAATATAAATAATAAAATCTTTTAATTATTGAGAAATATAAAAAGGTGGACTTCAATCAATTGAGTTGTTTAAAGTTAGGATGTGATAGAAACTGTATAAAAAAAGGATGTGATAGAATTTGTTGATATATATATATATATATATATATATATATATATTTGTGTGTGTATCTAATTAGCTAAACCAGAATAAAAAAAGAATATATTTAATGTTGGGAAGGGCATTTTTCAGTGACTTAAATATCTAGTATTACCTTGAATTATATTGACTCGGGCGAGTTAGGGTCTGAAACATAAAACAGGCAAATTGGTACTCTCAATTATGGAGGTTGTGCAAATATGGGCATTGACCAAGGTTTTTAAAAGCGCTAATGGGTCAAAATATAAATTATATCATACATATAGAATGGTCATTTAAATTAGGTTAGAGGTTTACTTGTATAAATTAGAATTTGTTAAGGACTATTTTGTTAGGAGGAAAATGGTTAGAGGTTTAAATGGGTTGGAAAAAAGATTTTAATGCCTGAATTTACATAAATGAGACTTCAAGGACCTATTTGAAAGAATGATAAACTTAAAAAAAAAGAGAACCTAGTTTTTTTAAAAATCCGATCGTCTTCTTCGCGAGTCTGCACAACTCCAAAGAACGCCGGCAGCCGCCGCAATTGTCCAGCTCCCGCAGCCGCTTCTTCTCCAACCGATTCACGTCCATGGAAGTACCATTCGGTCGAAGCCCACGCTTCACGCCTCCAGAGAGGCGGTGCGCTTCACCACTTCTACTGCGCTTACCACAAGTGGTGTCGCCTCCGAGGCGAAAAATGGTAGAGGGCTGGCGCTCGGTGCCTAGAGCGCGCCTCAGGCGCGCTTTAAACAACACTGGCCTTGACGAAACTTCCGTCAGTTGACTAACATTAAAAATTAAATTAAATTATATATTTAGTCACCTAACTTTAAACTCTTTTCAGATTTACTCCAAAATAATAAAAATGTCGTAATTATATATTTCTCAAAAGTATTGAACATTTCTTTTTTCAATAATTGCCCTATAACTTTATTTATCAAATATTCAAAAAAAAACTTAATTTAAAATTGTTAAAAACAAATTATAATTTAATGTTTATACATTACAAATGTATTATTAGTTTGATTTATTTTATATTTTGATTTTTTAGAATAGTTTTCAATATTTCCTCAACTATAAATTAAATACTAGAAACTTTTTTTATTGGTTTCCTCAAGGACCTCAACTCCATATTGAGACTAACATGTATATTTGAAAATGATTTTTCTATTTGGTCTCAATTACTTATTAAGTCCATCTTGTAACTTCACAGTCTATCAATTGAATTTCTTTTTTGTCTCAGAGCATGAGCTCCCAACAGAATGAGAAGGGCTAATTGATTTGAATCATCAAAAAGAAAAGAGAAAAAATTAATTAGAATTTTTAATTTTTAGCAATATTTTGGTGATATCTTTAATTTGGCAGGACGTTTTAATTAAAGGAAAATTTCAAAAGCCCCCCCTGAGGTTTGCTATAATCTTCACTTTGCCCCCGTATTTTCAGAATTCATCGAAAAACCCCTCTGAGGTTTGATGAAACTTGCAAAATGGCCCTTTGACCGTATTGACTGTTAATTTTTCTGGAATAATGTTCCCATAAAACCCTACAAATTTTAAATCTAACAATCTTACCCCTCCACCCATCCCAACGACCCTCCCAGCCGAGCACACTCTCACACAGCCACCGCCTCCACTCGAGAACTATCCGGCGGCCTAACCTCTCAACCTCGACCTCTCCCAACCCTTTGCATCCACGGTTCAGTGGGCACAGGGTTAGACGTAGGTGGGACGGAGACAAGGATAAAGGCCGGTGAAGAATTGGAGAGACAACCGCGGTGAACCCGTTGATGAACGTAATGTTGGACCGGTTAATTGAGGGGGCAAAGTCCAGCTAGGATAGGGTTGGAGTGATCGATCAATAGCTGAGAACGAAGAGGAGGGCCTCCCTCATTGTCTCCCAACCCCGACCACAGATGCTGCGAATGAAGAGGAGGGCTCACAAGCAATGACATCATATTTGGGTGACTCCGCAGCAGAAGCGGCATCACGAGCAACGACAGTGGCACGAATCAAAGAAGAGATCCAAGCCGAGACTCAGTTGTGCAAGGTCAGCGGCTGTGTGTAGTCGACGGCTGTTGTGCGAGGTTGAGTGCTGTTGTGGGAGGCCTGCAAGGCCTGGGGTGGCAGAGCTAGGCAGGGTTGGGATTGGGTGGTGGGCTGGGCGGGGGAGAGGGAAAATATGTTAGATTGTAAAACTTTAGGGTGATTTAGCCATGATTTAAAAAATTGGAGTATAATTATTGTAATTAAATATAAAAATCTAACCGGAGTATTGATGGGGTTAGTATTTATGAGGGATTTTGTAGGTTTCATCAAACCTCAGGGGTTTTTTTGATGAATTCTGAAAATATGGGGGGCAAAGTGAAGATTATAACAAACCTCATGAGGGTTTTTGAATTTTTCCTTTTAATTAAACACATGATATTTCTCATCCCATCGATTTTTGATGGACGGAAAGCCCAGATCATCCATGGAACAAATTCGTTGATTACTCATTCTAATCCAAATCTTGTCCATTATTCTCGTATCGTCTCTCCATTATTCTAATCGATTCTTGTCTCTTCGTCGAAAAGCCCAAGTCAGTGTGTCTCGCCGGTGGTTTTTCGAAAATCCGGCGTTTTGCGGCGGATCCGGCCGAAAGAGGTGCGTCGGTGATATGGGATGGCGGAGGCGAAGCTGGGGCGGCCGATTAGGGGTCTGGACAGTACAAAATGGTGCGAGTTAGGTCTTGATTGTTGCCGCTGATATGGAGTAATCCGGTGATTCTCCGGCGTCGATGTAAGAAGAAAGGGGTGCTACTGGCTGGCGGTGTTCTGCGGTGTTTCGTAATTGGTTCCAGTGGCGGAGGCGAAGGCAGTGCTGGTGGAGAGGGAAACAAGTGAGAGTATAAAAAAAATTGGGTTTTTATGAACAAATAAGATAGTTTAGGGTTATTTTATTAATTTAATAATGATTATGGATACCTTAAAAGTAAGCTAATTTATCATTTAAGACCTAAAACTTGTAAGAATAACAATTTGGTCACCAAAAAGTTAGAAATTTAACAGCATTAACGGAGTTACTGAGTCGAGACCCTTTTGAATAGTTAAGGGTATCAATCTGCCTGTTTTATGTTTCAGGCCCTCACTCGCTCGGGTCAATATAGTTCAAGGAAGTACGGGATATTTAGTTATACCCATGTGTCAATTATTTCCCAAAATTAGAATAAAAGTGTGATGAGTATAGATTACTATAATGCACAGTCCATGACTATGATTGAATTATATTTAAGAAGGGAGGAGGGATGAATGCATGCATTTGTAATTATCCTCAATCTGGTTCAAAGGTTATCTCACTACTCACCTATTACAAGTCCGTTTATTTACCACATATGTAAAAAAACACCTACCTAAATGTACCACTAATTAACTAACTAATATAATAAACTAAAAGACTAAAACACCATTCATAGAGATTTATTAAGAGGGTAAATTTGACAATTTCATGGTGTGTGTTTTTTCACATATGTGGTAAATAGACATCCACGACCTATTACTCTCAAATTAAATTTTGGTAAAATTTCAAAATATTTTCGGTTTGAAAAGGAATTAAATTGAATAACTCAAGTTTGGGTGTGTGTGTGTCTGGCACATTTATTCCCCCAATACTATTATTATGCACGTGAATCCCCAATAATATGCCATGTACAAGTAAGTGGGTCAGGCAGGCCAGCCAGCCAGCCCTTCATCCTTTGTTCTCTTGCCATGCCATGCCATTAAGAATCTCTCTCTCACACACTACACTAGCCAGTCTACTTCATCCTCATCCTCCTAAGAATTGCTCCTCTCAGTTTTTACTGAAACATTCTCTTTTAATTCCTTCATCACCATCATCATCATCATCATCCTCTGCCTCCCTACCAAAATGGTCATGACCACCATTTTCTCTCTACTCCAATTGCTACTTCTTTTCCTCACTACTACCACTCTTCACCTTAAAACCATCCATTGCATTGGACAGAAGAAGCTCCTCACTGAGTTTCATAACCTTCAGCAGGAACTCAATTTGGACTCATCAACCTGCAGCCTGCACTACAAATCAAGTAAGCTCACATGAGTCCAATTAATTACTATATATACCAGGAAATATCGTTTATCTCTTTGTTTGTCATCAACATTTGAACTCTGGACCTTTTCAGAGACAAGTCACAAGTAAGTAGTTAAAGCAGAACTCCGGCCTGTTATATAGTTATATATATATATATGTTTCATGTTTGCATATAGCATATACTATATAGCTTGGTTCTTTACATATTCATATTCCCAGATTAATTTGCTGAGTATATATGGAATTCGAGCTCAATATAGAGATAAAATCTCGTTGTGATGTACTTAATTACATATAAAAAAGAAAATAAAATATCAATGCATTCTTTTGTCCCCCTTTGAGGGGTCGGCATAATATTACCGTGCTTGATTGATGATGCTTTGACATGATAATCTTTGCTTTTGTTTACGCATATATATATACCTTTAATCCTGCCTGCTATTATTGGCTTATAAATATAATTATTAAAGGTTTTAGATTCCAAAGTTCCAACTTTTCTAGTAATAGACAAGATAATTAAAAAAATCGAGTGTCCACTCGAGTTAAAAATGTAAATTACTTATAACCGATTGTAGCCTTGTTTATGAATACCTATAGCATTTCAAACGAGTTTTTAGTAGTTCAATCAAACTACAACTACATAACCATTTATGATAGAATAGTTCAACTATTTGGAATGCGCAAAAGGGAAGTAAACTCTTATTGAAAGTTACGCGGATTAAAAGAAAGATAATTGAAGGTTAATATGGTAAAATAATACACAAATTGTTCCTCACTTCATCTCTCCTTTTCAAATGTTTGTGTGGACATGAAGATATATAAATTATTTATATTGTTCAATTCGCACCCTCTAAAATTAAGTATAATTAAAATACTAAAAGATTTACTCCCTCAAATCCTAAAAGTAATGCAACATTTTTCTCTTTATGACGTCCCAAAAGTAATGCAACACTTCCCTTTATAGTACT
Source organism: Stellera chamaejasme (assembly GCA_024586325.1). Lineage (NCBI taxonomy): Eukaryota > Viridiplantae > Streptophyta > Magnoliopsida > Malvales > Thymelaeaceae > Stellera > Stellera chamaejasme. Next base: position 51,008,673 of record CM044979.1, read on the forward strand.
AACTTTTTACATATTAATTTATCAAATTATCATTACCTCTAAAGCTTAGGAATTTTTTTTTAAAAAGTCAATATGAGTCTCTTTCTTCTCCAAATAAAATATTCTATTCAATCATATAATTATTTGATTTTTATCCTCAATATATTTATCGTTATAATTTGATTTTTTTATAGCCATTCCTCTATTTATGTTTTTGATTACATGCATCTTCCAATATATAAAAAAAAAAGATAGAATAAAAAAATCAAATTTTTTCATCTTAATCTCCGTACAAAATCAAATGGTTGCATTGTAGGAGTAGTATTTATGGTGGAGGGAGTAAGAGAAAGTGTAAAGTGGATGGAAAATGTTTTTTTAAGGCCAGATTTCATGTCTTCTGGCCCTCCAAAAAAAAAGTTTTGTAGAAGTGATAGAGGGAATCAGACTAAGAGTTACATACAGAATTTAGTATGAAAAATGACTGAATCTATTTACCAACTTGTTGGTAAAGCCACTAGTTGTATTATTTATATAATGACCTATCTAAAAAAAGTATTTTAGATTTTAAAATTGTTAGTTAATTAATTAAATTAGTTAGATAGTGTTATGATCCACTCACTAGTGGGTAATTAGTATGGCCAATGAAAAATGGTACTGAAAATGAAAATTTTGAGAAAATTCCAAGAGAAGTGTTTCGAAAGACCGGGAAAGTGCTAAAAAAAATGTTCCAAAAGAATGGCAACAGCAACTAAAAAGGAAACTAGTATTTCAAATGAAAAGAAAGTGGGTTGTAGATTAATACGGTGTAAAAAAACCAAAAACTTCGTACATAAAAATGGTTCAATACTTCTGAAACAAAAGAAGAAAAGGAAGAGATGTTTTGTCATGGAGAAGCAGTGAAGGCTCATTTTCAATCCTCACTTATCGAGTTTCCTATCCTACTAATTATATACTCATGATAAGTCTATAATCGCTACAGATTTTCTTTGTCGTTTCAGGGACGGAGAACGGTGCAACTACACTAGAACTAAAGCACTTAGGCTACAGCAGTGGAGGACTCACCAACTGGAACAAGAAGATGCAAGAACATATAGTTTTAGATGATCTACGCGTTCGCTCCATCCAATCCCGAAACAAACGCGTAATAATTTCGAGGAGTCCGAAAGATGTTTCTGATTCTCAAGTCCCTCTAACATCCGGGATCGAACTCGAAACCCTCAACTACATCGTTACAGTGGAGATAGGAGGGCAAAAGAAGACGGTAATTGTTGACACTGGAAGTGATCTGACATGGGTTCAATGCCAGCCTTGCGGCTCATGTTATAACCAGAGGGAACCTATCTTTAATACTTCATCATCCCCGACATACCAACCGGTCCGGTGCATTTCCTCGCTTTGTCAATCCCTTCAGTCTGCTAGTGGGAATTCTGGAGTCTGTGAAAATGATCAGCAAACCTGCAATTATGCTGTCGATTATGGCGATGGTTCCTACACTCAAGGGGAGCTCGGTGTTGAACGTATTGGCATAGGCAACATGACTCTGGAGAATTTTGTGTTCGGGTGTGGTAGAGACAATAAGGGCTTGTTTGGTGGAGCTTCAGGGCTCATGGGGTTGGGAAGAAGCAATATCTCATTGGTCTCTCAAACTGAAGATATCTTTGGTGGGGTTTTCTCATACTGTCTACCTTCTGCACTTGCTGGGGCTTCAGGATCACTTGTTCTGGGCACGAATTCTTCCATTTACAACATCTCGACACCCATCTCATACACAAAGATGCTCCCAGATCTTCAACTTCCCACTTTCTACTTCCTTAATCTCACCGGAATGGCAATAGGAGGGGTGGACTTACAGGTTTCAATTTTCGGGAGAAGGAGCTTTCTGATAGATTCCGGGACAGTCATCACAAGGCTTCCGCCATCCATTTACAAGGCCATGAAGGAGGAGTTCCTTAAACAGTGTTCCAGATTTCCTTCCGCCCCAAGTTATTCAATCTTAGAAACCTGCTTTGACCTGAGCTCGTACAAGGAAGTGGAGATACCGACAATAAAAATGCAGTTTGAAGGGGGCGGGGAGATAGATGTTGATGTGTCTGGGATCTTTTACTTCGTGAAGTCTGACGCTTCACTGGCTTGCTTAGCTCTCGCAAGCCTAGAAGATGAAGAGGAGATTGGTATAATAGGCAATCATCAGCAAAGAAACCAAAGGGTAATTTATGACACAAAGGAGTCCAAGTTGGGATTCGCAAAGGAAAACTGCAGCTTCGCTCAATAGTCCCTAACAGGCAACTCCAAATACTGTGTGTGCCTCACGTACTTACAAATGATAAGTTAAGATAGAAATATTAAGAGTGTGCATAACAAACTTTCACCCACAGGAGAGAGCGTGTTTTGCCCAATTCAAATTCTGGCAAGAAAAGTTTTAGTACCACTTTTCTTTTGTGTAGGGCTGTTAAAAAAAATTAAAGAAAGTGTGCAAAAAGTTTTGTGCAATAGCTCTGAATGAAAAAGGCTGTTAGCTTCAAAAGGATGTGATACATTTGGGGCAAAACAGGCCTAGTATTACCCATATGATATTTTCCCCATCAAAGAAGAGATATATAAGTGTGAGTTCAGCATCATTGTAACATCTATAACCTAACAACAATAACAACAGCAATAAGGTGAGCAGGAAATTACCGCTCAGGTCACCTTACTGTAAAAGCAGAGAATACTGAGAGGATCCACCTGCAGTCAGACCGTATTCATGCCTTCAATTGAGTGTAGTAGAGGTGGATATAGACCAGGAAAGCATCTGAAGCCAGAAGACTAATCATAAACCTGTGCTGCATGTGCACATAACTTTGGCCTCCGGGAACAGCCAAAAGCAACCATATTACCATACTGCAAATATGAGACCTAAAAATGGTGTTTCTGGATAAACCCGAATCATGAAGAACCAAAAGAATATTATATGCTGCTTTAACGTACTGTTAATTGAGATCATTCAGCTCATATGTTGCCTTTGACTCAATTTTCCTAAACAAGGCTGGTTGAATGGGGACTACAGTAATCCCCTCTTGTTATTGGTTACAACTGTGTTTCGTAGTGGTTCTTTTATCTGGTCAACTTGAGGAGATAAGCGAGGCCAATTCAACATTCTCATGTCCAAGAATATCGTCACCTTTTTTTGCTTTTAACATCTCTGCTGGAAGAACTGACAAACTGGGATCAGTTCCAGGAATCAAAAACAAAAATGCTAGTGGAACTATCCTCAAAACGCTGCGGACTAGGATTGCCACCCAAAGATTTTCAAACTGTGTGCGGGTAACCTTCAAGAAATGCAACAAAAGCCCACCACCCCACGCTGATGATAGCATTCCTACATGGTCAATCGACATTATCAAAGCGAAAAATGTGCCTTCTATACCAGCTGGGCAAAGCTTGGAACTGAGTACTAAGAAAGGCATCCATTTAATGCGGGAAATCAAACGAGATAAAGCTTCATCAAGCACCACAAAGAAGTAATCTGGAACACCAAATTTCAAATTTATACGCCATACGAGAACCAGATCAAGCAATCCAGACAACCCATGCAGCAACTGTGTCCAGAAAAGAATATCTCGAAATGGGTGGTTCTTCAACAAATTTTGATAGAGAACAACTCCAAGAAGCGAGCCTGCTGCACCAATAGAGAATATAGATCCAACAACCTCCTGTGGTGCACATAAAAGTATTTGTGAGGAGAGCAAAGAAAAAATTGTCATGATAATGGGGCTGATTTTCCTGTGTGATGTGAAACAATCAGCATTGCAACTGGCATCTGAGTATCAAAAAGTTAAGCAATATAGGAAATCATGACTTCATATTTGTGGCTTAATCAGACAGTACAAATTCAAGAATTCTCATACACCTGACTACACGTCTATTATGATTGTATTTTAAACTCCCGAGTATGATCCTGTCCATAAGACAACTTTTTCTTTTCATGCGTAAAGTTGCTTGATATTATGCTATACAGTCCCTGCAGCAACTGAATCAGCAAAGCACAAAACTGGTACCAATAAATGGTCTCGGTGGAGTTCAGTTAGAGTTACCGACATGTGGATCACACAGAAACTAAATCAATTACTCCGTATAAGACAAGATAAGAATTATAAATGGAGAATCCAGCTTGTCGGAGCTGTCAGCATCAGCAATCACTAATCCTGGATAAATATGGTAGAACAGAAAGTATCCTTTAAAATTGGATTAAAAGAAAATGAAATGCAAAATCTCTCTCTCTCTCTCTAAATGGAGGGTCCAGCTTGTTGGAGCTGCTAGCACAGAAAGAGCTAATCCTGGCTAATAAATGCAAAATCTCTATCTAGAACTAATCCTGGTAAGAATGGCAAATTACAAAGTATCCTTTAGAACTGGATTGGAGAAAATGAAATGCAATAGAAAAAATAACCGGAATCAATCTCTCTAACCACTTGCCTACACTGAACAGCACAAAATCATCCAAGTTATCCTAGACAGATTTTGTCATTGGTTGGAGTAACTTAACATTATCATCTATTATCTATAGTACCATTATTTTTTAACAGCAAAGGGATGGTGGAGGTTAGGAGTTGAACTAAATACCTCCACCTTGTGTCCTTAAGCTTTAACCAACTTGACTAGAGCCTAAGGACATCTATAGCGTCATTTTTTATTGCAATTGTCCAATGCTGGGGCATGAGGGGCTCCCATCCCAAAAAATTTTAAACACTTTCGGCATTCAATTTTGTAAATTTCTCCAAGATTTACTCTCCAATTTTGCTTTGATAAATGCTTGAAAGTATTACTTAGTTTTTGAAATAAAAAATCTTGTTTACTAAACTCTAGAAACCCATGTGCTAAAATGGACATATCCAAAACAAAGTTTCCTAAAGTTTAGGAAACAAGATTTCCCACTCCCTAGAAACAATACACTCAAACATTTATCCAAGGGATGTTGAAAAGAAAGGTTGGAAGATTTTCTAAAACGAAACGGACCCATTACTTTTTTGGTTGTCCCAACAAAAATTTAAATATTTCCCTTATTTTAATTCTCTTTCCACCAACTCTATACAGCTACCAAAAAGGTTACTTTCTCTTTTCATCCACGTTACACACTCTCCAACATATATTTGATTATATTTTGAAGGGCATAAATGAAACAACATAAAAAATTACACTCCTTAATATCCATTGTTGGGTCGCAATGCTTGAATGGGAAACCCCGGGGGGGTTTCTTCTTGGTTCTTTACCCCTGGTCACCACACTTAGTGAACCAAGTAGGAGTAAAATTTGGAGAACTAAAACTTGTTAATTTTTTTTATTTTTTAATAAAATAATTAGTTGCTTTCCAAAAACAAAATCTCCATGCTCATACAAGCATGCAGAAAATTATGATGGATGAAGTAGAATAAAACAGGACATACTATTGGTGATCTCTCTTCGATCAATATAGAAATGGAATCTAAAGTCCTGAGAAATGAAAACATGATGCCTGAAGAAGTCTACCTGTGAGAAACAAGGACCATCCTTTGCATCCGTGTACCAATAAAACATTCCTTCATGGATGTGTAAACCCAGTGCAATGGACAAGTGCATGTACAGACAAGATCTCCACACATCACGGCATTTCAGAGTTGCCCACATGGTCCTACCAGCTTCTGCAAATTTATCCCTGACCTGGTTTTAGAACTCAAATGTAAGTAGTCATCTATATCCAAGATAACTTCAAAGAAAGTGTAAAACAAAATGTTCTTCCGGAAAATAAAAATAACAAGAGATTATGGTACCTTTTTGTGAGCAGAATTCCTTATATGAGATTCTCTTAACAACATGCCGACCAAAACAACCAACCCAGCTGGCACACTAAGCAATCCATACACACCCTAAAGCAAAATCATATTTCTCAAATTTCAAGGATATAGAAAAATTAAACCAAAGTCTATTAGATGCTCTAAAACCTTAGTTTTGGCTACCGTAAACATAATCCCCGCAATAGTCAAGAAAAATGGAGGCATTAATTTGATTGAAAGTATTCAAGAAATCTTTTAGCATGACTGAATACAAAAGTAGCTTAAACCAGCACCCTCACCCTTCATCCAGCATAGTGCACAAAAACACACACCTAATAAACCATAGATAACATCTCCACCACAGACAATATAGCTAATCAGAGATCTTAGAAAGATCGACATGAGTTGCACTGCTACATTCAGCTTGAATAATCATTCAGACAGTAAATTGTGGCTGATGGGAATAAGCATTGGTAGAAATACCGTAGGCCCAACCAGGTGAACAAAAACACCACTGAAGGAGAATCCCAAAAAAGCACCAATTGAGGTACTCATCCCGCACAAGCTCTGCATATCTCCAGCAAGATGAGGATGACTAATACTGTTCTGCGTGACACAGGCATCAATGGCCACATCTGCGAAGGCAATACCAGCACTACCTGCCACTAGGCAAACTAGAGCAAATGCAAGATGCAGATTCTTCTGCATTGACAGTACCAACATGGAGACAATACCCAGGAAACCTGATATCACCAGAAGACAAATTTTATATTACATAAATGAGGAAAACAAATCTTTTTCAGAAGTTTCTTCAAATCTAGGCACAAAAAATATTAAAAAAACAAAGAAATATTGGACAGCCTAACAGAGTCATGAAAGATGCAGGAGGCCCGCAGAACATCTCCCTGGCCTCTCAAGCATTTCTACTAGCATACACCCTAAGTTTGTGATAAAACATCATCATCACCTACCAACCAAAAAATCTCAGCTCAGTGAAGGTTATGAAAGTAGTAAAATAAAAATAAAATTCCTATGACACGCCTTGACTAACCTAGAATAGGATAATGATTATCTTGTATGGATTAAATTGCCAGAATTTTTGCAGAGGATTGACTGTCTCTGTTCTGTTGCATGTATTACATGTTTATGCATTCCTGAATCAAGGCCTTTTTATGTTTTCACGTCCTCTTCATGGTTGTTTTATCTCATTATGGTTACATGGCAGTCCAGAACTCCAGATTCTGAGGAAGCTTGTTTATATCTTGCAAAGAAGAAAGACCATTTCCTAATTAAGTTCTATAGGCACTACCATCATTTCTTTTGTTATCGTTAGTATAGTAACCTTGCCTATGACTAATGCCATGAATGAAACTGCAGCACTGATTTCTGTTGTAAGAAGATCATATAGGAGGTAGAGTTCATTGATGCTCGAAGGCTCAATTGAGAGATCAATTGAAAATTCTCACCATTATATGAAGCCTTAACTAACCCCTTAACTGTGATTTTCCCACTTAACCTGTCTCAGCAGGTGCATTCCAGTGAGACAATGAAAAATAGGCATATCACATTAAAGATTGACACTGAATGGGGCATGAATACTATGTTAAAGTATCCAAGTGTAAACCGATTAGTAATAAATGAATAGACCACACCACTACTGTATAAAGCTTAACTGACCCCTTGACTTAACCATGTGGTTTAACATCACTATTCCTGAGATGTTAGCTAGGTTCCAAAAAATCTCCTTCAGAGATGAATACCAGGAATCTGAACTTGTGTATTTTTCAGTCAAGTTTCTCAACTAAGCTTCACTAATAATCAGAGGCGGTTTGTAATTAGTAAGTAGCTACCACCACATTCAGTTAGTATCTCAACTAAGCAATGTTCATATGCAAGTCTCCATAAGACTCGATGCACCTAAGAATTACCTGTCATGAGTTCGAGAATCACTTTTTTCTAGTAAGACTGCTTAAGATGCACCCCTACGCCCTCTGACAAGCCCCGAAAGACGACGGTTAGGCGCAGGCCCATTACAGTAAACGGTAAACTTCTGGAGAGAAGCTTCTGTACTCACCTCTCGTCCCACTAAACCCAGGTACTGCAAAGCTAAGTCATCAACATAAAACTTCAGCTATCTAAACCTTCCGCAGAAAATTAACCCCACCCCTAAGAATGAACAATTAAATTGAAAAATTACACGATCTCAAGGCTATGATCTGGTCGAATCATTTACTCTACTCATAATTCATGTAAGCAAACCCTAGAGAGAAGTCCAGCCTAATTAGTCTAAGAAACAATTAAAACCAGAATATACCTGCAAGTACAAAATAAGGGCGCCGCCGGTATCCAAACACCGGAACAACATCAGACAGAAGTCCCCAAAGAGGCTTCAAAATCCATGGAATATGAATTATCCCGACCAGAATTTGTGCTTGAGAAGGTTGAACCTTCTGCTCATCCTTCATGTAGTACTGTGTACTCACTCTGCTCAGCCCGAATCCAAGCCCTTGATTAATTCCGTACACCACCACAACTCCAACCACGAAGCTCCAGTGCAGCTCATCGCTCAGCATTTTCACCCAATTGATCGGCCTCGAGATTAAGCCCACCAAACCCCTCTTTTGGTTCCGTCTGGATCGGCTCTCGCCCTCGCGTTGGAGTGGTCGAGCTTCGCTCCCTTCCTCTTCTTCCACCATTCTTAAATGTTGGACAAAAGCAGCGAAAGTGATAAATCAAGTAGTAATAAACTGGAATTCGAGTACTCCTGGGCTTTCCTAGAGATGGGAGCAGATTTCAAGACGAGCCTCGAGTTCGACTTCGCTTTGTAAGGGAAGCGTATGCCCTGCCGGTGGGCAACAATTTCTAAAAAGCCGTACTTCAAGTTCAAGTTCAAGTGCAAGTTCAAGTTCAATACTGTATGTAACGTAGCAAGGGAAGTGAAATCGGAGGATATCGTCATAAATCAGCCATGTGCGGGGCATGGAAAGCAACAATTTGTGAAAAGTAATGTAATGTTTGATTTTTAATAGTAATTTTACTTCAATTTATTATATGACTAGCCCAATTTAGTAGAAAAAACTTGAAGAAAATATGTTCAAAGCAGCCCTATCAAATTATCATTTGTATGTAATAAATTTTGACTTTATATTTTAAAATAATTAAAAAATAAAATTATAAGTTATATTACTTTTTTGATGGATGAAGTATCTACTAATTTGTTGGGATTGAAGTTGTATGGTGTGTTAGGACTGTAAATGAGCCGAATCTTTATCGAACTTACTCGACTTGAACTCGGCTCATGTGTTATTGAGCAATTTATAATGGAGTTTGAGTTCGAGCGGAACTGAGTTCGATTCAATTGTTTATCGAGCAATACATACTAAAAAACTTAGAATAGTACATATTTGAGTTGTTAAAGTAGTATGACTTAATTTACTAAAGTTATAAAGTATGGGGAGTAATTTGAAAGTAGTAGAACCTATTTGACTAAAATTATAAAATATTAAGACTAAAATTACAAAGTAGTATTAGATTTTGAACAGCTACTGGGCTGAACTCGAGAGCAGCGGCAGAGCCAGGAATTTAGGTTCGGGGAGCCAATAATTTACGAAAAATAAGAATAAACGGTAACAAAAAAATTGTTTGTGAGTGATTTTTATAAATTATAAGCAAGTACCAGCGTAGCACTAGCCGCAAGATAAGAGTCCCAAAGAAATATGGAAAGATAAAAAACAAAATAAAGCATATAAAAATAGTTATAGAGGAGTTATGACTCATGATAGACAACAAGTAACAACACAGAGAGCAAATCAACTAGCTATATAGAAAACTGTATGCAATAGTCAATGGAAATATAGAATAGAGAATGCATAATGCAAAGCTAGATGTTATGAAAACATTGATAGCAGTTACCTGATGGAATCGATTTTGTAGAGGCTTATTTTTCATTTAGTCTCCGTACTATTTTGACTCGTTCAGTTTAATCCCTAGATTCTAACTCAGAACTACTCAGTATTCAAACTATTGAATTCCATGCATTTAGTCCATTGAGTCGGCAACTCGTTCCAATTGACCTAAACAACGTTAAATTTATAATGGTTTAGTGCCTTTTTTGAAAGATTTTAAAGTTTTGAATATCAATATACTAATATTCATAATTCAAGGGCTCATTTGGTTGTTGGGATAAAAAATGGATAAAGTACATTTTTAGTCTCTTTCTTTAACACGTCATATTTTAGTTTTACTTATGATACTAAAGTTATAGTTTTTTGTCCTAATTTGATCCTTCCATTAATTTTACCTCGTACCTAAATTTCTCTTTTCTCTCTATCTCATCATCATCTTCACACTGCCCTTTCATCATTGCTTATCATCATTACGAGAAAAACCAATGTGCACCATAAACCCACCCAAAACATTTCTTCCCTCCCATCCAAAATGCAACTAGTTCCAAAAAAACCTTCTCACACAGATGTAGAGCTTCATTCATGAGCTTCAACGCTTCGGTGAAAGCGTGGACCTCCACCGAGTAGCGGTAGGCAGTAGCTGTCTTCGACGCCATGGATGACCTCCGCGCGGACATGGCAGTCATCTTCCACATGGGTTGTCGACGAAGTCAGCTGCTCGTTAGTGGTGGAGGTCGTCATTACCCTTTTCACACTCCACAACAGATCTGGGCTAGTCGACTTCCAGATCTAGACGCAACTGGTGCCCTCGATTTCCAGATCTGGGCTGGTGAAGTTGCTCGTCAGTTTTCCCGGATTGGCCAATAAAAGAACTTGTCCAAATATTATTTCTTTTGTTGTTGAGATTGATCAAGTAATATTGGTATTAGCCTATTATAAATTCTCTAAACTCCCTTCAGTTCTGTGATCCCGTGGGTTGATTTAATCAAACGGAGGAATTTTTGTTGCTTTGTCTCTACACTAGAACTGGGTTCTTTCATTTTGCTAATGTATTGTTGATCAATAGAGTGGAATGAACAATCCACACCTCATGGGTGTCAACCAAGGTTGTCCGTGTTCTTTTCTTTGTTGCCCCCTGTACTCTTTGTTTTTCTTATTCACAGTTAATGCAATTGATAGTAGTTCAAGTATATATATATATATATATATATATATATATATATATATATATATATATATATATATATATATATATATATATATATATATATATATATATATATATATATCCTGTTCATACACTGATCGATCTTCAAGATGCGTCGATGCCTTGCAATTGTTCAATTAATGATTCTAATTTGGGGTAGAAAAATTGAGAGAAAAAAATGTTTGAATTTGTATGTACATTTATTACAAATTTATGGAACAGGTTGTAAATTTAAACATCGAGAGCCCGCCATCGTGTAGGAACCCGAGACAGAAACCCGGGGTCACGGCGGCGGACGATTCATATGTTGATTTTAGAGGTTTCTCAAACATGCTTTCATGTTGATCTTTCTCATACACATATAATGTTTCATTTTACATAACATACATTAGCAGTTTCTTCTTTATAAGTATGATATTATTTCATCAAATCATGACATGAAACTAACGAATCTAGCAACAAGAGAGTATGAAGATGAAGACCTAAACATGATACTAAGAGGAAAGCATGTTTACCTTGTACCAATGGGAAACTGCTTAAGGATTTTCAATTCTTGGCCCTTCCTTACGTATGCTCCTTCCTTTGTGCTTGAAGCTTCCTTCAATGGCAACCCTTGCTCTAATAGGATGATGATGATGTCGGCCTTACAACAAGGAGGAAGAAGAGAGGGCGGATGAGGTGAGTAGCACCTTGAAGTTGTTGTGTTGAAGGACAGAAATTGTTGCACTCTTAATGCTCCAAAACTTGCACCCATGAATTCGGCGCTTGAGAGAGATTGAGAAGGAGAAGGAGAAGAAGAAGAAATAAGGGAAAGAGGATGGTGAATGAGACACCATCTCTCATCTATTTTATAGATGGATGAGAGCTACCAAAAAGCTCTTCATTAAATGATGCCAACCATCCTCTCACTTTATAACTCATCATCATTGTGTCAACTACATTGCCAACAACATTGTCAACTCATAAATTGGCAAAGATGGAGTTATTTCATGGTGCAAGGTACATACATCTCACTTCAAAATTACCAAAATACCCTTACTTTGATAAATGACGCTAAAGGTGATTATGATTATTAAATGAGGTTGGAATTACACAAAGTAGTTTAAATCATTTCCATTTTACATATTTGAGCTCCTTTAAGCTCATTAGTGTACATTTACCAAAATACCTCTACTTTGATAAAATGTGCTCTAATTGTTTCTTCTCTGTCAAGTTACTCTCAGCTCCCCTGGCCTAGAGTACTAGCTCAAAAGTTCTTGATGCGCTAGGGAATTCCAACATCATCCACAACGATGAGAAATCGAGGCCACGGTGCAACGTCGCCAACCCCGAACTCGGCGAACAAAAATGGCTGACAACACATCGGAGCTAGTCACGAGCCTCGATAAAGTGCCAATTCGGCGAAGAGGCGCTGGAGCGAGATCTCGGACCGAACGAAAAACATCGAGACCAGCGGCTAAACGGCACAAACAAGCGTGGTGGGACTGGAGCCGAGAGGAGAGGCTAGCATGGCGAGGCTCAAGGCAGTGCGGAGCCATCCACTGCAAGGCGACGACAACTAGAGCAAGAAAATCTAGAGAGCATCCTTTTGACTACAAGTAAAGGGAGTTCTAATATATATTGGTTGTGTTCGAAAAATTATGAATTGGCGAGCAGCTCTTTGACTTTCTGCTTCAAAGAAAGAGGTGGGGAGAACAATCAGTTCGAGCACCAAAAAAGCGCGCGTGTATATATGTGAATTCAATTGGTGGAGACGTGATATGAATGTGATTTATGAGAAATTAATCATGCCTGATATATTCCATTAAATTGTTGGTTGAACGTTGGTACAAGTAAATGTAAGGAAGGGAGGGAGTTTTGCAATCAAAGGGATGAAAGTAAATTGTGTAAAGTAAATTCCATAAAAGGGATATAATAAATTTTTATGGACAATCAAAGAAGGAAGGGATGAAATAAAGTAGTATTAAAACGGTACGATGTAAACAGCCAATTAACAGAGGTTGTCGGTTTGTTAAAGACCACTACGTGGATGATAGTTACCGGTTGATCGATCAGGTTCAGGACACACAAGACAAGGCCCCCCCCCCAAATAAATTAACCAAAAAAATAAGTAGTAATTGTTTTTTTTTTTAAAGTTTAATCTGAGGTAAATTGTTCCAAACAAAATAATCACTTCATCCCTATTTGATTATTAGATTTTATTTTCAAACTTGTATTTTTTTCAATTTTTCATTAGAAAAAATTGAAAAAAAAAATTTTGATTTTTCTTTAAAAATTAAACATATTGATTTATCTTATATATAATATCTATGTATATAATCTACGTATCAAATTTTTCAAAACAAAAAAACTCTATTTATCAAAATGTTAAGAAAAAGACATAAAGTAGATGTTGAAATAAAAACGGAACAATTAGAAAAGAAATGGACTGTAGATCCCCAACAAAAAAAAATAATAAAAGGAAGTGGACCGTAGAGAAATTAGAAAATGAATAAAGTTTGTGGTTGGTAGGTAGGCTTCAATTAAGCCGGACAGGGATCCACCGAAGCAAACTGGAGAAGGTCCTGGTTCGTCTCAAGCACCGCCATGGCCTTCGCCTCCATCGTCACCCACACTTCAATCCCGTCTCCGGCAGCAGTCTCCACCATGAAAATCCAGTTATTCAGCTCGGTCGACTCTTTGGAGCCGCGGCACACCCATTTGGGTTTCCCCCATCCGAAATCGGGCTCGTACAGTCCTCGATTCAGCACGCTGCTACACGAGAAGTAATCGGTTGACTCGGCGTCGTCGCCGGTGAAGCCATCACAGAACTCCTCATACGCCTCCATGTAGCTGTCCTGTAGCTTGCTGACATGCTGGTCCATTCTCGACATCCCTCCCCTGACGACGCCGACCAGTCTCTGCAGCTCTGTGCTGTCTTCCGCATTGCACGCCATGGGAATTTTCCAGTACAGGTTCCCGAAGGCCTGGTCGGAAAGCAACGGCCTCATTCTTGTCCTCAGGTCGAAGGTGCAGAGAAGGACCCCTTTTCTTCTCTGACCGCTGCTCTGCCTGGACGCCGCCATAGCGCAGCCCCATATGAGCGCTACCACCGCCTCGAACCTCGACCCGCTCGCTCTCGTACGGAGCCTTTTCAACGCCAATGAATTGAACACGAATCTCCTTGTCAAACATTTTCCGGGTTTCTTTTGATACGCCAGCCACGGGCACAAGTTTGAATCTTTAGGCAATGAGGGATCTGGAGGGAAAACAGATGCTCCGGGAAAAGTAGGAACCTGCAGACAGATAAAGGGAAATTAATGATGACGCTGTAAACTTTTGCTCTAGGACAAATTAAACTAAGTTTGACTAATTAATAATTATATATAGAGTATTAATTTAATTATATATACCACCAGGTGGTTGGCTTGAAGCAAGGCGGCGGCATGACTAGGAGGAGCAGTAGTGTTGGCCCAAGCTTGCATGAAGAACAAAGCTCCGGAGCCATCTATGACCCTGTGTGAACACATATGAGTGATGGCGATTCCTCCACATTTGAAGACACTTACTTGGACCGTGAGAAGATAGGACGTTTGTTGAGGTGGTGCAGGAATCAAGTGGGTCGCCAGATCCGGCTTGGTTAGGAACTGATGGAGTGTGTAATCCGGGATGTGTGCCTCAACATAGAGCGCTCCTTGGTCGTTGCAGTGGATGAATAGGCCGTCATCTGAGAGCCTCCCGGCAAGTGGGTAGAAGCGCACCAAGGTCTCCGACAAGGATTTCTTGATCAAGTTTGTACAAGTAGCTGTACTGGTTTGGTCGACGTCGGTGGTTGTTGTCGCCGGGTAGAAATAGATCATAGGGACTTGAGCATGACGGTTGAGTTGATCGAGAAAGGAGAGGTTGTATCGGTGGTGTGGAGGAGGAGTTGGGATTTCAGGTTTAATAATATCCTCTCTCCGGATTATCATCTTCACTAGCTCCATCTCAAGAAAAGGAATACTAGTTGTTAGTCAAACTAGCTTCCTCTATTTGTTTGATCAGTTGCCTTCTTTCTTTTCTATTGTGTGTTATATATTTGCCCGAGCTACCTATATACTCGCTCCGTCCCTCCACACTTCAATTATAGACGGCTAGCTAGTTATCCACGCTAGCTATAGCTGTAAATTAATTTTATTTCCAATTCACCATGAACTATTTTATAAATAAATTGTAGACTTATTTATCATTTAGTCTTTTGTACTATTATCACTCGTTCAATTTAGTCCATAGATTATAACTCGAAATTACCCAGTCCCTCAACTATGCTCCGTACACTTTACCCCTAGCAAAGCTAGTTGAATAAAATGCATGTTTTGGTTATAGAATTTTAAAGTTCTTTCATATTATCCCAAAATTTTATAATATTTAACTTTTTATGTATCAAAAATATTTAATCATACTTTGTATTCTAAATAATAACTTCTTATGTGAGTTTAGCTCGGGCTCGATCATGACCACGGGGCCAACAATAGTCGTTGATGCAGGCGGCCTCGGAGCGGTTGTAATTGAGGATAAACGGGATGAGGCCGCCGATTACATCGCCCATGTTGAAGATGCTCTAGAAAATGGAGATGTAGGTGCCCTTTCAGTTGGGTGGAGGGTACGCCGTCATAATTGCGCCTTCCCCAGCCCAGAGGAAGCGGGCGTCGATGCCAAGGATAGAATCAATGGCGACAATGAAGGCATGGTTCTGGTGGTGATTTTAGTATAGAGATGAACCGGCGTAGAGGACATAGGTGGAGCAGTCGGTGGCGAGTGAGGAGATTTTAGATGTCGCCACCGATGACGCTGAATAAGACGGCAAAGGTGGTTAGAAGGCAGTGTAGATTGATCATTTATTTAAACCTTAAATTATCAATATTTGTATATTAAATTTCACAACTTTAAGATCTTTCAAAAAGGCACTAAACCGTTATAAATTTAACTTTGTTTCTGTCACTTGGAACGAGCTGTTGAGTTGGTGGACTAAAGTGCCTAAAATTCAATAGTTTGAGGATTGAGTAATTATGAGTTACAATATAGAGACTCAAATGAACGAGTGATAATAATACATGAGACTAAATGATAGATGAGCACAAATTGTACTACTACTATCTTTAGAAGTTAAGGGGTATGTTTGGTTGCAGAGATAAGGAGGGATGAGATGATATTTATCTCGTTCTTCTCCTTCATCTATTGTTTGGTGCGTGCAAGGATGAGATAAATATTATCTTTTCTAACACTTTTATCCCACAAAAGTTGGGACTAAATAATCCATCATCCACAAAGTAATAAGGAGTGACGAGACAAAAAAAAAAGAAAATTGAAAATATGAAAAACCTATTTGATATAATCTTATCTAATCATATCCTAAATAATCTCATCTAATTTTATCCTAAATAATTTCATTCTATCCCATCTTAAACATCTAATCTCACTATTTTGTATCCGTACAACTAAACGACAACCAAATGTTTTTTATATCGATGGGATATAAATCGTAGATACATAATGGTCACTTTTTAGGGCTCGTTTGGTTGCAGAGATAAAAAATAGTGGGATAGGATGATTAAGATGGGATAGGGTGGGATTATCTAGGATATGATTGGATGAGATTATTTATGATAGGATTGGATGGGATTATATCAAATAAATTTGTCATAGTCTCAAATTTCTTTTTTTTTTTATCTCATCCCTCCTTATCCATTGGTGGGTGAGGTATTATTTAATCCCACTTTTATGAGATAAAAATATTAAAAGGGATAATACTCATCTCATCCCTGAACGTACCAAACGAGGGATGAAGGAGGAGGACAGGATAAAAATCATCACATCCCTCCTTATCCCGCCAACCAAACGCACCCTTAAGGTAAGAAAAAGCAGCCGTGGAAAGGGTTTACGTGCAGCAGCTGTAAGAGCATCTCCAACAACCTCCCCATTTTTTTGATATGTTCACTTTTGGAGATTTTAGAGTATTATTTTGATCCAACAGCTTCCCCATCCCACTCTCCAAAATGGAGAAGGAGGCAAAAAAATGGAGAGGCTTCCCCAAATTTGGAGCATTCTCCAAATTTTGGAGAGGCTCCCCAAATCTACTTTTTTAAAGCCTCTCTCCTCTCTCCTTTTTTATGGGCACTTGTGATTGGTTTAAATATTTTTCATCTCTCATCTCTCCTCTATTTCTAAATAATTCATTAATTATTATTCAAATATGTAGAATATTTTATTCTTGTAATAAATGTATAGTTCTTCAAAATAGAGAAGCTGTTGGAGTTAGAGTTCATTTTTTTTGGAGAATATGGCATTTGCTTCCCCATTTTAGAGAAACTTTTGGGGAGGCTGTTGGAGATGCTCTAATATAGCTAGCTGACAGAAAAGTTATAGTAGTCACGTGCCAAGTTGTGACCAACGGAAAGCGTAGTTTGAAGAAGCCTTTTTCAATAGGGAAAAAGGTCATTTTTCACGCTCACCTTTCCCCAAGAAATCTGATTTTATCACTATAATTTTAAAAATTATTATTTTTTACCATTCTAATGTTTTGTCTGAAGGGCTTATGTGGTGAAACTTTCAATGAGTTGAAGTTTCCTAATAAGGGTGAATTCTGCCTTAAACCTAATAGTATTCCTAAAAATTCACAAAAAGAATTTTGGGTAAATGTGAAACAATTCTATTAATCATCATTTAGGTGATATTTCACACACTAGTCCAAATGGTTCAATTACAAGGTAATCTGGAAACTCAATTCCAACTAATTAAACAATTATATATTCACATCTCATTTTTCAAATACACTAAGTGGATAAAAATTTACTCCGATGATAAATAACATTGACAGTGAGGTGAAAGGAACCTTTTCTCGAGAATTAAATTCCACAATGATAGATGACGATTATGATGCTCTGTCAAATATTTCGATGATTAAATTCTGCTTCTTTTTTTTTTATGATGGTTATGATTTCTTTAGCTTTACGACGCCTTTCAAATATTTTTATTATTGAAGTTCTGTTCTTTTGTAATATTTTTCCCCATACAAAAAATCAAATCTAGTCTAACATTTGAAAGGGACGAAAAGTGATAAGTGATGGGAATTCCTCCACGTTTGAAGATCACATTTGTCGTCGGTTAGAGAGAACTATAGAAGTAGAGCTATCGGAATTGGAATTGGAATTGGAATGTTCAGCCATCTAGAAGAGGTATGAGAGAGAGAGAGAGAGAGAGAGAGAGAGAGAGAGAGAGAGAGAGCTAGCTAGGTAGCCTCAAGCTTAATTAATTAATTCAAAAGTTGGATCCGACATGGTGGAGTAATTAAGAATGATCAAGATTTATTATTATTAGCACGATTGAATATACAACACAGTGATGTTAAGTGACGGATTCACTTTGCTATTTTTCTTAAATTTTTCTTTTTGAATTTTTTTCTTCTTAGTTTCAAATTTCCACATTAGATACTTATAGTTTTATCAATTTTAATATAAAAAATGTTTGTAATAACATGTAAAAGTGAGGAAGGTGTTACACTAGTGGAGTAATATTTAACCATATAGATTAATTAATTTCAAATACAAAGTCGTAATTTATTTAGAGTAATAAATTTTTAAAACAATTTGAACTAAATAATAAAATATTTTAATAGTTTTTTATTTATTCAAAATACCATGATAAAATATTCTGATTTTATATAACACTAAACTCGTATTTTTCAGAATAAAAATAAATATTTTTTATAATGGTTAGCCACATTAAAAATATTTATGACTAATCCTTAACATTTTATCAAAGTTTTAAAACTTGAATGACAAATGAACAAGTTTTTTGACTTGAATAGAAACTTTTTCATAGTTGTAAGAGTAAAAAAGTAGTTTACCAATCTTCTCTTCCTTCATCTGATGCGCGGCGCATCCTTTATCTCTCGCTTTAATGACAGATAATCCTTTAACTATGTATTTTGTTTCAAAATGGTCATATACTTTATTTTTATAAAATAATATTACCATTACGATCAAAATTTTTAAAATTTTATCGTGGGTACGTGCCCCACATGCCCCATTGTGGATCCGCCCCTCTATGTGTTCTTTTAGCACATGCAACATTCTTTAGTACATTTTTTTAATTCTTTCAAAATTTAATTTCCTCAAAATCAAAATAATACTTCTCCATTCGATAAAAATTGCTTCATTTGATTTTACTATTTCAATGTTCAATATTTGATTCAAAATTTAACAAAGATAAAATTGAAAAAATTTCTGAAAAAATATATTTAGAAAATTTAGATTGCAATTTTTGACACACATGAATTAGTTATTTTTTGATATCTGAACATTCATGAACAAATTTATAAATTAAAAACTGTGAAATTACCAAAATAAATAATGAGATAAAATTTTACGATCGGAGGGCGTAGAATACTAAAAATTATTGTAGTTGATATTGGTACGCTTCTTATCGAAATATGTTTTGAACTTCAACTTTCTATTTGTTTGTTTTTTCTTGAAGAATTCATTGTCATAGTTTATGTTGTTTTAGAGTTGTCTCTCAATTTCTATTGTATAATCACGTATTCCGGTACAAAGGAATAACAAATAGCAAAATCAAATGTTAAAATCTCGTAAATTTAATCCCAGTGTAGCTAGGTAAAATATCATGATACGGGACAATGGGAGTATTATTTTTTTTTACGAAAACATAGCTATCATGATACTCAAATATC
Organism: Stellera chamaejasme; assembly: GCA_024586325.1. Classification (NCBI taxonomy): domain Eukaryota; kingdom Viridiplantae; phylum Streptophyta; class Magnoliopsida; order Malvales; family Thymelaeaceae; genus Stellera; species Stellera chamaejasme. Next base: position 51,028,260 of record CM044979.1, read on the forward strand.
AATTATTCAGGGTCCATTTAGTTGTGGAAAAGTTTCCAATTTTTTATTTCTAAAATTGCTTTGTAAATGTTTGATCACATATCTAGTTTTTAAAAGATGGAAAACCTTCTTTTCCAATGATTAAAAAACTCTAGTATTAAAATGGAAACCTTCCAAATAAGATTCCATAATTTAATACTCCATCCGTCCGTAAAAGACTCCACCATTTGTTTTGACAGTTTCACAGTATTTAATCTATGATTTTTTTACGAATGTTTAGACACCGAAAATTAAATATTTCATGTGTGTATCATAATTTGAAATCTAAATTTTCTGAATATATTTTTCCTGAATTTTTTAAAACTATTTATCTTTGTTAAAATTTGAGTCAAACATTGAACCTTGAAACGGCAAATTCAAATGGTGGAGTCTTTTGCGAACGGAGGGAGTACTAGAGTTTTCCAAAGTTTAGAAAAACTTGTTTTCCATCCCTTCAAACCTAGATATATGATCAAACATTTACAAATAAGTTTTGGAAATGAAAATTTGGAAACTTTTCCACAACTAAACGTTTTTTTGTTGCTCATTTTTCATCTTTACTTTTTCAAATTTTCTATAACTATAGTTGATGTGTTTCCTTCGAATTTAGAAACATAAATGAGAATCTTTCTTATTTTAGAATTGTAATTTGATAGATTTTTGGCTAACTCTTTCTTGAACCAAAGAATTTGTTCAAATGGAAGGAGTATCCTTGCCAATGTGGATGAAAATGGATTCAATACCTCTTTCTTCAAGAGAAGACAACATTGGATTTAGATAAACTTGATTAAAACTTTGAAAAATAGTTGAGTGGAAAAGTGTTGATGACAAGCAAGAGTCCTAATAAATATAGATCTCAACTAAACACAATTCTAATTTTCTCTCAAATTTTTAATGTAAATTTCATATCATCAAAATCCTTTTCTTGGAGATGAATTTATCCAACAATCTCCCCTTTTTGGTAACAAAACTATGTGAAACTAAAGTTTAGAAAGCAATTTTATTTTCAAAAGCTCCCCTTACTAGAACAAAATTTTTGCTTAAAACTCCCCGATTAAAACAACTTTTTAACAAAAGCAACTGCAACTCATAAGCATAGATAGATGCGATCAAACATACTTCAAACATCTCCCCTTTTTGTCATAATCAAAAGCACACAAAAAAATAGTTGATATAACCAAATTAAAGATAGAGAAGGATTTATCCATAAGACAACATGTTTGTGCAATCCCGAGATGTTTTTAGAAAAGAAACATTAATCGAACAGCTTTTAGACTAAACATGATTTACACAAAAGTGTTTGTGCTCCAAGATTCTGGGTTCTCAGTGGGAAAAGAGGTGTTTTGAGCTTCCTCAGTTGGAACAAGATCGGAGGGAATTGGCTCGGTCTCATCCACAACAGCAGCTGACTCAATAGGTTGATCTGCAGACGTCACAACAGGTTGAGAACTTTGTTGTTCTTTGTTCTTTTCCCTCTGCAACTTCTTCTCAATCCTAATGTTGTTGTCCTCCTGCAGTTTTTGAAGTGCCAGATCACGCTTTCCTTGAATTCTTACCCACTTACCATCTTCAGCTTCCTTAAAACCACTCTTCTTAACAGTGGCTCGAACAAGATTGGTAGAGCCTTCCCATTTTTCCATTTATGTTGACTCAACAACTTCATGTTTCTCAAGCATGTTACTAATCAAAACAGCATATGGCATATGCTCCTTATGTCTCCCTTCAACAGAAAGCCCTAGCAATTGGACTACCCTTCTACCAAAATCTATTTCCATTCCATTCACTATCTTGTACATCAAACAAAGGTCTCCCATTATCACCAGTTGGGTACCTTCTTTTAGAAATAAGATGGCTGCCACAATCCAATGCAAGACTGTGATTGAACTGAGTGAATAGCATGCTAGTAAACTGATAAGGAAGAGACTCAAAAGGGATTCTCAAATCACCAAAGAAGTGAAGGAAAGTCTCCTTTTTGAATTATGAAGTGTCAGAAACCTCAGTAACCGAATCTAATATTCCCATAGCAGCTGAAAATCCCTCATGTGAAATTTCTAAATTGTGTTCTTGAACTGTTGACACAACACTGAACCCATCTGAAGCTACCTCTAGGTTTGCAAAGAATTGAGAAGCAAGGTTTGTAAAACCCTTGGCAGTTGATGATACGAATGGCATTAGTCCATAATGGTCTAGCCACATCCTTACTTCTCCTATACCAAAAGATTCAAGAAGCTCCCTAGTAACATATGAATGTCTCAGAAACTTAGTGAATCTAGGATTTACCTTTACAACTTTCATCGGTTTTGCTGATCTAACTACTTTCTTCTTTTCTGTTTTAGGAGAAGGCTTCTTGGGCTTCGAAGTAGAGGATGTAGCTTTCTTGTTCTTCAGAACAGAGAGTGAAGGTTGCTGCTTCGTTTTCCTCAAAACAGAGGGAGAGGATGCTGGTCTAATCATTCTCAACCCATCACCTCTGGTCCGAATCCTTCGTGACTGAACAACTGATTCTTCTGGCTTTCTTTTCTTAGCACTACTCTTAAGATCTGCCAATGTCATTGCTAAATCAAAACTGTCTAGTAAAGAAGAGGAAGAGTACCGTTTCTCCGGCGAGATGACGTTAGAGTGTGCTTCCGATACTTCACGATCTTCCGGCACCGTCGAAGACTCTTTCTGCGGAGGCTGTTCGATGGTCTTCTTTGAATCGGTGTTAGAACTCATCGGGTTTAGAGATTTGCTGATGAGCGCTTCTGGGGTTTGTGATTTTTCGAAGAAATGTATATGAAAATCCTCCTTACTGCTCGGATCACTAGAGTAATCGACCAAGGCAGATTGATTCTTGGGTTCATCTGACTTAGGGTTTAGAGAAGAGGAAGACATGGTGTTCGACAAGAAGATTTGGGATATTTTCGGTTTTGGGAGAGAAGGTGGAGTGTCAGAGAGGGAAAGAAGTATGTAGAAAAAGAGAAACTCAGTAAAACATTAAAAAAATTACATTTAAACTCCCGGTAAAATAATTTTTCACTTCAAAAATAAACAAATAATGTCAAAATTTAATGTTTTTAAAACATGATATGGGAATGTTCATGCACAAGTTTAATGTAAGTAATTAAGATCACACACACACACACACATATATATATATATATGAAATTACTTTTCATATCACATGACCTTATCTCTTTGACAGACTCTAAACAGGTTGAAGGATGCATACCTGAGGTTATCTTGGATTGCTCATGCCTAATTCCCTTCTTATATAGTTGAACCTTTCTTCACAGAGGGGTTTTGTGAATATGTCTGCTAGCTGGTGATTTGTATTCACAAACTCAAGTAGAATATCCTCATTAGCAACATGTTCTCTAATAAAATGGTATCTCACCTCAATGTGTTTAGCTCTAGAATGATGAACATGATTTTTAGCTAAACAAATTGCACTTGTATTATCACACTTAATATGAACTTTTCTAAAGTTAAAACCAAAATCCTTCAATTGTTGAACCATCACAAAATTTGAGCTACACAACTTCCTGCAGCTATGTACTCAGCTTCTGCAGTTGATAAAACAACTGAATTTTGTTTTCTTGAAAACCATGAAACTAGGCAACTCCCTAAGAATTGACAAGAGCCACTAGTAGACTTTCTATCTACTTTACTACCGGCAAAATCAACATCTGAAAAACCATGAAGTTCAAAAACTGTTTCTTTTAAATACCACAACCCAAGACTTGGTGTGTCAACCAAGTACCTAAAAATTCTTTTGACACAATGCATGTGAGATTCTTTTGGATTAGATTGAAATCTTGCACACAAACATCACTGAAAAGAATATCAGGCCGGCTTGCAGTTAGATAAAGTAAAGAACCAATCATGCTTCTAAACAGCTTTTGCTCAACCTGTTTACCATTTGAATCTTCATCCAGCTTTACTGTTGCACTCATAGGTATGGAACTAGGTTTTGCTGTAGCATAGCCAAATTTCTTCAAGATATCCTTTATATATTTGGCTTGACTTATGAATATCTCTTCCTTTGATTGTTTTATTTGAAGCCCAAGGAAATAGCTTAATTCCCCCATCATACTCATCTCAAATTCTCTCTGCATAAGCTTTGAAAAATCCTTGCACAAAGACTGATTAGTTGCACCAAAGATTATATCATTAACGTAAATTTGAACAACTAACATGTCATTTTTAGAAGACTTTATGAATAGGGTGTTGTCAACCTTTCCCCTTATAAAACCATGATTATCCAAAAAGGTACTCAACTTTTCATACCAAGCTCTTGGAGCTTGCTTTAAACCATAAAGAGCCTTCTTTAACTTGTAAACACGGTCTGGAAAGTGAGGATCTTCGAAACCAGGAGGTTGTTCTACGTAAACCTCCTATTTTATAAACCCATTTAGAAAAGCACTTTTAACATCCATTTGAAAAAGTTGAATATCCATAAAACATGCAAATGCACAAAGCATTCTTATTGCTTCAAGTCTAGCCACAGAAGCAAATGTTTCATCAAAATCAATTCATTCCTCCTGTGAATAGCTTTTAGCAACTAATCTTGCTTTATTCCTTGTGACAACACCATTTTCATCAAGTTTATTTCTAAAAATCCATTTGGCACCAATTATGGAATGATTCTTTGGTCTGGCCGTACCAAAACCCATACTTCATTCCTTTTAAACTAGACACATTAATCTATAATTTGCATCTAAAATATTTTTAACTTTACATATTAGAATGTCAAAGAAATAAAATCATATATTAAATGCTAAAATGAATCGCACCAATTTTTTAGGGACGAATGTAGTACAATCTTGATAAAGAGCCCAAGTTTTTCTTTTCGCTTCGAGTCTCCAAAATCTCAGGACGGGCCTTGGTTTTACTCCAAAATCTATTTATGGAGCTTTATTTATGGAGTAGTATTCGTCATGACTCATGATGGAGTTTTATTTATGGAGCTTCACAGAACTACTAATAAGGTTTTGGTTTGTTTCAGCAGTATTAATAAAATGTCTTTTCTTCTCTAAATAAAGCTATTTTTCGTTATCTTAGTGATAGCCAAAGAATAATCTCTGACCGTCAAGGGTGATCCGGTGGAGGTGACACGATGATTCCGGTACCTGGAAAAGTAAGACACGGGACACTTTCAGGTGCAGAAAGAGAGGGGAAGTGTGGGTGTGTAGCAGTTACCTTATTTGAGGCAGGCACCACCCAATATATAGGGTGGTGCTAGGTCCCGTTATGGGGCCTTGAATGCTGGGGAATCTCCATAAATGTGTCCATCATTGAGATGGCGGCGTATTAATGGTGTAATAACAGCGGAGTTAATGTGGAGTTATTCCCTCCTCTGGTTTAATGCCATAATGAGTGTAACGGTCGCCTTCAAGGAGGCGCAGACGTTTTACGGCTAACGGTATTATACGAGGTGCCCTTATTGGAAAGGGGGGGTCTTCGTAAATGTTAAGCCCGTTGTGGCTGACGCGGCCCATATGGCGTTTGCATTTGACAATACCACCGTATGGGCTGGCCCGTATATATCAAGATGCCCCCCCACGCGCGGAGGATGGGCCGGGCCCCTGTGCTCCGTTCGGGGTGAAGTATTTTTATAGACAGTGAGCCCATATGGCATTTGTTGTGCCTTGGAGCCTGGTTTAGGGAGGCGTAGAGCCGGGCCAATGTTGGCCCATAGGTTTGGCCCAATACGAATGTGGCGGTTGCAAAAAGGCACTTTTCAAAATTTGCGCTTTTTGCGCCGTTCGTAATTATGGGGGAAGTCGCTTCACTTCCCATCGCGCTCTTCTCATACGCCAACCAAGTCAGTTTCCCGAATTCTTGCTTTCCTTGCCTTTTCGCTTTTAGCTTCCTTTGCAATCTAGTTTCCCTTTTCGGCGACTAGCGAAGAATTTCCCGGCGAGATTCGAAGAACCCAGCCGTTGAATCCTCCGCTTTCGTCTCCCGTCTGAATCGATAAGTTGTTTTCTTTCGAATTTTCGATTTCTCGTCGCGACGATGTCGCGAGTGAGGCGTCGCGCCACCGCACTGGTTCTTGGGTCTAGGGTTTAGTTTTTGAATTTTGCGGTTTACTTTTGTAGATGGCTCCCAAGAATCCAAGCAAGCCCGGCGTCGGCCACGATGTCGAGGAAATGTGGCCTCGAACAAGTCTCTCGAGAGAAGAAAATGGCAGATATCTGCGCGTAACCACCATGTGTATACGGGGGTGGTTTGTGGGCTTTCACCAGCGGATGTCTTTGAGGAAGGCGAGGATGTCGTTGAGTGACGATGCCATGAGGGAGAATACCATGGTGGTCTACGAAGCTCAACCGAAAGCCGGGTTGAGGCTCCCCTTTGTTCCTCGCTGCTGACTTTGTGAAGGATGGGGTGTTTGCCACTGGCAAGCTGGCCCCGAATGTGTTTACCACCGTAAACGCATTTGTGGTGGCCTGCCATTTGGCGAAGACGGCGGTGCTACGGAGACCTTCTTACAGTTCTATACGCTGAAGAGGCACTGTTGGACACCCCTTCTACCAACCGACCCCAGGAGGTGAAGGTGGGGAACAAAATGGTGAAGATCGGAGTCTTCGCTGAAACCACCAGCTCGTGGGGAGTTGGAAGGGCAATTTCTTCTTCATCCCGAAGGAAGACAGGTTGGGGTTTCCTGCATTCTTCATAAAGGAGAAGAATGCAAGGGTGTCAGTGAAGCCCTCTGTGTGGGCGGGCAGCGAGGAAAGAAAGCCCTCGACGCCTCGTGAATGGATCCGGAGTGTGGAAAGGCTCGAAGGGTGTAAGGGTGCGTTTCCCTTCACTCTATCCAGCCTGACGAGGTGGTCTGCGAGAGTAGGGGTTAGCAGGCCCACCGTCTTCCGAGCCACGTGGACACCCTTAAAAATTGGGTGGAAGGATTGGACGGGGACCTCGTAGAGCGGTTCGAGGCGCTTTCAGCAACCCTCACCGTCCTGCTCGCCTTTCTTTTCATTTCGTGTTTTTGTGTTTGCACATTTGAAATGCGATTATAACTTGGCCTTGTGTTTTATTACAGCCAAGATGTTGCACCCCAGCACCCTTTTTGCCAAGAAGCAGGATTTGCTGGAGGCTCTTAAAGCCAAGATGGAGGAGGAGGTCCCCGCAGAGCCTCGCCCAAAAGGCTGTCGAGGGTCAGCTGCATTGCGGGGACCTCGAAAGGCGGAGAGGCCCGAGGTGCGGAGGCCTTGGTGACGGTAGCTCAACCGGTCAACGTGGCTGGCCCCGTCACCGTCACCGTCGAGGAGTCGTCCGAGGAATCAGAGGAGGACATTATTCGACGGAAGCGTCCTCGACTTGCAGGTAGCATTCTTGCTTCCCTTGTTTCTTTGGCTAACTTTTATTTTCACTGTGTTCTGATTCCCATTTTAACCTTTTGACAGAGGACTTGGTTGTGTCCTCGGACAGCGATCCCAGTCCTGCTAAGGATAAAGGGAAGAGGCCAGCCGAGAGTCTCCCCGTAGCCCCGTTCGAGGCGTTGGGAAACCCGTCGGCCTATTGGCGATGCTCGGAGGGCTGTTGTGGCCCCTCGAGTGTATACAAGAAGGCCTTCGAGGATCCCCAAGACCACGAAGGGCATAGACCGATCTTCGAGCCTCAACTGCTCGAGGACTACCGGCGGAGCCGGGGAAAAATCCTTCAAACGCAAGGGTCGGCCCTTGTGCAGCAGCTGGGACCTGTCATGAGGGTGACTCGTGACGAGTCAATCCTCCTCGGGGAAGGGACGTAAGACTAAAGGTTGCGAAGGTCTTGCGCTTCCTCGAGACAGGCACTTTTGAAGCACACCTCCTCGGGGCCCTAGACATGGCGAAGGACATCTGCCGGGGCCTCACTCGGGTAAGTGACGAATCTGGATTCCCCTTTGTTACTTAACTTTTTGTTGTGATGCTTTGTTTATATGGCCTGCGTTTGTAATTTGCATAAATCTGTATTGGCCCAAGGGCTTGTGTCAAAGATCGAGGACCTTGAGTCCCTCGTGAAGAGCCTTGAAGCCAAGGCAAAAGAATCCGAGGAGGTGGAGAGCCTAAAAAGGCCTTAGCCGACAGGATGCCAAGTCGGCTGAGAAAGAGGCCGAGCTGGGGTCCTCGAGGATTGAGGAGGCTAACCTCCTTAGAGCCACAGGTGTCATGGGCAAGCGGTGAAAGCTTCCATGGCCGATGGGAGGAAGCATGAAGCCTGTTCCTCGCCGAGCACCATGCGAAGAAACAGCTCGAAGCTGAAATGGAGCAAGTGCTCGGGAGTATCAAAGAATGGAGGCCCAGTTGAGTCGAAGGACAAACTCATCGAGGAGTTGTCCTTGAGGACCGCCCAGGCCGAGGATCTGGCTTCAAAGGCTGCAGTCCAGATTGAAGACAGCACCAAGACCCTTAGTGAGGTGACGGGCTCTGTGGTGGATGATCACTTAGCCTTCAGACAACTAGAAAACCAAATTGGTTTTAAGTTGTACGATGGTGAAAGTGTTCAGCCCCGTTTTTGTAAAGCCCATTCTTTGAAAGGGCTGGTCGAGTCTGCAGTGTCGAGGTCTTTGATCGAGAAGATGGCCGACGCACAAGCCATGGCGGGTGCTGTTATCTTTGAGGGCTTCTACGATGCCGCCACCAGGTGGAAGGCATCGTTGATAAGTCAAATTTGGAAGCCCTTAACGCCATGAAGGTCGAAGACCCTCCTCGGCGACTTTGTTCGAGTGGGGTAGGGCGGGGAAAAGTTAGGAGCAGAATATCCTTACGATATTCTGCCCGGCATGTAGAGGATGCCCTGCTGTACCCCAAACGATGATGTCCCCAGAGGTTGTGGACTTGTAATTATATTTTTGCTCATTTTTGAAAAAATACAGAACAATTCTATACGAGTATTACTTCCATACGAGTATTACAACGAGTAGTGTTTGTACTTGTTCTGGGCAAATTTGTTGAGATGAATTGTTGTAATTCGTCGTAAAGTGAGTTTATTCGATGCGCTGGTCAAGCGGTGACCTTGCAATTAATTTTTGAACTTATCCACCGAAGTGGGGAACACTCCTAGCATAGTAACTTAAACGTAATAAGGCCTCAAGTCGTTGACGTGGTAGTCGTTTTGAGTTTTTGCCTTGATAATCTTTTAACTTGTAGACGCCTCCTCTTTCCTTATTATGTACCACATATGGTCCTGCCCATCTAGAGCGAAGTGTGCCATGGCCAGGATTACGACCCGACAACTCCGCCTTGAGCAAGACCATTCCGCCCACGTGGATCTGCTTTGCCCGAACTTTGGCGTTGTGATCGAGGTTTGCCCTTTGTCGTAAGGCCATAAGCCTAAGTCTAGCACCCTCGCGGAGTTCCTCGACGAGGTCCAAACGCGCTCAAGACCGCTCTCATTGTGAGGCGTCGTAATATAGCGTTCGGATTGTAGGGACCGAGACTTCGATTGGTAATAAGGCATCGACGCCATAAACCAAGGAGAAAGGAGTTTCTCCGTGGGTCCCGTGTAGTTGTTCGATAATCCCGAGAACGCCGGGTAGGGCCTCGACCCACTTCTCTTTTTGTCCTCGAGGCACTTTTTAAGCCCTCTTTGATCGTGCGATTTGTTACTTCTACCTGGCCATTTGGTGTGGATGTGCCACGGGAGCGTAGAGCATTTGTATGTTCATCCTAGTGGCCCAATCCTTAAGCTTTTGCTCGCGAACTGAGTACCATTATCTGTGATTATGGCTCTTGGTGCCGTGCAGCGCCACGAGGTCGTGCAGGAGGAAGTGTATGACCTTGGCGGTTGTTATGTTCTCGAGTGGCTGGACCTCTACCCACTTAGTGAAGTAATCGACAGCCACTATAAATTTGAATCGCCCTTGGCCGTAGGCATTGGGCCGATTAAATCGAGGCCCCACCCAAAGGGTATAGGGTATGTCTCCGTAACCACTTCGTTTGCGGTTGTCGTTGGATGCGAGAGTTAAGCTGGCGATTCTGACGCGTTAAACCAAATCATGCGCGTCTTTCCTCAAAGTTGGCCAATAATAACCGAGGCGCAAGCATTTGTGTGCTAGCGCATCGGAGCCAATGTGTGCTCCGCAAACTCCTGAGTGGACCTCGTTCATGATGAGTTTGGAATCGTCGGGGCCAATACATCGCTGCAAAGGAGTAGAATATCCTTTACGCCATAACGTGCCATCTATGATGACATGGCGGCTGACTGCGTCCTTATTTTCTTTTGCAACGCTGGTGGGCCCTCGATTGCACCGGTTTGGAGGTATTGAAGGATTGGGTCCCTCCAATCAGCGCATGTTGGCGTCAATTGCATGAATTGTATTTATAGAGGTTGTGCTAAGGTTTCGAGGATGCATCCGCCCGCCCCTTAGACGACATCGGCCCATGATGTTTTGATCCTCGGGATCTTATTAATATTTAATCGCTCGAACTGCCCTTGCAAGCTTTTTACCAAGCGCAAGTACCTCGAGAGTATGGGATCCTTGCGGTCGTTGGTCCCCGTAACTGGCTTACTGACGAGCTGCGAGTCACATGCACGCTTAAACGTCATGAAACCAGCTTTGAGCGAGTCTTGAGACCCGCCACGAGGGCCTCGTATTACGCCACGTTGTTCGTGAATCGGAATTGGAAAGCCACTCGTAAGCTGGCCTCCATGCCGTGAGGACCTTTGATATGAACGCCCCCCCCTGGGTTATCAGCACTGGATGAACCATCCACGAACATGTCCCATTCGGGAGGTTCCAACTCCTCTGGAGGGTTCCTCGAAGGGCCGTGTTCGAGGGGATAGATGGAAAGCTCGGCCATGAAATCTGCCAAGGCTTGAGCCTTTATCGCTCGTCGAGGTTCAAACTTGATGTCATACTCCCCGAGTTCGATGCACCAACGGGCTAAACGACCGCTATGTTCCGGTCTGTTCAGGATATCCCGGATTGGTAGGTCCGTTCTGACAATGATTGTGTGGGCTTGGAAATATGCTCGTAATTTCCTAGCAGCCACGATCAAAGCGTAGATTGTTTTTTGAAGGGGAGGGTAGTTCATCTCAGCTCCTCGTAATGTGTGACTTGTGTAATAGACGGGCCATCGCTGCGGGCCCTCCTCATGCGAGCACGGACGAGGCAGTCTTGTTTGAAGTGGAGAGGTAAATGATGAGTTCATCCCGGGTTGCGGGCATTTCAGCGTTAGGCAAATCAGGTGTTTCTTGATTTGTTCGAAGGCCTCTTGGCACTCCGGTGTCCAAGTGAATGCCTTTTCATGCGAAGGCTGTTCAAAAACGGCTTGCACTTATCTCCCACTTGAAATGAACCGTCCCAAGGCGACAATTCTTCCGTGAGTTGCTGGATTTCCTTAATGTCCTTTGGTGGCGCCATATCCGTGATGGCTGAAATTTTCTTTAAGTTGGCGTCGATTCCCGTTCGGAGATCATGTAGCCTAAGAATTTTTCAGCTCCACGAAAAAGAACACTTGGCTGGATTGAGCCTCATGTTATATCGTCGGAATGACTGAAAAGTCTCAGCCAAATCTTGAAGGTGGTCTTCGAATGTCATGCTTTTCACAATAACATCGCCAACGTACGCCTCCGTGTTGCGGCCCATTTGGTGGGCAAAGACCTTGTTCATGAGACGCTGGTATGTGGCTCCGGCGTTTTAAGCCCAAAAGGCATTCGAACGTAGTAGTACACATCGTCACCCGTTGTGAACGCTGTTTTGAAAGCGTCGTCGGGGTCCATGTAGATTTGGTGGTAACCACTCTTAGCGTCCATGAGCAGCGTGTACTTGTATTTGGAGGTGGCATCGGCGAGCTGGTCGATAACCTAACGGATAAGGGTCCTTCGGACAATGTCTATTGAGGCCCGTGAAATCGACGCACATACGAAGGTCCCCATTAGTTTTGTCGGCTAAAACTATGTTAGCGAGCCACTCGGAGTACTGAATTTCTTTGATTATTCCGGCGTCGAGGAGCTTGGAAACTTCCTCTTTACAAATTGTTTTTTGAGGGGCCATACCCCTTTTCTTCTCGCTTAACAATTCACTTGTGTGCAATTATGAGGGTGAATTTCATCAAGGCGTGGCACGCCGTCGGGCTCCGCAGTTCCTCGATCTGTTTGAGGCCCGTGAGTCAACCGAGAATGTAGATGCTCGCATCCCCACGAGGCGTCGCAAATGTGACCGTGAGAGAACGGATGTCACACCTCATGTGGAATTCGACTTGGCTAGGTCGACCAACGATGGCGTTGTATGTGGAGGGGACTTCGAGGACCAGGAATTCCGTCATGACGGAATGGCAGTCCACCGTATTTTTGGCGACCTATCGTTGGCACAATGTCCCCGCCAATGCCAAAGGTAGGGCGGAGCTCCTTCGCACGGGACATGTGTATCCCGAGTTTATCGAGCATGTCCTGAAAATGACACTGGTATTTGCACCCGTGTCGATGTAGACCTCGCTGGTGTCGTAACCCGCGATCCTTGCCGTGATAAGCGGTGGGTCGGAGTGCGAACGACAACCTTTGTTCCGTTGGGCCGATAGATGACGTTCTCCTCGAGGTGATCGATCCGCAAGATTTCCCTTGCATACCGCTTCTGGAGGAGGCGCCTTGACTTCGTGAGCATGTGAATGACGCCCGCGGGTGGTGGTGGTGGCAAGTTTTGGCCTCGAGGGCTGTTGTGTCGACGACGCGTTTTTCGCGGTCGTCGGTGTCGCCATCCCTCTTGCGTCCTTTGGGGAATTCCTTGCGGGAGGAAGAGGAGTCGGAGAGGAACTCCTTGAGCTTCCCTGCTCAAGCATCTCCGAAATAAGATTCCTGAGCTGATAGCACGCCTCCGTATCGTGACCACGATCCTTGTGGTAAAGGCAAGACTTGTCAAACCCCTCGTGTTCTTATCTTTGGATGGGCTGAGGCCACTTAGGGACCTTGTTCTGCTTCTCCAGCATCAGAAGGATGTTGGTGCGGGTGTCACGAAGTGCGGGGTGGTGGTCGGAGGTCCTTGGACCAGAGTTCGAGGACTGGAACCTCGATGAAGCAGACCCCTTGTCAAATTTCTGTTGCGGTCATTTGTGGGGGCCTGTTGTATGGCTTGTTCATCTCCTCGAGTTCATGAACCGGGTTGCCCGATCGATGAACTCACCCATCGTTGTGACGGGGTTTTCATTAATGTTGTACGCAAGCCTGGACTCGCGTTGAAGGCCTTGAGTTACGGCCAGAGCTGCATGTCCGAGGAGAGACCACGGACTTGGACGGCTTCCGCTTGGAAACGTCGAATATAGTCTCGGAGTGGCTCCTCCCTCTGCGCCGCTTTACCCGTAGGAGGTCTTTGGACGGTTTTGGGAGGAGGTCGAGCCCCATGATTCAAGGTGGAGCTGAAGGCTTTGCAATTTTATGGATTCTTCGAAGAAGGTCATCGACATCCGTGTTCACGGCGGATGTTAAAGGCCTTCATTTCGTTGAGCATGCTCGCTTTGGGCGATGTCGGTGGCAGATCGATGACTGCTGGGGGTCGCAGAGGTCCCAGCGAGGTATGTCAGTGGCCGCTTGCGGCTGAGGTGGCCAGTGTCCTCCTGGTAAACAACGGGAGGCGGCGGGACTGCTCCCAATTGGGGTTGTGGGCTGCTTTGTATTCCCATTGCGTTACCAGCGGGGGTTCACTGGAAAAGTAAGACACGGGACACTTTCAGTGCGAAAGAGAGGGGAAGTGTGGGTGTGTAGCTCCAAAACACAAGAGTGTAGCAGTCGCCTTCAAGCCCCCTATTAAGTATTTTTCAAGTTTTCACGTTTTCTTCTTTTATTCACTCCTACTTTACTCTTGCATCTTTTTTGTGATATTATAGCGAAAAATCCCCTCCTCATTGTTTGTGAGTAGGCTGCTGGGTGGGCATAACCTAAAAGTTTAGTTTTATGATTATGAGGGTGCTTCTAATTTACACAATTTTAATAGGTATAATTAAACTATATATTTTGTTTTTCTGTTTTCCAAATTAGCAACAACATGCTAAGTTGGTTTAATGTTTACGTGGCAGGCACCATCAACATGGAAGGTGGCAAGCTAGAATTGGAAGGGTTGCTGGGAACAAGGACTTGTACCTTGGTACCTTTAGTAAAATTGACCCTCAATTGTGACCTTTTGCTTCAATGCTTCATTTACCATTTCCTCTAACTTGTACTTCCAACTATCGTACATGTGTCTGCTTATTTATTGCACCTCCTTACAAAACACAGCCAAGCATCTTTAAAAATTGTAAATTTAGGAATAGGACTATAGAAGTTTGTCAACATAGATGTGATACTACATCTAAAGTAGAGTTTTAGGGTTCACTATTTTATTTTCTACCATTCTATATATGGCATCTTTAGCTTCATTTCACCTAAACTTTAGCCCTTTTTTTCCTTGGAAAAAGAGTGGTTGATATATATATATATATATTGTGTGTATGTGTGTATATATATATATATTGTGTGTATGTGTATATATATATATTGTGTGTATGTGTGTGTTCTTTGTCTGATAATTTGGTGAAAAAGTGGAGGTATTTATAAATTGATATGACGTATGTGAGGAAAAAAATTGGAGAGAAAAAGTTGATTTGATAGTTTGTTGATGAAATTATTCAAAAAGGACACACCCTATATATTAAAATATGCTATGAACCATTATCGAATTAGATTTCATTTATGTCACATCAACGGTTTCTATAATAATGATTTTTTTTAGTACTAAAGGCAATGATGAAGAAAAAGTTTGACATGAATAGGATATGATTCCATATTTCTATAGGCACCATGCCATATTCTGAAAAGTCAAAATTGTAGCAAGTCCTACTTAACTTTGTAATGAAGTTGGTAAATTGAGGATTTGACTTAGCAAGATATCAATCTGAGATGGGAATTGCATTGATGTGGATTAATGTTTTGTATGAACTTGTTTTAGCTGTTCAAACTATTAGTGTCCGAATCCTTGAATATGTATGTTGTTGTAGGCACACAAGAAGAAGCTGCAGAGGCTTATGACATTGCAGCAATCCAGTTCCGGGGCACAAGCGCTGTGACCAACTTCGACATCAGTAGATATGATGTGAAGAGAATATGCTCGAGCTCCAAACTCATAGCAGGGGATCTCGCAAAACGCTCCCCCAAAGAAACCTCCGCTCTGGTGCCGCTCGAGGACTATAGCAGCTCCAGTGCACCATCAACCTCTTCTCGCCATCACAAACGGTGAAGCGACAACAGATGAATTGGCCGACATGGTCAATTGGAGCAATGCAGCTGCCAACTCTGAAGAGCATCAGAGTAATGCAACTCCGGACATCACCATCCATTCATCGGAGCCGCGGAGTCCTGAGCTTGGGAGTGCCATTTCTGGGGACTACTCTCAGTCTGAAGCTGCAGGATGCTTCCGATTACAGGGCTCCAACATGGTTGGGTTGGTTCATCATCATCACCATCAGGTTCCCATGTTTGCCCTTTGGAATGAGTAGCTTATAAGATAGTGCACGAAATTAAATGAGTAGAGGGGTTTCTTTTGTGAGGTCAACATCTGTAGCTAGCCATTACATAAAGTGTTACTACTTGTGATCTTAAGGATAGTGATTAGAAGTTAAGAGGCTATAGGAAGTTGATCTCAATATCAGCATCTTGCATTTGATTTTCATGTCGATCGGTACATATTTTTGGCTTTTTAGATGCTTGAGAATTTCTAGCTACTTTTGGCTGAATACTTCATCTCATAATAACTTATACTCCACGTCCCCGCACTTGATTCATTAATTTATTTTTAAGAGTTTGATGTGCGTCACACCTCCATCGGTTTCAAAAATAATGTAACACTTATTTTTCAACATTTAATCTATGATTTTATTTCTATATTAAATCAAATTAAAAATTTGAAACCTTTATATACAACTAAAAATTTAATATCTTAACTTTATGAATATATTTTTTGATATTTTTTCTATTAATAAATAATATACTTAAATTAAAGTCAAATTGACATAAAAGTTAACTGTTGCATGCGTTAGTTTTGGGATTGATGGAGTGTATATATATATATAGTGTATTGAAGTGAAAGAAAAAACAAAAAACTATGTTGCGAAGGTGAAATTTTGTCTCGCTATTCATTTGTACGAAGGTTATGATAAGAAGGATATCCGGTGTACCATTGTGTTTTTATATGAACTAGTTCTAATACCCGACTTCGTCACGGGTTCACTAAATTAATAATTATCAAAAATTTTAATGTATTAAATAATAATATATCCGGTGTAATAATATATCCGGTGTAATATATTAAATAATAATATATTCGACTTCGTCACGGGTTTATTTTTTTTGATGTTTTTAATTATTAGACACTATTACATTAATTGTTACAGAAGACGGTTTGTTATAATTTATTAGACGATTTCGTTTTCACTGAATGTGTAAAATAAATAAATAAACAGTATAAACTCTTCTAATAGACAGTATTGCATTTCAGTTTATCGACATTATACAATTAATTATAAATTAACGAAAATTATTTTATATTATCTTAAACACTTTTATACATTAGAAAAAAATGTTTTTAGAATTTTCTATACAATTAATTGTTTATAAAGTAATAGACAGTTTTTTATTGGCTAAAATGTTCAAAATAAATAAATAAATAGTTTTCAATATTTATTCAGACATTATTTTACTTTCTAATAAACACTATAGAAATTTATAAAATAACTAAATAAACAGTATAACTCTTGTAACAGACAGTTGCATATCACTTTAAACACTATGTGATGGAAGAAAATTAAGGAACATCCAAATTCAAGAAACCTCATAGATGTGTAAATGTAGAAAAATATATAAGATGAGCTAAAGCAAGTGGAGATGGGATGTGGCAGCTAGTATAGACATAGGAAGCTACATAAAACGTGGGCGTCCATCAATTATAACAACGTTTAAGGCCACTCATGAAGATCTGATTCCTTCCACACATGAAGTTCCTTCATTCTATTCAGCCAAGAAAGGATAAAAAAAAAGCCTGCTCCAAGCCATTGACATGGTCATCGATTGATGGAGCTCTACCGGATTCAGTCCAAATGGAAGAAATGATTTAGCTGTTGGCAGCAGTGGTTACGGCAGTGAAGGTGATGGTCTGCAGCGACGGCAGTGGTCTCGGCAATAGTGGTAGTGGTTCTGGTGGCAGCGGGTAATTGCATCGATCGTGGTAGTTCCGACAACGGTGACGGTGGTTCCAGAAGTGGCGGCGGCGATTCCGGCAGCGGCAGCTGTGGTTTCGTTAGTGGCTGCGGAGATTCCGATAATGGCGGTGGTGGTTCCGGCAGCGGCAGTGGTGATGGTTGATCGAAGGTGACAACGATAGAGATGGTGGTGCCATCAGTTATAGTGGTGGTGGTGGTGGAGGGTGATGGTAGTTAGTGAAAAACTGAAGATAGATTGTGTTACAATAAAAAAGGGTATTTTAGTCAAATAAAATTGATGAGGTATTCGATTAGATTGTAACGATACCAACTAGTTGGTAATTAAAATAGATGCGCTCCGACCACCAAAACGACTTGATAGGAGCTAGCTACCTAGAATAGGAAAAAAAAATTCACCCTACCCGAGGTGGAGAAAGTCCCCCTTTCTGCATAAGTGGCATGTTACTATATTTAGAGTTGTTCAAAAAACCCGCAAAACCGAGAAACCGAACTGAACTGTATAATCCGAAATCGAAAAACCTGTGAATCGAAGAAACCGATAACCCGCGGGTTTTAATTTTAGAAACCTGCGGATACCCGAACCGATCCGCATATTCCTATTTACAAACAAATTATCTAAAATTGCTTACTTTATCTCAATTTTTCTTTAAATTTCTTTTATATTATGAGTTTTCATTATATGTGAAAACTCATTTCATACAATAATGATATATGATTTGCAATGTTATATTGTTGTTCTATTTATGCAAACTACTTTTTTTGATGCTCTAGATATATACATTTATGATACAAAATTTTAAAATATCTCTAAATATATTGAAAGATTTTATAGGATAAGTACACTAAAGAACATATAAAGTCAAATCTTTCAAATCATTTGAATGTAAATTATGGATCATTAATGTTTGTACATAGTTTCTAATAACGTTTTTTTAGTAATAATTTGAGTTTATCATAAGGGAAAAATGTATTTGTAGGTCTAAAACCTTTTGTGTTTTCGCAAATTAGGCCTAAAACTTATGATTTTCGCGTTTAAGGCCTAAACGTTAGTGTCTGTTACCACTGTTGGGCCTAAAACTCCAGTTTTTGCCAGTGTGGTTAACGGAATACGTATATGGCATGTTAACAGCATTAGTGCTGCTGATTTGGCATCTCACACAACATTCAATTTGGGGTAAATGCTTTTTTTGGTCCCCAAATTTTATTTCCCCTAAATTGTTACCCAACACTAGTAAATCTAATAGTATAAGTATTGCTCCCACCAAATTCACAACAGATACAACCGAGCCCTGTTCGTCCTCCTTCCCCAACACCGGCGTCGGAGCCACGTTCCCTCTTGCTTCTTGTGAGTTGGGGATGAAATCCTGTCCTGCCTTTTTGCTGTCAATTAATAACACAGGAATTACGGAAACAGTATAAAATTTGGCCCTTGAATTCTTACTCCCTCGTGCTTCATTCATGATCCAGATTCATGGCATCCGTCTGTTCATATTCGCATGCAGTGTAAACTCATCAAACTCGGTGACCAAAATCAAAACTTTCAACCAAAACAATTTATTGCATGCAGCAGCTACTAAAAGAAAAGCAATGTTGATGTTGACACAGAACAATATTTTTGCAGATCCGTCTCCATGAACCATATATAGCAGTAATCACAGTGAGCAGAACATCCATTGATGAGCGCATGGCAGTAGAAATTATTAAGACTATATATAAACAATATCAACTCGATCAACATGCAGCCGACAACTGACTGTTACATGAGTGTACAAGCATTTGGGTTGTCATCACTAAACATAGAGACCAATTTCTCTTGATCATGATCTGCAGCGTTAGGGTTATGAAAGGCTTGAGCGACGTTCTTCACAAACCCAGAGGGTGCCCTCTTGTCGTAGGCCTGAGCAGCATAGGGATATGCCACTACATTGTAGGGTATGTAAGGCCAAAACTCCGCTCTCTTCTTCCCCGTTCCTCTCACTCGCTTCAACACCTTGTTTGCCTCTACATAACCACTCACCGTCACCCTGCTTTGCTTTCTATCCACAACCACCGACTTCGCGCCTACAATCAAATCAACAATAATTAAGAAGATTAATTAATTAATTAATTAATCAATGGTGTCATGCATGCATGACTAAAAGTAGCCATAATTTCATGACCAGTGCCTCAATTGCAAATTAAAACAAAATGCAGGGATGTTTCCGGGTTGCAAAAAATTAACACCCACCCACCCACCTAGCTAGCTAGCTACCTTTTTATCAGAATAATAATATTCTAACCGCGCGCCCGGCCTTCCACCCTTTTGTGTTCTTCGCATCATGGACAAAAATAAAGGTAGTGATCGAAAAAGAGATCGATCAAGGTGTATACTTAATTAATATATACTTGGCTAATTTCTTCACTAATTTCTTTATGTTTTCTAATTATATATGATCTGAAGCTGAGAACTTGGACAGGTTTCTTTTCTTTTTAATTGGTAGCTAGCTAGCTAGCGACGCTAAAAGTAATAATAAAACAATGGAAGCATGAAAATAGCAAGCGATCATCATAACCATAAATTAACAAAGAACATGTACATGGTGGGCTTGAAACAGATGTTGAATTAAAGCAATTAATTAAGTTACCAGAACTTTCTTCCCAATTTTCTCCTACCAAATGATACATGCATCTTCTCCTACTTTTTCCCCCCACTTTTTTTTATCTCTATACACTTTTCAACTTAATTTTATCTCTTGTGATATGTTAATTTAACTTACAATATGTGTATATATAGCTAGCAACATTTAGTTATGAATGATAGTTTAATTAATTACAAGGGATTATAACATAACACATGACCTGATCCCCTAATTACTTGGGATGAAAAGGCAGAAAAGGAACTGAGAAATTAGAAAAATAATTAAGGAACAGGTAGCTAGCTTGTGGGTGGAAATTAAACATACCTTTCATAACAGAAACAGCATGTCTAACCCTTCTCTCACAGCCATCACAGTCCATTTTCACCTTGATATCCACCGTCTGCATGCATGCATGCATGCATGCATGCCCCAAGAAAAAGGTCATGATGGATCATGCACAAAAGAATTAGGGTAAAAATTAATCAGATCAAAAGGTAAGTTTGTGTTGTGATCATGATTAAAATTACCTGCCAGACTTTCTTCTTCTTTATCTTGGCCCTCGTGTCACTGAAAAGTTGAGAGAGAGACTCAACGAGAGACCCCAAAATTCCCATATTATTGCCTAATTAATTACTTTGATGATCATCGAGTGATCATCAGTGAGAGAAGTTGGATATTAATTATAATATTGGAATATGGGAATTAGAAGCAGCAGGCAGGAATGATTATTTTGATTTATTTATGGGCCAGAGGAGATCAGTTTGTTTGAATTTGAAGCAGTACTTCTTCAGGTAGCTAGGCATCCCCGGTAGTACTCCTTTATAGTACTCCTATTCCTTCCTCTCTAAGATTTTGAAATGCTGGATCTGTCCTTCTCTTTAAAGTTTTACAAGAATCTATTATATCAATCCCTTTTCTCTTACATATTTCACATTAATTTTTTTTAAAAAAAAAACTTTCAGTTTTCACGAAAATTGTGCCGTAAGAACACAAACGAGGGTATCTTTTTAAAAACTTTATCTATATCATTTCCTACTAGAAAATATTACTCGTACTTTCCATGTTCTGACAAAATTGATATGTTTCCTAAAAGGGAAATTAGTTCTAATAAAAAAAATAATTTATTACTTTTGTTTTTCTTTCTCACTTCAAAATATTATTTTTGTCTTATACATCTACTTTATTGTTATTGGGTATTACTCTTCTAGTCAACAAAAATTCTTAATCTTTGTATCCAATCAAATATATCATATTTGATGGGATGGAGGGAGTAATAAAAAATTATATTCTTAAAGTAGCTAGACTTTCAAATTACTATGATTACAAAACGTTTAAATTTATATTTTAGAATGTTAGAACAAAAATTATAAATTAAATGCTGAAAATTGAGTGTTTAAAGATGGAAGGTATATATGCATTATTGTTTGGTTAAGAAAATAAATTATTATTTTTAGATAATAATCCTTTCCTTCCTAAAGCTATTGAAAGTAATTCCTTTTTGTGTTTATTTTATTTAGAACAATATAATAACATAAAAAGCATAAACAATATTTATATGAGCACTTAGATGGTGGGAAGGAACAGGTTGCTATTATTTTAATAAGATGATAATAGGAAAAACTGGCTTTTGATCCCTAAAATCATGCCATTCTCTCGTAAATAATTGATTATGAAGTGGGGCAATTCCTTTTCGTTTTTCTTTTTCGGCGGGAAAATAATCTAAAAGAGTGTACTGCTCATTTTGAGCGGCCGTTTAATTATTTTAAAAGCTCATTAACAATGTGCAAAAGTTAATATGATAAGGAACCTAAATTAAAGAACTGATTATAATTTTGTTCATATATGGTGGAATATGTGTCAACCTTACGGTCCCCTTGGTCCGAAGGAAAGAAAATTGTGCCATAATTTAAGAGGCCGGTAATTGAATCGAATCTTAAATCTTAATCGAGCTCGTCTCGATCAATATCAAATAAAAAGACGATAATCTATTTATATCCCCGTCCTTATATAAATGGCGCATTTCATTTAAGACTAAAATTAAAACATGGTAGGATTACTCTATTTATGTTTTCTTCCTAGGCTCGCTTAGGGTTTCGGTGGAATTCCTTGGCGGTTGCAACGTTTTCCTTCTTCCTTTCCTTCCTTCTTCCCTCACCGTTTCATCTCGGCTCCCTCACCGTGTCTCTCCCCTCCTCACTCTTCTTCTCTGGCCTCGGTTTCGGCTCTCTCCACGATGGTATCTCTTCCTGTTTACGATTGCTGCAATATCTCCATTGATGATGTCAATCTTGACAATAGCAGGGAAGATGGCTTCGGCTGTGGCTAATGTCCGCGGCCCCCTTGATGCACTGAAGAAAAAGATGCATGAACAGGTAAGGAGCGAGTTTGCTCCTTGCCCGACTCCATGAGAAGTTTGGTGTCAGATGGCTAGGTTATGAAGTCCGGCCTAGCCATTCGTAAACTTTATGGGACTTGGGTTTTTCAGTAGATAGTAACTTTTAACTAGTATGAGATGAGAATTCTGCATGTGTGGTTCGATATTTTCATGTGTTCTCCAGGAGACCTTGCAGGGAACAGACTCTTTCAGGCACGTAACATCGAGCTCTAATATAGATGCTGCGGATGAATCCTGGTATCAATCCTTATGGCAGTCTGAGAGTACTTGCAAAGATCAGCCTCACCTGAGAATCCTTATTATTTATTGGTTTTATGCTTCTATCTTTCTGGTTTTCCTGCTATTTAGTACTTTTCTGATTTCATTTTGGTTTGTGCCTTTAGGATTATTACTATCATTAGCCTTAAACTATTGGGATGGTAGGTTGCTTTTTGCTCAATTTAGGAAGAGAGAAATAATAGTTATCGGGACCTTAGGCCTAATAAGTTTGTTTATACATGAGAAATAGTAGTTATCGGGACCTTAGTCCTAATAGCGTTATACATGAGAATCACCATGACATGTTGTCACCTTTCTCGGTACCGACTTAATGATTGTTGGATTGGATTGGATTGGAGTAAACTCATGCATGGTTTAACATCAATTTGTCATAAACCAAACAGCACTTACATGTCAGTTCACCCATGGTTGATACTCCTCTATCGTAAGTCAGTGGTCACAACATCAAAATATTTTTGTGTCAAATAAAATGATATTTTTTTTAATTTTATTTTAGTCCACTCTTACCCTTGCAATGCACTCACTCAAAGAGTCTAGAAAGTGGATTGAGAGAGGTTAGACTAGGTTTAAAAGGGGATAATGATGAAAATTTATGTAAAATAAATTGATAGCCAGAAATAATCTTAATCTACACTAAAAAGTTAAAAGTGACAACCCACTGAAAACAGAAGAAGTATATCGATTAAATAAAACCGACGAGTAAATTTTTTATTGGGCTTACTGATACAACAAATTGATATATATATATATATATATATATATATATATAATTTTGACAATGAAATTTACGAAATCTCCAAATTTGCCACTGAAGTTCCTTTTGAAGCAAAAATGCACCAACGTTTTAATGAAGGGGTAATCACCAGTGACATGCCACATTTTGTACCTGTTTTAATAAAGGGGAAAATGCCACCAACGTTTTAATAAATTTGTTACTATTGGCACTTATATGATGTGCCACTGGATAATTACGTGGATATTGACTGTGCATTTTGTAGAGTTAATTTTCAATTTCACCTTAAAATTTGTCACAGTTTAACGGTTGAATTGTCAGTTTTACACATTTTGAGTGAAATAAAAATATTTACCCTACAAAAATGTATAGTCAATGTCCACGTAATCACCTAGTGGCACGCCACATAGGCACCAACAGGGACAATTTAACGTCCAATGGTAAATTTACCCTTTCATTAAAATGTTGGTGGCATTTTCACTTCAAAATAAACTTCAATGACAAATTTAGAGATTTCGTAAATTTTAACGGCAAAATTTTCCTTTTACCCATATATATATATATATATTGTGCGGGCTCTCTCTCTCTCTCTCTCTACCTTGTTCCATATTCTATCACCTGGCTGAGCCGGAGATAAAAAAAAGCAATGAAAAATGATTTCGTGGTGAATTTTGCATTTCTTATTCCCTGTAAATCCGGCGAGTCGAAAAGGATGAACAAGAGGGATGCGAGATGAGCGATTGTTGAAGAGTAAAGAGATGGCGAGGGTGAGAAGAGAAATTCACAGTGAATTATTGAAAATTCACACCTCCTAAAAATCACTTTATGTCCTAATTAGATGAGGTGAATTAGTAAATAATTCACTAGTAAACTATAAGAGGTGAATTATCCATTACATCACTTAAAAAGTAAAGTTTAAAGTTTGAAATCTCCTGATGAAGTCCTCCACTGAAGATAAATGTCGTCCTAGGCATCTCTATCTTGTTAGCCCGCGAGTGCTACCACCTAATTAGGCTTCTTCTACCTAATTAGGATTATCAAAAGTAAAGCAGAAGATACCAGAAGCATCTGTTGAGTCTACCCAGTCTTCACTGTAATAGTAGGTACTACTAGTATATTCCAACAAAAAATCAACTTGCTTACGGAAGCTGTACCACCAGACCAGGGCAGGACCTCCATTCCAATTACTTCTCTCTATAATTAATAAAATACTCCCTTCATTCCATACTCATTCTGCATTTTCCTTCACAACATGTATAGAGAATGGGACATGTAATGGACGAATGGAGCATAAATTATCTTCAGTGTGAATGGCTTCTTCACGTATGCATTGTTTTTTTTTTTTAAATTTTTGGGTATATACCATAAGGTGTCGTAATTTATTTGTATACAACTAATATCATAAGGTATCGTGAAATTTACTTACCTTTAGCATATATTCTCGGGTCTTGCTTTGGATTGCTTGCAGTTGCTGCTCAAACACGGCAGCTGTTGTTGTAATCCAAACGCATCTTTTCTTCAAACAGCACGATCCTGAAACACAATGATTTTTTT
The DNA here is from genome assembly GCA_024586325.1 of Stellera chamaejasme. Taxonomy (NCBI): domain Eukaryota; kingdom Viridiplantae; phylum Streptophyta; class Magnoliopsida; order Malvales; family Thymelaeaceae; genus Stellera; species Stellera chamaejasme. Next base: position 51,053,007 of record CM044979.1, read on the forward strand.
TTTCCCAATAATAAAGAGCCTCCTTTTTGGACTCCAAGCTCAAATTTAACAATTCTCGTCTATCACTGCTCCATCAGCCAAGGTTCCGTCCTCTGCATGATGGCTGGCTGCAAGAGTCTGGGGCATCCAGCTCACCACTCTGCCTTTTCTGCGAATTCTAAAGACTACCAAATTCTCCATCCAAAACTTTGGCACCTGTCATGAAACTGGTGGCTGATAATTATGCACTGCACCCTCTTCTGCCATACAAGATTCAATCCTCAAATCTTCTACGTAACCAGACTGGATCTTGAAATTCCCACTTTTGCTGATAGAACCGGACGGAACTCGAAATCAGCATAACTCAAGTCAGACTGATTTTCAGTAATTTTCTTTATCACACACAAAACCTAGCTCCACTAATAGTAGTAACTGTACTGATACTGAGAGTCAGACATCCTGTCAAGAAGAGGAGGAAAAAGGAAAAGTCCAATGGCAAATGAGTGAGACATAAATCAGGATTCAGGAGAAACTTCATTAGCTTGTAAAAGTTGTACCATCACATACCTTTTACCCAAACGAGGCTATGCAGCATCTTGTACTACTTGTTTGCATTGTCGTTACTATGGTATCCTCCAAAGGGATAAATTTATTTGCCTGCTAAGAGAATTTACATAATATGAGCATGCAAAATTAAAGAAAACACAAACGGTCTTAGACACACGCATGTTTAGTTGTCCTGTGGTCTTAACAGTTCCTAACAAAGTAAGGGAAGTAAGGACTGCAGAATAACCTTCACAATTGGTATGTAATAGATGCCCAAAGTCATATCCAAGTTGCTGTAATTCAGATGACTCTCCTTTGGGAAGCTCAATTGGACTTCCAAACCCATCAGAAAGAATGCGTGGGGAGCTTTGAAATGCCTCATCATTTAAGCCCCATTCACGCATCAAAGCTTCAGTTTCCAACTTCTCAAGTACTTGAACTTTTCTTCTGTTTTTCAGTGCAGGGGTAATTACCATCTTGTGCTCTTCACTGGACTGGATAACTGAAGAGAATGCAAAACCTTCATTTGTATCACGATTATTAGGAACTGACAGAGAGCCAAGTTCAGCTTCCCAATCTCTTGCATTAAGGTCCAGGATGAAATTTCCAGAAGATAGAACTTCATTTTCAAACTCCCTCAACAAACGCTCTCTAGGAGACTCAGGAACACTACTAGATTCCACGCAAGATAAACTGTCATCAATTTCCAGTAAATCAAATAATTCATTAGCCACAGATTCAGCATAATCATCCAGGCTTCTAGACTTATTAGACGCTTTGTTAGATCTGTACTCCGATTTGATCTCCATGTAATTTCCATATGAAACAGATTCATCCACAGATGAGTGAGTTTCCAGTTCTTTTGATTTTGAATCCGATAGTTTATGAGATGCTGTGTCCATATTTTCCACATCATCATTTGTTGTTTCAGTGTCTTTGGCACCTTGTTCTTGTTTCTTGTAGCAGCCATCGACTAGATCTGAGTAAGGAGCCTCGGCTTCATGGTGACATGTTACCTGCCCATCAAGGTCAAAACTACAGTCTTTGTGTAATTCCCCCACGTCAATAGTTTCAACAGCAGATTTATGAATAGTCAGACAATCACTTTCCTTCTGACATAGTTCTACCCCATGGTCAAGAACAGAAAACTCATCACTTTCATTATCATATTCTACTACAGAATAGTCAAAATCAAGCTTGGAGCGATCTTTAGGCAACTCTCCATCATCAAACACTGCATCCAATCCTGCAACAGAGCCACGTAAACTGCCTTCATTAAGTTTCTGATATAAAATACTTATCGAATGCGGAAGCTCCAGTCCCAAATTAGGCATTACTTCACGGCCCAGCATCAGGTCAATGGACAAAGATGACAGATTAGACCTAACCTTGAAATTATTTGAAACACTACCAAATCGCTGAAGCATCCTATAGTTATCTTCTGGAGGAAGATCTTCACCATGTTCTACAACCGTTGACCGGTTCTCCACCAAATTTCTGAAATTGGGCAACGCAAAATCGCTACCTGATACCGTCCAATTGTCTTTGGGGATGAAGAAACCAAGGCTAACATTTAGAGTTGCTCCCTTAGCCTTGCCATCAAGCTTGAAACTTGTTGTCCACTTGCCTGAGCAGTTCCCTGATTCGAGTTCTTCTAAATTAACAGGCAATAGCCGTGTAAGATCAATCCAGTTCTTCCCTAGATCAAGCCCAGGAGCTCCAATGATATATGGGTACACTAAGCAAAGTTTCATTTTATATTTAGCAGAATTATAAGGACCACTTCTGGTCCAACGTACATTACATTTATGCATCAAGGTCTCCTCAAATTCAGCAAATCCATCCCAAACCCTTGATGGACGGGTAGTCAACACCTCAATTTTCCTCTTCCAACTGACACATAGACTGAAGCCATTGAAAGTTGAAGGCAATCCTTCAATAGAATGTACATGGAGAATGAAGGAACAATTAAAGCGATGATATCGAATGTAGGTCAACGCTTTCAAAGGCTTCTTCCAATTTCGTAGAAACAACGATTTCTTGTCCTTGTATGTCACATTCTCATAGAGGTCCCTGGAGTTCTGACTCAGGTTTGGTCCAAACTGATGTATTTTAGCAGCTGATACTGATTGCACATGAGAAGCAGAAGCCAAAGGCCTTTGCACAGGTTTAGGCAAGTAAAGGGCTTTACTGATTTCCTCGATGTCATGCAACAGCTTACCAGCATTCGAATCTCCAGCGGTATCAACAGATTGGGGATCTCGTTTCGACATCATTATTTTAATCACTTATCAACAAGACTAACAACATTAACCAATCACAGAAGAATCAAAGAGCAATCTGATCCTCCAAGAAAGGTTCTGGCAGCCTCTTCAGATTATCTGATTTCTCCTCCTGGTACTGCAAATATAAAGCAAAAACAAAGCAAGGAAGAGGGAAACATCAGATATGGATTCCACCACTAAAGTTGGTATATACAGGAAACTAAAATGGTGAATGAATCACGGGGCTTGGTATCAGTTTTAGCCAGCCATTTCTTATTCCAATTAGTACAAATAGGAGCTCCCTCTAATGAAATCTCGCTGAGGATATAATGCACTCACAACTCAGAAGAATAAATTCACAAATTATAGGCTTACAACATTATGTTTTTTCATTAAGAACCTTAGTTTAGTTTTGACTCACCTCATACCAGTCTATTGACGTTTCTGTTCGTCGAAAAAATTGTACTCCGTATTTGTGTAATGAGTTAATGCAACAGATTAGTATGAATATATATATATATATATGTGCAAGTTTTGACTGACATTTCTAGCTGCCATGTATTTTTTATCCTCTTCATTTCTATTTTTATTGCGCTGTGAATGCTAACATCATCTAAGATTAAAAACATTTCCCGTTCAGTCAAGTTAGCTTTAATGTGTGTCCTATTTTCGTCTCAGATATTCGTCCCTTTACTTTAATAAATTATACACCGTTGGTCCTTCTGTTAGATTTTCCGTTAAAATCACTGCTATCACTACAAAATTACCTAAATATCCCTATCTAATATTTAATTTAACCCTTGAATTTTAACATAAGTTCATTTTAGCCCTTTAATTTAACCCTTGAATCGATTGGAGATGGAAGGAGGTTGGCGAGGTAAGTCTGAGCATGTTGGCGGAGGAGCAGAACTCGGTCCTCCAAGACCGAGCTAGAGGCGGCGAGGGCAGAGAAGATAACGAGAGCGGGTTTTGGAGCAAGTAAGGAAGAGACGGTTTTGGGGGGCGTTGGAGGTAGAGGAATTTTTGGAGCAGGAGGTCTTGGAGAATTTCGGTTCAGATGGTTAAATGGAGTTTTGGGAAGATTTGATGGTGATTATGGCGCAGGAGGCCGACGAATTGGGAACGGCGGAAGCAATTTTGGGAATTGTAAGGGGCTGAGCTCGATTCTTTCCGGTTCTGATCGGAGCGAGAGGAATGAGTGGGAAGAGGTCCGATTTGGGTGGGAGACAGCAACCACAGCGAAGGTTAGACTCGAATTACAGCAGCGGGAGGCGAGGACTCGTCAGATTCGGTTCCAGATGCAGATTTTCAGGAGGGAGAAAATCGATCTCAGATTCGCTCTCCTTCTTTGCCTCACTACAAAACCATCACCGGCGGGTGGGCAACGACAATGGCGGTGATATGGACCTGCTTCTACTAGTTTCGCTGAACAAGTTGAGGTTAGAAGTGGAGACGGCGGTGGCCATGGAGGAACTGGTCAGGAAGGCCGATGAAGTTGATGATGATGATGATGATGAGGCAGGTGCAGCAGGAGCTTTAAAAGTTAGATGAGAGTTAAAAGTGAGGGTTTAAAGTTTGGGTTTAAAGTGAACTTTTATTAAAAGTTCAATGATCAGATTTCAATTAAAAACGTAAATAGGCTAATATAGAAGGGGTAAATACGTAAAAACAGCGTAGATAACGGAAAATCTAACAGAAGGACCGATTTGGGACAAATATTAAAGCTAAGGGACGAATCTGAGACGAATTCTTAAAACAGGACGGAAATAGGATACGCATTAAAGCTAAGGGACTGTACGTGTACTTTACCCATAGATTAAGTATAAAAATTTCCATCTTTGACATGATCTTCAATTATTTTATTTCTGGCCCTGGCAGTGTTAACATGCAGTATATCCCTTGATAGTCAATAACCAGCGGAATTAGTGATTTGTCAATGAGCCGATAACACCAAGCTACAAAATGAGACTTGGTCTTGCCACAAGTATTGTGCTAAATGTTTAAACAGTAACGGACGTGTGTATATTGAATCATCAGAAAATATCCTTTACCCAAAACTTTACAGGCTTTCATAAAGGAAATGCTTCAAGCGTTCAATGTATTATGGTCAATACTTGAGGCTAGTATACCTGATAGCTTCTTTGGACACCTCAAACTAGTCCAAACATCATAATAACCTTGCTAAAATGCCCAATAATTAGAGTAAACTCCGCTGGTAGTCTTGTAAGTTTGGGGTTTGTCCTATTTAGGCCCCGTTTTAAGATTTTGAATCACTTTAGTCCTGTAAGTTTCAATCGTGTGCACCGTTAGTCCTGTCGTCACTTTTTCCGTTAAATCGCCGTTAAAGTGTTCAAATTACCAAAATATCCTAGATCTAATATTAAATTTAACATCAATCTCTTAAAAGAGCTACAAACACACCCTAACTATTCCTAAATGTGCAAATGGAGGAGGAAGGCGGAAGAATCTCCGATTTGGCGGAATGGGTCAGATTTGGGTCATGGCGGGTCGAGGAGAGTTTCTCAACCGTCGGGCGTTTCCGGCGATGTGAGTTGGTGGGCTGTGACCGGTGAGGTATGGCGTTGATGTTGGGAGCGGTGGTTGGTGAAGAAGATGGCCGGAGGTGAGGGAAGAGTGATGGTGTGTTTGTACATTTAGGAATACTTAGGGTTTATTTGTAACTCTTTTAAGAGATTGGTGTTAAATTTAATATTAGATCTAGGATATTTTGGTAATTTAACCATTTTAACGGAAAAAGTGACGATAGGACTAACGGTGCACACGATTGAAACTTACAGGACTAAAGTGACACAAAATCTTAAAACAGGACCTAAATAGGACAAACCCCAAACCTACAGGACTATCAGCGGAGTTTACTCCCAATAATTATCTTATTTCCTAAATGCACATTTTCCAACTCTACAGCCTAGTTGCCAAATCAGACATTACTTATCATAGCTGTGGACTCCATGGATGGATTGAAATCAAATTTATGTATGGCTGTGTTTATATAGATCTAGTTTACAGGTCAAGAGGGATAAGTCTAACACAGATCTTTACTTGTAAAATAAGTGGGAAAACCTGGGCATCAATCATGATGGCAAGTCGTAACTCGCAAGATCACGAGGGAATTATTTGGTCCTCTAGTTTTTTATTTACTTTTGGAGTCGCGAATTGGGAGCATCATAATTCTCACAAAATTGGTTTTTATTTATTTCCTGTGCCAATATGAATTTCCAATTGTCTTAAGGTTTGAGCCTTGACAAGTAAATGGTGAAAATAGATTTTATAAGACCTTACATAACATTGGGAAATATCTCATCATCAAAGAACCTCCTAAAAGTACCATTCCTGAAGCAAATTAAAGCGAAAAAAATGGCAATTAATTGATAAAGTAAACCTAAATCTTTGCCCTGTCTATTGCCCTTTGTAGGTGGTCTCAATATGGAAGAAATTTCAGTAAATGGACCAAATCCCAGACACCGATCACCTTTTAGTATTTTCCTTTTTGGGCTGCTTTATGATGCCCCCTTTCTTTATTAATGAATTGTTCAGGAGCAAGAACCATGGGACAGTTAAAGCTTTAAAAATTCAAAGTATTTCGAAGTGGCTAATACTTTTAGGAAGGTTATTTGTAACTTCGAACTTTTAATGTAGGATAAGACAGTGGTCTAAATCCACAAGCAAGAATGGAAACTTGTTTTGGTTTTCTCCTCTACATTTGGGAGGTAGTTCTGAGAACAAACAGAGGAGAGGTTTGCAGTACAGACATATAGGTACAGTTTTTTCTTGGTTGGTATCAGAAAGGATGACTTTTGGACATTTCTTAACTTTTGCTGGAAAGCATAATTGAAATCGTCACTCTGGTCGCTCTAATAGGATTAGCCCTAGGTTCGAGATCGGGACTTGTGTAACACCGCTGGAATTGCTACCTCTCGAAAAGGTCCAACAATGCTCAATCCAAGTAAAACTAGAAAAATTTGTTGTTCAAAAAAGGTAACTGAAGCATTACTTTAATACATAATGCGTGTTGCTTGCATCTTTACATTCAACATTTATCTTGTGCGGATTCTTACGAATTGTAATTTGTCCTACGCTTTTAATTCTTTCTTGGCCTCTTACAAAGAAAAAGGTTCTACTGCTTATGGATTTTACATGCAAAGCATTCTCTTCTGTGACTTAGAAGAGATTTATATTATCAGAGTGCATTACACTTGGAATGAAAATTTTATAAGTTTCATAATTCTAGTTTCATTTTTAACTTTCAGGCATAATTAGTTCTCATTGTTGTGTTTGTTGGTTAGGTATTACGAGTAGTTACTAATTACTATGTCGGACAAAACACGTAATATCGAATCCAGTCAATCAGGTTAAAGTTCCTAAATTAGGCACAGCTTGAAGGGATCTTCTGTCATCTTACAGGCTACAGCTAGTAAGCTTTTCTATTGCATTTCACTTAATACTCCAGCTTTCACATTCTAGTCCCTACATTGCGCTGGCACAATGTTGCCAGATTTCCCAACATGTATGAATCTAGATTACGCAATTCAATCAATTGCTCCAGTTAGTCATGTTTGAATATGTGGGCATTAAAGATGGTCAAAATGGTGTAAACCTAATCGGAAATTATATATTGACCGTAATCTAGACCGTCAACAAGCAGGGAGTCCCTTGCATTGCCAAGGGGCCATCCAATCGAACCATTCAGATGTGGTATCAAAACCCTAACCAATTGCTATAAGTCCAGATACAGTTATGAGCAATAGTAACATTCAAACTGCACAAAATCAATAAAACTATAGCACAACTCAACGCAGACATAACTCAGCTTCAATGCCTTCATTTCACATGGAAGAAATTGCAACCATCGTGAAAAAATCCAAACGTAGAACAGATAGTATATTAGAAAACCAGGATTCAAGACTAAGGACCAAAATCCCATTTAGCTAGAAACAAACAGCCACAACAACAACACATAGTATATTAGAAAACCAGGTATCTATCTATGAATGGATAAAATCATCAAGCAAATCAAATGGTGCAATAACAGCGAAATTGCAATCCTAACACCTGAATTTAGTAGTTACCCGGATGTTGCGAACAAGAACCGGGTCGATTCGTTCACGCGCCTCCGCCTACAGAAGCAACCTGAGGAGAAATAAAGAAGAACGTTTACTATTGAATCAAATTAGGGAGGGAATCAGATTTCACGAGATTTGTTGTTTTGAAGGGGATCCGCAGACAGACCTTTGCTATCAATACAATGGTTTTGTTTTGTTTCCATGTGTTGATGGAGCAGTTGGTGAAGCTACTGAGGTGGATGGAACTTTTAGTTTTTTTTTATATAGATTAAAATTATGTTTGATCATTAACTCATTTTAAATAAATTTTTATTATTATCTCACTAAAAATCCATTTTAACCCATCTCAATCCACTCCTTAGATTCATGTTGCAAGAGTAAAAGTTGATTAAAATAAAACAAAAATAAAAAATATTATTTTATTCGGGACAAAAATATTTTGATGTTGTGAGAGCATCTCTAACAGTTTTCCCATTTTATTGGAATGCTCACTTTTGAAGAATTTCGAGATTTTTTTGTCCAACAACTTCCTCATCCTATTCTCCAAAATGGAGAAGATAAAATCAGTTTGTTTAACTACCCACTAGTTATTAAAACTCATAGCCCGACACTATAGCCCAAAACCCCTACAACCCAACACTATGCTAATCTAAAAGGCTAAACTACCCCTCCTAATAAACCCAACCTAGGCCACGTTCTCAGACCTTCCCCCAACACTCCGAAACCCTCAGCTCTCCGATTTAAACTTCTGTTCAACTTCGATTTCAGTTTGGAAATTTGAAAACGGACAGAATATGTGAATCGAATCGCATTTCCGATTTCAACTTCGATTTCAACATTATCGGAGTGAATCATTTAACAGAAAACAGATTCAACAAATTTTCAACACCATCGCAATAATGGATCACTTGAAAATTTACGAATCGAACTCTCAATCGATCAAGTCCAGCCAGAAAACAAGTGAATTTGAAGAATCAAACGATCCATAGCAAAAACATACCGAGTAGACGGACGCTATCGACAGCGAATCTGGAAAACCTAGCCAACAATCTTCGCAACAAGTTGAAGAAGAAGTTCCAGTTGAAGAACAGAGCGAGCAAGTAGAAGAAGAATCTAAAGATGAAGAGCAAGAAAATACGGAGCAAGTAGAAGAAGAACAATAATCTAAAGACGGTGAATCTGAAACGCCTAGCCAACAATCGTCTCATCAAAATTCTCAACAAGTGGAAGAAGAACTTAAAGTTGAAGAACAGAAAGAAAATTCATCTAGGTAAACTGTTGATTTTACCTTGACACCATTTGTAATTCTTGTTGCGATCTAGTTTATTCTTAGAGAAAAATGAATTGTTCTGAATGATGAGCTTAATGAATTAGACTTTTTAACATGGAAGAATATATATATATATATATATATATATATATATATATATATATATGTATGTATATATATCTACGGCTACTTTCAAAAAAGGAGTTCATATTATAAATGCTGACAGGATATAATCAATCACTTGACACTATATCCATGTCTCATAGACAGTATCTATAGGAACATTGCTCAGACAATATTAAATGCTGATAGAATGTTTGATTAAATGACATTGTGGATTACTGCTTTCTTCATTGTATTGTGGTTTTGTGACACTACTAGAGGACATTATTTTGTCAAGTTGTTTTACTATTCCAAGTCTACTTGGTTAATGTATATTGTATGACTTGAAAGTTAATATGTCTGATGGATATGAACTTTATATCCATAACTGAAATACGGTATTTATGAATTCTCAGAGATCTACGAAAAAAGTTGTTCAATATCGAACATCTGAGGAACTAAGGTAACACGTACATTATAATACAAGAAAAACAATATTGAATCACTTATAAAAATTACAGTATTGACACTAACCTGTTTCCTCAAAAAATATATAGAACCCCACAAGACAGAGTTGCGCCACTAATTGTGGAATCTAAAGGGACAACAACTCAACAGGAGGATGAAAAGAGAAAGGTTGCTGCTCAAAAAACAAGAATAAAATTGTGAGAATACTTTTGTCACAAAACACATTACTTACTTGTTTAATTTTATTTCGTAATATTTGTAGAGCTGTAAAAAAGCCGTATAATCGAGAGAGTCCCCGGTACAAAGAAGCTCAAATGAGGAAAGAAATTGCACTTGAGCATCAAAGGGAACCAGAAAAGAAGAAGGCGGAAAAGAAGGCAACAACATATGATGAAGAGCGAAGGGAGACAGAAAAGAAGAAGGCAGACACTAAGAAGACAGCACATGTTGAAGATAAAAAGAAGTCACAAAAGCATAATGAGGAGAAAAAAGGAAAGGGTAAAAGAAGGGAGGAGGAACTCATAGTTGTAAAGGATATTTCTATGAAGAGGAAAACTGGTATGGTTGAGAATATACAAGCAAAAAGGAAATTGCAAACTAAAGAGGAGGAGAAGAAATTGTCAAAGAAGGATGAAGTTAAGGAAGTGTCAAAGGAGATGAAGAGAGAAAAGATTGAGGATGATAATAAGAAAACGTCCAAAAAACTAAAGACAGAAGAGCTTGAGGAAGAAGATGAAACACGGTAAAAAAATATTCAAAAATTGCACGGTGTATGAGTTACATATTCTTAGTGTCTGAAATAGTCATGGCGCCTGAATTTCATTTTTATAGTATCTAAGTTACATATTTCTGGTGTCTGAATTACGTAGTCATAGTGTCTTAATTACGTATTAATAGTGTCTTAGAAACATATTCATACCGTCTTAGAAACATATTCATAATGTCTAAATTACATATGAACTGTGACAAAGGACAATTAAGGACTAATTGTAGCCCAAGGAATCTGCAGAAGAAGATGAATGAACTGAAAGAGAGTGACAACATATGAAAACGATTGAAGAGTTGGGATTCATGTCACTCTCTAAGATGACATGCACATCACTTCACATCTCATTACTGAAGTGGCTTGTTAGGTCCTTCAACACCGGAGACATCTCTCTGCACTATGGTAATGGACAAAGAGTAGAGATAACAGCTGAGGATGTCCATGCAATATTTGGAATACTTGTTGGCCAAATTGAGGTACAAGAGCACTCATATTCCAAGAACAAAGATCCAACACTAACGGAATAGAGATTGAAATATGGGAAGAAGAATGATGGTCCATATAAAAGCCATGTAAAATGGCAACTTGTAACCACCAACCCAGCCGATGATTGGTTCAAGATGAACTTTATTGTCTATGTTGCTTTAACACTTCTTGCACCAACAAACCGCTCTACATGTCAATTCAAAGTCCATAAAGTGCTAAAGAATGGAGTGGAAAATGTAATAGAGATGAATTGGTGTGAGTATGTGTTGAAGACATTGGCAAGGGAAATATTGAACTACAAAAAGTCAACTAAGGAGGAACCATGTAGAAACTGTCTCTACTTCCTACAGGTCAGTTTAAAAAAGTTATATACTGTCTATTTAGTAATTTAATAGTGTCTGTTTGATAGTATTATAATGTTGTCCTTGCATGCAGATGTTTTATCTAGACAAATTCATGTACAAGGGGATTCACAGTGTGTCGAGAGTATTCCCAGTTTTTCATCAATGGGATAATAAAGCGGCAGATTATAGGATCTTCATGGAGCAAGACGATAGAGGATTTGGAATGGGACGGTTCCTACCAAGGTAGTTGCAACCCAGAAACAAGAATCAAAGGTTAATGAGAAGGTTCCAGCTGAGGAAGAGCCTAGTGAGAAAGACAATTCTCAGAAGAGCCTCCAAAAGAAATGGAGAAGAAGGATACGATGTCTGCTAACTAACCAAGTATAGTGTGTTTATACAAGTTACATAGTGTCTGATATGAAAGTCAATATTGTTTTCATAAAAGTTACATGGTGTCTGGTTCCTTCTCTATACTGTCTGCTGTCAAAGATATAAAGTGTGCTTCCCTGAAACTTATTAAATATTATCTCTGAATTTGTATTGGTGATTGCAAAAACTAAGGGGTGAGAACATTCTTGCAAAAATGCAGTATGTCAACAAATGTCTAAAAGAGAACTGAAGCAAATCGAAAGACACAACAAGCTCTTACGGATCTTTGCAATGAATATCTTGAAACCACTGGACAGCTGCAAAAGATCTTGGAAAAGTTGTTAGGAAATGACCAAGTGAACAAAGCGTCAGAAGATTCAGACGAAGAAATCTTCATTAGGGCGGCTGAAATAGCTGACGCAATGGAGTATTCGAGACAACAGTTGCTGAAGAAGCTCAGAGAGCAAGACATAATTAATTTAGATAAACAAGATGTCAACAACGATATCATACAAGAGATGGAAAAATTGACACCATTCACTGTTGAGCTAGAAAATGAAGAAGATGCACTTCTCAAAGAAGATGCACATGCTAAAGAAGCCACTCTAAGTGAAGTTGATGTACCATCTTTTAGCTTAGGGGTTAGCCAAGAAGAAATAACGAAGGGAACAAAGAAAAAAGTGAAACCGCGGTCACCATATATGCAAACTCTCCACAGAAAACTCCCAAAGATTATCACCGCTGAACAAGGCATCTACCTAGATTATGCATAGAGAAGCAGATCTGAAATGTGAGTGTTGTTACTTAACTAATGAATATTGTCTCCTTCTTATGCTTATGATGTCTATGAAGTATTTAAATATTGTTTAATTCACATGGTCATAATGTCTGCTTATCTTATTGAGATCAATCATCTCATCTGCTTTGAGTTCCCAACCTACAAATACAACTTTGTGAAACTGAAATGGAAGAATGAATTTAAGAACTTCATGAGCAACACTACAGACCGTGGTATTTTTGCAAGGAAACACATGGAGTTGTATGGAGGGGGGCACTTGTTCAAATCCAACCTTGGATCGGTAAAAATACTATAGTTTACACAATGAAATCTGAAACATGTTGGAACAAAAATTCTGAAAATTTTATTTGATGTTGCAGATTGGGAACATGAAGAGACATCGAGCACAGATTGCTGCGGTCCTCCTTTCTCACCCAAAAAACACAAAAAGAGAGCAAGTTTACATAAGAGCTTTGGAAATGCAATGATTGTGATGATAATTTTCTAGATTAGGTTCTTAATGATTCTCACAAGTGGATTGTGTTGGCTCTAAACAATAGATTTTGTTTGGTGTTTATTAGTTTTATGAACTAGTGTACTACCCGCCTCCTAAGACGGATACACTTTTGTATAATGAAAATTACGTAACAACATAAATAGAAATTTATAATTGTTATGTGACTTCATTGATCATTTAATAGTTTGAATGTGACTAAAATAATCGCACAAGTAAAGCAATGTAGTTACAAAACATCTTAAAATGCATAGATAAGAAAATGGATAGTAGATAAGAATAAACATATGACATAAACAAAATGAACATCAATGTGACATAGATTGAGCCCTGTAAAATTTTATGGGTTTGTAAAGTTTACACTTTGTCTTGTAAGTTGATTACTTTAGCCACTTTTGTTTTAATATGTTAATGATGATAAAAGTTTATAAGTTTATGGACCATTTCGTTAAGTTTTCAAAAGTTTACGGAATAATTGTTTGTCTTTTGTAAGTTCTTGAAAAGCTCAAGGAATAAATACGTTAATATATGTTAAGTCCAAGCATGACATGATGAGAAATGAGTCTCTTGAGAAGTACTTATAGTGTTGAGGGTGACTGCTCGAGAGCTTTATAGGCAATGTGAGATATGTGAGTTTCTAAGTTGATAGACTTTTAAGGCCTTTATGTGAGTATGTGTCTTTGGGCTAAATTATACATTATTAATTCTAGTTTTTGGATGGAGGGCACACCAATATATATAAGTGTAACAAAGTTCACAAACCGTTCTATAAAGTTTTAATATTTGAGGGACTATTTGTGTATCTTTTCTAATTTTTGGAAAAGTTTAATGTATAAAACTTTAAGGAATAAATATGTTAATGTATAAAAGCTCATAACTAAATGGTAAAACATGTCTTTACAAATGATGAGAAATTTTTTTATTTTAAGAACTTTAGGTCTAATTGTCAAATTTATAGCAATTAAAATGATATTGTTTATTACTAATATGATTCAAAATATACTACAAAGTTGAAATTTTTCCAAGAATATGAATATAATTGGTAAGTAAGTCAATTTGTAAAATTTTATGGGTATAATTATAAAGTTTTTACACTCTGTCCATGTAAGTTAATCACTTTAGCCACTTTTGTTTTGATACGTTAATGGTAAAAGTTTATAAGGTTAGGGTCCATTTCGTTAAGTTTACAAAAGTTTAGGGAATAACTTTTATGTTTTTTAAGTTTTTCAAAAGTTAAAGGACTAAATACGTTACTATATAAAAGTGTAAAAATTTCACGATCGTTTTGTCAAGTTTCGTAGTTGATGGACTAATTGTACATATTTTCTAATTTTTTAAAAAAATGTATAAAACTTTAAGGATGTTAAAGAACATCTCTTCTATTAACGAACTTAATGATTATTAGAATAGTGATATGGGTACCATGTTTTTCTTCGTTACGGAATATTAAAGAACATCCCGTCTATTAACAAACTTAATGATAAATTGCAATCCAAATTAAAATTCAGTGGTAAATTTTACCTTATATGGAAAAATTAGTGGTGAGAAATGAAATACACGATCATGTCACGGGTTTAATATATTATTGTAGAAGTTTTTTTCACAAAATTTTTTGAGTACAAATTTAAAACATGTGAGAGTACAAATCATTCTTTATCGAACATGGTCCATATGGGCACAAGTTTCATTACACATAACTAACACAACTATGAATTATCTCATAAAAAAAACACAGCCATCAATTGTATCAAATTTATAATTGCAAATTAATATGCGTGGGAAAAAATAAAGCAAAATAAAATGCAAATCAGCCACAGTTAAGTAGAGAAAATGGAGAAATAGGGAGGTTTAAAAACATGGTAGTAAAAACATCACATGAATGTAAACAATCAAACGGAAAACAAACACACAAAGAAAAGCGCCCAAATGAAATCACCTGGTTTTGCACCGTGAAATAAATCACGTTATGAAAATTACAAAGTGGCACAAGTAAATTATTTGAGTTAAAGTTGTCTTTTATTACCACGAGTTCAAGGTGTCTATGCAATATACAAGGTAAAGATACAAAGAAATAAATAAATAAAAAACAGAAAAACATACCAAGAGCCTTCTCTTGAAATCTGATGCAACCTGTTGAATTCTCAACCAATGTATGAATTCCGAAAGCTTATTTTTCTTCATTAGTGGCCTTAACATAACAACCAGAAAAGCATAAGAATGAAAAAGGGAAAAAAAGCTAATGAAAACATAGAAATTATGCATCACCAGTAATGCCTCAATTAACATCTAGGAGGTTTGATTGGTCACTACATTTAGTACTTTATAAGAGTATAAGCATAACATACAAGAATGAACAGGATGAAAACAGTAGTGGACACTAACAATTGTTATGATCCTTTAGTCCGTTGAAGCAAAGTAATTGTCTAACTTAGCCAAAGTTAATAATTTACCATTTCTTCCATTAGCTTGCATTAGAATAATCAATTAATAGGAGAAAGGGTAAATAAGCACAAGTAGAGAAATTAGCTCAAATTCAAAACCGATTAAGTCCATATCCGAAACCCGATCGGTGATCTTTGAAAGCTGAATAATAGAAAGCAGAGAAAAGGGAAAATATAGAGGTTTAAAAACATATTTTCAAAATAAATGTATAAGCATGAATAATAGAAAGCAATCAACAGATGGGGATGGTCATGAGACTCTGAGTTCATGCTATCTGATGGAAGAAGGTAAGAAAATTGCATGAACTTGGTAAGTGATGAAAATACTAATCACTATATATTTATAGTATTTTATTTGATATGAATTTCTATTAGTTTAAGGTGATCAAAATTACACATCACTTTCTATATGTTAATTTGTCATTTTCTTTGAAATTTTCTCTATATTTCAAACTGCATGTGTTATTCTCATTCAGCAGAGTAAATATAACCAGTCGCCAAAACAGATCTCATGTTTCCCAACTTGGGAAGACAACAGTGATGGTGAAGCGGGAGTGTGTTGAAATCGAAGGAATTTGGAAAATGGATATTGATTGGAACGATGGCTGAAGAACATATAAAGGATTTGTCATGCTATGATTAAGGTAATTCCCTTAATCAGTGGGATTTAACAAATGTCTGTAATCTTGCAATCTAACTTGGCACCGATGTGGAGCTTACATGGAAGCGTGAGAGGGCAGCGTTCTTTTTTTTTTTTAACTGCCGTTTATAGGTGCTGTATTAGTATTTAGTAAGGGATGACTATTTGGTTTCATGAATACAGTATATATGACTGTCTCCTTCAGTGTCAACTTTCTTTATCAATTATATTCTTCTCCACGAAATGTTTCTTAGGACGTCTACTAATATATGTCATAATGTCTACTATTTGGACATATACTATCAATGCAATTTCTAATATCAAATTAAGAAAGGAATATCAAATGATAGGCGGCAAGTGTTTACTCATACTATTTTCATAAAGTCATTAAGTCATTAAAATGAATATAGTAACTTACATATACCATAATATCAAAGTGTTTCACAAGTGTATTACATATATTCATAAAATGAAGAAACTGTATATTAAGATATCTCAAATTGTCAACTCTGTTAATATATACTGTCTGAGCCGTATAAATGAAAAAAAATAATAGAATCCTCTTTACATCAGTGCTATAAAACCATACTGTCAACTAACATATGTAATACTGTCTACTCCTTTCATGTATACTGTCATAACCATAATATGTAACTCACATTGGACGACCCCTACCCCGACTCTGTCCAGCACCTCTTCCACGACTGCTTTTTCGGCGCTTCGACCCAAAATTGTTTGATGTAACAAACTCCGGATTAGCAAGTTAAAGATCTGTCACATCACTTGTGCTATTTATGTTTCTACAACATTTTGACCTCCAATTTCAACAGCTCTCAACTGTGTCTCTAAAGACGACAATGATTCCTCCAACAAAGACCTGGATCTCTCGTCTTTTTGGGAAACAAGAACCATATTCAAAAATCGGTTCATAGTAGAGTTCCGCCAAGCAAGGCGAGAGAAATCATCATGGCAAGTATACTTCCTTTCTTCATCATATACAAGTCCAACATTCTTTGTCCACCGGTAAAGAAAATACTGACTTAGAAGCTCTTTCACATTCAGGATGTTCAGCACTCTAATAGCATATGAACAAAGAAACCATCTTTTTTCAAAAAAAAACAAACAAGCATAAGACACTAATTCAAATCTGAAGTCATACTTGACCAAAAACTTGTGACGGTGAAAAATCCCATTTGACACTTCATAAGATGCAAAATCATCCGTGAAGCCCACAAAGAAAATTGTCCAAATAAACTCTTCCCCACTTGTTCCTCAAAATCAGACAAGATAGTCCTAGTGTAAATCTTTGAAGCTTGAATTAATATGTCAGATTCTGGATATTTCAGATCAAATGTCCCAACATTACAAAAACCTTCAGCAAACCTTTTATTCCTCCATTCCTTGACCATAGCATCAACATTGATAAAGACAGAGAAAATACTCATATGCTAGTTCGCTAACGATGTTAGGACACTGTTTGTGCTCTCACTTCGCTGTGAAGATCTGATCCCTAAAATTACATACCGTCAGCATATATGGTTGATACTGTCAACACAGAAAAACTATAATGTCTAAAGTAAAAATTCTTACCTGCAGAAAAAATACGTTTACATAAACAGGACACCACTTATATCTCAGTTTATAAAGATTGACCAACCATGTGTTCTTCTCTTGCTTGAATGACGAAATAAGCTTCTCCCACTTAGCTTGGAATTCATCTGGTGTCTCACAGTAGAATAGACACCGATAGAACAACTTGGAGAAGCCTTCAAACATGCAATAACCCTCCGGAACTGAGATCGGAGCTAAAATCGATGAAGAGAACGGAACTGAGATCGGAGCTAAAATCGACAAAATAATGATGAATAACTTATATACAAGATCGAAATTCAAATGATAGACGTTGGATCTAAAATGTACGCTCGTTGGAGGATGAGAAGATATCGGAAAAGCAAGACGGATGACGAAAATTGAGGAAAGAGATACACCGAAACAGTTGCAAATTGTTGCAATTAAAAGAAACAGAGCATTATATATATGAGGGTATTATGGTCTCTCACTAGCTAGGGGTTTTCACAACTAGTTGGTAATTAACATTTTCGGAAAAAAATGGGAAGCCTTCCCCAAATTTGGAGCATTCTCTAAATTTTGGAAAGTCTCCCCAAATCAACTTTTTTCAACATCTCTCTCGTTTGGCTATTTGTTATTAGTTTAAACATATTTTCTCTCTCATATTTTCAAATAATTATTTATTATTTATAAAAAATATAATATTTTATTATTGTAATAAATACATGATTCTCTAAAATGGAGAAGTTGTTGAAGCAAAAATAATTTGGAGAATGTGGGCTTTGCTTCCCCATTTTGGAAAATTTTTTGGAGAAGCTGTTGGAGATGTTCTGACAACCCACTTGGGACGGAGGGGGTAAATTAATACTGCCTCCGTCGCGTCCTAAACACTTGGCCTAGTGGTCATACTCATGAGGATACTTGTAAATGGCTCGAGTTCGAGACTCCGGTATAAAGAAAGGTATT
The DNA here is from genome assembly GCA_024586325.1 of Stellera chamaejasme. Taxonomy (NCBI): domain Eukaryota; kingdom Viridiplantae; phylum Streptophyta; class Magnoliopsida; order Malvales; family Thymelaeaceae; genus Stellera; species Stellera chamaejasme. The sequence continues at coordinate 51,071,590 of CM044979.1, forward strand.
GCCTCCATTCCCAAAAGATTCAATCATATTCTTTTTTAGGTTGTCCCAAAAAGATTTGATAATTTCTTTTTTAAGGAAACTTTTTCACATCACTTTTACCTTTTGACCCTTAACTTTCCTTCTCCATTCAAAAAGTTTTTATCTTATATAACAATTTTACTTTATTACCCTCGAGTCTTCAATACTTCTTAATTTGTTAAAGTAGGAAGTCTCACATGACCCATATAAAGGGTTAAACAAATGGCTAGAAAAACTAGTCTACATGTGAGGGGGCAAGTTAAAGTGGAAAGTCTCACATGACCCATAGAAAGGGCTAAACAAATGCTTATAATAAGAAGATGTCTCTCGACTCATTGCCAATTGATTTTGAGTTTGATACTTTTACAAAATTAGTAAGGGAAAATGTAATTTTACCATTAAAGTTTACGAAATCTAAATTTACTACTGAAGCACATTTTGAATCGAGAATGCTACCAATGTTTTATTAAATGGGTAATTTGCCACTGGATGTTAAGTTGTCACAGTTAGCAGTGAGATGTGCTTAGATGGTGCTCGTGTAGCGTCCCATTGGGCAATTACGTGGACTTAGTGTAAATCTTATAGGGTTAATTTTTTATTTCACTTTGAAATTTGTGAAATTAACAATTCACATAATCACTCAATGGTACGCCACATGTGCATTATCTAAGCACATCTCACTGTCAACATGGCTAACTTAACATTCAGTGACAAATTCACACATTCAATAAAATGTTGGTGGCATTTCTCATTTCAAAATGAACTTCGGTAACAAATTTAGAGATTTCGTAAATTATAGTAGTAAATATATTCTTTCCACAATCAGTAACTCATTAAATATAGTTGCATAATAAACTTGCAACATATGGTGTGTTCTTTGCATAAATTTTTTAAAAATTTTGTGAAATATTTGAAGAGTCCGTTTATTTACCACATATGTGGAAAAACACCTACCTAAATGTACTACTAATTAACTAACTTAACTAACTAACCTAATAAATTAAAAGACTAAAACACCCTTCATAGAGATTTATTAAGAGGGTAAATTTGACATTTTTATGATTTGTGTTTTTTCACATATGTAGTAAATAGACACCCACATATTTGAATATTGATGTGATATTTATGAAAGAAATAAATGAAGGAAAATGTTGATTTTATAGTTTGTTGATGAAATTATTTGGTAAGACCAACACAAGCACAACCGAAGCAGCTTAGGACAATTACCAACGTAAGTTAGAGTAGCTATACAGTGCAGAGTGTGCGCTGTATAAGCATAAGATGTAATGATAAGGGAAATGGATAAAAATGTCATTAATCTTTCATAAATTTCTATATTTGTCATTGATCTTTATTTTCGAGCTAGAGTGTCATCCAAGTTTTGAAACTGAGTTAAAAATGTCACTGTTGTTAAAAACCATTAAAGAATCTATTAACTATTTGGTTTAATTACAAAAAGTAGTACCTAAAGTTGTTTTTGAAAAACCCATTGGAAACTACCGCGCGTGACATTCGGTGAAGCTTCTAGTCCATCTCCTCATCTCCAAAACCACCACGAAGCACATCTCAACAAGCAATCATCGTTAAAATATGTCAGTGTCCCTCCGACGAATCTTTCCATCGGATTCGACGACGTTTCCGTCTTGACTTCAGATCTGCTTCTAAAATTCAAAATTGCCCAACTTAGTAATATAAACACCACAAGAATTTGCCTACGATAAAACTCCAGAACCACCAAACTTGCAAAAGATGAAAAATTGAAATTTGTCCCAACTTAAAAAATATGGGAAAAATGATGATGATGAGATTAGATAGTCATGTTGATCACTCGTATAGTCATGTTGATCTGCACATTTTCAATGTTGATCGGCATTCTTCTCATGTTTATTAGATTATGTCCAATGTTGATCTGCTCTTGTCCAATGTTGGTTTATCTTTTTTGTCATGTTGATAATTCTTTTTAGCTTGTTAATCTCTCTTTGTAATGTTGATCATTCTTTTTAGCATGTTGATCTCTTTTATTGTCATGCTGATCTTCCTTTTTAGCATGTTGATCTCTCATATTACCATGTTGATCTACATTCTTTGTCATGTTGATCTTTTTTTAGTACATTGATCTCTCCTCTTGTCATGTTGATATTTCTTTTTAGCATGTTGATCTCTCTACTTACCATGTTGATCAGTCTTTTTAACATGTTGATCTCTTTTACTGTCATGCTGCTTTTTTTTAGCATGTTGATCTCTCTTCTTACCATGTTGATCTATATTTTATGTCACGTTGATCTTTCTTTTTAGCACGTTGATCTCTCTTATTGTCATGTTGATCGGTAGACTTGTCATGTTGATCAGTACTTTTGTCATGTTGATCTGTCGATGTTGTTCACACTACGAAATGTTGCTAATCGATTGATTAATCATGTTGATCAAACACAATCATTATGCTGATCAAATATAGATAACAAACTTGTAAATAAATGAATCGTTTATACGTATGCATAAAACCTGCACATTTTAACCCGGACCCTATGTTGATCTTTCTTTTTAGCATGTTGATCAGTAGACTTGTCATATTGATCAGTAATTTTGTCATGTTGATCCATCGATGTTGTTCACATGACGAAACGTTGCTGATCGATTGATTAATCATGTTGATCAAACACGACCATTATGCCGATCAAATTTAGATAGCAAACTTGTAAATAAGCGAATCACTTATACGCATGCTTATGTGCACGCATATAACCTGTGCATTTTACCCCGAACCCTTAAGGGGTGTTTGTTCAAGGATTCTAGGAATATTGATTTTGAAAATCTCACGGATCCATAGAATCCCGTGTTTGGTTCATTTTGGAAAATAATTCTCCATCATTCTCAAAATCCTTGAATTCTTCATCCTTCACAAATTTTTGGATTCAAAATATCACCTATAAGCACGGTATTCTTAGAATCCATAGAATTGTTATGTTAAAAAAATAGAACAATTACATCAAATTTTATATATTTACACATTTAGTCTTTGAACTTTTGTAAAACTGCAAAATGGTCCCTGAGAATTACACATTTAATTCCTGAAATTTAAAAAAAATACAAAATGATCCCTAAAAATACACATTTAATCCCCGAACTTTTATAAATTTTACAAAATGGTTCCTAAAAATTACATGTTTAGTCCATAAACTTTTATAAAAGTTATAAAATGGTTCCTATAAAATTCATATTCATAAAATTTAAAAACGAAACACAAGAATCTAAGAATATATATTTCTATTTTCAAATCATAGATATTTTTTTATATTTTCACAATCCACAAATTCTGAAAATCTTATGCGAACCAAACGTCCCTTTAAGATAATTTACAGAGTAAAACAGAGTATTTATGACGAGACAACGAGCAACCGCCTTATCCTTACCTGCCCAAGCGAGCACTTGCGCTGACCACTCTCCAGCGAAAATGGGAGGTTTAAATTTAACTCAATTACCGTATGAAGCTTCAGTGCGGCTGTCGCTGGCGGTGCTTGAGCGGGGGCTTCTGCCGGACGCCGTCGTTCGCAGGCTGACGCGCCTCCTCTTGGCCGCTCGTCTCCGGTCCTGTTACAAACCCAATGCCCACCTCCAGATTGCCGACCTTCTCCAATTCGTCAAATGCAAGTCCTTATTAGCCCTTTCCTAACCTTATTATCTAATCCTTTAGTATTTTTTAGGCCTCATTTCGAAACATCTTTTCTGATTAGTTTTGGCGTTTTGATAAATAAGTAATTTTTTGATACTTGAGATCAAACTTCATAAGCTATCCAATTTGTACATAATTGCTAATGCTAATTCTGGGGCCTTGTTCTCGATTGGTCCTGATCTTGGTATGATGACCGTTTGCTACAGATTTTCCAATTAGTTGTATCTTTAGAAAGATAATCTAACTGTTTCATCTCAATCCTTAAATGTTACTCTACTTAAAATACTTAAACTAGTCGAAGGCATCAGTTCCAAAATGAGATCATGTTAACGACTGTGAGGGTGTAGTATGATGATGATGATTGTTGCTTCTTTTGCAGGTCTGAAGGAAATGCCGATAGCTGTAAAAACTGATGATCCGAAAGTGCAACATTATGAGGTGCCTACTTCTTTCTTCAAGCTTGTTCTCGGGAAACATCTCAAGTACAGGTAACTGTGAGGGTTATCTTGCATCTGAGAGGTGTATGTTTGTTTAAGGAGTTCTAAGTTGACATTTCTACTTGTTTTTCTTTTAAAATTTGAGGAATTGGGCTCTTGGACTTGTTCGAATTCTGTTTCTGAACATATAAACGAAGTAACGAGGCATTTTGTTTACAAATCGTCATGTACTGCAAATAAATAAGCATGGACTTTGTTTATCTAGAAACTCTGAAATTGCATGTACTGTTTAGGGGAATCAACTAGCTCACATTTGAGTTACTTATCAGATCATATTACTGTCTAGTTCAACTTTAGCCTAATCTACTCATTTCCAGTTTGAAGTTTGTTCTAGGACTCTTCAGGGTCATCACTCTTCTGGGTAGTTCTCATGGGAATGGAGTTTCGAATGAAATACACCGTAAAGAGAGTTTGAAATGTCATTTGATCATCACATAAATAACAGACTGGTGCATTAGTATTGATATTGGCTTACATTTTTTCATAGAGGTGATCCCAGTATCCCATTTTTGGTGCAGCTGTTGTTACTTCTCTGATCAAACAAAGTCATTGGAGGATGCTGAGAAAGCAATGCTAGAGTTGTATTGTGAGAGAGCGCTGTTACAAGACGGACAAACTATTCTTGATGTAGGATGTGGTTGGGGGTCACTCTCTCTGTTCATTGCCCAAAACTACCCTAATTGCAAAGTTACAGGAATTTGCAATTCAAACACACAGAAAGATTTTATTCTGGAACAATGTGGGTATGACTTAGCTTTCTTGAAATTACGTGGTAACTTGCAGTAATTGTTGCATTACATTTACTGACAAGCACATATGCTGCAGGGACCTTAAGCTGCATAATGTAGAAATCATAGTTGCAGATATAAGTACCCACGAGATGGAAGCGACATTTGACAGGATATTTTCTATTGAAATGTTTGAGGTCAACCTTTTCTTTTTACTGATAGCTACATATCGCGGATGCTGAAACTGATTTTTTAAATCAAATATTTCATTATGCAGCATATGAAAAATTATCAGGAGCTTCTAAGGAAGATATCCAAGTGGATGAAGGAGGATAGTCTTCTTTTCGTCCATCATTTCTGCCATAAAGCATTTGCATACCATTTTGAGGTACTTAGAACTTGGCGCTTCTCAATGGCATTCAATAAAGGCAAGAAATTCATACGGTTCATTATCTTCTTCATTTTGAAACGGAATGCTCTCCTGTTTATGTATGTAGGACACGAATGAAGATGACTGGATTACTAGGTATTTCTTTAGCGGAGGAACAATGCCTGCTGCTAATCTCTTACTGTATTTCCAAGTAAGATCCCTAATTAATCTATTATCTAACTCTTCCAATATGTTTGCACACTTTCATTAGTGTAACTGTTGGAAATGATTTAAATTATACTCCGTATGATCTATGATGATTGGTTTGCTTTGTGTTGCTTTGAGCCTTCATGTCTGTTGGCTTGTGGATGATTTAAACATAAATATTTTTCGGCCTTGAAAAACATTTTCAGGATGATGTATCTGTCATCAACCATTGGCTCGTGGATGGCAAACATTATGCACAGACAAGGTAGAGTTGAACAGAACTGATTATGATTATCTATGTTGCTAGTCAAAACATTCTCATTCTTTCCAGGGAAAAAAATACTGACCTTGGCTGCTTTACTGCTATATTCACCAAAACTGTTAAATCCCTAGAAAAAACTAAGACTGCTGACGTCTTGCAGCGAAGAGTGGCTTAAAAGAATGGATCTAAACCTGGCTGCAATCAAACTCATAATGGAATCAACCTATGGAAAAGATCAGGTTGTGAAGTGGACAGCGTACTGGCGGACATTCTTCATCAGTGTGGCAGAACTCTTTGGATACAACAAGGGAGATGAATGGATGGTCACACATTTTCTATTCAAAAAGAAGTGATTCCCATCAGTTGTTTATCAGAAACAGAGTTGATTAATATTGTCCTTCCTAGCATGATGAAAGCTGGATATTGAACCAATGAAACCTTGTATTATAGTAGTAGTGAGACATGTTACATAATATATCTCCACTTTGTCTGGACTCATAGGCAGACAAACTTGAGTAAAATGCAAGTGATCAGCTGTGTTCCATCCATGTTACAACTCGGGAGAATCAAATAGTTTTCACCTCCTTGCATATATATAGCATTTGTGAGTGTTTTTCCCCCCTTTTTCCAGAAGTACAATTCTCGGGTCAGGAATGAGTGAAGATGTGAAATGAAAGCACGATGGGGTAAGGTAAGTAAACCGTCTTCAGTTACCCTTTGCATTTACAGTGTCACGCAAGCCATCATCAGCTTTCAAGAACCGACGAAGATGCTTGTCCTCTATATGCTCCTGAAAGAAGAAAAGACAGCGGCGTCAAATCAAACGATGAAGTAGCCAGAAACAAAAACTAAACAGATAGGGTACAGCTACAAATCCCAGAAAAGGGAAAAGAAACAGAAAGATACTAGTATATACTTACAGAGAGACAAGCCTGGTAGTTGTGCCACTCGGAGACGCATTCTTGTTTCTCCCAATGACCTTTTACGAATTTCTCAGCGTACCAGCTGCAGCGGGATGTCACTTAGGGCTCAGACTTAGAGAGAGGGATGCGAAAAGAAAAGAAAAGAAAAGCGATCCAGCACCTGTTGAAGCATTTGTGGTAAGCAGCACGGAGATGGGCACAAGGCGACGTCGACGTCTTCTCCTCCTCCTCCTCCACACTTCCCATCTTATTCTAGATGGAGATATCCGCCCCGGTGCGGTGACTGACGGAGGAGACTAAGCCTAGTAATGGACTACTACTATTATGTGTTTCAAAGCCCACTCAAGTTTCAAGTTACGCCCGTTTTGCCGCCCAAAGTTCGATTATGGGCCAACTCTGCAAGCTACAGTACAAATAATGTCCACATTTCATTTTCAATTTTCATCCCATTTTTTGATATAGAAAATAATGAGATAGAAATTATAAAAGAAAAACATATGTGAATGTTTATACAACAAGATATAAATGAATAAAGTTGTTCAACACACACCCATTATTATTATTACTCTATTCTATTTACGGAAAAAATACATAGTGCTGAATAGTGGCCCAACTAATAGGGTTGTCATTCATTAAATTTTTTTAATTTTTAATTTATTTAATTATATTTTTAAATTTTTTAAATTATATTTATTATTTTTTAAATTATATTTATTTTACTTTTTAATTATATTTATGATTAAATTTTTTATTTTTTAAATTTTCAAATTTTTTTAATTATATTTATTATGTTTTTTTAAAATTTTCAAATTATTTTTTTGTTTTTTTAATTATATTTATGATGTTACTAATAGGAATAAAATTGGTATGAAATTGGTAATTTTGAAAATTAGTATGAAACCAATTGTGTTATGTCACGTTGTAAATTTGAAAAATGAACTGAAATTTATGAGAGAAAACATTTTTTTTTTGAGAATATTGTTTTGACTTTTATTTCTAATAGTGCTGAATAGTGGCACAACCAATAGGGTTGTGCAACGTCATTCATTATATTTTTTCTAAATTTTATATTTTTTTAATTATATTTATTATGTTTTTTAGAACAAATTATATTTATTATATTCATTTTTTTATTTTTTAATTATATTTATGTTGTTACTAATAAGAAAAAAATTGGTAATTTTGAAAATTGGTATGAAATTAGTAATTTTGAAAATTAGTATGAAACCAATTGCGTTGTGTCACGTTGTAAATTTGAAAAATGAGGCGAAATTTGTGAGAAAAAACATTTTTAGATAACATTGTTTTGACTTTTATTTCTAATTATTATGTGTATTGGTCCTCAAAATTTTGGAAATCTGAGTTTTTAACTAGGCCAAAGATTTGTTCCTACAATCATTATTACTTATTTTATCTTTTATTTCATGAAAATAACCCACAAATATTTGGTAGTTTAGTTGATGAATATGCACCTCATCCATCTTATTTCTTCACTTTTTCTTCTTTATTTTGGTTGCATTAAAGTGTGTTAGTTAATGTTTTTTATGGAAATCGAAAGTGTTGGTAATTTTGAAAGTGAATATAAAATTGGTAAGAAATACAGTTTTGTGGATTCTCTTCTTGATGAATAATACCCTCAATATATATAGACAAACTCTATTACTTACTTTTAACTATTTTGAAAGTAGAGCATTGGCCTCCAGCCCTAAATTTTCAAAACATCGTTAAGTGTAATGTCGTTTTTTTTGTACGAGAGAAAATTCCATTACAGTTTATAACTATTTAAAAAGTAGCATGTTGTCATCAAAGTTTCAAATCTTATGTCATGGTTTTTTACATTCTTTGAGTGTTGATGATTTTAAATGTGTAATTAGTATTTGTATTTAAAACTTTATACATATACATAAAATTTTGTATAAATAGTATCCACCTAATGAGATTGTGTCACCTCATCATAATTTAGTGATTTAATTTATTTGTGTTTCAAATTGTTTAAGAGATTAATCTCTATTTTACTTTTATTTCTTATTATTTTGCGCTTGGTCCCTAATATTTTAGACTTCATATGATAAAATATAAAAATTCTTAGACCTAATTTTTTCACCCATAATAATTATATTCTTTATCATTTGTTTCATATAAATATACATTTATTTCACTTAATATTACATCCTTATTAAATTCTTATAAAATATTATAATTTATACCGCTACGAAGTGCGGGTAATTAAACCTTGTTATCCTTCTATATAAACATGAAAATGCACTGTAGATAAATAGTGCCCAACCAATAGTGTTGGGCACTTTTAAAAAAAAATTTGGTTTGTCTATTATTCTTCTTACGCTTTGACTTCTATAGTTTTTCATTTATATGATATTACCCAACTTTATTCTTTGAGTGTAGGTTGCTATTACACACACACACACACATTTATACATTTATGGAAGTTGTTACTATAGATGAATATTGATACATTAATGGGGTTGTGTCATCTCACTATAATTGAAGTAATTTTGTTGTTTTTAAACGAAATTTTTTATCAGTTTGTTCAAGGGTCTAACTATCTGATTTTGCTTCAATATTTTGTTAAGTCCTTAAAGTTTCACTCATATGATTTTATCATTTTTCATCTTTTAGTGTGATGACCTAAATGTATAAAAATTGTATATGTGGGTCAAGTATAGCCATATATACTTCCCATTTTATCTTCTTCATTTTTTTCCTTTACTTTATCTAGCAGTTTAATTCCCTTATTGCACCTAACTTATATATATATATATATATATATATTTCGGATAAGTCCCTAAATTTTCACTCATGAAATTCTGTCACTTTTTCATCTTTTAGTGTTGTAGATTAAATGTAAAAAAAACTATATATGTAGGTCAATTAGCTATATAGAATTACAAAAATTTGTTATGAAAGAATTGTATCATCCCAACTGGATTAAGTCACATCATTACATCATTATAATTTAATGCGGTTTTACTATTTTATTTATAATTTCTATGAATTGTTGTAGCCACTAATTTTTTTTTCTTTGCTTTTATTTCTTACTCTTTTTCTATTTGGCTCATGAAAGTTTAGAGTTAGTAAGTTTAAATGTGAAAAGTCTAAGACATAAATTTGTTTTTTTACCTAATTACTTTTACTTTATCATTTATTTATGAAATTGTATCATCAATTATGACCATTTATAACGTTACATAATTACAAAATATCACTTTGGATGAAAAATAATCGTTGATTTTCCAAACAGGTAAAGTACACCCATGGTCTGTAACTTTAATTATTGTAACACTAGAGTCCTGTTTTAACTTTTTGTATTAATAAAATCATGTTTTCAAGTTTTTTCTTCATCCATGGTCCTATTTGACATTTTTGCCCTCAATTTTTAAAATATTGTCATTTTAAACCATTGTAAAATATAAAAATCACCCTAACGTTTAACGAAACTTTTAATTTTACCCTCAATTTTTATAAACCCTAAAATTCTACCCTACCTTTTACAAATACTTACAATTCTATCGTAAAAATTTTCTCTCCACTTTATCTCACCATCCTCATATCCACCACCACTGGAAATCTCACCAGACTGTCGACAGCCTTCGCCGAAATGCCCTCTAAACTACGAAACACAAGTCTAGGCGGTAGATCCGCAACCAAGGGCTGCAGATCGCGAACCCAGGGCTGTTAAGTGCGCGCCTAGGGCAGCGGATCGCTTGCCCATGGCAGCGATCAGATGCCGAAGGGCACGAATCGCGAGCCCTAGCCCGCGAATCGTCTGCCCAGGCGCAAATCGCGGTCCCGTGGTTTTCCGGCGACTGCCCGTGGCATCCCGACGGTGGTGGGTCGGATGGTGGTTTGAGATAAGTGAGTTGAAAAGATTAAGATAGATTGGAGGGTTTGTTTGTAAAATTTTAAAATTTAAGAGTGTAAATGGCATAATAAGAAAAATTCAGTTTATGTTCGTAACTGTACCATTCAGTGTGAAAGGGTAAAATAGTAAAATAATCGTAAAAAAGGACCATAGATGAAGAAAAACTTGAAAACATAACTTTATTAGTACAAAAAGTTAAAACATGACCCTAGTGGTACAATAATTAAAGTTACATGACCATAGATGCACTTTACCCTTTTCCAAACACATCCCAAATTGTTGCAAATGTTTTCCTTGAATTCTTAAAAGGACTAACTTTAGCATTTAACTTATATTTTTCACCATTTTGCACATTGATCTATGAAATTTTAAAACTAATAGTTAGATACGAAAAGTTTTAAGCCTAATGCTGCTTTTTACGTATCATCATTGTATAAAGTCTCATCTATTTTATGAAATTATACTGTCATCTATAATCAAAATTTGCTCGATGTTACAATCTTATTAAAATTTTATAAATTTTGCAATCTACACCCACTGTGGAGTGGGGACAATGAAAACTTGTACGATACAATACCAGTACCACAACCAAGATACTATAATTAAAAATGAATGAATATATATATATATATATATATATATATATATATTTATTTATTTTTAAACAACATGACACATGTGACTAATTTGACATAAGTTAAAGTATGAGCGTTATATTTTAGCAGGGATGAAGATAAGTGACTGATTTTGCCCGAGTCAGTAGTAACACTGGCGCTTTTCAGGATTCTTTCATTCTGGTTTCCAAGGGCAATCGTTTTTAAGGTGATCAGGGAACCAGCGAAGTTGGATATATCGGAATGCCAAATTAGGGTATACTTGGCCGGAGAAAAGAACTATTGCTCCGGCTAGCCTTCACCGGAGAGAAACAAGTGCCTTTTTCTGTGCCTCTATCTCCAATCTATGGCGGATTCGTATTACAGACGCGCTTCTTCTGCTGAAAGAGGTGGTACTTTATCACTTCCTCCTGATTCATCTGTTTTCTGCTTATTAAGAATTCAAATTATAAGTTTTAAGTTCAAATTCTACCATCAGAAACTCTGGAATTGTTGCTTAGTATCTATTCGCGAAAGATATGGATCTTATTAGTATAGTCAGTCAGTGATAGCGGCTTCACATTTTTCGTTGCCTGCGGAAACCAGCAAATTGTTTTCGTTGACTATACTATTATTAATCCATTATCAAGTTTAGGGCTTCTGTGGCCCCATTCGATGTTTCTTGCAGCACCTAAAAACTTATTATTGGTTTTCCCCCTATTTACATACACCATTATGGTTCTTCTCAGAATCATCACTTGTTTTGGGCTTAGTAGTATGATATTCCTTGCTGTAATGAGAAACTTGTTGATTCCCCACCCTTCACCTCCTTCACTTAACAAGACTTCAATAATCATTGCTTATGGTTGGCTAAGACAGCTTTTTATCTCACATTCCTTCAATAAATTAGAAGCTTCTTCTCGATGCTTTTCTGCTTACAGTTGTTATGTTCTGCTCAGAATCTTCACTTAATGAGTACTTCTCTCAATAACCGCTTGTATATGTGCATCAATGTACATAAGCTTGACTTTTTCCTGTTTCACATAACAGGGATAACGAATATTTCAAAACCAAGTTTTCCTGGCTACTGTGTGACAGAAGACACGCCATCCCTGTTTCACCCTGCTTCTACATCTGCTGATGTGCGTGCTGCTTGTGTGAATTTGCAGTCTGCTTCTTCCACTGATGTTCGAGGTGGTTCCTACACCGATTCAATGACTGCTTCCATTTTTCAAACAAATGAAGTAAGGGCGTTTTATTTGATCCTATTGTTTGATTATAAATCTTCGGGTGCAATTATAATTTGAATCTCTATTTTAGCTGTATGCTCAAATGCAAATTTTCTTTGTTCAGGCAATTGCTTCAGGTCCTGGGACCTATAATTTTGACAGTGCTCCGGGTTCTGGAATTAAAGTAGAGCTTGGTCATGCATATCCAAATTATGGCCGACAAGGGGATGCCACAGCCTCTGCAAGTCCTTGTGTTCCCGATGTTAATAATGAACGATCCAGTTCCATTGGAAATGTTGAGGAATCTGCAGTGCATAAGCGGGAGTCGAATATTCTGTTTGTTGATAAGCTCCCTACGGATTGCACTAGAAGAGAAGTTGGTCGTATCCTTTTGGCATCTTCTTTTTATTTACATGTGTAAAGAAATAGCTTGAGAAAGTCAGGCTTCGTCTGTCTAGTTCTCCGATGTGTCAGTATAATATATATATATATATATATATATATATATATATATATATATATATATATATATATAACTGGGCATATTTTCACCCTGATTTTGTGATAATTGACTTTAAAAGGAACTTTAGCCCTGGGTACTACCATATGATTACAGTATTTATTCTGTTTGAAGCTGAGTTTCAAATGAATATCATGTAATTGCGTTGTTTTGTAACTTCTCTATCCAACCTTAACTTTATACAACAGATTTATTCCGCCCATTTGTTGGATACAAAGATATCAAAGTTGTGCACAAGGAACCCAGGCATGTAAGTTAACAACCAGTCTGATTGTTCAATCCAAACTGATCTACATTTGCTAATGTATTTTACATGCGAATTAATCCTTATGATTGTTCAAACCAGTCTGATGATTTGATAAAAAATTGCAGAAGGGTGATAGAGCTCTTGTACTGTGCTTTGTTGAGTTTGTTGATCCACAGTGTGCACGAACAGCCATGGATGCTCTTCAAGGTAAACAGGATTGTTTAGATCCCATGACTTCAGTTGTAATGTCTCCTTTTGGCAAGCTGGTTTGCGCCCTGGATATTAACTTTCTCCACAAGCTGCTAGGTCTGCTGTCGTCTAATATCTTATTTTTGCTGATGCAGGTTATAAGTTTGATGATAAGAAGCTGGACGCCCCTGCATTGAGGATAGAATATGCACATTTCCCTTTCTCTTTGCAATCCAACCGTGTGCATGAGGATAATCAATATTTATCCCATTGACCAAAATGCACAGGTTAGGATGATCATTAGCCTGAGGTTCACTTAAATGCATTCTGAATCACATAAACATGTATGTCATTTCAAAGTCAATATAACACTGCAGAACTTGGAAGTCAGAGGGAAGAATTCAAAGGCAACCAACAGCTGCTTCTGGTAATTATGTGCAACCTTGAGACCAATGAAAGTGTCTTTCAGATGCTACAATTTGTTGCTGAGAAAGAACAGTGATTTTTGGAAACCAGTGCTAAACACGCTCAACAATTATGTTGTGTACATAGCGCTTGGTGTCAATGTGGCCCTTATGTAGGTTGCTTGTATGTATTGCTTCTTACACATGAGCGCCGATAAAAAAAAATCCTTTCAGTAACTTTGGAAGGTCAATGAGATGATTCATTATAATCTGGCTGATTTTAGGGTGTTAATTAACTTTGATAATTATTGTAGAGTTCTCTCACCAACCCCAATTTAGGATTAAGGTGCAACATGATTATGATAATGATGACATTGGTTTTATGATCATGGAGTATTAGAGAATATTTGAAGTGGCAACTACTTGCACAAGTTGAAGTGATTTACTTACAATCTTACATGCCTGCCTGCCCTGAATCATTGCAGCTAAGGTTATTGTCCATCGGTCGGATGGATTAAATTAGTGCTACTATGCGTGCTGGCTGATGTGGGAGGATCTCTCATCTCATGCAATATGAACCAGGAAAGGGGGAAAAAACGGGTAGAGTGTTGCATTTTTTAATAGGGTAAATTTCGTCGGGTATGCTTGAACTTTAACCTTTTTTTCGTAAATCAATATCTAAACAAAAAATTATTGCAAACGTGGTTTCGAATTATGAGTTTGTGCAAATTATGTATTCCACATTGACCTTTATGATTTATAAAATGTGTTGTGCCTCCCTCCAATTTTATACCCCGTAAATTCATTGATGAATAAGCCCAGTGGCACTTACACATATAAGGAAAACAGGCCTACACAAAACGGCCAACTGTTTCCCAAGAAAGAATGAAAAAACTAAATCCCCTGCTGCACAGCACAGCACAGCACAATAGGGATACTACCCAAAAATTTCCTTAATAATGTCTTCCTAACCTGTACAGTATAAAGAATACTAATATTGACAGTATAATTGGTAAGATTTCTCAATGCGCGTTAGGACTATTTAATCATTTGTTCTGCATAACCCGATTCACTAAAAAAGACAATATAACGGGGTATACGAAGTATAAATATTTTTCTCAATCTGAAGATGCATCTAGGAGAATTGCAACGTGTGAAAGTCAACACAAGACAATTTGCACAGAAGTAGTAAGATTTAAGTACATGACAGTGGAGCGTAAAGCCATTTTCATCAATATGAGCATTGTACATCCAGATTTGCCCATTTTGGAACCTTCTTTGTATCCTGCTCTTATTCACTTAACCACTTTAAAACTCTAATCATATACTCCCTCCGTCCCACAAAGGTTGTCAACATTATTATATTGGACCGTCCCACAAAGGTTGTCAACTTTCTTAAAATAGAAATTTTCTATCATCATTTTTACTATTTTATCCTCTTATCTCATATCATGGACCCACAAGTTTTTCTCTTTCCTCCCACTCAACTTAAAATTGGGGTCCACAAAATTTTCTCCTTTCTTTTCCATGAGGGTAATTTTGTCAACACACTATTATTCTCTCACTTTTCTTAATATATGTGCCCAAACAAATCCTACAACATTTGTGGGACGGAGGGAGTATGTCATAGAGTGGAAGTTGGCATCCCTTCCTTACACATAACTCGGCCAAAGGAAAAAAACAAATGAAACAATGCTACAAACAAGAATGTAATTTATGCACTTCTTCTCATAAATGGAGATCTAATGCCTGTGACTATTCATCTTCCTTGGTTTACCTAGTATGTATATACATATTCTGTTGCACCCATGCAAGGAGCAATGAATTCTTCTTTACATAGGTAGGTCCTTCAATAAATCATGCTAAAACAGGACTTCTAACGGATTGTAATGCAAAATAATGAAAGAAAGAATACAACTTCAATATAGCTAGAATGAATCCTTGCAAGTTACAGAAAACCAGACCCAGCCAAGCCATGATGAAGAAGATTGTGAGCAATAGCATCTCTAGCCTTCATTGAGCTAGTTGATCTTAGAGCAACTTCAGGCACCGCCTCATCATCCTGAAGCTCCACCCTCAATTCCGGATCCATCTCCTCATTCCTCATCTCGCATATGTTATGCAGCACGCAGCAGGCCCCGAGCACCACAGGCAGATCCTGCAGCTTCACCTCCGTCCTCTTCTGCAGACAACTCCACCGCCCCTTCAATCTGGCAAAGGCCTCCTTGGCCACCGTTTGAATTTCACCGATCTTCTCATTGAACGCGTGTTGCGTCCAAGTAAGGTGCTGGTGTGTGTATGGCACCAGCACCCAGTCCATTAGTGGGTACCCTGTGCTACCCACTACCCACACACCTTTGAGTAACCCAGAATTTGCTCTTTGGAACAGAGCTGACTTCTCCAACACCTGATCGTCAGCCATCGATCCAGGCCAACCGATGCATACGTCGGTGAAAACCCCTTTGTGATCGACAACTCCTTGAACCGTGATTGAATAGGATGTCTTCTGGTTCCTCTCCGTGTGCCTCCTGTTGAAGTAAGCTGCAACGCTCACTTTTGGAGCTATGATCGGTACATGAGTGGTGTACATGGTTCCGACCACGTTTGGGATTCCGGAAATTGTTTCGAATTCGTCCTTGATCGTTCTTATCGCGTCCTCCTGCGGCCATTGAAGGAATTTCGGCATCAACACGGTGCGGATTGCGGAGCAGACTTCGAGGACGAGCTTGTGGCAAGTTGAGATGCCGAGCCCGAAGCGTTTCGAGACGAGCCTGAGCGGCTCGCCGGTGGCCAGTCGCCAGATGCAGACGGCGACTCTCTGCTTCACAGGGATCGCGTTCCGGAGCGTCGTGTCTTCCTTGGCGATCACGGAGTTCAGCTCCTCGCATATCAACTCGAACGTCGACTTCCCCATCCGAAACGCCTTCTTGAACTCGTCATCCGGGTAATCGGGTCGGGTGCACTCGTCCCACCACGCCTTGGACCGATCTTTGACCCATAACCGACGGTTCTGACCCGACCCGGGAGCAGCGGCCCCTTTCTTCGCCTTCTGGTCGGCCACCGTCGCAACAACCGAGGCTGCAATCGCGCGCGAGCGTTTGCGTTTGACCCTGTCGGCGTCGTCGACGCCGGCGTAATAATCCTGGAAATTGGAATAGAAATCCAGCATGGCTCTGGTTTTCCTCTTGTGGGCCGATTCCAAAATCGAATTTCGAGTCTGGGAAGCGCAAGCTTCTTCATCTGTTGCATGCTTTTCCTGGTCCTCCTCCAGCAAGAGCAAGGAGGTGATGACGCTCTTCAGGTCCTTCTTTCGGGTCATTTCCGGGTCGCTTGTGTCGTCGCCGCCGTTCTCGTCTTCTCCTTCCTCCTCCTCGCCGGAGTGATCCCGGCGGTTGTTGTTCATTTGCAGAGGCGGTGGTTGGGAATGTAGACGACAGAGGTTCGTAAATTGAGGAATTGTCGGATTTGAGAAGTGAGATATACTACTTATTTATAAAGAAGGGGCCACCAAATGTGAACGGAGAAGTGTTTCAAGTGTGAACGCAGGAGATTCAGAATTGACAAATTTGGAAAAAAAAAGTCCAAACGAATTTTGTATTCGAGCATGCTCGTCTCAAGTGCAATCCACACCACCACACCGGTCTTCGGACATTGTATCATGTATGCATGCATGCATGGTAACTGTCAATTTTCCCGGCTCAAATTACTGCTAGGCTAACTACTAACTACTAGGGGTGTGCACGGTGGGTGCTGGGACGGTGGATAGATAGCTTGAAAAAAGTGTTTCCTACCATCCAGTGCGGATATCCTAAATATGGTATCCGAATTTCATGGTTTTTTACGATTCAGATTGCGGGTATTCGCGGGTATTCTTAAGTATACTTATTTTGTAATTTTTTTTAATTTATTTGGAGATATTCTAAAATTTTACATCATAAATGTACATATCTATAGCATCAAAATGAAGAAAAATAGTTTACATAAATAGAATAACAATATAATATTACAAATCATGTATTATTGTTGTACGAAATGAGTTTTCACTAATAATATAAAAGAAATTTAAAGGACTAATAATATAAAAGAAATTTAAAGGAAAATTGAGATGAAGTAAGCAAGTTTAGATAATTTATTTGTAAATATGCATATAAGGATCGGTTCGGGTATCCGCGGGTTTCTAAAATTAGAACCCGCGGGTTATCGGTTTATTCGGTTCACGGTTTTTTCGGCTTCGGATCATGCGATTCGGTTCAGTTTCTCGATTTTGCATATTTTTTGAACACCCCTACTAGCTACTACTAAAACTCCTACGTATTCAGGATTTAGTTTGTATCTCATCAAAAAATAATACTCACTGTAGTAGTAATGGTAAACGGTGGTATAACCGTATAAGTCGTCGGAATTAGGCCATTGATGCAATATAGTAGTACAGTAGTATGATTGATTTTTCTAATGATTGTCGATTAGATTAAAGCCATTGCACATTGTATACAACTCATTCCATTTAACTTCAAAAATGATTGTAGTTACTTCAATTGGTCTTCATATTTCAAGCCTATATATATAAATTGTTTCCTTGGGGTAAACTAACTAATAAAATCAGACCAGACACGAAACGGGCTAGCGGCCCAAGGACTAAAATAGTTAGTTCGGCCCAGGAGGGGGAAGGAAAGCCCAAGGCTCCATTCCATCGAAAGAAAGTAATCTCCTCCCCTCCCTCCCCGTTGTTATTTCCAAGTTCGGCCGAGAATTTATTTTAGTTAGCGCAGAGCCAGCAAACGTGACGTGAAGCTCACATCACATCACACCATAGAAGGAGGCCGGCCTAGCCTGTCTCAGATCAGATCCAGACAGAGCAGAGCTCTCGAATAGAGAGAGGAACCTACCAAACTCTCTTTCCTCTCACCGCTGCCTGCCTACCCACGGATCTGATTTCAAGGCCGTTGGAAATGCAACCATCTCACGGGGGTGATTTGTCGCCATCGTCATCGCCGGAATCCGGCATGTCCGGTCTCCTTCCTCTCGCCTCCGTCTCTCAGCAGCCCTATGTATCCGAGCTCCTCTCATTCACTCTCGATCGCCTTCATAAGGTCCGCTCAAACCTGACGTGTTACTGTTTCTTGCTCCTGCTTAGTTATTGATTTGTGGTCTCTATGCTGTGGCCTTTAAGGAGCCGGAGCTTCTACGGGTGGATGCCGAGAGGATTCAGAGGCAGATGCAGGAGGTAGCTGTTAGTAATTACCGAGCTTTCATTGCTGCAGCCGATGCGGTGGTGGCAATTAAGGGTGAAGTGTTTTCTATCGATAAACATCTAGAATCTCTGGTAAATATGTCCTGTTTTTTGTTCAATTTCTTTGGTTAGCGTTGGCATCTGGTTCACAGCTTATTGGCTTTTTGAATGATCCAATTCACCAATTTGCAATTACAAATAAATGCATATTCTCTGAAGAAAGGAAGATAGAGGATGTGTAAGAGTAGTGTACGAAGTAGAATGTAATAAGGGAAGCAATATATTGATGCTGGTCATTGCAGACCGGAATTCCAGCAGGAACCTGGAATTCAATCCTTCGCATATTGCTACGCTAGCTGAAATCAGGGGATGGACAGTGTTTTAGGAGGGAAACTTCCTTAACAAAGTAAATCTCCAAGGTGATAGCACAGCTCTGTTGCTTCATTGTTGTCTGATCCCACAAAAATTGATACTCCCTCCGTCCTAAGTGTTTTGTCACAACATCAAAATATTTTTGTCCCAAATGAAATGACATTTTTCCACTTGTGTTTTATTTTAGTCCATTTCTACCCTTGCAAATGCACTCACTCAAATAGTCTATGGAGTGGGTTGGGAGGGGTTAGAATGTGTTTGGGGGTGAGTAATGATGGAAGTTTATGTAAAATGAGTTAATGACCAAATACAATCTTAATCTACACAAAAAAGCTAAAAGTGACAACACATTTGTGACGGAGGGAGTATGTATTCCTTTTTTGAATGTCCCATAAAATTTGATATGTTTCCTCTTAAGGAAACTTTTACATACCTATGTAACTTTATTATCCTCATTTTTCCTTCCATACTAAAAAGTTACTTTTATTTAATGTCTATTTTACCCTTTTATCCTCAAGTCTTCTGCACATCTTAATCTTTGTGCTTAGTTAAGCGTATCAATTAACTTGGGAGGGAGGGGGTATCAAAGCTGTCCATTTTGCTCTTCTAATCTGATATGACAAATTTGATTGCCTTGAAGAAAATTCTCAATATACTGGCTCTTTTATGAAAGCATTGTGGATTATTCTAGAAATGAATATGGTTGTGAATTTCAATTAGCTTAGAGCTCACAGTCAATTAGCTTAGAACTCACAGGTTTCCCACTAGGAATGCATTTAGTAAAGTTTGTTGAGAATGAGAAGTTGCTTTAGAAACTTGAAAACAGACCAACTATTGTGCACTAAGATGTTGGCTCACTGATTTAAGCCACATGTACACAGAATTTGATGAAAGAAGGCTTAGTTGTTGAATTGGGTCTCAGAAGAAAAACAATATAAGCCTTCTTTGTGCATGGCTTTAGTGCTGTTCTAGACATGAGAAGCTTGTTTTTGTGTAGGAAGACATATAGAGGTCAGAGAAACTAAAGAAATTTATAAGTCTTAATTTACTCGCCCCATCCCAACAAGATTGAAATGCTTGGCTAGGCACGGAGATTAATGAGTGCTGAAGACTTAGGGTAATATAGTAAAATAGACATATAAGACAAAAATAACTTTTTCAGTGGCTAAGGGATTTGAGGGTAATAGGGTAAATTTTGGTGTTGAAAAGGTTTAATTAAAAGGAAACGTTTTAGTGTTTATGGGATAACCCAAAAAGAAAAGCCTTCCAATTTCCCTAGGACGGTGAGAGTATTGAATTAGAGCTAGTTATTAGCATTTCCGGGCTGATTTATTAAGACTAACAGGGGAGCTAGTGGATGTTGCACGAATATTCTTGACCAAAGCTTGTGAATCTTTAAGTTTGTGCTAGAACATACTAGGTCACATTAACAGCGCCCTGATGCTCTCAGCGTTTTGCTTTGTCCTGATTTCTCTCCAATTTTGAAATGGGACTTTATTTCTGAGTAAATCTTAATAACATGCACGGGAAGTTTACTTCCTAACTTCTCAATGATCTCTAAGTTCTCAGCTTTCAACGAAGGTAATCCTTGCCACATTCTCATTGTACGTTTTATTTTAGTTCTTTACTGATACTCACGGGGTCGACCTGTGTACAAGGCTTTCTCATACCATTATGTGGGTTTTACGAATTGTATTATATGTTATTTGTATGTGCTCGTACTTGTTCAGTCTTCAAGTCCTCTCCTGCACCAATTACATCTTTGTCGACTGAAATTCTCTAGCAACTTGTGCTTAAACGGAATATAAATTAGGGGAATGTTTTTGCATAAATTAGCAAAATTGTTACATGGACTGTAGCTCTATCCTTCTAATGTTTCTGGAATCAAGTAAACCTAGAAGTAGCAAGTTATTGTCTTGAAAAATTTGAATTTGTGGGGCCGAATGATTGTGTAGGTTAAATATTTGAAGAATCAGCACATGTTTAAGCTAGAAATTTTATAGGTCATTTTGTGCTTTACAGATAGCGGAGGTGCCGAAGCTGACATCTGGGTGCACTGAGTTCATTGAAGCTGCTGAAGAAATTTTGGAGAAGAGAAAAATGAACCAGACACTGTTAGCTAATCATAGCACTTTGCTTGATTTGCTTGAGATCCCTCAACTTATGGACACGTGCGTGCGTGAATACTCTTTATTGGAATTGTCCACTTACCATATGCTTGAGGCTGACTGATGGATTTTTACCCTCTTGTCATCAACTGGATGCATACTTTAAACATTTGCTTGAATACTTTGAACATTTCGTGAGACTATATGGGGTTTGTTTGCATTCATAAAATTCATACAAGTAAAATACCTGAAGCGAACAGGGAAGCTTGCTATTTTTTCTGTCCTGGAAGATAGTACTTTACCTGGGTACTTTGACACTAAGGATGTTGGTAGCAACTAGTGACAACCTTTTTCATGTTTTCTGTGATATCTTAATTCAGAAAAATGTTGTGCTCATGTTTATGGACAATCGATTCCTTTTAACCTGTATTTCTCTGTGTCTTCGCATTAGTATCATGGAGACCCGAGATTTAAAATTTTGAAGGAATTCGTTTCAGACTTTGTTTTACAATTTCCTAACTGTCATCCAGATTTATTGGGGTTAGGCTTAGAGTTGGATGCTGTTGGAAACATATTAGATGGTGATCATAGTTTGCCTGATTATTATTGATAGTCTTACATACATAAGGAACACTTGTTTTTTGAAATAAATCTTCCAATTGCTAAAGTTCAAGTCTTGGGTGTTTGAGCAGATGTGTACGAAATGGAAATTATGATGAAGCTCTTGATCTAGAGGCATTTGTTTGCAAACTTTCAACTATGCACCCCAAGTGAGTAGTTTGTATGAACTTTCCCTATTATCCATAAATCCTCAACGTACAGTTTTTAAGTGCATTCTTCCTTGTCGGTTAAAGATTACCAGTCATCCAAGCATTGGCTTCTGAAGTCAGGCAAACAACCCAATCACTCCTTTCACAGTTGCTCCAGAAGCTTAGATCTAATATTCAGGTAATTATGTGTTCTTCTTTCTAAGGTGAGCTGCAAGTGCAACTTATCTTGCTTTCTGATGATGACTTCTATGAATTTCAGTTGCCAGAATGTCTTCGAGTCATTGGATATTTACGCAGGATAGGAGTTTTCAGCGAGTATGAAATGAGATTACAAGTAAGCTTGCAGTGCTTCATCAATTTATACTTCTTTCCCTCACATCCTGTTTGATTACTGGTATTCTCTTCTTTGAACCATTTATTTTTATCCCTTTCCTTTTAGGACGGTGCCTTGGTAGATTTTGTAGATGAAAATAGCCCAGCTGCACTTGCAATATTTTTTTTCTCCATTTCATCTTTCCTTTAAGTAATATTCGTATGAATGTTGCTATGATGACATGCTTGTTCACAATATGAAGCTTGTGATGGAAAATGATCCTATAATGATCATCGTCCATTTTTTTGGTCAATATCTGTTTAGGCATGGATCAATTTGTATGATTATGTCAGATTCTGAATCTCATCTTATTATTTCTATGAAGAGGGTTAAATTAGGAAGGAATATGCCACCGCTTTGTTATGTTTGGGCTGTACGATGTAGTGATTTTTTATTAACATTACGGATTCAAGCCAACATGTCTGGTTAATTAGGACTTGATTTCTGTATGATGATGATGAGGATATGGGAATTTTGTTGAATATCTTGTTTCTTCTCTTCTTTTTCTCCTTGCTTTAGTTTTTGAGATGCCGTGAGGCTTGGCTGACCGGAATCCTGGAAGATCTAGACCAGAGAAATGCATACGAATATTTAAAAGGGATGATAAACTGTCACAGGATGCATCTGTTTGATGTTGTCAATCAATATCGAGCAATATTTGCTGATGATACTTCAGGAAGTGAAGAAAACTATGATGGAGGGCTTCTTTTCAGTTGGTGCATGCATCAGATAACATCTCACCTTAAAACTTTAAAAGTGATGCTCCCAAAAATTACAGAGGGTGGATCATTGTCAAATATTCTTGATCAGTGCATGGTAAGAAATCATTCTACGTTCTTTAAAAGTTGCAGTCATAATTTTTAAAAAAAAAAAAACTTCTAAAACTTGAAACTAGTTGAATCTTCAAAAAGTTTGATATTATTAACAACCACTTCATGTTTAATTAGAGCATCCTTTTGGAATCTTGATATAATTTACCAGATGTTATATTGATTGTTTATGTTATAAAGGAGTAAGTTTTTCTTGAGCAAGTGTCCTTTTATACTGTTAATTTACATCCTTTTTTTTTTTTTGCTTGCAGTATTGTGCGACCGGACTTGGTTGGGTGGGGCTTGATTTTCGTGGGTTGCTTCCGACTCTCTTTGAAGAGTAATTACATATCCTTGTTTGTGCAACTTCCTTGCCTTTTCTGCTACAAGTTCCTCATTGTATTCCGTATTCTGCACCGAGCTATAATATAATATTTTTTGACTTGCAGGGCAGTTCTCAATTTATTTTCAAAAAATATGAAATCAGCTGTAGAAAATTTTCAGGTAATAGTGGTCCTCTGTGTTATGAAATTCTTATTTAGATAATGGTAGAAGCTTTATAGATTGAGCCCTTGTAAACTTGAAGGCTTTTGTTATGCATGTTTACTCCAGTTAGTTCTTGACGCACATCGCTGGGTTCCACTTCCAACCGTTGGATTTCCCTCAAATAGTGTTGGTGAAGAAACTCAGGAGGACGTGACTCCACCTTCTAATCTAATGGAGCATCCACCTCTTGCTGTGTTTGTGAATGGTAAGGTTGGACTTTGCTGCTTTAATTTTTTTTCTTCACGGTGATGTCGACTATGAGTTTCAGTTGCCATCTAATGTAATGGTGCATATCACAGTTATCAAGGATTGGTTGAACTAACTGAAGCAATGATATTGGGGTACTAATAAAAGTTGACAGTCAAAGTGATCAGTTAATGTGTCATTGCAGTGTTTAAAAGTCGAATCATTCATGCAAAGGAGTGAAGTATTTCTATGAAAGTGAATTTACTAGTATTTTCTGTGTCAGAAGTTGCTATTTGCTTTGCCTATATTGTGTTCCTGTCTTGGTTTGCATCTGCTTTATAGCTGGATTGTGTTTAACTTGGATTGATTTGAGTAATACTCCGTAGTAACTACTGGATAGCAGTTTCTTTGAATACTTGAGATGTGAAAGTATCAATATAGTTTACTGTAGAAGGATCACTTTATGGATGGTAGTGATGAGTTTTGTTTCATAATCCCTATCCTGTTTCAATTTTAGGTGTTTCTGCTGCAATGAATGATCTACGTCCTTGTGCTCCAATCAGTTTGAAGCATATCCTTGCTCAGGAATTAATTTTGGGACTCCGGGCTGTTGCGGATTCTCTCCTACGCTACAATGCAACACGAATGCTAAGAGGAAATGAGTCCAGCCTTTTTCTCTCCCTTTGCCGGGCTTTCATTGAGGTACTGATTTGATGAATCTTTGTTGATATACGCCTACAACAGCCATTTCAGAGCCTTACTTCAAGTCACCTTTTGCAGGTGGTTTTTCCCCATTGTACCATGTGCTTTGGCCGTTGTTATCCAGGTGGAGCTGCTCTTATATCCGATGCAAAGAACTTGTATGAGGGAGTAGCTCGGCTGCTGACGATGGCTTCATCAAGCGAACTCCCAAAACCAGTTGAAAACACCCAAGAGAGGAGCATTTCAGAGAACGGCAGCCTCGACGTAGCTGAAAATGGAGTTAAACCAATCTTTGATGAAGCAGAATCCGCCAGAACATCTACAAAAGAGCAGGCGGATGATAAGCAAGATGATTCATGACATGACTCTCTAATTGCAAGGCAAGTAATTCGTACGTGATCGAATCTTCAATTTGTGTTCTTTAACCTGTCGATTTTGTCTCGTCTTTGTAATTATATGCTGTAAGGGTAATCGTTGAAAGGTGTTGTAGCATAGAATATCACCTCATCATAGCAAAGAAATCTTGTTGAGCAGGCCAGGCTGTGTCATGTTTTTCGAAGAATCCAAATAGAAAAAAGTTTTCCGCATAGCTTCGGCAACCATGGCAGTCCTAGTAAAGAAGACAGGCTGGTGTCAAAAAAGGACAAAACTTTCATATGCCCACAATACAAAGGATTGGCTTACACGAACGAGTTCATATATACTAGATGATCCGATAACAGAAAAAGAATAGGAATAAAGTAGAGGAAGATCGAAAAGATCATGTTTGATTTCTAGACCCATTCCGGCCGAAACATAACTTTCAAAACTTATCTTGAATCTGCCTGATATGTCGGCTATGCTACTTTGTTGTAGCGTAGCGGGTCTCGTAGTTAGTTGACCCATCCCATCCAAATGCAAAAGAGCCTTAGCAACAATGGCTTTAATAATTGGATTGGGCATGCATTTTCCTATCAAAAATTAACACGTACGTTTTCATTCTTTAAATCTATACATAAATTGTCGATGAGACTCCTTAGGGTTAAGTGCCACCGGGCCAGTCTTTGCACCGCTGGCCCGTCGCCTGTATCCGTCTTCCTCCTATCGCTTTCCGACTTCCCCTCCCATCGTATGACTCACCTAGGGAATCTGATTCTCTAGCTGCTGCTTTGCACGCAGATTTGATGGCTTGGACTCGCTAGCTCTTCACGTCGCTACTCCGCTGATGGGCTCTCTGGCACACCCTGGCAGCGGCTCTTAGCTCCGGATTGGTGGAGCTCGCCTTCGATTCCATCCGCTGCTCTATTGGATGGTGTCTCCGCTTGTCTTGATCGATTGTGGTGTATCTCCTTGGTTGTCGATGATCTCCGTGGCTTTCATCATAAGGGCCTGAAGATCTGTCTATTGTCGAGTTACTCGTCAACGTGGCTTTGGACTTGTCATCGCCGGTGTCTGGCCAGTCTGTTTGGATGTTATTTGGTGGGGCGGGGGGACTCCTTGCCTCACCCGAAGCGGGGGTTTGGTGGCAGGGGAGGGGACTCGGTTTTGAACCATCTGGATCCTCTCCCTCCAACAGTTTTTTGTCTTTGGTTTGGATTTTGTTTCTCTCATCGTGTTCATTGGTGTTTGGATGGTTTTGTTTGGATTTTGTTCTTGTCTTCTTTATAGGTGGCCTTTTATAGGTGGCCGGATGTGATGGTTTGACACTTTTGTGGTGGAGCGTTCTCTTCGGGCGTCAACACTTCCTCTTTTAGCATGTCCATGGTAGAATAACATTTGGATCTAATTGATAGTGGTCGTGGCGACAAGCATTTTCAAGTCCCTTCGAGTTTTGAGTGGTTTGTTTGAGAAAGCTCTTGAGCGGTACGATAAAACTTCAGCCACACTTCCTGCTCGTTTATCCTCTAGCTTTATGTTACGTTGGTCTTAGTCTTTTAATTCATGTTACTGTTGATTATGCTTGTTTTTCCATTTATTTCTGCATTGTTGGCACTTTGGACAACAAACTGTTTTGGCTTCTGGCTTTCGTTGCGTTTGATCATTTATAAAGTTGATCGGATTTACTTAAAAAAGAAATCTAGACATAAATTATAATACTAATATTGATGAATTGGAAGGTAAATTTCATCTCTGAACTTTCACTTAGTGTACGTACGTGTTTATCCAGACTATGGCCATAGTTCCGGTACTGTATTACGTAGTACTGCTTTGTGTTGGTTGTATTCTAAACCCATCTCTAGCTATATATATATATATATATATATATATATATATATATATATATATATATATATATATATATATATATATATATATATATATATATATATATATATATATATATATATATATATATATATATATATATATATATTTTCAAGATTGGTGATCTCAAAGATGTCGGCCACACAACTTCAAGAAGAGAAGACTCATCAGCCTAATAAATGAAGACAAGATTTTAATGAGAAGTGAAGACCTATCAGACTAACAATTGAAGACAAGATTTTAAAAATGAAGACTTATCAGCCTAATAATTCAGAAGAAGAAGACAAGATTTAAATGACTCAGCAAAATATGACTCAGCAAGATAAATCAGTAAGACACTCTCAGAAGAAGACAAGAAGATTAATGACTCAGCAAGACTTTTTCAGACACATCCAAATCAATGACTATTCAAGATAATAACACATCAAGACTAAACCTGAGTCTTTACCAGTAAAAGACTGTTGCTAGGTCTATTATTTTTAAAGAAAGAATCTAAGTCTGTTAGGTTCTAAAGTTTTCTGAAAGAATTTTAAGACTTGGAGTTGTTTCAAGCGTTGGTAAGCCCACTACGTCGATGAAACAAGGATATTTGCGGCTACCCATGCAATCTGCGCACTATTTAGCGCGGTAAGGGCAGCGATAAAGCGCTATTTAAGCTGCACTAGCGAGGCTTATTGTGGCGATCCATGTCGTAGTGCGGCTTATTGTGCATATGGCATGATAAGATGGTTTTAATTTTAAAAAAACTGGATGAAGATGAATGTTCATCGATCCGAATTCATCCCAATCCAGAATTATTCATCAATCAAACCCAGAAATCACAAAGAAATCAAAACTCAGATTTAAAATATGAACAAAACAAACTTTTATTTCTTCCAATTTCTTCAATTACTCGAACCAACAACTGAAAACATCACCAAATACAATTGAAATCAAACACTAAAATGGAAAAAGAAAAAAACCTAGATCTATTTTTCCTCAACTCTCAAACAATCTCAAATGAAACTAATCCATCTTCCTCGTCTTCAAATTTTCTAGAATCAGCCTTGCCCCAAAACTTCCCCATAGTCTTCTGCTTACCCGTTTCCAAATCTGAACCACTCCATCTTCCTCTTTAACGTCGAAGCTCCGTCACAACACCACCACCTTCGTCGACCTCCGGTAGTTCCCGTTCACCTCTACCCTCCTGTCGTGTTCTCAAAACAAGAACCCAGATGATGTGAAGAAGGCTGAATTAGTTTAGAGGGAGAGGGCTCAGAGAGAGTTTGATATTTTTTGGTTTGAATTGAAATGAGTGTGGCGGATGGAATTGAGGGGAAGAGTTAAAACTTTATCTTATTGCGTCCTTTATTGCGGCTATGGCCCCAATAAGGTTTTATTGCGTCCGTTAATTCGCATCTTATTGCGGTGTCACTTTATTGCGGCCATTTGCGCAATAACGGCCGCAATAAATAGGGTCTCAACCACGTAGTGGCGGAAGATCCTAGAGCGACGAGTGGCGATAGGAGTGTAAGTCCACGTTTTTGCGCGAAGGAGTTGGTGTTCCCGGTTGAAACAAAGAGTCTTAGATTTTGGAAGAAAAGTTTAGAATTTAATTAGATTGAAATTTGATCTTTGAAAATATTAGAATAGCAAAACTCTTTTCTGGTAAAGGAGCAGTTTCATTTCCAGATCAAGTAATGGGTAAAATGGATTTTAGTTCTACTGAGATCAATATAGCAGACTCAAAAGGTTTTGTTAATATGATAGTGAAGGAATTTGAAATTAATAAAGAATTTTTAAAAAGAGATTTGAAGTCTCTGAAAATAGTAAAAAGGCTAATTGGTATTTTAATACGTTTTCCAAAGAAGAAAGCTGATGTTTTCAAAGAAAAATGGTTATTTGAAATGAAAAGATTTAGGATTCATATTTTCTTTTTTATTTGGTTTGAACATTATGCTAATATTAATAAGATTAATTATCCTTTTTCAACTATTACTCCTCCTCATGATAATGACAATAAATGTGTCGGTCAAACTTTTAAGTCTGTTCCTCAAAAGGAGTTGAAAGACTCCACAAAAATGCATTCTGATAATAATAGTGATCCTTTATTAAAAATCCATTGGAAATTGATGATATTAATAAAAAATACGTTTTAATAAATGGTCCAAGAAATCTTTTAAAAGGAAAGAACAACCTCCAACATGTTGGAAATGTCGGCAAAAGGGTCATTGCAAGAAAGATTGCAAAATGAAGAAAGGAATTAATGTCTTAGAAATCCCAGATAACATGAAAGAAGAAATTCCTTTTATTAATGAAATTCAAAATAGTTCTGAATCTGAAGGTTCTATTGTTATTAATGAAATTCAAGATGAAGGTTCTGACATTAATTCTCCTGATAATTCTGATATTAATTCTCCTGATATTAATAAATGCTCTGAAAAAGAATACTGCAATATGCTTTCTACTAATATCGACTCTTTACCAAAAGCAATCATTCAAGAAGAAGATTTAGAAAAAAGAAAGGAAGCCTTTTTAACTTTAAAAGGAATCCTAGAAAAGGATAATAATGTCAAAAGGCCCCAATCCAAACAAATTAGTAATATTTCTGATCATGGGAAGCAGCAGAAGTCTGCTACCATTCAAGATTTACAATTAGAGATTAATGATATTAAGAAAAATATTAAAGAATTAAAAATAGAAAATACTCATTCATCAGAGTAGGAAACATTAAGAGATTATTACAAGTATTAGGAATAGGGAGAGAAGTTAGGAATTCTAGTAGGCAAGGTGCCAAGGGGTTCTCTTGAAACGTTGGCCGGACGTCTCTATTTATAGAGAGTTGAACCCGGATTTGAAACCTTCTGGAGTCCGCTGTGTCGTCATCCGTGACGTGTTGCGCACTTGAATTAAAATATCTTGAGTGGAAAACATCTGGTAATTCTTGAGTAGAGTCTGATATCTTGATGTGACTGATGAGCAGTGTTGAACAGTCATTAATTTGGAGTCTTCTTGAAAAGTCTTGCTGCATCATTAATTCTTCTTGTCTTCTTCTGGAAAAGTCATTATCTTGCTGAATTATTAACCTGGTGAGTCATCACCTTTGCATCTTGTGGCTGACATCTTGGGTCTACCAATCTTGACAATCTTGAACATCTTGAAAATCTCGAACATATCTTGAAGCTCTGAAAATCTGAATCATTAATTCATGTCTGTCTTTGAATTATTAAAAACTGATGAGTCATGTCGTGGATCTTGATGTCTGGAGCAATCTTGAATCTTGAACATCTTGAGTCATTAATATCAGTAGGATCTGGACCCTGAATGGGCTGATTAGGAAGTTGAGCCCCGGATGGGCGGGGCTTCGGACTATCCTTACATATCTAATGTAAGGTCGTCATAAGGATCTTGAGCGAATTGGACCGTCGTCAAACTGGGTTCTCCGCTTTCTGTAGACATGGGTCTTGCGGAGTCATTAGTGACACTAGCTTCTGCTAGATTTTGAATTAACTTGAGCCATTCTTCTGGTTTATTGCATCTTTGCCAGCTCGGCTTGAATTCTTGATTTATTTGTGAGGAAAGAGGCATGATCTTCTTTCTTCTCTGGCTGTTGGTTGGAAATGGTCTTGTCGGACCTTCTCCTTAGAACAACCTTACGGATTGAATTTTTCCCACAACTTGATTTTGTATTCTCGTGCAGGCGAGGGCTCTTCCTTTTCCAAGAAGGTATATTGCCGAGCCATTATCCATGGTATCTTGTATTTGATCACGAACCTCATTAATAGGAGGATTCTTTCAAACTCATTAATAGGGAAGATTCTTTCGAATCGGGGGAGGAATCATTAACATCATTAATATCATTAAAATGATCATTAAAAAGTTGAAACCCTTCTTGTGAGATGTCCGAAAGGAATTCCTTTTCTAGTCCCATAAAGAACCGAAATCATTAATAAACCATTTGGGGATATCATTAATATCATTAATCGGGTTTTCATGGAAGAAGAACATCCATGAATGATTAAAAGCTGCGCAAGAACCAAGTGTTGGTCCAAGCTTTCATGTAGTCGAGATAATTAAAACACTTGAAAACTTCATTAGGCCTTTGAAAACGTCTAGGAGTTGATAAAGGCATACCCCAACCGGACGGAGTCATAACCTTATCGATCCTAACTTTGGAATAATTAATATAATTAGAGCCTTAAAATGAGTTATTACTTTGCAGATTTCGTGTATGCAATAAACTCATAAAAATCTCGGGATTTATTAATAGTCTCGGTGTGGTAGTGGAAACCAGAAAGAAAATCTTTTCGGCAGACGAGTGTCGAAGGAGGCTTTGGATTTGTTTTCATAGTGAAGAAATTCTTTTCGCCATAAAAAGGAATTCATAGGCCTTTTGCTTAACATGATAGGTTTGCCTACCTAAAAACTCAGCTTTGGAAAAAGTGGCCATTCTGACATTATTAGGAATATTTGAGGGTATGTTGGGGGATACCATCTTGCCGGGGGTTACCAGCTTTGAATCTCCCAGGACAGTAAAACGATTTTGGGATACCAGCTCAAGGCTAGTTTTTGGAGCCGAGAGGGCTTGGAAGTAATTAGTGGGTGGAATAGTATCACTATTCCGAAAGTAGTCATTAGGAGAAATCATTACCATTTTAGGAGTATTAGAAGTACTAGCAGTATTTCGTTCCTCCTTTGGAGTCGGACTTAGTGATTGCAATTCTCTTGCTCATCTTGAATAATTTTGTCCTGCAAAAATTCTCTTGAAAGAAAATCGGAAGGCTATTGGATTCACCTTTAATGAATTCAATATCAAAATCAAAATTGCTAAGTAAAGCTTGCCACCTAGCAAAGATTTGCTTGGAAACTAAATTTTAACATCCTTTTCAATTATATCCTTAGCAGATTTGCAATCAATTCTTAACAGAATTTCTTCATGTAAAGATCATCTTGAAACTTATTAATACAAAGTACTACAGAAAGGATCTCTTTCTTGATAGTACTGTAATTAATCTGAGTTTGGTTCCAGAATCCTGAAGTAAATCTTACCAAGGATTCTTCGTTCTGATCATTAACCTTTTGCTTTAAAATTCCGCCATAACCAATGTTACCGGCGTCAGTCTCAACAATTAAATTAGCACTTGGATTTGGAATACTTAAACAGGGAAGAGTTTTAATTTTTTCTTTAATTAATTTGTGACTTGATGCTCATTAGACCAAGGTTTTGGATTTTTCTTTAATCTCTGGTATAAAGGCTTGCAGATTATCTTTAAGTCCTTAAAGAAATCTGAAACATAATTAAGACAATCTAGAAATCTTTGTAACTGGGTTTTGTCTTTGATTTCATTAGGAAACTTTGTTGTGAACTCAAGACTTCTTGCAATAATTTCATTTTGGGAAGGGACACGACCAACCCATTTTGCTTTATCACATTATAGAATTTTTCTAAATGTGAAAAGTGCTGATTAATAGAATTGGAAAATATCAGGACATCATCAATATAAACAATTGCAAAATTCTGGATTGGTTGAGTCATTCATCAGAGTAGGAAACATTAAGAGATTATTACAAGTATTAGGAATAGGGAGAGAAGTTAGGAATTCTAGTAGGCAAGGTGCCAAGGGGTTGTCCTGAAACGTTGGCCGGGCGTCTCTATTTATAGAGAGTTGAACCCGGATTTGAAACCTTCTGGAGTCCGCTGTGTCGTCATCCGTGACGTGTTGCGCACTTGAATTAAAATATCTTGAGTGGAAAACATCTGGTAATTCTTGAGTAGAGTCTGATATCTTGATGTGACTGATGAGCAGTGTTGAACAGTCATTAATTTGGAGTCTTCTTGAAAAGTCTTGCTGCATCATTAATTCTTCTTGTCTTCTTCTGGAAAAGTCATTATCTTCTTTGAATTATTAACGCGGTGAGTCATCACCTTTGCATCTTGTGGCTGACATCTTGGGTCTACCAATCTTGACAATCTTGAACATCTTGAAAATCTCGAACATATCTTGAAGCTCTGAAAATCTGAATCATTAATTCATGTCTGTCTTTGAATTATTAAAAACTGATGAGTCAACATCAAGACTTTTGAAAAAAATCAGCTGTTATCATCAACAGATTAATATCAAGATTGATCGAGCAATGCTCATCGATCGCATCAGATAATGTGTTTCAAACCAAGTTGTCGATCAATCATATATATATATATATATATATATATATATATATATATATATACACACACACACACACTACAGTACCTCGTGTTGGTTGTATATTGTATGATCACATGATCACTTGATATAGTATGTTTTACTCCTTCATTATTCAGCACTCACTTTTGCAGCAGCAGTAAGGATTGATGGATTGATATAGTCTAATGGAGCAATAATAATAATTGTATAAATAAATAGAGTATGATGTGGTAATCTTGATATTTGATGGTCAGCTGGGAGGCAGCCAGCAGCATTTGGTTTTATAGATATATACTCCCTCCCACCTGAAGGCATAGTTCAGTAGCTAGGAATTAGAAATAAATTTCTGGAAATTACATTTTCCACGAAAATAAGTGGGAGATAAAATTTTAGCAGATTAGTCATTTGACAATTTTATCCTTATTTTAACCTACAAATATTTCTCTCTAGCCTAGCTGTTAACTGGTCATTGTAGTCATTTAACATTTTGAATTTTGAATCTTTTACGGAAAAAAATTTCCAAGGTTGATGCTGAACTGAGCCGCCGAGTTTGAATAGGCGCAGAGATTAAGATAAATGTAAGATTTTTGTATATGTTTATTTAATTGCCCATAATTAATTGAGAATTCACAAAAAATAAGATAGAAAAAATAAAAATAAAGTAGAGATAGTTTAGTAAAATTTCATTTTAAAAAAATTAATCAGATTTTTTGTGATAATCCAAAAAAAAATGTAAAGTTTTTTTTAGCAACGGACTACGACTACTACGGACCGGTATAATGGAGTACTTCTATAAGATAAGATACCCCGTCGTGCCACGTTACGTTTACAGTAGATCATGAGTGGCCCACCCGAAACCAAATGGCCGAAAGCAAAGCATGGCTTATCATCATCATCATCATCATCATCATTTCATTTCATTGCATTTGCATTTGCATTTGCATTTGCATTGAACAGCCCATCCATCACCAACGGTAATATTATCTTCTTCTCTTTCGTCAAGGAACCCTCTGGGTTTTGGAATCTGCATGTTCATTTTACTTTCCTTATTTATATGCTACAATGGTGACCACTCTATAAAGGGCAAGTTTATGTTCCTTTTCATGCCCGGCCTGCTTCCTTTTCTTGTCCCCACTATAATTTCTTTCCTTTCCTATTATAATTTCCACCTCAAATAATCATGTACTAATAATATATACTTTACAGAAATGCTAGCAACGTTAAGAGATCATGATCATGTGCATTAATGGAGCATATACATACATCCGACCCCCCATTCCAATTTACAATGACGAAGTTTTGCGAATTCTCCATTGAAGTGGATCAAATTAAATGGCACCAAATCCTAAACCCTAATTCTAAGTCACTTTGGATTCCTTACATATATATAGGGGCAAACCTAGCTAGCTAGTATGGGTGTATAAGTTGCCTCGTTAATCTTTTCCAAAGCATACTTAAGGGATATCAAGAACAGATTCTAACCCTACCTCTGTCATTTGCCACGCACGGTTAATACTGAGACCTTATTACAAATATATCCCAAAATTATACATGAAATTACTCTATAGTAATTTGGGAAAAATGAGAGAATTTGCCACCAACGTTTGGTCAAAATGGAAGTTTTGCCACCGAATTATTTTCGAGGGAGATTTTACGTACCATCAACGTTATATTTAGGGAAAAGTTTGCCACTGGCCATGAAGTATTAACTGAAAACATGGAAAGAATGTCAGTTTCAGTTCAAAACTTTTTTTATTTTTTAAGAAATTTCCCTTACATTTTAAAATAACAATTTTAATCATTCTCCAATTCTGTTTTTCTTCTCGCATCATTGGCTATCATTCCTTGTGTTTCACCAATACTATCTTCATTTGCATTACACATCTATTGCTCTCGTTGACAGCGTTATACGCCTGATAGCTCTCAAATGTCATGATTGTTGCTGAATTAGATTTTGCTTTATGATCCGATGATGTCTTTCATTCATATTGTTTTTAATTTGCTTTAATTGTTTGATAGGACTGTATGTTGAGCGATTTGTCAATTGTTCGAACTGATTCGTCTTCTTTTTGAAATATTGGTTGTAGGCTAGTTAATTGTGTTTTTTTTTGTTAGTTCCTATTTTCTTATGTTTTTTAATCGTATACTATTCTTGAATTCAAATTTAGTTTGTTAATATCCCAAAATTTGAAAGATTCGATTATTCTTGATGTCATAATATTTGAATCTCTTATATGCTGAGCGATAAAATTTTCAAGTGTATGTAATTGGGGAAGGTGAGGAGGCTGTGGCCATCACAGCACCGACTGCCATCCTCTAGCATACCAGCGTGGCGATTTGGTGGAGATTTGTTTTTGTAACGCTTGGATGGAGGTGGATTACTCGGTCTGGCCGACCTCTTCGGCAATGTGAGGGTACGACTTCATGTTTTTGGTGGGGCAGGGGGACTTCCTGCCTCACCCGAAGCACTTATTGGCGGCTCAGGAGTAGATTTGGTTTTGGACAACCCTTGTTCACTTCGTCTTGCGGATTTTGGTCTCTTTTCAGGTTTTTGTTTTCTGCTCTTCTGTTTTTTGGTCGTTGGATAGTCGGCTTTGGCTTGTATGTGTTGGCCAGCTCATTTTCGGGCAACGGTTCTTCCTCTTTTGGCATAATCATGGTGAGACGACATTTGGTTTAGTTGGAACCTAATTGATGTGCCTTGGTCGAGAATATTGAAGATGTATATATTGCTTCACTATGACGATTTATGCAGCTTTCAAGCCCTTTGGTAGCTTTGACGGAGAATTACTGGGTGGTACAATAGTGTCCGCTGCTTCATGTGGCTCGCTATCTTTTTCGTGTCTACTGCAGTGTATTTTATTTTATGGTTGGTCTCTTTTTAGAACGTGTTTTATTTGCTTTAGTTTCTTTTCTACTTTGTGGTTCCCTGACACTATACTTATTTGGCGTTTGACTATTACCATTGTTGATCATTAATATGTTAATTAATTGGCTTACTCAAAAAGAAAAGAATGAGTAATTGCATTTAGGAGGTGTGTCTAATAAATATAGCTATGGAAAAGTGGATTTTGGAAATTTTGTGATAAATCCCATTTAGCGGGAGTGGTTCTACCTACTTTTATTTGTTTCATTTACTGGATGTAAACCTGAACTTCAAAGAAGAAGATATCTGGCCATTTCACTGCTCATCTAAAATTTGTATACGATCGAGTAGTTTTTCTTTAATGGTCATCAAAATATAAGAGTTTTACCAATTTGGTCGTATACACATTGGTTGTACATTATTATCTCTCTACTCTTTTTTCTATATTTAATTGAACGTTTAGAATACAAAGGGGAAAAACCCATGCTGATAAAACGAAAATAAAAAATAACTTAGAATTAGAAAACAAAAAACAATTAGAAGAAATATATATAGTGAGAGCTAGGATGGCACCGTGCAGTGATTGGCGTAAACAATGTCAATGATTCTTCAGATCATTAGGGTTTAATTAATATAAAGCATATATACTTTATGCTGCTTTAGCTCCTTAACTGTTTCAGTATATATTCATATTTAATCTCCCTCTGTCTGTCCCCCATTCGCCAGTTCCCCACCAATAAGTTCACTAAACCCTTTCCCGGGAAGAATTTCGGTCCACTCACTATTCACCTTGCGGCTTCATCCTTCTTTATAATTTTAAAAAGTTCACTTTTAAAATAAATTTGCTCTCATTGCTTGCTATGTTAGAGGGTTTGATAGTGTTTTTTGATGCCGTCTTTTTTTTTCTTTCTTTTCCACGAAATCCTTCTTCTTCTTAATTTTCAATTACTTCTCATCTCCTACTCTGATTCCTTCACTTTACTCCTTTCATTTTCTTCCTTCCGATAACCCTGCAATCACTCTGCTGATGGTGTTGAAGGCTCTAGCGGAAAGCATGACAGCCATTGCACTCACGAAGGAGGAACCCGCGACAATCGATATGATTGGCCTGGTTATAGTGACGGTAGCGCCACTCTCTCTCGCTGCTCGCAAGAGGGGTGGAGAAACAACTAAGAGAGGAAGGCCGCGAGGATACAAAACAACAGCTCCTGCTCCGGGTAGGAAAAGAGCAAAAGTTGACCCGATTGTGGAAGAACCAGAGAAATAGGAGATTGAAATGGCAGGAACGGGCAATAGAGGCTTGCCTTGCGTTGAGCAATGAGGCTATTGAAACCGGGTAGTGAGGGTTTGGAATCTTCCCTTTCTACCTGTATGATTAAATTGATTAAGATACGTCATTGGTGTGAGTGCTTGATATCTGATTTTGAGACCGGTTCTATGGCTAGATTCGTTGTTCTAGGTGTTTATCAAGGGTTCAGACTTTTATTAGCTAGCTATTTGCGGCTAGTTTGGTGGAGGCGGTCGGTGGGTGGATATTACGAGAGAGAGATGTTGCTCACGAACACATGTTCAAAGCCAAGATGAGCTATGAAGAATTCATCCTAGTCCGATATGGACTCGATCTGCTTATCATTCATTTACACCATTCTGACTTGATAAACTTTCTTTCGTTGCTTCGGTTTTTACTTCCAGGACATTTTCTCTGCTTTTCATAGCATACAACCTTAAATTGCATGGTTTGTAGGATTTTTTATGCCCGTTCCCGTTTAGAGCTGCTTTTCTTTATTGAACGGAGGTTAGTCCTTGAATTGGCTAATTTCTTGGCTTTTTGTCATTGGTTTTGAATGACGGCATTCACCGTCAATTTTATTCACATTTAATTGAGTATGAAGATTAAAAAATATTACTGATTATAGGGTAATAAAATAAAGTAGGAATATAAGATAAAAGTAATTTTTTTGAGTAAGAAAGCAAATGAAAGGTAATAAAGTAAAATTGATGTGAAAATGTTTCGTTTTTAGTAAACATATCAATTTGTTGGGACAATTCAAAAACAAAATCATATCAGTTTTGTTGGAACGAGGGGAGTAAGTACTTTATATGCAATATCAATATTAAGATAACCTTATATTTATGGTAAACTATACTTTTAGTCTCTTACCTTTTTTATTTGTCCTACTCAGGTCCCATTTTAAAATTTACATCTTCTGAGTCCCTTAACTTTAATTTTTGTCCCAATGAAGTCCTTCTATCATGTTTTTCCATTTTAATTTTATGTTTCTATGTTTTTTTACGTAAATACCCTACAATTATAATCTAATTACGTAATTACTATAAGTATGGTCATTAAAATTTTAACAAATAAACATATAAGTCTCTGCACTTTTTTACTCTCTTTTACTCAAATCTTCATCATATCTCTCTCAGTTGTACCTACACACCATCATCTTCCATCTCCAGATTTTAAATCTCCAGCTACAACCACCCATTCGCTGCCAATCAGCCGCTCGCCCTTGACCAGTAAGACATTGTTAGCCATGAAATCCAGGAGCTCTATCGTGCCGATGCCCTCCGACTGCCAGCCATTTCAGACCCACCGATGAGTTTGTGGCCAGTTGTGGCGGAACAACCTACTGTTGTTTCCAAAGTCAATGAGCTTGAGGTGTTGATTGAGAGGAAAGTTCTAGAGTTGCAGATGCAGAGAGCAGGCATGCCGATGACTCCGAGGGGGTCAGTAGATTTGGCAGCGGTGTCGCAGAGGCCTGGTGTGGTGCCTGTGGAGTCGAGAAGTTATGATGTGCTGTCGGCGATGAAGTAGGGGCTTCTGGTTCGTCGTTGTTGGATCTGGTCGTGCAGGTAGGTTCGGAGGTGGGAGGCTCGTCGGAGATTCGAAATTTTGATGGTGGTGCCGCCCCTGAGATCGCTGCTGAGGTTCGTGGATCTTATGGAGTTTTTTCCTTTTATTATTGAATTTAGGTTTCTAAGAATTAGAAGAAAATATACAAGGAAGGAAATTGTTAATGGGGAGCATAAAAAGGAGACAATTTTGGTTGGGTGATTGTGGTGAAGTTTATGGGTTAGGATGTGACCCTCAAATTTTGTGGGTTTGGTGTAATTTTATGGTGTTCTAAATAAAATTCTTTTATAGCCTTCTAAAAAAAGAAAGGATGAGGTTGTGGATGTTTGGTGGTATCGATTTTGTGCTTCATAGTAGAGTTCTTATTTGAGAGAATGGAGAGAGTAAAACGTGTTAGGCAGAGATGGTGAAAATTTGAAAGTTTAATTTGTAGGACATTTTTTTAATGTTTTTGTAACAAATGAGGTGATAAGTTAAAATTTGATTAAGGACATTTTTGTCATTCTCATCAATTAACGGTCAATTTAGGGGTCAAACTAATGAAAGGACCACAAATGTAACAAAAGCTAAGAGACTCAGATGATGTAAATTCTTAAAATGAGACATGAGTATGACAAATTGGAAAGGTAAGAGACTAAAAGTAGAGTTTATCCCTATATTTATACTTTCTAGATATTTTAAAAAATAATATAGGAAATTTTTTAAAGGGGAAGATTGGTTGGATAGATTGGGGAAAAAGGGAAATTTTTCATTTACCCTATGGTTTAGTCTTTACTTTTCCTCCGCATTTTCAAAATCCTGAGTTTTCCCTCCTGAGGTTTCGAGAAACATACAAAAACCCCACTGAGTCTAACTATCGTTAGAAATTCTGTTAAATTTTTAGGTTTAATTTCAAGAATCAAACCATAACTTTTATAAACCTAACAATTCTACCCTAAAATTTTTACCCCATTACACTCACATTGAATTTCAGAGATGCGGTGGCTGCTCAACATCTTCTCATTACAATAAGTAATGAGAAATAGGTTACACGCACGAGAATCACAGTTGAAAAATAGGTTAATAAAATGGTTTAAATCTTTTGGATGTCATCTTACGTTTTTTGTTTTGTTACTTAAGGCTATATATAGTAATTAAACGTTTCCAGTTTTTTTTTAACAACAAAAAGGGCCTTCATTAGGAAACAAGAAACATACAAAAAGAAAAACCGAAGCTACCTGAGCGGCAGCGGGAACACAACCCAACTACAAACAAAACAGCAACAAAAACAGAACCCCCTAAAAAAAATTGGCCAGCACCTCCCCTGAAAAACGACCAACCAAACACCCCTACAAGCTTAAAACAAGAATACACTACAATCCAGACAACAGATGTACACCAAAACCACTAGATAACTCAGAATTAAACGTTTCCGGTTGAACCATTGAATAGACAATGTTTTATATTTCCTCTGTTCCAAAATGTAATGCAATGCAACACTTTCTTTTATGGTAACTTTTTACTCTTATCTTATATCAAATCATTTTTTATCTCTAAAGTTCAATAAATAAAAGACAAAAAATAGTATGAGTCTCTCTCTTATCCAAATCAAATTTTCTATTCAATCATATAATCACTTGATTTTTATTTTTAGTTTATTAATTGTTATAATTTGATTTGTTTTATTGTCATTCTTTGATTTATGTACTGTTTGATTACATTTTCCAATTAATGTAAAAAATGGTAAAATAGAAAAGTCTTTGTACCGAATCAAACTCTTGCATTATATTTAAGATAGAGGGAGTATTTTCAACTACACCGTAAAATTACTTCTTTAAGAAAAATAATTTTATACAAAGGCTAGATATATATTGTTACCATAAAATATAAATAAGAGTAATAATTGAAATGATTTAATCTTTTAAGTTGAATACTTTTAAGGTTTAAATTATGCGTTACTTTCCCAGTCTCTCTTTTATTGTGTTGGTACTCATAAAAAGTTTTCAATTGTTTTTATAAATAATTCCTCATATTCAAGTGATTGTTAAATAGTTTTTTTTAAACTCTTATTTGTATTTTGAAGTAACTATATCTTTTAAACAATCAATGCACATCATAAAAAATTAAAATAGTTAATTTTGCATATATTTAGCACCTAATGAAGCCTTTGTTATAAAATTATTTTTCTAAACGAAGTACTGTTACGGTGCAGTTGAAAAATACTGTAAAACACTTTCTATTCAGTGGTTCAATTAGAAACATTTAATTACTATAGCCTTAAATAACAAAATAAAAAAAAACGTAAGATGACATCCAAAAGAGTTCAACCATTTTGATAAAGAGCCTAAAGCAGTACAAAACTTCGCGATGTTTAAATTTACACGTGTCAACTAATGAACCGGACTAGTATTACCAATAGGTTTAACCCTAATGGAGAGAAGCCGGATCCTATCACATATTTAATCTCTCCCATAATTTCACTCTACTTCTCAACTTTTCGTTCTTCATATACGAGGGGTGTGTTTATCTTCTCTGAAAATAAAATAAGATTATCAAACCAATCTTTATACCCATATTTTTCTCATATACTTCATTTTCAAGTTTTTCTCCAATTTTTTTTCTAAATGAACACATCCTAGATTTTCATTCTTAAAAAACACACACACACAATCTAGAAGGGTCCAATGGAATGATATGCATTTTTTTGAACTACAACTTTTATGTATATATATATATATATATATATATATATATAAAGAATTGTGCAGTAGACCAAGAAGTGACCTACCTGCACTCGCCAAATAAAGTCACCTAACAATAGCACTTCTATCAAAACAAACACATGTCGGACCTGCACTCTATTCAACCACTAGAAACAAGACCT
This sequence comes from Stellera chamaejasme, assembly GCA_024586325.1. Classification (NCBI taxonomy): domain Eukaryota; kingdom Viridiplantae; phylum Streptophyta; class Magnoliopsida; order Malvales; family Thymelaeaceae; genus Stellera; species Stellera chamaejasme. The sequence goes on from CM044979.1 coordinate 51,113,420, forward strand.
TATCAACAAGCAACTCAACACATAAATGGAACATGTAGAACACTCTCGCCTCAAGAAGACCTGCACAGAGAACACAACCACTACATAACACATTGCCCCACATACAACAAAGGTGCTAGCAATCACATTTCCCAAGCCACCTGCAAATTTTTACACTTGCTACTAATCAACAAATATGATAAAGCCTGGATCTCAGAGAGTATCGATGAAAATCTCCATGCTTGAGCTTTCATCACCAATTTGTCAGTGCTCTCCATAATGCCCAAACAGTAGTTAAAATCACCCCATGCAAAACCAATCTTAACTTGCTAGATGATTGATCAATAAACGAACCATCAAGGAGGTGACACATCAAAAAGAATACTCACATCCATATTGCACCAAGTTGATACCGCGCGCACCCCAGATGTTGTGAGCAAACGGACACCTTACAATTGCATGGTTGATTGTCTCTGCTGCATTTGTACACACGGGGCAAAGGTCTGATGGGAGATGGATGCCTCGCCGTTGTAAAAGGTCTGCACTGGTAGTAGCTCACGGGTTGCTCGTCATGCGAAAATGTTGATCTTTATAACTTGGAACACTTTTGCACCACTATAAGGAATCCCCTCTGCTTTGTGCCTTTATTTTGTCCACCACCTTGGACATGGGATGCACCAAGTACTCGGGTTTGGCATCTACGTGGTTGATACCGATTTTATTGCGGCTATTATTGCGTAAATGGCCGCATTACAAAGATATCGCAATAGAAGGTGAATTAATTGTCGCAATAACATCATAAGCCGCAATAAGGCGCAATAAGGCCGCAATACGTTAAACTTTAATGCTCTCACTCTCGCTCTTTCTACAGATTTAATCTCTTCATTTTCTTCTTCTTCCATTGCTCTCCTTTCCTCTTCTTCAATTGCTATCCTTTCCTCACTACCGCCGGACTTCTTCGTTCCGCCGCTGCCACCTCTCTCCTTCCTTCCGCCGCTGCCGCCGGACTTCTTCGTTGTCGTCGGACCTTAGAGACGAGGAAGATGGAGCCATTTCCAGATCTCAGATTATTTGAGAGTTGAGGAATACTATATCTAGTATTTTTTTATTTTTCTATTTTTGTTTTCAATTTCAGTTGTTGGCTTGATTAATCGAAGAAATGGAAGAAACACAAGTCTGTGTTGTACTTCTTTTCAATCAGAGTTTTGTTTTGTTTATGAATTTCTGGGTTTGATGAACAATTCTGGGTTTTGGGATGAATTGGATGAATATTCATCCGAATTCATCCAACTTTTTTTTTAAATTAAAAACATCCCATAATGCGACTTATGTCGCAATAACCGAAATACATATTGCGGATATGTGCGCAATAGCCTTGCTAGTACGGGCTTAAATATTGCGACTTCAATTGCGGCCAATACCGCGCTATTTAGTGCGATTGTATTGTGACTTGGCCGCAATATTGCATGTTTTAACGAGGTAGTGCATCTAGCTGCCAGCTCCAACCATTAGAAAAATCCGGCTTCAAACGAACTTGCTGCATTAAAATGGTTAGCTCTTCCAGCTCTCCCTGCACCCTTCCTCTCATCGGCATAATCCAATCCCACTTCCACCCCCACATCTCCCCAACATTCTTCCATCTCTCTTGGACTAGACAATCCTGGTTCGTCTCTAGTCTAAACAGGTGGGGGAACATGCTTTTAAGAGAACGCTCTGCTACGTAAACATCTTTCCAAAACCTGGTTTTTTCTCCTTTTCCCACCTCTCTCCTAAATCCCGATTTAAAAGAGACACCAAAACTCTCAAATTCAGAACTCACTCTAATGTCCTGAGCATCTAGCCTAGTATATGCTCATTGGATATGAAGTGGAGGTCTCGAGTTCGAGTCTCCACGATCCCCTTCCCCTACCCCAAATATATATATATATATATATATATATATATATATATATATATACTAAATCACATCATTCCAGACTCCCCAACTGTCACTCTTGCCCCTCGAGTTTTGCAAGGTCCTTCTTCCTTGCCATGGATACTTTAAACTACTCGGACCCAAAGCCTGTCTTCCTCCTTCAGAAACCCCACCACCATTTTTCTAACAAGCCCAAATTATGATTCCGTAAACTTGGAGGGGTAAATTGTGAATTAGGTTAACCAAGGTGCCTAAATTTTCTTCTTTGAATTAGTAAGGCCAAAGAATTTTTCTAGAAGTGAAATATACAGGTTTATTTGCTTCGATCCCATCATGGTCTGGGTTCTTAGTTATTTAAATAGTATTCCGTTGAAATCTATCCTACAAGGCGCCTGGCTTTTGTGTTTCAGTCAAAGTACTGACGCTTGGTCATAGAACTAACTAAAAGGAAGTAATATTGAAAACAACAGCATCCTATATATAACTTCGATAATTAAATCCTTGATATTCTCAAATGCATGCATATATTCTTTGCAAGGGTATGTATTAATTAGTAGGTTATGTGAACATATGTTTTTCTACCTCAAAGTAATATATACAAATTAGAATCAAATGGATCATATTGAAAATGAAAAGGATGCAAATATTAAAGACATGGAGAAAGGAAAAGGAAAGGGATAAGGTTGCATGGAGAATGAGGAGTGAGGCAAGGCAATTAATAAAGATATGCATTGGAATGTGCAAATGGATCTGCTTCCTTATCATAAGTCCCACTGGGCGGTGCTGCTGCTGCTGCCTGACACCACCTATACCTCAAAAACACCTCTGCTAATTTTCAAACAATTACTAATTACGTACCATGGATATATATATATATATATATATATATATATATATATATATTCCATCATCTATTTTCCTTAATTTTATTATAAGGAGTATCATTTAAGGCGGTCGGTGGGTCTGGTTGCCCGGGCGGGGAGGGCTGGACAGCCGTGGCGGGGTTGGGGGTGCCCGCGCCTACGTACTAGCTAGGGCATGGCATGGGAGATGGGGAGTTGGAACGATCGGGGTAATAGTCAAAGTGTTAAAGCAAAAACCTAGCTAGCTTAGAATATTGTAAAGAGAGTGACTGATTACTATCACTTCTAACAAATTTACGTTTAACTTAATGGGAAAAACAAAATAGTGACGGAAAATCTATTATTGAACAAATTAACAGGTGAATTAAAGAACTAATTATACCAAACTTCAAAATAAAACTTAAATTGGACGATAATTAAATTTAAATATTATAAATGGACTGTACTCGTTACCTTTTCAGTACTAGATCTCTTTATCTCATAAATGGTGCAACTTATATATATATATATATATATATATATATATGTGTGTGTGTGTGTGTGTGTGTGTTTTGCAATCTACCCACTCTTCATTTCATCGGTACAAATTATCCATTCACATTTATTTCGTTGGTGCAAATTCAATGCTCAATCTTTAATTCATCCACATCAGCCGCCACGTGTGATATGGGCCCATTTTTGATGAGGTGTTGATGATGTGGTATTGATGTGGTGAGAGGTTGTACAACGTGTCTTCGAGCTGGTGAGAAGAGGAAACTTTGTCGCGGCGGGATTTTGTGAACCCTAAAAATTTCGGCCATGGCTCTTCCTCCCGAGCAAGTTCTAATTCACCATTCCGGCTTCCAGGTTCACTTGATCGGATTCCAAGTTTCGATTTTGACATGATTGGGCGGCGAGTGGATATCCGGGCGACGCTTTTCCATGTGTTTGGGTTTTTCATGATGTTAGGACTGTGACGATAGGAGAGACGACGGTGATAGTTGTCAGCGGCGGTGATTGAGTTTGTTTTGCCCATCGACGAAATCGAGTTCAGAGCCTTGAACCTGGTGAAGAAATGCTCGCGGGTGAGACTCATTGAAGGAGAATACACTACATGGGGAAGACAATTCTTACTGCGGTCCTTATTGCGGTTTGAGCCGCAGTAAACTAACGCAGTTAATGGTGCAGTAGGCTTTACGCGGCCAAGGCCGCAGTAAACAAGGCCACGATAAGGCCGCAGTAAACTATTTTATAAGGTTTCTTCACTCGCCGCATCCTTCATTTTTTCCATCATCTTCATCTTATACTTCATTTCTCTCCATCTTCATCTTCTCAATTTCTCTTCATCTTCATCTTCTCCATCTTCTTTCTCTCTATCTTCTTCTTCTTCTTATTTCTTTCTGCATCTTCTTCCGTTTTCTTCTTCTTTCCTTCTCTTCTTCTTCTTCTTCTTCTTCTTCTTCTTCTTCTTCTTCTTCTTCTTCTTTCTTTCATTTTTTCTTATCTCTTTCTCTTTTCCTTCTCTCTTCTTCTTTCTGTTATTTCCCTTCTTCTTCTTCTTCGCCGCTCCACTGACGCCACCGCCACTTGCTCCTCCTTGGTCGCCGGTTTCTGGGCATTTCTGGGAAAAGGTGGATGAATCCGGATGAATTTCATCCGGATTCATCCACCTTTTTTTAATTATTGAAAATGGTTACTGCGGCCTCTTGCATGGTGAGGCCGCAGTACGTATCACGGCCTTAGCCGTAGTGCTTGAGAAACTACAGCCATTTCTACTACGACATTCACTGCGGCCCTCGCCGCAGTAGCTACCATGGACCAACTGCGTTGAGGGCCGCAGTAATCGCCCTCCTCTCCACGTAGTGATTGCTTATCATTGGGTTAGGGTTTGTGTCTCTCTGTTTGGTGGTCGGTCGTTGATTTCGCACAACCTATGGTTCTTCCCCAACAAGTCCGACGCCGTGAAAGATTTTTCCACCATAGATGGCTCTTGGTTCGATTAGAGTTCCAAATTCCGATTTATGGCTCGTCCGATTGGTGGGGTCTTTGCACCGGAAAGGGACGATCCTGGTGATCTTGAGGGAAGCGTGAGTTTCAGAGCCGGAAGGATAGGGTGGGTGAGACTAATCGGAGGAGAATTCTGCTGATTTCGATTTGATGTTGTTGGAAGATCGCCTGAGCCTCTGAAGCACAAATCTTGTGTCCCAACTCGACAACCCACAGCTGGTGGAACCTAAGAAGCCATGGCGATGGTGGAAACAGCGGATTGGGAAAGCAACTAGTGATGGGATGATGTGGAGTCCAACGTGGCACCGTTGACAAAATATACTCCAACGTTAATGGAATATTCCCTCCGTTAGTTGTTCCAATATTATTTTTTCACCTTTTAATGTGGAGTAGATCCAACCCAAGTCCAAACATCAAGATCCGCTCGGTGGCCTTGGTGGATTGATAATTGTGCATTATGAATATGTATTTTGCCCTCATACACATGCTTTATCGGAGGTTTTCCTAGTACTTAGTGTGGATACGAGCATTTTTGTAGGTGATGCGTGTCGGGTGATAAATGGGCATAAAATAAGATATTTTCGGATAAAAAGGAAGCTCAAGACAAAGTTGGAGGCAATTATGCATAGTTTGGAGAAGTTCAAGGAAAACCAAGGAAGATGTGGGGAGCGACCCTGGCGGCGGCCCCTCATTTATGGGGCGCGTTCGCTCCCCACGCCCGAAAAATTACAAAATCCAACAGAACGGGGGGCGACCCAGGGGGCGGCTCCAAATCTAAAGGGTGCGGTCATTTCCTCGCACTTTTAATGAATAGTCCCTTCTTCTTTTCTCACGAAAAAGAGGCATAAAAGAACGTTTTTTTACATCTCTTGATAACTCCTCACTTTTAGACATTCTCTTGAACTCATCTAGGGTTCTTGAGCTCTCTTTTCTCCTCCCTCTTTATTATTTATGAATTTGGGGATGTTTGTGAAGGATTAAAGACTTGAAGACCATTTTCTAGCTTCTTCCTTCTTCTTTAACTTATACTTTCATTTTTGTTCATAGTTATTGTGAATTTCGTGAATAGCTTGAATATTGATTAGTTCATCATCCCTAGGGTTGATTAGCATGTTGTTGTGTTGCTAGATGAATTATAGTTGTTTAGTTGTTGATAATGCATGTTTAGTAGCATTTTCTTGGGCTTAAGGAAGGTAGAGGTAGAGTAGAAGGCCAACTACTCTACCATGCCCACCAAGTGTTCGATGAAATGCTTGAGAGAGCATTTTGTTGAATTGACCAAAGAAAATTGGCTAGATACTCTAGGATTATTTAAGAAGATAATCTAGGGTGTTATGAGACATCAATTGGCTAAACTTAATGCCTTCATAATTGATACAAATGAAGAGATTTTACTTGGTCTTCTATGGAGATGATGGTTCTAACTTAGGAGGTTAGAACTTGTTAATTATTCAACTCCTCTAACTTGTCATCAATCACAACCAAACACTCCATCTAGTAACCTCAACTCTAATTAACCCTAAGGAACTTTTATTATTCATAATTGTTTGTTGCATTGTATCCTAGTTTTATTTGCATTAGTGATAGAAGTAGATTTAGTTAATTTAGATTTATCATCCATCGTATCACTTGTCATCTAAATCCAAAAACACCAAAAATATTGCATTTAACTAAACTTCATAAATTGCACTACAATCTCTTGGGTTCGACCCCACTCACCCTACTACAATTGCACACCTTGCACTTGAGGTTGAATGGGTTTTATTACTTGATATTGTGCTTAATTTATACACATGTAAAACACCTGTCATTGACCTGTGACAAGGAGCCAGACCAAGAAGGCTAAGGAAGTGTTCAACCTGTTGATGCACACTTTTGCAAAGTGTGAGGAGCAAAGTGAAGATATCATCAACGATGAAGGACAAGTGCAAGCACTCCTCGATTTGGGTCAACCTAATTCTCAAATTGTTCAAACAATTTTCAATATTTCGGTTTGGACTCAACCGAATGACGATTTGACCTAAGTGTATTTTCCGACCTATGACCGGGCCCACACCATCAGTTCTTGGACTAAGCCCATCTCAATGCTATGGATCAAGATTCACAAGCCCAGATCTAGTTGGTCATGCCCAAAGCCAAGGAAAGTCATAGTTCACGAAATTCTCCATCTGTTGAGTTTCCAGCTGGCGCATTCAATGCACTTCAAGGGTTTCCAAACATTCACTCTCCATCAATGACGAACTTCAGCAGCCTTGAGGGCTCAAGAGTTATCCACAATCATCCAGAAACCATTGGTGAAAGATGAGTTACAAGCCCCGAAGTCTCTCCATCAAAGCATTAAATGAGGATCACTTATTCCTCATTTTATCTGGTCTAAACTCATCAAAATCCTTCAAGCTCGAATTTTCATCATTTTATTTAAGTTTCCATAGATGTTTTGGCTAGTTCTACCCCTTAGCTAGCCTAGAATAAGTTTTAGCGATAATTGTTTTAAATTCTCATATTTACATGTCCTTTTAATTTCTAGCATGGAAATGAAAGGACTTGTAAATTGATTTAAATTTCTAGCTTCTCTGTCATTTAAAAGGAGGTCTAGGTCGAATTTGCAAGACATCAATCATCAAAATATATACTTTTTTCCTTGAAATTGAGAGTGATTATCTTTTCAACCAATCTACCTTTTTCCACTCAGTTCTTGTTAAGTTTTCTTCACAAGTCTACTAAGACCAATATTGCCCGGGTAAGGATCCGAGTGGAGTTGGCGACCATATCAGTTCATTTCACAAGCCTCTGCATTGTTTTATTTTAATGCATTCCAGATTTGTTAACTTGTTGACATTTTCGCCTCATCAATTATATCTACTCTGTGTTGCTCCTTTGTTGGCTAGATATGCTCTTCGTATTCCAGGATACTCTCCCGGATTTACATCACCTTTTCAACTCAATGGTCTTAAATTTGCACTTAGTAATATAAGTTTAGTGGTTAAAAGAGGCCTTTGAAAATGATGATGGCTAAATTGCAATTTTCGACATAGATGAATCGATTTTTTTGCACCCGAAGCCTATTTTCATCATCCTAAAACTAATGTAATAAATATTTTTCATCAATGCTTAATCAATGATTTTGTTGTTCAACTATTCTGAAACATAAATTTAAAACTTGGACTTGTACAAATACATTTTCTTCAAAATAAAAAATTTACATAGAATGGTGTTGATAAATCGAAGTCAAATTAATATAAAAAATCAAACAATATAGAATTATTACTTTAGGGTGGGAGAGAATATTTTCTAAACTTGTATTGTCTTTGTTTTTTATTAATAAAATTTTATTGCCGTTTTTTTGAAAAAAAATGTTTCGAAGCTTCTACACTTAATGAATGTTCAAGTGTTTATAATGGAGAGAAAAGAGCTCACCACGAACAGTATCTTTGAAATTTGTTTGTTTGCAATTTATGACTTTTCACGAGTGCTCTTTACTATAGTAATATACAGTGTGCACTGGTTAATTTATGGTAAAGTATGTACCCACCAAAATAAAGAAGGAGGAAGAAGCTGACAGAAGTGATGAATTCAATAATTTGATAATTAATTGATAAGGTGTACACTTTAATACTCTTTAAGGGGTGCACACTTTAATACTCTTTAAGGGGTGCACACTTTATCTTAAACCTATGTTCATTTAGTTGTTTGAATTCTTTCATAATACAACAATACACTCTCCCCGTAAAATAATGGTAACATATTCATTTTAGGGAAGATCCAAAAATAATTGTTCCATTTTATATTTAAAAAAGATTTATTTTATTAGTTTTTTCAATAAAAGTAATTTATATACTTCTTTTACTTTATTTTCCCCTTTTTCTAATACTTCACTTACCTTTCTTTTTTTTTGGACAGCAGAGAGAAAAACTTCATTGAAAGAGAAGAAAAAAGAGTACAAAGACGGCTATCACTTACCTTTTAATACATTCTCTACCGTTTACTTATAACTTATTCATCTTACTCGAACATGTTTGTTTTGAAAATCTCCAAGTTCTCTTATTAAAGGCCGCATTAAAGTTGGTTTCATCAAGTAGTGGCATATAAGATCAAATGGTGCGGTGCAATCCAGTCACTACGTAGAGAAAACGCATTTACTGCGACCTACTGCGCGGTAAGCCGCAGTAAATGCGTTGTCTCTACGTATTGAGTCAATCATGTTTTTTATGTTTTTACAATTTTTATTTTAGGATTTTATTTTCATAAATGCTTTAAAGTTAAAATAATTCATGTATTCATTATAATTTGAAGTCTACATTTTTTTAATATATTTTTATGAATTTTCTCACTATTTATCTTATGTAAATAGATGAAAACCTCAAACAAAAGTTTTCAATTCTTTCATATGCATTGGGAATGTCTTTGATTCTTAACTTATTTTATGTTACTCACTCTCTAACTCATCTCACCCTCTAAACTCACTTCCCCAACTCTTTGAGTGAATGCAAATGTAAAAATGGACTAAAATAAAATAAAAGTGGAAAAATGACATTTCATCGGGAAAAAATGTTTTTGATATTGGTGATAATGCGTTTGAAACTGAGGAAGTATTAAAGTAAATTTGAAAAGGATATGGAAAATTTTCCCAAATTAAAGCGGGGCCTTAAAGTTACAAGAGGATAACTTTAAGGATCCTTGGAAATTTAGAAAAAATAAATTATTATGGGTTATTTTAAATTGATCGAAATATCTACGAGATCAATTGTTGTTTTTTTTTAATCTTCTAATTATTATCACACAAACTTCGTATCAATTTTAATAAATTTCCAACTATTAAAAAAAAAGCTAGAGATGAAAGAAAGAAAAGAGAAGTACCGAAATTGGAATGGAGTAGAAGGTAGGAATAAAATAGAGATAAAGATGCAGTGGTATATATATATATATATATATATATATATATATATATTCGGGCCGGGGTGATGCAATCCTAGCTTTCTCCGCCTCTTTATAAACCCCACAGTCCTTTCCCTTCTCCACAACAACAACAGCAAACAAACCCAATTCAAACACTGCTACTGATCGATCTTAGGGAGAGAGAGAAGAAGAAGAAGATTGGAATATGTCTTTTCTCTCTCTCTCTCATTTATATATATAATTATATTGAAGAAACAGTACTGCAGGTGCTGCTAGGGTACGTTTTGCTGGCTGGTTTGGTTCTGTTCTGTTGGCCGGCGGCGGCGGCTGCTGTTAAAATTAGGGTAATATTTTGGAGGTGACAGAAGAGAGTGAGCACACATGGTGATTTCTTGCATATATGCTCCGGCGCCTCATCGAATTAATAGTATACCACTAGTGCTTGAACCTATGCGTGCTCACTCTCTATCTGTCACCCCGGCCATCCACACCTCCAACTTCATGCATCATCTAATTTCATTTAATTACTTACTACCTACCAGTATTCACCAGTTTTAATCTCGATCACTACCTAGCTATTTTCTTAATTTGATTAATTCCTCCTACTTAATCAATTACCTCTTCTCCTCACTCTACCTAATCTCTCTCTCTCTCTCTCTCTCTATATATATATATATATCTTGATATATACTATCAGCATATATATATATATATGGGTAGTAGTCTTATCTTATGTTTGGATTTCTTATTGCATGGCGGGTCTTTAATTTCCTCAAAACAATCCCTGCCCTTTTCTTATTTTATTCTTTTCCCCTTTTCCTCTGTTTCTCTAGTATTTTTAATTACTCTATTAATTCAATCCATTTCATTTCTTATATATCAATGCTTTCTTTTGCTGTTCGTTTATCGAAATCAGGGATTAATCTGAAATCTTTTGCTCTTTTTAATTAGATCCAGAAATGAACCTGAAATTTGGTCTTAATTTACTTATCACTGTGACTCTCATCTGCTGCAGTGATCATGCTATAGGATTAGTTTTACATGATTTCTGGTTCACTGTATTTTTTTAAATATATATATATATATAATATTCATTCATTCATTCATATTCCTTCATTCTTACTGATTGTGTTATATACACTTGTACTTGGATATGGATCTTAGAGCTAGCTTGCTGCTAAGATGGGGGACCAATTTCTGATAAGAATTACTATTTGATTTTTTGCAATCTTTATGATCAGTTGTTTCGGGGCTCAATGTTCATGACCTTAATTAGCCACATCTTTTACTGTTAATTAGTACAGTCTTTTCTCTAGTTTATTTACCTAAATGAATGTTAATTCCAGTCAATGTTTGTATCTGTGCATGCCTGCCTGCATGCTGATCATGTTCTTGCTTTAATTTATATGAGTCAGGTTGATTTTGTCATTCCATCTGAGTGACCAGATAACATGTATTTGTTTTAAAATATTGCTAAAAAGATTTTCCTGAAAGAGAAAAAAAAACTTACATGCATGCATGTTTAGAATTCTAGAAATATTCATGCTTCATTTGCATAAAAATTATTTGACTATATATCTATCTTGAAAAAGAAGCTGAAACTCAAATTTGCATACTTTTATGTGCATAAAAATGAAATGTTAGTTTCAAATTTTCTATTTCCCTGCTTAACTTGTTCTTGTATTGGGGTCCTTCCGTTTTGGGGCTGTCAAATCTCTTCAATTTGTTCATAAATATTTTTCGTTAATCAATAAAGATTAAGAATCGAACAAAATTCTCCAATTCCAATTTATCCCCATCTCTTCTTTGTCCAGGTAACACAGCTGTTTTGTTTTTCTTGCACATGATGATACTGATTAACTGTTAGTTTGGGTCAATCTGTCTTTTAGTTTCCCAATATCTGCTCTGGTCAACAATTAATTTCCCTATGAGAATTGTTTGGAGTTACTGCTAATTGCATGATTCTAATACCAGCACAACCTCGGTCGATCGTTCCCATATATGAACTGCACATAAATCCCAATTTCCTTCCTATTTTAGTTTATTTGTGTCATAGTATTTAATCTATGATTTTATTTCATGAATGTTTAGAGATGTAAAATTAAATAATACATGTGTGTATCATAATTTGAGATATATAGTTTCTAAATATTTTTTTAATGAATTTTTTGCATTATTTATTTTTTAAAAAATTTGAGTAAAATATTGAATCTTGAAATTTGACTCGTACTTCTGTTGGATAGCATAGCAGTGTTCACAGTTTTTGGCACTTTTTCTACTAAAATTGTACCCATTAGCTAGCTAGGTTTTTTTTAAAATCTTAGTGACAGTTCTTAGCATGTAAAGAAGGGTTCTCGATCCTAATCACCTTGCTTTTGTTTTGTTTCATCATCCCTAGCTACCTACCTAATTGATACATGAGTAGAGTAATATTTGCACATAAACGTTGCTTACAATTCTTTGTATTGCGTTTTTCAGGAATTTTATTAACCTAACGTATTATTTTCATTTTTATTGATTTATTGGTCAGGAACAAGAGCTTTTTTGCGATTAAATGTCGGTTCTTACTTAATAGAAATGTTCGTTTGTTGTCCAAAAAAAAAATACAACAGAGTGTCAGAAGAAACATGTTCGACCCGTTTAGGATCGGAATGGTGGATGTAATTTTATAATTGAATAGCTTTAGGTGCGCATCCTAAATGATTAAGATATGTTATTATTTACAATCCATGCCATTGTTTTCATCTTCTCACCTCCACACTTAGTCTTCTCGGTACCCAAATCCTCCGTCAATACAAGCGTCATTCACATGGATATTAGCTAGGGATTAGAAGTTGATCATTGGAAAAGGAAATTCGGCAGTTTCGCGGCGGCAAAAAGGATGAGGCTGGTTCTTCGACGACAAGACAAGCATCTTTGGCAGCAGGGCGTGTGTTGGAGAGAAAACAATCTCTGGCGGTTTCGCGGTGGCAAGACAAGGAGGTTATGGAGGTGAAGGCGACTTGCAAGGACGAGCGTCGGATTCTCCCATCGCAGGGCAGACTTCCCTAGCATGTCCCAATTGGAGAGTACTGACGCATCCTAGCAAATTCATGATACAACAGTATGAGTGGTGTAATGCATTGTAGGAAATTAATGATACGGTATTGGAAAAAAAATGACACTCGTACAAAAGTGAGTGATGCACTGTAAAAAATTAATGATACACTGATGCACTAGTGAAAAGTCAGTGATGCAATGTAAGAAAATAATGATACGTAATGAAAAAAATGATACTTGTAAAATGACACTTGTAATTAAACTAAAAGATATCACTACGTAGAATATGCCAAGTTTTACCGCGGCGGAGGCCGCGGTAAAGCCGCGACATTTACCGCGCACTAGGCCGCAGTAAATTGGTTTTCTCTACATAGTGTATTGCGCTTACGTTGCACATTTTGTATCCTAACCTCCACCTTTATAATTTACGTATGTAATTCGAGAATCTCCAACAGTTTCCCAAAAAATTTCTCCAAAATGGAGAAGCAAAGTCACATTCTCCAAATTATTTTTGCTATAACTCCAACAGTTCTCCCATTTTAGAGAATCATGCATTTATTACAACAATAAAATATTATATATTTTATTAATAATTAATAAATTATTTGAAGTGATGAGAGAGGGGAGAGATAAAATATGTTTAAACCAATAACAAATAGCCAAAAGAGATAAGAGATGTTTGAAAAAAAATTAATTTGGGGAGGCTCTCCAAAATTTGGAGAATGTTCCAAATTTGGGGAGGCTCTCCATAATTTGGAGAATGTTCCAAATTTGGGGAAGGCTCCCCATTTTTTCCCTTCTTCCCAATTTTGGAGAATGAGATGGGGAAGCTGTCGGACAAAAAAAAACCTCAAAATTTTTCAAAAATGAGTATTCCAATAAAATGGAAAAGCTGTTGGAGATGCTCTTAGTTTACATGAGTTAGTTTCGTTTCTATTCATTCTACTTGGGATCCGAAGTTGAATAAATCTAATAATTAAGTACTTCCATGCCTGCTGGTTGAATTAAAGAGTTGAATGTAAATAATTAAGAAATTATGAAATGTTTTTATTTTTTCTTTTATGTTATTGTTGCTAGTTTAATGGATTTAATTACTTCATGTACTCCTTTATTTTCTGCTCAATATGTATTCAACTGTATGAACTTGCAGGGAGCTAGTATTATACTAGTGGATGATGATTTAGAGCTGATCCCTAGCTAGGATGCGATGATAGGAAATATTTTACTATAAATTTTATCATCCTATCATCTTTATTTTGGTTAAAAAGGCCAATATTTGTAGGTTTTAGGGCTTAAGTGGAGTAATTGCAGTTCTTACTAAAATATAGGACGATTTTTGTAGGTTCTAGAAATGGACGTTAACTGGATCGGAGGTTACATCAAATCTCAAAGTTAATTTCAAATTACCAAAATTTTATTGGGCCGTCACGATATAGAACCACACATCAACTAGGATACAATTTAATACTCTTTTTCGGCTAAGTCTATTTACCAACTAGTTGGTAAAACCACTAGTTGTGTTATTTATGTGGGAACCTATAATTAAAAATAATATTTTAGGCTTTAGAATTGTTAATTAATTAAATTAGTTAAATAGTGTTAGGGTCCACCGGTGGTTTTACTAACTAGTGGATAATTAGTAGCACCGCTCTCTTTGTCCCAAATGAGTTATCATTTTTAGCTTTTTTTTAAATTAAAATTGTTTTTGATTATTAACTCATTTTACATAAGTTTCCATCATTACACAATTTCTAATCCATTCTCAAACCTCCCAATCCACTCTCTAGACTATTTGAGTAGTGTATTTGCAAAGTTAAAACGGATTAAAATAAAACAAAAGTGAAGAATGATCATTTTATTTGGGACAAAAATATATTTATATTTTAATAAAACATTTGGGACAGATGAATATCATACTATCTTCTTGCATTATAATATTACATCATTTTTACCGGGACAACCAAATTTACCTTAATTAAAAATACCCATAAGATTGTGATCAATTTTTTCTGAGAAACTTTTTACCATTTATTTGATCATCTTATTTTACAGTTTAGGTTCATTACATTTATTTTATCATCTTATTTCATTAATTTTTACCAAATTTATTTTTATTTTTTATGAGAAACTGTTGAGTTATTATCCATAATGAGGTAAATGAAAACTAAAATAGTAATCAAACTTATGTAGCAAAAACTAAGAAATGAAATGACTATTCCGTCACAATATTCAATTATAGTGATTCCACTTGTCGAAATATTTATTTAAAAAACTCACTTCTCTAACAAAAATATATATTAAATTGTGAATTGTTTTTGTGTGTGTGCATATAAACATTAATTATTTACATCACTACTTAGTTCGTTCCAATTCTTCAATACATACTCCCTCCATTCATTACACATTTTTTTTTTTTTCGGGTTTTCCCTGAAAACTTTTTTACTTTCCCAAAAAGGAATGTTTTAAGCACCTAAATTACTCAAATGCCCTTAACTTTTATTCGTGGATCCAACCATGTTTTCTAACTCTTAAGGGTATTCTCCTTAATTTTTGCGCTCACACAAAGTGGAACATTATTTGGGATGGAGGGAGTACTATTTATCAATTAATTTTCTATTTTTAATCATTTGCATCTCTCATACAAATTGAAAAATAATATACATCATAGTTGATTTTTTTTATATTCTAAATTAATTATTTTTAATTATTTTAAACAAACAGATTTAAAGAAAATTTAAGTCAAACTTTTACTTGAAATTCAAATGTAATGAGCATCAAAAAACTTGAAACAAAGGTAGAAATAACAAGGCGTTACTTCTGATGGAAATGACTCGTATGTTCGAATCTTTAATATATCAATTTTAACCCTTTTGGTTACCCAATGTTTACATTGTTTACTAAAATAATTTTGGCATCCGGAGTTACCTTTTGTATCTTTAGTGATCTAAACTTACATTGTAGAAATAGATGATTCAATTCATGTAACTAATATTCATTAATGTTAGTATCATGTTTTTTCCTCTTTTAGATCTGTTGGTCAGAATTAAAAATTATCTCTTCAATTTTTCAACTTTTATGTTTTCAAATTAAACTTTTTGTTTTATGCAATGTCATGACACTTGAATTTATATTTTTATCCCCTTTCTATTGTCATTTTATGATTCTATTGTTTTTTTACTCTTTGGTGCTAATGTTTTAGTATATTTTATTACAATTTTTCCATATTATTCACTTTCAAGTCATTCCTTTTTTATTTTAACTTTTACGTTCAGTTTACTAAATGTTTTTGTACATTTTCGTTGTCATTTTAATTTTTAAATCTTGTATTTTATTTGATATTTTTTTAAAATCGAATCAGTACCATTAATTATATTTTCCAATTCAGTCTATTTATTTTCTATTATTCTTAATTAAATATATAAATTTTATACCTACCCCAATTCAGTTAATTAAACTTATATTTTCCATCGTCATTTCTCCATTTTATCAATATTGAGATTCATAGGAAAAATTTGAAATTGACACTTAAACCTCTTTTTCTTATTTTTGTTGGGCATATTAAATTCATTACTTTATGATTGTGACATGAATAAAATTTTCCTAGCTTCTCTTATTGGTTTTTTATTTTATTTTTGGACATTTAATTTCTTTTTATTATATTTTATTTTAATATTCTTTCAATTTAATTTTTTATGCTTATAATTACCTTAGGTTTTCATTGTTTTTTGTGTTCCTTTTCATTTATTCTTTTAATTTATACAATTTAGTCATTTGATTTTTTTAATTTAATAAAATTGATCATGTTATTTTCCCTATTCCAATTTAATGTAGAGTCTAATTTTCACGTTTTGATTATATTCCTTAATGCTTATAAATTAGTGTCATGAACTTTTCTTCATCAAATTACTAATATTTTTTCTTCTTCTTCATTGTAACCATTTTATTTTTATTCTTTATTTTAAAAGTAATTAAAGATTTTTGGATTATAGTTTTTTTAGTTTCACTGACTTTTTTTAAAACGTTTCATTGACTTTAATATATATATATATATATAATATTAGTTGATCATCATTCAAATTTGAACTTATTATTATTTGGGACTTTAAAATTAACTTGGACATTGTTTTTTTTTTTTTAAGTATGTATTATCTCTTATATGTTCCATAAATGTTGGATTTGTCAAACAAGTTAGCACATTTATGCTAGATGAATGTTGGACATTATTAGTTATAGCTTTTTTTTTGTGTGTTCAATTCATGTTATTCTCATTTATTTTTTCACTCTCTAATTTCCTCTTTCAAATCAGCATAGATATTTTCATTCCACTTTTTTGTTTCACATTAATGTTACCCGTTTTCCATTCGTATTTCAATTTTCAATTTAATTTTAAATATTTTATATTTCTTATTATTCTCATCATTTAATGATGTCGTTTCCCATGTACATATTTTAATTTTTTTGCTATTGGAACCAACTGCGGGGAAACAAATCTAGTAATTACCATTTACGGAAGCAGACAGAGAAGAGAAACGAATTCACCCTCGTCAACAAGAGGCTTGCTTGCTTGGCTTCCTCTTTCATTCCATGTTGTTTGCTAAACCTCCTCAACATTTACATTGCCCAATCGTGATTTTGTCATTCCAATTCCTAAGCCCAGGAGCGCGAATTTGATTCTCGCAGATCGGTCGCGGAGAGATGTGGGAATCGATCTGTTTAACGTTGGCAGCGACGGCCGGTAACAACATCGGCAAGGTTCTTCAGAAGAAGGGCACCGTCATTCTCCCTCCTCTCTCATTCAAGCTCAAGGTACGAGCTAAGCTATTGCTCTATTTCTTATTTCTTATTTGTAGCTTTTGTTCTTGGACCCTTGTCTTTTTGTTATCAGCAGTTCAAAGCCGACAGATTGGAAGATTTGGCTTAATCCCCCCTTTTCTCCCTGGATTCTTATGGTTTCACCGATGTTTGATTCTGTTTTAGCGCTGGTTGGAATTGCTTCTTCATGCAGGTTATTAGAGCATATGCGGCTAATAAACCTTGGTTGATAGGATTTCTCATGGATATAGGTGGTGCAATGTTGATGTTGATGGCTCTATCACAAGCTCCTGTGAGTTTGTCCTTTCTACTTATTTCTGGTAATCTTGTTATTACCAACAAGTGTTGAATATTCTTTTTGTTGTTAACTTTGGTATCTCGGTCGAAGTCATGATTATTTTTAATTTCCTCATTGTTGAAATGGGTTTTTGTCAAAATGCTTTGAATTAGTTGCAGTAGTTTGGGAACATTTTCTGCTGTTGTTTTCTAATCAAAATCGGTGCTAGTTTGTGTTTTGCTGTCAGTTTATCTGGGTTTTAGCTGACCCCATGAATTTTGAAAAAAAGGTCTCAGTCATCCAACCTGTTTCTGGTTGTGGGCTTGCTATTCTTTGCGTCTTCTCGCACTTTTATCTAAAGGAGGTGATGAATGTCATTGACTGGGTGGGAATTACCATGGCTGGTATTGGAACCATCGGTAATATGCTCTCTTGATTCTTGTTTTACATGTTATTTCTCCAGAAAATGAAATGATTATAATGTATTAATGCAAGAATGACAGAATTCTGCACTCAGACTGAGACCCCTGTTCTCAAATGATAAAACCTACAAAATAAAAGAAGAAAGAGCAGTGACCAGGATCAGTGGAAGTTCACTAGCTCTTAAAACATATCTTGAGAAGTTTGCATGTTTTCATTTTTGTCCGAGTACATTGGCAGTAAAGAATGATAATCAAGTCTAATTTTGTCTTTTAGGAGTTGGTGCTGGGGGAGAGGAGCAAGAGGTTTCTCCAGTATCTGTTTTCCAGTTACCGTGGCTGGCACTTTTTGTTGTGATCGTGTTTGTAGGTGCCTTTTTCGTATACATATTTTCATCTGCTTGGTCTAATTATCATCGTTTAGAAATCTAGTGATGGAACTTGCTTTGTTCTTCGGTACAAATAAATGTAAGACTGTATTCAAAGATTTTTTAAGTGGCTATACTGAAAAACTTCTTAACTGAACTGGGATATGGAATTTAAGTTACATCATTTTCCCAGAGTAATATGAATACTTTAAAGAAGCCTTATGAAAATTGAATATTTAGTTGTAACATCTTAAGTATAAGATATGCATCTTAGGGCTGTCAAAGGACGTTGCTTTTAACTGACTTAATGTTAAGGCTTCTGCCTTGACGATAGAGACAGTTGTAAGGGTTATAATTTGCAACGAATTATAAGGATAACCATAAGGAGTTTTTATTTCTCAATATACAAATGACATCAATTTAGAACAAAATTCCCTTACTCGTATGAATTTTATAATTATAATTTGATCTGACCCAATGAAGTCAATCATGAGTTATTGAATTGCATCTATCCGTTAATAGAATGAACATTACAGAAAACTTGTTTACTTTGTGATTTAAACGAGGCAATTTCTAACTGAAAAGGGATTGTTTGATTTAGGAAGATATGAGGGAGCAAGCCATCATCCTTTAGGATAACAAGTCAAAGCTGAGTATTAAGGAAATGAACTAACTTTATCTGACAATTCAAGCAAAAAAGTTTTTTGATATTCCAAAACCTCTTTAGATTGTTGTAGTTTTTAATAATGTTGGTCTAGTTGTTGGAAAATTTTAATTAGTTTTGATTATTTTGTTAGAAATTCAATGAAGTTATTTAACTTACATGTTGGGACTGGGTGGACGAATTTCCGAACAAAATAGTTTTTTTGCTGAAGGATTGAAAGTTAGGATCACGGTTGTAGTTTTCTATACCAGTTAAGGGACAGTATAACCTTTTTGTGAAGTTGGGAGACTAAGTCATACATAGTCAAAGTGAACGAGCAACTCTTGTAAATTAGCAAGTTATAAGGGACTAATAATGCACTTAAGCGAAGATAATACTATGTTCGTAATGTTTGAACGAGCCCCTGTTAAGCATTTGTATTATCGGCGATGCTTTTTTTCTTTCAAGTTCCCCCATTCACCTGAGAGTATTCTCTTTCCTGTACACCTTGTTCTGAGGCATATTAGAATACACTTGATTTGATTAGTGGCTGTTATTCGCAGGTAAGTAGGAAAATAACGAAAGCACTTGATGCTCAAATCACCACACTGAATTTTGTTCATGAAAATGTTGTATTAGCTCTGTCAGATACAATTTTTTTAAATCAAAATTAAACTCTTAGTCCTCTGTTTGCAAAGCCATTATGTATAATGGTGATGCTGTACTTTATCATTCTCATAAGTAAGCAATTCATCATATGATGTTTTGATGAAAAATTTTATATTATTGTTTAGGTACTTCTGAATGGGTGGCTTCGTATTTACAAGCGTCAGAGAAGAGTACAGGAAATGGTAAAGCCACCCCCCCCCCTCTGTGATTTTCCCTCCATCTTTTAGTTACTTATCATGGTTTTTGTTCTGCTGACAGTAATATATCAGTTTTTTCTTCTTTTGGGTGTAGGTGGAGTATGAAGTGGTTGAAGAGATAATATATGGCTTAGAATCTGGGATATTGTTCGGGTACAGTTCTAAAAGCTTTTTCTGTAAATGTTTCTGTAGAGTGTGTACTCATCCCATCCCAGTTTACTCGACCTTCTTTCTGGCCGTTTCAAAACACTTGGCAGTTCATGAATGGAGCAAGTCTTTATAGGTAATAGGAGTAGTTATGACCCCTCTACTGATTTCAAATCTCTGAACATAGGACCATATATTTTCCCTTGAAAGAAATATTAATAATATGTGTGTGTGTGTGTGTATTCAAAGGTCACACAAATGTTTTTAGAATGTGTGATTTGTCAAAGACGTCACTTAAGAGGCATGGAGTATTAACTTGTATAGTAACCATTTTAAGGAGTGAACAGACTTGTACGGTTCACTTTTCTTGCATCAATCTATTGCAATACTATGTGCTGCATCGGATTAAGTATCAGACCATTATTCGAAACGGTAAATTGTATTTCAACAAATGTAGCTTATGATGTTTGAGTGCATGAGTTCTCCTGATTTTAGTATAAATAGGATGTCTTTGTATAATCAGTGTACCTGAACTCAAAAGCGAAATAAGAATAGTGAGACATTGCAGTTAGCTGGAGGCAACACTATGGTATCGGAGTTTAGACAATTTTATGTTCTGGCTTTATGTTGTGAAACCTTTACTTATCAAATGTTATTACATTCTCTAATCCACTTGCAGGATGGCATCAGTAATATCAAAGATGGGTTTTGTCTTTGTGGAGCAGGGCTACTCCACGCTATCCATCCCTTTGTCCATCTTGATCAGTATATGCTGTAGTGCCACCGGATTTTACTACCAGGTGTCTTGGTGACCTGTCTTATTCGTGCTGACAGTTTCTTTATGCTAACCTATTTGTGCAATGAAAATATTTCGGGCCTTCCTCGCCCTATAGAACATCCAACAATTTTATCATCTCTCATCAGTTCTCAGTCTATAGGATGATGCGACTACCAACATTAGGTAACATGATCGTTTTTCTCTGTTTATACAGACTCGTGGCCTGAAGCATGGGAGGGCAATTGTAGTGTCTACTTGTGCTGCTGTAGCATCAATTGTTACTGGTGTTCTTGCTGGTATGCTGGCTCTGGGTGAGCGATTGCCTTCAGCACCTTTCAGTCGTTTTGTACTTTTACTTGGATGGTAAGTGAACGTTTAAGTCATAGTGCTAACAGTTCTTTGTTTTTTCCTTGATCAAAGTGCTATAACAGTTCTTTTAATATAGCAATCAATTAGGTCATGACAGAAGCATAGCATACTTATCTAGTTTCATTTTAGCTTCCTTGATCAAGTTGCCATTTGAAGTTTCATTTGATACATTATCATTGCATGATAATGTTGCCCTTTAATCCTAATGACGTTGGGGTCAGTGGCATGAAATTTGTCGTCAATCCACATTTTTAATGTTAGCTATCACTTTAAGTTCATGCAAGAATCATAGTGATAAAGTTTTAAGCTGGATACCCTTTATGGCACAATTACAAGGGACAAAATTGTCTATCCTCCAATTTGGTGATTTGCAAACCCTTTCCTTCTCGAAGGACAACTTTTATTCCAGAAGTGGACTTGTGTTGCTCTTCTGTCTGTACGTCACGTCGCATATTGAGGCGTCTGGTATTTTTGCAGGCCTTAGCAATCATTTGAATGAAGCTACATTTTAAGTTTGCTCACTGACTTGAAGTTTTCGCTCAAGCAGGGTATTCATCCTTATGGGTGTGGTTTTACTTGTTAGCTCTACAAGGCTTATACAAAATCGTCCATGGATGGTAAGGCGCTTGGTAACCAGCAGCGGTACAACTACCCGTAACTTCGAATCAAGGCGATCAGCATCACGTTCCAAGGACTCAGGCCCAAGTGCTGTAATTCAGGCAGCAACTCTGCATCAGCTCATATCTTCATCAGCGAAGGAGAAAGCATGAGTGTAACAGCATTTTGATTAGGACCGGAAATTAAGGACCTATGCTATGTTGGCACAACTAGCACAACACAGGTTTTTTTCAAGGGCCGGAAATTTTTAAGGTAAGCCCTTTCAATTAGGAAGTTGTCGGAGAGTTAGTTTGTAAATCTTTGTAAAGATTGCTACGACAGACTGATTGACTGTACCATTGGATTTTCGTGTGCGACTACAACAGTTGGAGAAGTTGTTAACGGCTGTGTGTGAGAAGAGAAGTTGGAGAAAGTGCGTTAAAAGAACGGAACAGACCAACATGAATAAAATTTAAAAAAGTTTGAAACTGGTTTTAATGTTTATGGTCGCTCAGTATTGGGAACTCTCATAATTTGAGCTTCTAGTTTCATAGTAGTTCCCATCCAGAATGTTAATTGCATTGTGTCATGAACTCGTGTGTTTCCAGGTGTGCAGTAGAAGAACTACCTTGCCTAGTTGCCTTGCCTTGTAGTAGAAGAAATCAAACAATTGTCTTTATTTATTTATGGCTGGCTCAGCCTGTCCTGTATGTATGCATTTATTATGTGTCTGAGTTGGCCGGCCCCACAGTTGAAAGTAAAGGGCTTTTGCAATGACAGTTCGTTATTTTCACATGAAAAGATATTTCATGGCCTACAAGGAACTAGGAGGAGGTATGCTATGTACTACTACTTCAGGTGGAAAGGATCCATGAGTTCCCAAAAAGGGTAAATTGCAAAAGTCCCCTAAACTTTGCTTGAAAATAAATAAATACTACTCCTTTCACATTGGTTTGACTATACATGAATGAAAGTGGATTAAGACCTGTACAGTTTTCCAAATTTGCCTTGAGAAATTTTCCATGTGTGAGTTTATTATAAAAGGGAACACTGAAAATGATTAATAACAGTAAGAAATATATATATATATATATACATACTCCATGTTGTAACAGTTTGGGTATGAAAAAACATACTAGTATTTCTTTTATCTGCACAACTACTAACAATGTATCTATCTATCAACGAAATTGACAAGCATCATCACACTGCAGCTTAATTCTGCACATGTTAGTGGCAGATGTACAATGGTAAAGCTTTTCATGGGATCTTTAAATTTCTGACACAAACCTCTTGCGAGGATATACATCAAACTTTTATATCTGTAGAACACGCTATAGAAAGATTTGAAAGATTTTCAAGTCCAATGTGATAATAACTCAATAGCAATAGTATATGTCTTTGCATTACATTATGGTCAATCAAAGGAAGGCGACCAGTACCCCGTTGTTTCTTCAATCAGAATTCTGTTGCTTTGTATAGCTACCAAGTTCCTCCATCTGCCAGCTTTCATGGGGAGCTACATGTTCATGTGATGGAGAGTATTGCTGGGAAAAAGGTGTCATTTTTACAGTAGAAAACCTTAAGTTAGCTTCACATGCTCTGAAAGTAGCAAAAATAACATTATCTGGTATGGCTTATACCTCCATCTTCGTCACAAGTTCTTCAGCCGTTGGTGCAGAGACAACTATATGCCGAGCACCTGGCTTTATGAAACCTTCTTCCACACCATTGTCAAATAGTGCAAGCAAGTTATTGTAATAACCATCAACGTTCAGCAAACCTACCTGTAAAAACGGCATCCTCAGCACGGTAAAGAAAGTTTATATAGCTTCTGTTTTTCCAATCTGAAATCTAATTTCACCGTTTTTTTATGGATTCCCAGTTGAGACCATGTTATCATCTCCAGTAGCTCTTCCATAGTTCCATATCCACCTTATAGGGGCAATTAGTAAGCAAAACGGTCAAAAAGTTTCTGACCTCTAATTTAAGAACAAAAATGTTTAACTGTCAACAAACAAATGCATCCTCAACTCAAGCAAAGCTTGTTCCTCTCTTTCTAACTTTTCAGTTGTCATGCATGGGAAGAATGTTCATGTTGCCTACCTGGAAGAGCAATGAATGCTTCAGCCTCTCTGGCCATCACGGCTTTGCGTTCGTGCATATCTGCAACAACTCTGACTTCTCCAACACTCTCGCCAGATATCTGTCAATATTTGTGAAGATAATCCTTGTATTAGCCAGTTTCCACGTCTTTCACTCTGATCTCAGCACACAGAAGTTAAAGGAAACAGACAATTTCCAGCGTTCACACTCGAGGAAGCATTCTTCAGAAAATAGCATACAGATGACTGAACTTAAAGTCTGATGCTTCAATAGCCACAGTACTGAGAGTAGTAAACCTAATAAAACTAAAGTTAAATTGCAGAAGGCATAAGTAGGTCATGGTGGAGTTACCTCAAGAGGCATTAGAGCTTTTGGAATTACCCTGCAGGCAAATATTAACATCTATCTTAGTAAAGATCAACTGAAATGACTGTTCTTTAACAGAAATCGTAACAGACAGAAGGGTTGGTTACAATGCAAGGAACTACTAATAAGTAATAATACTGCCTATATGCCGCAGTCATCACACTGAACAGCAAGGCCTTAATAAACTATCTTAGTTATGCATAAAGCAATTGTCGAAAGATCTTAACACTTTGTGTGTGCCTTAATTACCCGAGAACTTGACAACCGCCATCATAAGCCGTTTCTGCGAGCAGACCCATTAGCCCAACACTTCCTCCCCCATAGACCAAGTCTATCTTCCTCTTCACCTGCAAGTCAATACCAAATTTACCAACCCTAAGCAGTACCAAGTCATTGCATCAACAAACAGAGAGCCAACCAGCCCCAGCCCCAGCCCCAAGTCCTACCAACATTTACTGATTAACACACAGTCATCCATCCAACACCTTATAAACACTGTTCAAATTTTTAAAATAAAAAAAACCCATCAAGCCATATTCCACTCTATAAACTTAAGTAAATCAAATCGTTACACAGTGAACAATTCTTATCTTGCTCACCAACAAATCGAATTCACCTTAGGAGCTCATTGTGCAGAAACGTGGAAGATGTTTACATTCTACCATTTCAAACATAGAACACCCAAATAGGAATAGCATTATCTTGCATTCAGAAATCCCCAGAGGAGCTCATAATGGAGACGTTCAATCACTTGAAACATCAAACATACACATAGGAAAACCATCATATTTTGTAAAAAGGAGAAAACAAAAGACATAAAGAATGAAGTAGATAAAGCAAACCAGTTCATTGGCCAAATCAAGAGCAGCATCGCTGAAGACTTTCCTATTGCCCGAGTTGCTTCCGCAGAAAACACACACCCGCTTGAACTTGCTTCCTGCTTTCCCGTCCTCCATTCTCAGTTCCACAGTCTCTGTTTTGTGTAATCTTATATCATTGGATTATCAAGAGAAGAGAAACAATAAATACAACACAACTCAAACCCAAACCAAGACAAAACGAAAACGAGCTTTTGATCATGGAACGCCTTTAATGCAGAAAGCGAGCAACTTTCTGACAGGATCAAACGGGAGCATTCAAAACGGAAAGCAAAGACGAGGAAGAAATAATAACCCAAAAACCAATTCGATGGAAAGCAATCAGGAACGACCTTGAAATGATAAAAAGGAGCGAAACAAAATGGAAGAAGAACAGGACAGGCAGGAGTGTAAAAGGATTGTGCTTTATTCCTTTATGTTGAGATAAGAGAAGGCCACACACATGCCCTTTCTCGTCCGACGTCTCTCTGTCGGCTTACTTAAGGTTCTAACGATTCTGTTGCTACTAAAGCATTCATTAATGGTGAAAAGGGATGGATTATAGAGAAGAGAGAGAGAAAGAGAAAGAGACCACTTTGCTTTTCGTATTTTCCTGGGTCAGACTCGAACCAATTCATCATATTTTTGCTATGAACAACAATAATAAAGGGAGCAAGCAAGGAAGCAAGCGACTGAGACATCCAAATCGCGTTGTTGCTTTCACTACTTTTTAACCCAAACCCAAACAAACAAAGGTTGCAGAAGTTTGTGGAGTTCTGTTCTGGGCAGTCAGGCAAACTTTGGCAAATTAAAGTCCCTAAAGTTTCTATAATAATGCAAGTTGGTCCGTTGACTCGGACGCCTTAAAGAAAATAGGAGTATAACATAATAATCCCCATTCATCTCTTCGAACATTTTAAATCACGCCCTTTTAATTGAAAACCCACCTAAATATGACACCTTGCCACCTAGGCATAGGCCATACTGCATATTCAAAAACCACCTCGTCACTCATAGGTGCACTTTTGCCGATAGTTTAAGG
This sequence comes from Stellera chamaejasme, assembly GCA_024586325.1. Taxonomy (NCBI): domain Eukaryota; kingdom Viridiplantae; phylum Streptophyta; class Magnoliopsida; order Malvales; family Thymelaeaceae; genus Stellera; species Stellera chamaejasme. The sequence goes on from CM044979.1 coordinate 51,139,745, forward strand.
TTAAATGTAATACCACCATCTTATCTTATATCTTATGTGAGATTTTTCACTTACAAAACTTGATTAACATTTGTTAGTGGTCAAAATAATATTTAAACATGGCACTCGATGAGTTTTGCTTCTTTTTTTTATCTTTACTTCTCATTTTGGTCGGGTATAGTTTATCTTGTTTGTTCTATTTGGTTAAGCCATTAACTTTTACCTATAGTTTAATAATCTTTATACTGGTTTATCGGTATAACCACTTGTTTGTTTGTTTCGCTTTGTACCATTTTGGGTGCTTAAAACAAAGTCCCTCCCCCCCCCCCCCTAAAAAAAATGTATAGCTGCGCTTTAAGAATGTTGTGGAAATGTTACAATCAACTATTATGTCCTAATGTAGGCTCTGTTTAAGAACATATAAACAACTAAAATTACATGTTAGAGACTATTTGATGGCAGTTTCTAATTTCCATTTTAATGAAATAATGTAGTTTCTAATTTATAGCTTGAAAAACAAATTAAAATCTATGGTTTATTATGTTCTTAACCAACATTTAAGTTTAACTTTTTTCAATTTTTTAAATATTGAATGTATTATTTATTTTTATGAATATCCTAGATATATAAAGTTGAATAATTCATACGTATATCGTAATTTGAAATATTAATTATATATATTGATTTTTTTCTACTATTTATCTTAGTAATAATTTTAGTGAAGAGTAGGGATACATTGTGCCTATGGCACACGTTAAGTGCCATAGAAATAAGAAAGGAAGGATGCACGGAGGTCGGGTGATAAACCATTTTTGTTGACGTGGAATCTGGGAATTCGTTATTCATGGAGAGCACGTTTCCTTACTTGCCACAACACTGAAAATAACATCAAATCCCACAGACACCCTTCCTTCTTCGCGACAGCCTCGAAAATAGCAACAAACACTACGTAGTTGGTTGGACTTGATGCGGGCACAGTAGGTGGCGGCCCGCTACCACCCTCGCCAAGCGGCCGGCGCGACCCCGCTAGTGGGCGCTACCGTAATAAAGTTGGTAGCGCCCACAGTATGAGTAGCCCATTACCAATTTAGTAGCGCAGCCCGCTTCCATACCCGCTACCAACGAAATTAATTGCGCGGGCCGTCCGAATTTTGAAATTGTCTTGGGCTGCAGGTTGGTAGCGAGGCTGGGTAGGGGAGCCGCTACCGGCTCACTTAAATCCTCCAGCGGCCCCTTTCCTCCTTTCATCTTCATCTTGACCTCCTGCCCCTCTCCTCGCATCTCCGGCCCACTCCAACACCACCGTCTCCGGCCGCCTCTCCACTCTTTTTACCGTGGATCTGCTCCATTTCACTAAGGTAAGGTCGAATCTCTTTTTTTTCGCCTTAAATTCGGTTATAGATTGAAGTTTCTAACCGTTTTTGGTTTTTGGTGCAAAAGCTCAGGCCTCCTCAATTTTCGTCTCCTCCTCCCGGCATTCTCCAACACCACAATCACGGTATGTTTTATAGATTAATGCAAATATTTTTGTTAATTTTTGTATTTTTCGTGTTATTTATTTATTTATGTGTAATTTGTATATTTGTGGTGTTTTGTATACGAACAAGTCTTTTTCAATTTTGTGATATTTTAGGTATTTTAGGAATTATTTTAGGTAATTTAGGAATTATTTATGAATTTGTTAGTATTTTGTGGAATTTTAGTATATACTTTACATATTTTAGGAAAATAAGAATATGTTGTTTAATTTAGTATATTAGGAATAATTTTAGTATTTTCGGAATTAGTTTAGGTATTTTAGGAATTATTTATGAATTTGTTAGTATTTTGTGGAATTTTAGTATATACTTTACATATTTTAGGAAAATAAGAATATGTTGTTTATTTTAGTATATTAGGAATAATTTTAGTATTTTCGGAATTAGTTTAGGTATTTTAGGAATTATTTATGAATTTGTTAGTATTTTGCGGAATTTTAGTATATACTTTACATATTTTAGGAAAATAAGAATATGTTGTTTATTTTAGTATATTAGGAATAATTTTAGTATTTTCAGAATTAGTTTAGGTATTTTAGGAATTATTTATGAATTTGTTAGTATTTTGTGGAATTTTAGTATATACTTTACATATTTTAGGAAAATAAGAATATGTTGTTTATTTTAGTATATTAGGAATAATTTTAGTATTTTCGGAATTAGTTTAGGTATTTTAGGAATTATTTATGAATTTGTTAGTATTTTGTAGAATTTTAGTATATACTTTACATATTTTAGGAAAATAAGAATATGTTGTTTATTTTAGTATTTTAGGAATTATTTTAGTATTTTCGAATTATTTTAGGTATTTTAGGTATTATTTATGAATTTGTTAGTATTTTAGGTATATAATTTACATATTTTAGGAAAATAAGAATACTTTATGAATTTTAGTATTTTAGGAATTATTTTAGTATTTTAGGAATTACTATAGTATTTTAGGTATTACTTATGAATATTGTGGTATTTTGGGTGAATTTGTAAGATTTCTTATAGTTTTGGGTTAATTTGAACATTTTGAGTTTTTGGTGGTGCAGTCGTGATTCCACGATCGGGGGCCGTTCGAAGTCGGCTCGGCTCGTCGTGAGGTAGTCGTCGCACTCGCGGTCCGGCCGCTTCATCCTCGCGCGGACGGTCACGGCAGACCGTGGAGGAGCGATGACACCCGATGGATGACGCGCTCGCGCGATTGCTCCCACCTCCAGAGGTTCGACGATCCGAGCACCGTTCCCGCCGCCCGAATCGGGATGCCGATTACAATTTCCCTCCCGTAGGACACTTTTGTAAAAACTATTTCGTTTTGGATGTTTTTATTGTAATTGGTACATTTGGTTACTTTATAATTAAATTTATTTCTGTTTTTAATTGTAATCTATAAAACGTAATAAATAATATTATTATTGAATGATTTATTAAATGATGAAAATGAAAATGAAAATGAAGATATTAAGGTGATTATTTCTTTTTTAATTGTAACCTAAATGAAAACGTATTAAATAATATTATTATTGAATGATTTATTAAATGATGAAAATAAAGAAATTATTTTTAAAAAATAAAATGATGGTAGCGGGATTGGTAGGGGTATGGCGCTACCAGCTGTGTCAGCTGGCAGCGCCACCGTGTCCCAGTGGCGCCCTTCCGCTACCATGCCCTACTAACAGTAGCGGGGTGGGTAGCGGCAAGTCGAAGGAGCGGGCCAAATGGAAGCGGCACTGGGTGGCGGGCTAGCCCGCCACCATGGTAGCGGAATTGGTGGCGGATTGCCCCCTACCAGGCACCCATTTTATACGTAGTGAAATTCCAGTGATCCCCCTTCTTCCAACGACAGAAATGTCGGTCCAAGAGCAATTGATGCAACACCAATTATGATGCGTTTTGATACGTTAATGATGCACCATTGACACATTATGATGTACACCTTTGTAAAAATGATATAACAGAGAATTGAAGAAAATAATGCTCAAAGCTATGATAGTGAAGTTCATATGATGTACAACGCTACCAAAATGATGCTTCGTAATGATGTACTACCTCCATTTATGATGCACAACCCATATGATGCACAACGTTATCATGATAGGTTGTCTACACATGATGCGCTCCAGCTCATGAATGATGCTTAGAGAATGATGAGCATACCCTACAATATGATGCGCTCAAATTTGAGAATGATGTTCAGTTGCTTCCAAATGATGCACCGCAGTTCAATAATTATGCTCTAAACACCTACTAAACCATGAGGAGCACACTCCCTGCAAGATGATGTGCTCAAATTTGAGAATGATAAATGTCTTCCGAATAATGATGCCCAATTCAATAATGATGCGCTCAGATTTGACAACAGTGATTACTATCACCAAATGATGTTCTCTTATTTTCAAATGATGCGCTGCACACATACTTAAAAATGAAGAGTGCCCTTTGCAACATGCACGCGTTCAGATTTGCGAATGATGATTCCAAATGATGCATGCTCTCCAATTGAGAATGATGTGTTGTAGACCTACTAAAAATGATGCTCAACTGCTAAAAAATGGTGCTCCCACTGTGGAGTATGATGATCACGTTGTAAAAATATTATCATTTTTTCACTTAAAAATGATAATCATGTTCCAAAAAATGGTGATCACTATTTTCATAAAGATGCGCACTCATTTGAAATTGATGATCACCTAAAAACCCCATTGCATCCTTTTCACCTTTACAGTTCGATGATCACGAATGGAGAAATGATGAGCACTGCCTACAAAATGATGCGCTCTGACTCAAGAATGTTGCAATGCAGGCTAAGTTCTTATTTGAGACATTGATGTTGCACTACGTGGGGAGGACGACCCTCACTGCGGCCCTCAACGCAGTTGGGCCGTGATCATCACTGCGGCGAGGGCCACAGTGAACGACGTGATGAAAACGGTCGCAGTTTCACATGCACTGTGGCCTCACCACGGATATGGCCGCAGTACGTCTGGCAGCCGCTGTCAGACGTCTAAAGGCGCCACCATTATGTACTGCGGCCAAATACGCATATTAATTTAATAATAATGTTAATTAAGAAAGTGATTATTAATTTAAATAAATCTAAATGGAATATATATTTAATATAATTAACAAATTACATCCTAAAAATATTTACACTAATTCTAATTCTAATTGTTTGGAGGATTATGTTGGTGCATAAAAACATCGAATTCATGATCATCCAACCCGAACAGGTCCAAGAAGTTGATCAGTGGCGCTGTGGACTATGGGATCTGCTGCTCCGATGTCCGTGGAAGCACCAGATGATAATCATCTTGGGCGGAGTTGAGGGTGAGATCGGGAATTGGAGGAAAAGGCGGCCTCAGAGGATGCTCGTGACATGGAGTGATCCGAGAGGGGGAAGGCTGGGATGATCCAGCGACCAAAGTCGATGGCACGTTGGAAATTCGGACATGTCCCCCTACGTTGCGCCGACCACATGCTGCTGATAGCCGCTTCCGTGGAACGCGTCAGCTCGTTCACTCGGGCTTCCACTCGAGCTTCAACCTCAGTATGCGCACGAACAACTTGGTCATCGAGAGCGGCGACCCTGCATCTCAGGTCACGGATCTCATCCATGTCCCTCCGATACTACTCCTCCAGGTCGATCTCGCGCTGAAATCAAATTTTCATTTTGAAAAGGTTATACTTATAATGATGAATTGCCAATACACTGTAAATGTATGGAATTGATAAAAGTTCAATTTTATTACCTGCGACGGTCGATGTATTAGTAATCTTTTTTGGATGTTTTTGGATGTTTTAATTGTGTTTCAAACATTTAAATAGAATTTGTTTATTTTCAATTATCTTTTATTCCAAAATATAAATATTAATTATTGATTATTTCTATTTCTATTTCTATTTCTATTTCTTTTATAATAAACATTCATTAGATTTAATAGGTTAAATGTGAAAACATAAAAAAAAAATCTTTATGGGATAGTAAGGGGGTGGGGCGCTATCAGGCGTGTCAGCTTGGTAGACCTGCTCTCAGGCCTGGTAACGCCTAGTAACGCATCACCATAAAGTAACGCCTCGAATCGTAGCGCCTTCGTAACGCCCTTGTGCGTTACCATTCGTAATGATTTGGTAATGCATTGGGCGTTACCAGGCCTCTTTCAGATACGTAGTGTTGCAAGATTTGATGATGTTGACATTAGTTCATCAAATCGATAACCTCTATAAACACATGGATTGATCTCAGGTCATTCACCATGACAATTTCACACATGATAATTGGGTTTAAATCCGTCTAATAGTAAATGATTACCAACTGTAATTCGATCATAATAGTAAATATTGGTCACCTAATATTCGCAGACGACAACCTTATTTTATGCAAGACGGGACGATGACAAGCGGTACACCTTATTTCGGTTCTCCGAAAGTAAGAACAAGTGTCGGGTCAGTGCATAAATTTTGACAAGTCTGTGTTATTTTTTAGCCTAAACACTTCGGCAAAGGATCACCAATATTTCAGATCTGTGTTTGGAGTTGGTGAATGCAGTGAGGTGGAGAAATATTTAGGACTCCCCACATTAATAGGCCAGCGTAGGAAAGGGGCTTTTCAATATTTGAAAGACATATTGGTTCAATGAACTTCTGGGTTGAGAGAAATTTTTTTTTATCTAGAGCAGGCAAGGAAGTTCTCATTAAATCCATTGGACAAGCCATCCCCATTTATGCCATGAGTGTATTTAAATTTCCCGAGGAAGTGTGCAAGGACATGGAGAAAATTCTTAACAAGTATCTCTGGAATCATGGACAACAGAGTAATGGTATCAGATGCATGAGGTGGTACAGACTTAGCCCCCTAAAGGAGTTCGGTGGTTTGGTTTCCAGGATTTCTCCGCGTTTAACCTGGCCATGTTAGCTAGGCAAGGATGGAGATTTCTCTCAAATAATTCCTCATTATGTGCTAAGGTCCTAAAAGCTAAGTATTATCCCACCACTTCTTTTCTTCATGCTAAGCCAAAAAAGAATTCCTCTTTCATTTGGCAAATCCTGCTAGCTGGTCGTGAGGTGGTCAGGTTGGGAGTTCGATGGCATGTTGGCTCTGGGGAGAATATAGATATTTGGCACGACCCTTGGCTCCCGAATACTGACGACTTCCGACTAGGAGTCCAGCCCTACTAGCCACTGCAGAGACCAAAGTAAGTGAACTGATGAACGACGATGGTTCATCCTGGAATATGTCTCTCTTGGAACAAATTTTTCTCCCAGGTGATATTGCTCATATTAAGAATATCTCTTTAGGATAAAATATATTTTTAGTCCATTTCCTTTAACATGTGTCCTATTTTAGTCATAGTTTAAGAATTCATCATATTTTGATACTAAAGTTATGATTTTTTGTCCTATTTTAGTCCTGCCGTTAATTTTTCCGTTACATATGCCGTTTTTACATACGCCGTTTGATTAATAAAATGACTAAAATACTCGTTACTTTTTTGTTGAACAGCAACTTGTATATTAAGGACGAAAGAAAGAATAACTCAAATAGACCAAAAAAATCGGTCTACTTGAGCACACCTAAAGAAACTCGCCAACAGAACACAACCAAACAACAAAACACCTGCAGATCACGCAACCACAGACACCTACAAAACACTCACCTCAACCTCTAAATGCCCTCTTTACCTGTGGACACCAAAGGAGCTAGCATCCACAGATCTATATCCACCTGGAACTTTTTGCATCTACTAATAATCCACAAAAAAGACAGGTTTTGGATTTCAGATAGAATGTAAGAGGATCTCCAAGGTTGAGCTTCCATCACCAATTTGTTTCGTGCTCGCCAAATAGCCCAAGCAGTAGTCAAGACAATCCCATGCCAAATCAATCTCAGCTCACGAGGAACTTGTTCAATGAAAGATCCTTCAAGCAAATCGGACACATCGGATAAAATACTTACATCCGTATTGCACCAAGTTGATACGGCGCCCCATATATGCTGAACGAACGGGCACCTAACGATTGCGTGGTTGATGGTTTCTTCCGCATTTGTGCATAACGGGCAAAGATCAGAAGGGAGATGGGCACCTCGGCGTTGGAGCAAAGTCAGAACCGGAAGCAGGTCACGAGTTGCGCGCCAAGCAAATATGTTTATCTTCCTTGGGACAAGTTTGCACCAGCGTAGGGGATCTCCTCTGTTTTGCGCCTTTATCTTGTCCACCGCCTTAGACATATGATGAACCGAGTACTCGTTCTTGCCATCTAGCCGCCAAGTCCATCCATCAGGGTGATCTGGCTTTAAGTGAACCTGCTGAAGTAAACATGTTAGCTTCTCCAATTCTCCCCTCACCCTTCCTCTCACCGGCCTACTCCAATTCCACTTCCACCCCCACATCTCCCCAACTTGCTTCCACCTTTCTTGCACTAGACACTCCTGGTCCACCTCTAATCTAAAAAGCCGAGGGAACTTAACTTTTAGAGGATACTCACCTGCCCAAACATGACTCCAAAATCTAGTTTTATCTCCTTTCCCCACCTCTCGCCTAAACCCCGAGCGAAAAGGGACGCCTACATTCTCAAACTCTGCACTCACTTTAATCACATCCATCCATACTCCCCAACTGCCACTCTCATCCCTCGAGTTTTGAAGACCTCCTTCTTTCCCATGAATACTTTGAATTACCCGAACCACAGTCTATCTTCCTCCTTCAAAAACCTCCACCACCATTTTCCTAGCAAACCCAGATTTTTCCCTTCAAGACTACTACCCACACACAACCCGCCCGACTCATTATCTCCATACATCTTTGAGATCTTAGCCCAAATTAACTTGCTACCCTCCCCTGTAGCCCCCCAGAAAAATTCATTGCGAAGGATTTCCAACTTTCTTACTACCACCGGAGGCACTTTGAACAGAGAGAATACTCATTACCCCCAAAAAAATACTCATTAATTGATTTACAACTAAGTCCCTAAATTTATAACAATCTATCAATTTCATCTCAAACTATCTCTTTTCTCTCTCTATGGCTCTAAGCTTTAATAATCTGGCTAAGGGATTAATTTGCCTTGTCAAGTGTTCCAGCTAATAATTCGTCAATTTAATTAATCATGTAAACCAATAACACCCAAGGTGTTGCAAGTTTGGGCAAGGATCCTCTGCGTTGTTCCAAATTCTCGTCCGTGGTGAACCCTTTTGTTGTGAAAGTGTGACGAAAATTCCTTTTAATGATAGAGCAGCTGGGTTTGGAACCACTTCGAGTTGATCTTCTTCCACTAATTCTACTTAATCATGACCACATGGAAGCTTATTCCCTGATGGATATTAGATTAGATCTGAGCATCAATTCTCATCCTGGTGGATATTAGGCTTGGTTTTCCGACGAGATTCGGTTCACCGAGTCCGAGACTGTACGACATCACCGAAATTAGCTCACTCGATTGAATACAAGATCTTTTAAGTGACGGATTCTGATTTCTGCCTAGTCGAAAGCAGCGGCAAGAGGCTAATCTCGCTCATCTGGTCAACGACGGTGCTTTGTTCTCCATGGATCTTCCATGTTGTGAATCCAGTTTCCCCGAGCTCACAACTCCCAGGATCTTTGCTTTTGAAGACAAGTTTAAATTTTAAAGAAGGAAGGACTAATGTTCAAAATATCAAATCAGACAATCCGAAGTCCTTTTAGTACAATTACCTAAGGTTTTTAATGTAAATGTGTATATAAAATAAATTAACAAAAAAAGAACAAAAAAATAAAAATAAACCTATAGTGAAACCTAGAAGTGTCTAGGCTGTATTCAAGTCTCTCCTTAGCTTCAGCACTCCAGACTCTGAGCCTTCCTTCCAGTCTTGATGATAACCAAGTTCCCTCAAGTTATATTGAAAGAAATGAGTAACAAGTTACAACTATTTATAAAATAATCTAAGAAATTTGTGACGGAAGAAAAGAGAGAAAGGTTCACAATACTTACAAGGGGTGGGCTGCACCTGGCAAAGAAGGAGGGCTTTCTACCTAGAGGCCTTTTAAGGTTCCCTCTGTCAAGTGTATTAACCATTCCATATCTCTGCTCACTAGAACCACCTTGACTAGAACACACTTAAACAGATTCATCAGTAAACAACAGATTTATCCTATGGGTTTTGGTTGCTAAGTGATAATATTCCCTCTGATACTTTTAGTTATTTAAGCAGCACACAAGTGGGTAGGAGCATGAAAGGGTTGAAGCAAGATAGAAATCAAGTAGAGAAGAATTCACAATTCAGCAAGACATGGAAAACAATAGCGTATATTCCATAATATATTCATTAAAGAAAGAAAGAGAAGTGTACTTTAACAGGCAAGATGAACAAAAAGAGTGGTATTTTGAAATACCAAAGTACTCCTAGCTTTACATTAGGTTTATGTGTTGTGTTACTTAAAGAAGGAACATGTAGCGGAAATTAATTATATTACTAAGATATTTCTAACTTAATCTAGATCTCTATATTCCATTTATTCAACCAAGTTGTATAAACAATGGAAAGGCAGCCATTGGCTCTTCTTCTTTACCAAAAGTAATATCAAATCAATTAAAGTAGAGATAAGAAAAACAGGAAGGGTAAACTAAATTATATATCTGATCTTACCAGTAAAGAAGGAACAAGGGTTGAGACTCACAAGGTCCACACCACAAACTAAAATCACATATTAAATCTTAACATGTAACCAAGAAAGAACAAATATGGTTAAGCTAGTCAAAGAGCGAGCGCGTGAATCATAAAGATTAAGATTTGGCATGCAACATGAACCAATTGGCCAAAATTCCATGCTACTACCCTAAAGAAATTAATTCCACAGCTCTACACGTGGCCGGTTATGAAACGAGCAACACTCAGATAACTAGTAAGTTTAATTGGACTGAAGTTACAAATGAAGATCATGAAAAATTAGCTAGAAAGAAGTAAGGCGGCTATTTATACCACAAGTACTTCATCATCAACTGATCAGAGTTAGGATCGACCGAGGCTACCATTTCCACCCAAAGAACAACATACAATGGAAATTAGTAATAAACTCGATCTCTGTTAATTAGTTCTTTGCCCGGCCTCCATAAACTCCACGCCAGTCTGCTCGCCGTCCAGCTTGCAACCCTTCCTCGAATCTCCCCCTTGCTCGCCAGAAGTCCCTTCGTTCCTCCAACTCCCAATCAGCTCCATGTCTCTCGTGTGTGTCTTCCTCCCTCGCTTCTCTAATTTCTATCCTGTCTACCTAGCTCTAGCAATATATATATATATATGTTTCTTAGTCTTTACGTTTTTAGTAAACTACTAAATACATCCCTAGGTAATTTTAAGTCTTTCAAACTTACCCCACTTTAATTAACAAGTTCAAATTTAGTCATTTTCTAGCTATTTCATTTCAGTTCCTTTCAATTTTACCCCAAAACTTTCTAACTCTTTCAATTTAATCCAATTCCTTCCTAAAATGTTCAATTCAATCCATTAACCTTTTAATTTCTTTAGTTGTGACACGGCTGAGAGGACGGGTCACAACATTCCATACATCGGCGTAACTGTGATTTCTCACTAAGACACCGCCGAAAGAGCTCAGATCCACCACCAACGCGATACGAAGAGTGTCTTCATTGTCCTGCTTGTCTTCAATTAGATTCGCGATGAGCTAGATCTGGCTGATTGCTAGAGACTTAACACTACGTGGGTGAAACGGGCCTTACCGCGTCCTCCTCCGCGGTAGCGCCGCGGTAACAACCGCGGGGAGGGCAGCGGTAATTCCCGCAGTAAATAAGTTCGCGGTAGAGGCCTTACCGCGCCCCAAACCGCAGTACTACCGCGGCCCTACCGCGCCCCAGGCCGCAGTAACTATTTTAAATAATTTTAAAAAATGAATGAATTCGGATGAATATTCATCCGAATTCATCTACAAAACCCAGAAAAACCCAGAAATTCATCTGAAGAAGAAGAAGAACAGAGAAAGATAGTGGAAGAAGAAGAAGAAGAAGAAGAAGAAAGAAAGAACAAAAGAAGAAGGAAGAAGGAGATAACTACAAGGAGAAGAGACAAAGAAAGAAGAAGAAGAAGAAGAAGAAGAAGAAGAGAAGGAAAAGAGAAAAAAACGGGAGAAGAAGAAGAAGAAAGAAAAAAAAGAAAGAAGGAAGGAAGGAAAGAAGAAGAAAGAAGGAAAAGATGAAAAAAAAAACGGGAGAAGAAGAAGAAGAAAGAAACAAAGAAGAAGAAAGAAGGAAAAGATGAAGAAAAAAAGCGGGAGAAGAAGAAAGAAAGAAAGAAAGAAAGAAAGAAAGAAAGAAAGAAGAAGAAGAAGAAGAAGAAGAAGAAGATGATGATGATGATGAAGAAGATGAAGATGAAGGTGAAGACGGGAGAGGAAGAAGAAGTAGATGAAGGATGAAGATGAAGATGAAGGAATATGAAGAGAAAGAAAACGGGAGAAGAAATGAAAAAATAACTTACCGCGGCTTTACCGCGCAAAGGACCGCGGTAAAATAATTCTTACCGCGTCCAACGTTTTACCGCGGCCTTAGGCGCGGTAAGAATTATTTTACTATAACGAGATTACGAGATTGCTACTAAAATGAAGAATATTTTATCCGAATGTCAACTGCCATTGTTTCATAACTTAGGAGGAACTACGCCTCTTAATTGGCTCCAGACAGTAAAGAGGGCATGCTCTTCCAATATCTGGGACATCCTAATGGTGGCTTTCTCCTCCATATGGCAGTATAGGAACTCCTTGGTTTATGGCGGAAGTGCGCAACCAGCTAGTAGTGTCGTTGGTGGATTACTGCGCAGCTAGCAGAATTGGAGTGCTGCAATCGAGGCGGTGGCCCTAATATCAACCGACTACTGTGGACCGCCCCTAGCTAGCTCCTCATGGGTGGTTGAAGCTGAACTCAGATGTGGTGGTATCACCTGATGGTATTCTAGGCCTTGGAGCAATCCTACGTGAATCAGAAGGATTAGCCGAAGCAGCAATGGCTATAAGAATTTTAGCTAGGGATACCAGAGGCAGCCTATGGCGAAGCAAAAGAGGGGGTCATTCGACTTTTAATTTAGCCCCGAACATTACCAAGGCTATCTTAGAGTTGGACGGACGCTTTGGAAGTAGTTCGGACAATCAAGGTAGGCCCGGCCCCCAAGGAGATTCTGACTGAGATAGCTGATATTATTTATGTCGTTCGCCAAAGATTAATGGAGGTGAGACATGTTTTTCATGAAGCCAGCCCACACTCTTGCCCAAGAAAGGCTTTGTCTTCCTATTCAACCATGCCATTTTTTATTGCTACTTGTTGTCTACAAGATACAAATTATTCTCGGTTGTAATTTGGTTTCTCCTATCCCGCTTCACTTCTTATAAGCTCTTTTTCCCCACTCGCATGGGTTTTTCCTTGCTTCTTTCTCTCGTCGTTCGTTCCTTCTCTAGGACTACTGAACCAAGGCCTAAGTAGTTTTTTCGAAATTTATGGGATAGGTGTTTTCGAAATTTATGGAATAGGCCTAAGAGTTTACTACTCCATATGTTAGCTAAGGTGATTTTGGGTCGGTTATTAGGCCCAAGACATAATCATGATTATTATGGATGAACTCCATCAAATTCCCAACTTTCGGAAATCGTGCTCGAACAATGAAAAGTAGCACATATGCTACCGTCAAATTTTGATATTTTTTTTAATATTTTTTGTTAAAAAGGTAATATAAATAATTAAAATTAAATTGACATAAAAACTCACTGTTACATTTTTTTTGAACGGGAGAGTATATATTTATGTGTATATACCCTCCGTCCTAAGTGTATTGTAACTTTCTAGACTACTTAAATATGTACATTTATAATAGTAGAAGTAGACTAAAATAAAACACAACCGGAAAAATGTCATTTCATTTATAACAAAAATATTTTGATGTTGTGATAACATATTTTGAACAGTCTTAATAAATCATTTTATTGTTAAAAAAAACACACTTAAAACGGAGGAAGTATATACATATGATCAAGAATATGATGCTTCTGATTCACTAGTTTTTATAATAGTATAGTAGCACACCATCATTACAGTACTATTTCTTTTGGTGTGTGGGGAGGGAAGTAGTGTCTCATGGACCAAAGTACCAATTGAATAATAATTTTAAATTTTAACTCTACCTTTGAATGAATTGTTTGATGTTTCGATTCTCATTCAGAAAGACACAAAATTAAAGACAGCTTTCTTCTTTTTGTTAAATATGGGTGTACGTTCTCTTTAAGTATTTTAAAGAAAAAATTTGGATTTTTATTTTTTTAAATGATGTGAAGTCTGTTAGATGAAGGTTCTGTCTACAGTAAGTGGTTGATACCGTACTTTGCTTATTTGGCAGTGCCATGTAGACTGCCACTTAGACTACTGATTGTTTAATATATAAGTGTGGAAGAATTATCAACAAAGTCCTTGAAATTCAACTACTTAGACGAAGGACTAAAATTGTTATTTAGGTAGGGTTGGTGGAGAGTGGAGACTAGAAATGTGATCTGACAGAACGCTGGATCCAACAACCGTAAGGCGCGAGTCCGTTTATTTACCACATATGTGAAAAAATACATACCTAAATATACTACTAATTAACTAACTCAACTAACTAATCTATTAAACTAAAAGACTAAAACACCCTTTGTAGAGATTTATTAAGAGGATAAATTTGACATTTTCATGATATGTGTTTTTCCACATATGTGGTAAATAGAAACCCACGTAAGGCGCAGGACGTACCCTCCGGCTACGGTGAGCTGCTACTGCCGTCAAGCTGCGGTTGGAGGCCGCTGTCTCTCCCAAATCCGCCGAGCCGCTGATGCCCCTTGCGCGTTTTCCAGGAAGCTGCTTCTGTCGGCCTCGCCTTCTCGCGGCCACTGCCAAGATCCTCCGGAGCGCCGCCGCGTCTTCTTGTTATATATTACTATTTCGTCGATGCTTGTTCCCTGTGCGGAAAGCTACTCGATTTAAATAACCTCACTTAGATTCGCCTATTCAATTGAAAATTCTTAATGAATATGATAAAGCAGATGAGTAAAATTACAGAGAACTGCTTTCCTAGCCGTAGATCCATCATCAACACAAATTTGAGGAGTTGCAGTGTAGACCATCAAAATTAGAAATTTTCATTCCGCAAAAATAAAGGTTGAGAATAAATGAATTACAAGCAACCGATCTTGTTTGCAATTTTTTTTTCAGAGAAGGACATCTTTTTTTCAGATTAATTGAACCCTTCATATTCAATCATGATCGTTTTTTATCTATTCCGTTTCTCTATCCATTGTAAGAAACGATTTGGAAATAAAACTGTTAACTTTTTTTTTTTGTTGTTGATACATTTGGGGATAAGGGATGAGAATGGTGTGGAACCTCCATATCCATAGTAGCATAACCACTAAACTAGCTAGATGCTAATGACATAAAACTGTTACTACATTTGTCCAATATAATGGTTATGTTTGACTTTTGATTATGGTTTTTATTATGAATATTATTAGAAAAAATACTCTATCCCATAAAAATTGCAGTATTTTTTTTGTTATTTTCACAATAATTAATCTACGATTTATTTTTATGATTTTACAAACATGTAAAAAAAATGATTCATATGTTTCTCATAATTTGCATCTATATAAACTTTCAATATATATATATATATATATATAATTTTGTTTCACTATTTATCTTAGTAAAATTTTGAGCCAAACACTGCAACTTGAAACATCAAAGTCAAACACAATAATCTTTAGGGGACGGAGGGAGTAGAAACTAAAATTAGAGATTTACGTAACAAGTACAATTCGTCATTTTAATTGAAACGTTTATGAAAAAATTTGTAAATTAGATGTCGATAAATAAATTAATGTAATAATTAATTAAAAATGAACGAAGTAAGTAAAGGAGAGAGATTAAGATAGATTAAACTTATATATGTAAAAAAGCATCTTACATTATAGTATGATATACAAGTGGAAAGAATTATCACATACCAAATATATTTTTTGATACAAATGGGATAGAGGGTGAAACCTGGAGGTTCAACTCGGCACTTACAAGATTATCAAGCATTTAATTACTGCGCCAAGCCGCCGTAACATCACATACCTAACCTAAGCAACATAAGAGTAGATATTAAGAGGAAAACAACGAAGAATTCGCTCGATCTCAGACTTGCACAAAAAAGAACCGCACTCAACCGGCCATCAAATTTTCATTTGGCAATTAACTACCATAGGTACGTGCGTACAAAAATTTTGTATCTAAAAGCAAGTTCATATTTATGTGTGGCAGAGAGTTTGCGTTAAAAGGACACATTATAGTCCTATGACTTTTTTATGTTATATCCCCTGCACACATAAGGGTATGAATTTACTTTTATTCAAAATATTTGTACCTCTCAATTGGAAGAATGCTCCAAGAACGCAAAATGGAGGCCTTCGGTTCAACTTCTACCTCATCATCTCTTGTTTATCACACACACACACACAAAAAAAGACGTACCCCCTCACGAACTTCATATGTTACATGTTATCATATATATATATATAGTACTCGTAATTAATTCCGATCAAGCACGGCATATGGTGGCTCCTCGTTGCCAACACCGGGGCTATGCCCTGGGCCTGTTGGCCGGTAAGCATCTTCCATCTTGCGACGGGGGTCAGAAGAAACCCACCTCGATGACCCGCCGCTAACAGTTACTGCCACCGATGACCTGATGAACCCTAGTGGCCGGGATGCCATGGCCACATGAAAGCATTGCTTTTGGATAAGTAAGAGCATGAGAAGATAGCAGATGAGTGATGATGACGATGATCTGATTAATTGGGCCATGAAGGTGAAATTAATCTCGTAGCTAGCTAGCTGGCTAGGTGTGCAAGCTAGTGACAATATATTGTTGTGATGTAGGCCGGTATTTAAGATGGAAAGATAGTGGGCATGTTGTAATTTAAGAATGAATATTTAATTTATACTAGCAACTCTAGGCAACCTTGAATTTAAGGTCACATGATGAGTATGTCCCAATAAATATATATATATATATATATATATATATATATATATATATATATATATATTATGTGTGTGTGTTTGGCCAAATAAGGAAGTGAAGCATGGGAATACTTTCTATCTACGGAAGTCCGACTACGTTCAACATGACTATATATGATTCCTGTGATAATTACCCATTCCAATTCATTGAAACGAAATCTTGTTATTTATAGGGTGTGTTTGGAGAAAATATTTTGCAAAGAAAATCTTGTGTGTTTTTTTTGAAAAAAAAAGACTCATTCCATACTCAAAAAGTTTTCCACTTTCTTACTTCTGTAATTCTAATTTATCATTTATTTTCATAAATTGTTAAACATTATGCATACAATAATTTGAGTCTAAATTTTCTAAATATTTTTTATTTTTGATTTTTTCAGTATTTATTTTTATAAAAAATTGAGTCAAACACTGAAATTTGAAACATGAAAATTTAAAACGTAGAATTTTTCGGAAACACAGGGAGTAAAAATAAAAAATAAATGTAGTGTTGATGAGAAAAAAAATGAAAGAGAAATGTTATTTTTCAGAAGAAAAAAAATGTAATTTTGGCTATTTGAACACAGCCAAATATAGCCAATGTCTAGTTGTTATTTACCCCTTTAGAAAACAACTACTCTCTCTCTCAAATAAAGATTGTAACATTTTTTTGTTATTTTCACAGTAATTAATCTAGGGTTTATTTTTATGAATTCATAGGTATGTAAAGTTAAATAATCCATATGTTTCTCATAATTTCAATCTAAACTTTCAAAATATATATTTTTTAAATTTTTTTCCCACTGCAACTTGAAACATAAAAAACAAACACAACAATCTCTACGGAACGGAAGTAGTATAATAATGGAAAAGGTTTACTGTACTTTTGTATAAGAAGTACAGAATAAAGTATACTATAAAATTATGTGAAGTTACAAGGAATTGGTTCTAGGTTATTGTTTATTTTTAAATGATGATATAATACTATAGTATAAGTTTATTTTAAAATGACACTACAATACTAGCATAAGGTTTCATACACGGCATACGAATTTATTCTTTTTAAACGTATATTTATCAAATTAATTATAAATTACCAATTATTCTTCATTGAACTACCTTCGTCATACAAATATTATTCTGTTTGACTTTCGTACAATTGTATTTGACTCATTTTTAAATAAAGAATACTTTTTAAAAAAAATTCTTAAAAAATATATTTAAAAATGAGACACATCCATATAACATATAGATATAAATTATTTGGTTTTATATGTGAACATGTTGAACGAAAAAGCTTATAGAATATTAAATATTAAAAAACAAACATAACAATGTTTTTGTGGGACATATTAATTAGTAAGAAGAAGGAGTGATTGCATTAGGTAGTTGATCTGAAAAGAGGTTGCAGCTGGTTTACTATTTGCACAGATCGCTACAAAACCTTGCTGCTATGTTTCTCTATATATATAAAATATGCAAGCAACTATATATCAAAACAATTATAGTTTAGGATGAATTAATTAATTTCTGAATGAGCATGCAGATTCTCTGAAATTGCTTGTTTGTGTACGTACGTAATGAGTTAAAGTGTAATTAATGTTTGATTTAGTAACTTTAGTTGGTGTAATTTTGTTTTAGTTTACTTATCATGATTGACTCCTTATATATGATGATTCGGGTACAGTTTGATCACCACTAATTAATTTTGAATCGTTAATTTGTGATCATGACTGACTCGCTGACCTGACAAAGAACAAGCATCTTATATCTGCATGTCAAAACAACCTCCCGAGGCTTACCTCTATGGTTTCATATGACCCGTGTTGATTTTCTTGCTTGTTTAATTGGTTGTTAACCACTTCGCCATCTATCATGATCATCTGTTTGTTTTATTTGGAGAGGTTCTTCAAGAAGAAAGTCTGATTCTATTTTATTTTTATATGGGGGTTAGTCTTCTTGCTTTGGACTCCAGTTGCAACATTTGGTTTCTGTTTCATCTTCTCTGAAGACACCCCCTGATCGCCTTCCAATGAAAAAGCAGTATGGTGCATTGAATGCCCCGTATTTCACTTTAGAGGTTTTACTATCAGCCTCGCAAAGAAACGAGTATCACCAGGAAGTCAGAACGAGCAAGTTCTCAAGTTTGATAACACTTCTGTCAAAGGCCACACGAATCAACACTTTTCTTCGCGTTACCGCGGCTCTTTGAATCACCTAAACGCGAATGGGCGACCAAAAAAGAAAGAGATGCTCTGCTCTTGACAAATGGACCCCACGTACTTCGAGGCGGGCGAACCCGGGCGAATGAATCAGCTAATGGCCGGAAAAAAAAAAGACTTAGGCAGCAACCATGCTGCTCTGACCTGAAGACGTCGGATGGACCTTAACCCAGACAGAGGCTGTGTCGACTTCGTCACTGGACTTAACAGTCGTTTATCTGGTAACTCTTTTTTTTCACCTATTGGCTAGTCGACAACAACAACTGTACAACACCCAAAGTAAGATCTGCCGAACTGAAGTTGCAACTCCACTTCACTTACATCTGAATCCCCCTACGAAGCAGAAGAATCCGCATCCGATTGCTTCATATGAATCATACAAAGCAGCTGAGGCATCCCAAGCGGCAGACTAGACTAGACTAGGACACTCCTTTTTTCAGGCTTAGCGAAGGTGTCCGATCTACTAGCTCTCCTCCAACCAAGACTACAAGACCTTCCTTCACCTCAATCTCCACCGGTTTCCACTGAAAGCAGAGCATTACCTAAGGTAGATCATTTATCCCTCCTTCCAGTTTGCCATAAACCTTATTGGCTAACTGTGTACATCATCTTAAATCTCAGATGTCAACTTTTCAAGGTGTGCTTTCCGTTTAGAACTATTGTTTGTTATGTTTTGGACCTGTGGTGGGAGCTCTTCTTTGGTTTTTGTTGTGTGATAATCCTGGAGCGCCTAGTCATAGTGAGTTGATACAGGATAACTCCTCGAGATTCAATGCAAGTATCAACATTTTATTCACCATGATGTTTACGCCCTCATCCCTAGAGTGGCTTTACTGGACTAGTATGCAACTGGATACCATGGAAGTTCTTTTCATGCTCATTTCTGCTCTACTTAGCGTTTATAGGCTTATAGGCTTTTTTCTGATTCCTGCCAAGCCTTGTTACTTGTTTTATCTAATAAAATAAGTCTTTACTACTCAAAAAAAAGTTAAAGGGGTTAATTATACGTCTTACATACCTTACGGAATTGGTGTAAGTTTGTGAAAATCTAAGAGTATATAGTTTTTATTTGGGAAATGGTATGATTTTACCATCAATGTTTGGTCATTGGACCATTTTTGTCACTACTCGAAAAATGGTCCTCTTTTACCATTACTTTCATGGTTTGGGGTCCCCGTTTTCCATTGTCGTTAAAAATTGTCACGGTAACATTATCCGTTGCTAATATGGGTTCCCAAGCATTTTTCGGCGGTCACTTACCTTCTCTAGCGTCGTATTCCACCATGCATGATGTCTGTCGCTTGTTGGGCGTAATTGGAGATGTCTTCCGCCGGCTCAAAGTTCCATCCTCATCAACGGTCTCCAATATCACCTCCACATCCACCCATTCGCTTCTAGGGTCGTCAGCCGCAGCTGGAGGTGGTCAACCTCCCACGATCCGGTGACCAACCCTGAACAACACCACCATCGATTTAATTGCAACTTGAAATGCAACAAGACAGGCCAATCAAAAACCATAATTCCCATAGTGCAATCGACCTCATATAGCCTAGTCACCCATTAATTCATAGGTGAAGATCAATTCAATCTCTAGCCATAAATTGCAAATTGTCTCTTAGAGGTCCAGAATCTGGAACATCTTCTCCGATGATTTCTTACATTTAGCGACCTTTTCTGCAAATTCAAATAGAGCTCAGAGGCTGCGGTGGGGTGGTCCGCGGCGAGTGAAATTGAATGGGTCTCATCCCTTTTTACAGCATGCAATAAAAACTCACTTCACAATTGATTGAATTCAGGTGATCACGAAAATGGAAATCAGAAAATTGGATTTTTTGGCGGGCAATGATTTTGTCAGGATTGCTTTTAAAGAAGTGGTAAAAAAACGACCATTAGCCGAATGTTGATGACAAAATCGGACATTCTCCCTTAAGTTTATAACTTACCTGAAAGCCACGTGAACTACAACTAACCACACTCTGCACACATGGAACAAAGTTGAAGGAATATTCCATCAAATTCACACCATCTGCTAAAGTAATGATAGAAAAGAACCATCAAACATGTTTAGTGGTAAAACTGGACTACCAAACTAAAGATAATAGTTAAAAAAGGTATTTTTTTTTAGTAGGGATAAAAAGGATCGAAAGGCCAAATATTGATGATAAAATCGAACTTTTCCCTTTTTATTTTAAGTGGGAAATGCAATGCATGTAAGATGCGCGAGCTTTGAATGCACTGACTTTAGTAGTTGGCTGTCTGGTTCCGGTGTCGGGTAAGTTGTCGTGTTTGAAACTTTGGATAGAACAAAAACAAAGGGTACGTGCCTTTTGAGGACAAAACTCAGCTTCCCCGAAAAAGGAGCCCATCCATCACCGTTGAGCGGGAGGGACTTGTCTCTTTCTTCCTTCTCTTTTGAATTTCAAATCTCAAACGGTTTCTTTCATCCCTCTTTTCCTCCTTGTAAATCGCACCCATTTCCCCTGCCCACTAATCTCTTCTGCTTTCTCTTCTTCTCCCCAAGGTCTTGGCTTTTATTTTTTTTGGCTTGAAACGAAGCAGAAGAAACTAGTTTGGATTTGCCTTTCAGCTGATCATCCTTTTGCCCTACTGCAAAGTTCTCTTCTTTGATTTGACCTCTACATATATTCTCATAAGAAGACCCAGCAGTCTCCGTAATGGGTGCTTCTGGGAAGTGGGTGAAATCCCTTATAGGTCTGAAGAAGAGTGAGAAAGAAGACCAAGTAAGTTGTTTACTACTCAACCGTTGTTTCCTGTTTACTTTCGGAACTAAAAATGTTTCAACTTTTTTCAGGGGAGTGGGAAAAGCAAGAAGTGGCGTCTATGGAGGAGTTCTTCAGGGGATTTTGGGCCTTCATGGAAAGGGATAAAAGGGAAAAACAAAGCAGGAACAGACAGCTGTGGTTCTTCACCGAGGAGCCATGGTTTTAGAGCTGCAATGGCTGCTGTTGTCCGAGCCCCACCTAAAGATTTCAAGGTCGTGAGAGAAGAATGGGCAGCAATTCGGATACAAACCGCTTTCCGTGGTTTCTTGGTAACCCCACTTTCATCTGGCTCAGAAAGATTTGAACTTTGTACCTAATAAGCTTGACTACGAACTGTTGGATTACGTCGTCAACTCGTTGATAAAATCAATTGCTAGTTTCATGTTTGATGAATTGAAATTAGTGTAAGCAATTACTCAATTTTTAGTCCACCATCTCCAAATGAAGAAGTAACTTTTTCTGAAATGTTTTTGTTTTATTAATCCATAGGCCAGAAGAGCATTGAGAGCTCTTAAGGGGATAGTGAGGCTTCAAGCTTTGGTCCGTGGGCGACAAGTGAGGAAGCAGGCTGCTGTGACACTTAGGTGTATGCAAGCCCTGGTCCGTGTGCAGGCCAGGGTTCGGGCACGCCGCGTTAGAATGTCCATAGAAGGCCAGACAGTCCAGAAGCTGCTCGATGAACACCGCAGCAGGGCAGAAATCTTGAAACAAGCTGAGGTGATTGACCTTGGAAACTTCTTTCCATGTTCCCAATTTGTTGCCGCTAACTTGGTTAGTTATGTTCTGTATAGGATGGGTGGTGTGACATCAAAGGGACATTGGAGGATGTCAAAGCCAAACTCCAAAGTAGGCAACAAGGGGCATTCAAGAGAGAAAGAGCACTTGCTTATTCTCTTGCTCAGAAGGTAGTACTAGAATATTCTTTTGTTTTACTTTTGAATTTTTTTCATCTTTTGTTAGATTCATATGAAGAGATGTGAGATTTTGTTCTTTACAGCAATGGAGATCAAATCCCAACTCAGATGCTCGAACAGATAACACAATGTCAGCTTTTAAGAATCATGAGTTTGATAAGAGTAGTTGGGGGTGGAGTTGGCTAGAACGTTGGATGGCAGCCAGGCCTTGGGAGAGTAGACTAATGGAGCAATCACAGTCACATACGTATGCATCAGATGCAGCAGCCACCACTCCACCGTTAAAGGGCTGTACAGATTCTCTTCCAGCAGGAAAGAATACAAGATCTGCTGAAAGCTGTGGTGTGAGGGTTAAGAAGAACAGTGTTACAACTAGAATATCTGCAAAGCCTCCCCTCGTTGGGCAAGCAACACAATCATCTTCGAGCCCTAGTTCTGAATTTCAGTATGATGAGAGTTCAGCATCATCTTCAATCTGCACTTCTACAACTCCAGCTTCTAGAAACACCGGTGTGGCTTTCAATAAAGTGGAGGAGAATAACAATTGCAGGCCTAGCTATATGAGTCTAACCGAGTCTACAAAGGCGAAACAACGAATCAATGGTCATTCATTGCGACGGACTCAGAGGCAGCAGCAATCCATGGATGAATTCCAATTTAAGAGAGCGACTGCACTCTACAATGCTGATTCAAAAAGCAGTGTTGGTTCTGATCCTTCGATTAATTTCTCAAGGCCTGTTCATCTGTCAACGCGATTAGATAATAGGTGAAGGGAGTTAAGAGGGATACTTAGTTCTAGCAGTTGGAGCATTATGTTGGTAAGTACTGCAACATCTTGTTGTTCTCTATATTCTGTGAGTGGGGGAGGCATTATTATTGTATCCTGTAAAATTTCACTTGGAGCCAAGTCGTTTATTCTGGGAAGCTACAGTATATTACAGAAGCAGCCGTCATGATATAGTTACTACTTTAATGTCCTCTGCCAGAGAGACTTGTAATAAAAATAAAAAAAACTCCGCCTAGCAGTCATTTTCTTTCGATGACATTGAGCTTCACACCATGCTTGAAGTTGAGAACAATACCAAACTGAAGTTCCAAAGGTCTCTCCATGTTGGGAGAGTGTCGGAATATGAATCTGCGGTATAGATGTATCAACGAAAGCTTTATTTCTTGCAGGGAGAACTTCTGACCAATGCATGCTCGGGGTCCGATCCCAAAAGGTATGAGAGCATAAGGGTGTCTCCGCTTCTCTTCTTCGCAATCCGGGTCGAACCTCTCTGGCCTGAACTTCTCTGGTTCTGGGAAGTTTTTGGGATCTTTGGCTAGAACCCCAAGTGCTAGCCACACCCATGTCCCCTGCTCATCAATGCAAATAGCACAAATGAGTGCACACATACAGCCACAAATGCTACTGCCAAAAGGAAAACATGTGATACCTTGGGCAGCACGTATCCACCAATCTCTACTTCTCTTGATGTTTCCCTTGCAACCAAAGGGGACACAAAGTAAACCCTCATTGCTTCTTTAATCACCTGAAGCCATTCCATGAGGGAAAAATGGCACATTAATGCTTCAGTGATGATGCTAGGGAAAATAGCAGTTTGGTCCCTAATGTTTTATATACTAACCAATAAGCACCGTTTCTAACATGCATGTTAATATTAGAAAGCATAAATACCTACCTGATCGAGGTAGGGGAACTTGTTCTGAAGATCATCGGCAGTTGGCAGTTTGTCTCGCGGCCCGAACCCGTCAATCTCTGCAAGTAACTTCCTCTCCACTTCTGGATGTTCAGCAAGCAGATAAAGCACTGAGGACAGTGTGAACGAAGTTGTCGCAGAACCAGCCAGAAGATGCTCATAGGTCACAGCACTAATGTAATCCGGAGTAAGAAAGTCTTTAGACACCATTCCCGACTCCCTCGAGCTCAGTATGAGCGACAAGAAGTCCTTGGAACCTCTGTCCCGGTCCTTGATTCTCTTTGAGACAATGTCATCAAGCTGGCCGCTCAATCTCTTGTTTGTCCTTTCAACTTTCCAGTCCATAGTCCCAGGTATTCTCTTAAGGACCTGCCTAAAGGGCTCCTGAAGGATAGGGATTAACAGGCCAAGCACGATTGAGAAAGAACCTGATAAGTCCATTTTAAGCTGCGTGGTGGAATAGATGTGCTGGTTAATGAAATTGCTTGCCTCTTTGGATCGATCACTCCTCCGTGCAGTACCATCATCGAGTGATTTTGGCGCGGAAAGGCCAAAGTTGAAACCCAAAGCTGCTTTCCCTATTACATCTGTGGCTAGTCTCAAGGAAAGCTCAGAAAATGTTATGTCTTGTTTGGAAGAATGGAGATTTTGAGTTGCTGTTTCTATGTAGCTTTGCATGGTGGGCACTAGGCTTGCCAAGTGAGAGGGCTGGTAGACTGACACTATTGTGTTTCTCATGGCTGTCCATTGAGCATCCCTGCAAAAGGGTAAATACAAATGGGCCAGGTTGTTCCATCTGAAGTTTGAAGAATGAAATGAGTGGAACATTACCTGGTGAAGAACAAACCCTTCTGATGAAGTGGAGAAGAAGCTATAGGAGAGGGGATGCTTCTGTTGGAAAAATCTTTGAATTTCTTTATTCCAACTTGTCTACAGAGCTCTGCGTCTGCTACTATTATCAATGGCTGTCTCCCCATATGAAACCTGTTTCAGAGAAATAGTACTATATGGGAAACCATTCAAGACAAATTCTCACAGACCAGAGGATATAAGAAGATATATAGTTACCCCTCCGTCCCATCCATAAAATTGTTTCATTCATTCCCATCATTTAATCTATGATTTATTTTCTTCAACAAGTTGACATATAAAATTAAATAATTTATATGCATATGTTATTTCGAAGCATCTAGTTTGTAAATATATATTTTTTATAAAAAAAAATTAAAAAATTTCTAGTTAAAAATTGAGTTAAACACAAGTATAAAAGTAAAATTGAACAATCATTATGGGATGACGGGAGTACTAGAAAAATTAGTAATTTCATGGAATTTAAAGAAGATTTATGGTTACAAATAGAATCTTTAGAAGACAGTAAGTGATTATAAACCAAAAAAGGAAAACGATGGACCCAAAATTAGATCATAAATACTACTACTTATAACCCTAAAAAATGGTGCGTTTCGTTTTCAATATTTAATTTATGATTTTATTTCTTCAACATTTTGATATACAAAGTCAAATGATTTAGATGTAAATTATAGATTAATGTGTTTAGTTTCTAAATATATTTTTTCAATTTTTTTAATGAGTTCTTTATAATAATAATTTGAATATTCTACACCATCGAAAAAGAAACGCACTAATTTTTCAGTAACGAATGGAGTCATGAGGGTTATATATCTGATCATAATTGCAATATTGTGATATTTTGCCAGGTGAAGTCAAACGTCCATTTCATAGTAACACCACACACACACACCACTTAATTAGACTGGACAAACAAACCTGTAAATGGGGCCATAACGGTTGGCAAGAAGAGAGAAGACATGAGGGCCGTAGTTAGCCATGAGGGGCAGATGTCCTAGCAAAGGGTATAGTGGTGGACCGGGCACCCTTCTGACCCTCCAATAGGGCACATACAGGTACACCAACCCTCCCGTGATGGCGAGGAGGACTAAGGCCGTGAAGATGGGTGCAGGCGACAACCGCAGCACCCAGCTGCACCACCACTCAAACTCCATCACTCATCACCTCAACTCAACACCAGTAGTACGTACTGATTATTATTGATCTTATGGTATTATATCAATAGTGATCGAGTCTGATGAATGAGATAGAAAGAGAGGACCCTGTTTTATGACTTACAGCCAGAGCCAGGGTTGTAAGAATCGGACCAGATCGGCCGGTTCAATCGGTCTAATCGTGAACCAGTTTATATTCATATTCTGGTTCTGGTTAATCAGTGTAGGATGTAAGAACCATAAAAAATCATAAAAACCGTTTAAACCTTAAACCAGTGGTTTTGTTAATTTTGGAATCAATTTGCATTTTTTAACAAAAATAAATGAGCACTTTGATATTCAACTAAGCGAATTGAAAAAGAACGAGAATGAGTTCAAAATTTAACTAAATGAGCAATTCAATTTAAACAAAGTAGTCATCAATCTTTTATTTATTATACAAATTAGACATCAAACTTTCTTTACTATACAAATTAGCACTTACATTTTTTATATTTATTACTTGCACTTCTTCAATTTTTTATATAAACAATAAGATCTCTCCTTCAATATGTTTGAAGTTTTCATTATTATGTTATATATGAATTTTTTATCATAACTTACACTATTATATTTTACTGAAATACAATTCAACCATTAATTTAAATAATTGAATCGACTAAATTTTGAACCAATAAATAAATGAACCGATCCGGTTTGAATTCAAACCATGGTTATAGGGGATATGGTATTTCAGGAGCCAAGTGTGGGTTGGTGGAAAAGCATCTTTTGCTCACTTTGGTTTTGTCGGTACATGCATCAAGTCAATTTAATTGCTGACTCACATTTTTGTCTCCACTTTCACCTTGGACGGCCGTCCGTTAATTAATGGGATCATCGCGTATTAAATATTTTCTTAAACTTTTATTTTGTCTCGGTTCTTATTTTTCACACTTATCACACCAATCTTAAGCATTTTAAACAATCGACTTCATTAGTCCTAAAAGTTCAAGAAAGGAGGTGCATTTCAACACGGTTATATAATGCGATAAAAATCACTAAACTTTTCACGATTTAGTACTCCCTGCATCGATGAACTTTGCTCAGTATACTATTTTTTACTGTCCCATTCAAATTGCACAACTTTATTTTAAGGAAAATTTTCTACACCAAATTTACCTATTTACCCTCAAATTCCATTCCTACTAATAATTTAGTTAATTTTCAAAACATCACTCAATTATCTCATTCCTTCCATGAGAGACCTATCTCCTCAAATCCCAAATTCATCGCAAAGTCCCCGGAATTGAACTAATTTGTCGAAATCGAAATAGTCGCCGAAATCGACAGACTTGTCGGGATTGAACTAGATTCTACAAATTCGACTATGAGATTTCTGTTTGGGGCTCATAATCGAACCGAATCTGTCAATTTGGTAGCCTAGATTTGCAACCATCATCTTCGATATTGGCCACTCCAAGCCTCTGATTCGACCATGGCGACTCTGGTTTCCCAACTCACTCTTAAAGCCATCAATCTGGACGGTGAAGGCATTGGGATCAGGAGAGAGATATTGGTGCACCAGATTCCTTCATACACGTAGGTATTCTGGATATTAGGTTTTGGCTCTGTATATGTGAACGCATGCATGTAAAGTTATGTTGCATCACATATGTATCAGTATGAGTATTTCAGTATTCTGCTGCATTTTGAAGCCTGCGGGGCAAAACTTGTGTTGTCATATCTGTATGTATGTGCATATGTGTGTTGTGTTCAGACGATCCTCGTTACTTGCATTACAAGTTAATAGCATGAGTAGAGTAAAAGAAAAATTTTAATCGGGTTGGTTCTGGGCCACCACACCGAGGGAACTATGTTTTACTGTTACCCCGATTCTGGTTCCCGCCACTACGTAGAGAAATCCGCTTATTGCGGCCTCCGCCGCAGTAAATGCCACAGTAAATGGCATTTACTGCGAAATTTACTACGACAGAGGCCATAGTAGGCCGCAATAAACGCCATTTACTGCGGCCTCCGCCGCAGTAAAATCTGACTTCTCTACGTAGTGCGCTGCCGCTACCGGGCGTTCCGCATTACGTGCGCTTCCGCCGAAAGGGGTAACAAAATCTATTGGAATTATTTACCAAATTTATCTTGTGGAATATTTGGTGTAGTTTTTTATTAGTAAAAGTCATTGTTGTCTTTAAAAAAATACTGATTTAAAATATTTGGTCTTATTAAGGTTGTGTCGGATAGAAACTTTTTTTACAATAAAATGGTGTTGATTTGAAAATGAGAGCTTTAGTTAGAGTAGAATTAAGTTTTAGGAAAATGCATTCTCAAAAAATAAAAGGTTTTAGGAAAATGTGTAAAATTTGAACAATTGTATTGTTTCACAAAAAAACACAACAGAAAGGAAGCATGATAACGTAACAACGTATTTTTATAAACTACTAAAGCTTGGGGGCTTTAAATGACTCGAGAGTTGAGATAAAATTGCATGACAAAGTCACTTTTAGAATTTGTCCAAGACCACTGCTTGAAACTAAATACCCACCTCTGAAATCGTCAATCTAGCAGACGGACGTTGCCTCACGTGATGGTACGTGCCGAGTCAAGTGAGCCCAGACTCTTTTCTACTAATTTTCAATAGTCCAGGATACCATTCTACCCGATTTTTTGTTTAAGCCCTAAAGTACCAACTTTTCAATAATTTAGGATAGCAATCTGCATTTTAGCCTATATATATGGGAGATTAATAATATGTTTCTTTCTATTCCAAAAGGCATTTGGAATAGATGTACAAATTTCCTTTTCTAATTTTTCTTTAATTTTTTGAATCCTTTCTTTTGTGGCAGATTGATTAATTTCTCCCTCAATTCTTAACCCTTTAGTTTCCTCAATTAGATAATTGTATTGCTTTTGTTTTGACTGAAGTAAATGTATAGAAGATGGTTTTATAGAGAAATCTCTTAATATTTTTATGCTTTTTTCTTCAACTGGATAGAAGAATTTGAATTTTATTTCTTTTCCTAGAATATTGGTTATTATCTCAGAAGGAGTTACCTTAAAATGATATAGACTAGTGATAAACGGAGTTCCTAAAATAACATTGGTGTTTAAATTTTTTATTAATATAAAGGGCATTTTAAAACATAGTCCTTCATTGCAAATTTTTACATTACTAAGTTTGTAATTAATATGCAAGTTTTGGCTATTAGCAGCATATAGGATTTCTTTAGTTTTCTCAAAGTATTTAGTTGGAATTAAACCTTCTAGTATACAATTTTGATCACCTCCAGTGTCTACTAGGGCTATAGTATTTAAATGATATTCATTATTTATTATTCAACTTATGTGAATAAACCATTTATGGTAATAGACTTTTGATACCACATTTAAAAAAGGAATCCATTTGATTAGAAAGTTCTTTGGATTCATTTTTGTTTGAACTTTCTCCTTCTTCCTTTTGTAGGTTTTCTGCCTCTTGTAATCCTTTCATCCATAAGGTTTTTTCGATATTTTGGTTTTGAACTTTTAATTCTTTAATCTCAATCTTCATATTGCTTATTTCTTGTTGTAGATCTTGAATAGTAACTGACTTTTGTTGTTTTTCATATGTTTTTATTATTTCAGAAATATTAATAAATTGTTTTGGCTGTGGGTTTTGTTTTACTTCATTTTCTCTTTCTAAAATTCCTTTTAATGCTAAAAAGACTTCTCTTCTTTTTTCTAGATCATCAATTTGAATTATTGGTTAATGTAATGAATCTATATTAGTAGAGAACATATTACAACGGTTACATTTTTCAAAGCATTCATTAGCACTTGATTCTTCAGATTCTTCTTCTGAATTTTCCGTTGATTGGATTTCATTAATAAAATGAATTTATTCTTCACTTTCTGAGGTATTGGATTGACTATATTCAATTGGGGAATCATAAGTCATTAAACTTATTAATTGATCCTTTAATTTATCAGATATTTCTAATGTATTAATTTTATTTTTCATTTGGCAATCTCTTTCGAAATGAGCTACTTGTCGGCACTTCCAACAGACCGGAGGTCCTATGGTTTTTCTTTTAAAATATTTTTTATTATAGTTATTATGTTTTTTATTCTTTGAATATTCAGGTTTTTTATAATTATAATTTGTTCTTCTAGCTTTATGAATCTGCTTATTTCCTTTTAATTTCTTTGTAGAAGGGGCGGAAATTTTTTCATAACCATATTGAGAACATAAATCTCCTAATTCTTTTCTAGTTTGATTTTTATCATTTTTAATTTTACTTTGAAGCTTCATATTAGTACATAATTCTAATCCTTCTAGATTTATAAAATTTATTATTTCTCCAAAAGTTAGGTTATCATAAGGAATTATTCCATCAAATTTTTCTTTGATTCTTATTCTAACTTTTTTCGATAAATAAATTAGGAAGTCCTGCAATAAACCTTTCTTTCCAGAAGGTATTAGCACAATCATTTCTATTATAAACTTTTGTTAAAAAGACGTCTTTATACCATCTAAAATCATGTAGTTTGGGGCATTTTAGATTCATTAGTATTTCAGAATCCTTTTGTCCTAATAATTCTGGATTGCCTTGGAAATATTTTAGTATTGACCATAGTAAAACTTCTACAGCGTTACTTTCGTCTGTATCAAATTCTATATTATCTCTGATTATTCTTTTAGTAATATTCCTAATTTGATTTCGCTTTTCCTCATTTAGGTAATTAAACCACCATCCTCTTAGTTGTCCTGTAAATCCATTTACAAGTAAACTAAGGGCTTGTTGATTGGTATTATCATTAGACATATAGACATTAACTGCCATTTCCATTTCACAGACCAGATTAACAATTTGGTATTCTGTATATCCATCTAAGTTCCAGACATTTATAGAACTTCCATCATACCTAATACTAGTATTGTTTATTTCTTCTATCATTGTATCTGGCGGAGTAGGTCTCCCATACCATGTTTGTGTTTTGTAATACTTTTGGTAATTATTTTTTATTCTATTGATACCTAGAGAGGGTGTATTAGGTTTATCAATATTCATTTATCTAAATTGACTTTCTAGCTCATCTATTTCTGAAATAACATTAATAATTTTATTTTTTCCTATTTGTTTATTAATCTTTTCAATTTCTGACTCAATTTTTGTTATTGAATCACTAACTTTAGGGAATCCCTTTAATCTGTAATCTTTTCCTATAGGTGTAAAGGTACCTGCTAAAGCCGGGTTGATTGAAGGAGGGATTGAAAGTGGGATATTAGCCTTGGTTGAAGTTGAAGGAAGACTAAGAGATCTGGACTCGTTTTTACTTATTATTGGTTCTATGCTATCAAGCTATTCACCAATAGTTATTAGTGATTGATTCGTATAATTAAGCTGAGAATTTATCAAAATAAAAGGTAGTTTTGTAGGATCATCTAATTCTTTATGAGGAATTGATCTATAAGGCTGGGCCAAACATTTATATTCATCGTTATGATGAGGGGTAATAAAGATTGTTTCAGGTGGAGGATGTACTGATATAATTTCTTTATTATTAAGTGTAGTCCATTTTTTTGTGATCTCAGTTATAGGAGTAATATTAGAAAAAGGATAATCGATTTTTTATTTCTGGGCATAGGATCGAACCAAACAAAGAGAGAGATATGTACTTTGAGAGATTCCATTTCAGCAAACCATTTTTCTCTTATTTTACAGGTTTCTTCATTAGAAAATGTTTTGAAAAACCAAGCAACTTTATCTCTATTTTCGATTGATTTTAAATCCCTTTTTAATAAGTCTTTATCAATTATAAATTCTTTAATTAGAACATTTATGAATCCTTTGGTAGTAAAAACTTCCATTTCACTGGGAGTGGGATTTATACTAGAGGTGGCTTCATCTCTTTTAATGTCATACATGGGTTGAGGAATCTCATCATTAAAATCTACATTTCTCAATTGAGTAGGCAAAGTTACGTTTTCAAAGGAAAGAGATCTAGGTATCTGATTTAGACAAGGGGATCCGAACTTATGAATCGAAGGTCTAGAGTTTTCAAATTGGTTGAACCTAGTTTGAGGAAAATAATTTTAAAATTCTATTTTAACAAATCCATCAGTTGATTCTTCAATAGAGGCCTTTTGATTCATAGTTTCTAACGGTTGGTGAGAAATTAGATTTTCTAAATCTCATTGATTAGATTTTAAGATTTCATTCCATTTGAGCTTTTTAGGAACATGAATGAGTGAATTTTGTGAATTTGCTTCAAAGACAACGGTCTTTTCTTTTAATGAGCTAAATCTAGCTTTTGGTTCTATAGTAGTAGTCATTACCTTATAAAAAAACCCGATAAATTACACAAATTCATTTGGCATTAGTAGCGAAGTCCATATTTTTAGTTTTGATGGTTAAACTTAAGGTATCTAGTATGTTTGGGTCATAAGAGATGATAAAGTTTTGGTAGCAATTGAAGAAAACTGGTCCATTAGCAAGATTAGATCCTGCCATAGCTAACAAAGAATTATTAAAATCTAAATGTCTAGCATCTCTTAGGATCATTATTAATTAAAGGGATATCAATTCCTATACGGAACAGAGGTTTTATCGCAATTTGGATCATTCTTAAATGCATAAATATTTATACTTATCTTTCTTATGGTGATTTATAGCTTGATTGCGTAATAATTGAATTGTTTCTATTTTTTGATTTAAAGGAATAGTCTGTTCAGTTTGTTTTATTGAATAACTAGAGGAGAAATCAAAAGTTCCTATTTTTCTAGACTAAAATATTGTGTTAGATACTGGAAGCTAAACAGCTGATAATATAACCTTTATATTATGGTAGTGAGCTAAATTTTTATTAAAACGATTTCTATGTTCCTTGATGAAAGATTGTAACTGGAACCTCCTTAGGTATAAATTATGTTTTTCTTCGAAATTCAAGTTTTCAAGTCTTTCAAATCTGAATAATATATTGTTTATATTAGCCAATTCTTCTTCATATAATCTAATAGTATTATGATCAAGAATTAAATCAGTCAAAGCTTTTCTTACTGTGTTTTCGTACCAACAAATAGCCATTTTAGAAATTAATGAGTTTGTAGTATAGAAGTCAATCTTTTTCTTTCACATCTATGATTAATAATGGTGATAGTGCACCTATCTATATTATATTTTTCAATTTTAATCATATTGTGATAATATCTAAGATTGAAATCTGATAGTCTATTGTTATTTATCTTCTGATTGTATACTTTTATTAACTCTTCTGATCTTTTGATCTTTCCTCTTAACGAATTGATTTCGTTAACATAATCCCAATGTATTCGATTCATCATTCTTTTATAATGTTCAAAAGGATGCATGATAAATCAAGAGGAATACCAAAGATATTAACAAAGATACTCACAACGCTTATGATCTCTTATATTACAATATATCTTTCTACCAGGCCAGAAACGCTGGCTCTTATATATATATATATATATATATATATATATATATATATATATCATGTATGGTTCACTTCAGTTTCTAATATATATGGGGTATTCGTTTCACGTAACACCCTAATTAATTATATGTAGTCGATGGAGCTAGCCCTAATGGGTATCGCTCCAATTTTGGTAGATGGTACTAAAAAAATCTGCATTCATGCTAGCTCCATAGTAGTGTGTGTCTATTTACCACATATGTGAAAAAACACACACCATGGAAATGTCAAATTTACCCTCTTAATAAATCTCTATGAAGGGTGTTTTAGTCTTTTAGTTTTTTAGGTTAGTTAGTTAAGTTAGTTAATTAGTAGTACATTTAGGTAGGTATTTTTCCACATATGTGGTAAATAAACGGACTCTCCATAGTAGATATATATATATATATATATAAGAATTTTCATTTTGAGGTGCGGTGACCGGACTTAATTTTGGAAAAATGAGTTTTGAAGAAAGGTTCTCTAAATCAACAATTTTATTTTGTCCTAAAACTGTAAATCTATTTGGAGAATTTATTTCGAAGTTGGATTTTGGAACTGCTAATGCTTGGGAATAATTAGTAGGTGGGATATATAGTAGAACTATTTTGAAAATAAATGTTTGGAGCGATTCCAGTAAGTTTAGAAGAACTACCCTTTTCTTCTTCTTTGCCGGCTGAAGCTTTCCGGATGTTCATTTTGTGTAATCTTGTCCCTGCAAAAATTCTCTAGATAAAAAGTCAGGCAAACAATTGTTTTCTCCTTTTATGTATGCTATTTCGAAATCAAAATTACTTAATAAGGCTTGTCATCTAACAAAGATTTGTTTTGAAACTAAATTTTTAACATCATTTTCAATTATATCCTTCGCAGATTTACAATCTATTCTCAACAAGAATTTCTTCATGTAGAGGTCGTCTTGGAATTTATTGATGCAAAGTACAACCGAGAGAATTTCCTTTTTTTATAGTACTATAATTAAGTTGAGCCTGATTCCAGAAACCTGATGTAAATCTTACCAGAAATTCTGAATTTTGTCCTTCTAGTTTTTGTTTTAATATTCCACCGTATCCAATATTGCTAGCGTCTGTTTCAACGATTAAAGCAGCATTTGGATTTGGGATACTTAAACAGGGAAGAATCTTTATTTTCTCTTTAACTATTTTGACAACTTTTGTATGTTCTTCGGACCATGGTTCTGAACCATTCCTATGTGCATAAATTTATATTTATTTCTTTTGTGATGATTTATAGCCTGATTACTAATTAAACGAATCGTTACCAGATCAGCTTTTCTACTACATAAGTTCCATCTTTGTTCAAAAGTTAAATTTACATTAGTTTCGAAATTATACAAAGTTTCATTTATGGAAGCTAGATCAAATTCAAGTATGCTAATCATTTGCTGGAGAGCTATTATATTATCGAATTCTTGGTTAGTAGCGGTTTCGTACCACTGAAGAACCATTTTTATTCTATGTTCAGGATTGCAGCAAATCTTTTCCTTTGGCATCTAAGATTAATTATGCTAATAGTATTTATCTCGATATTTCTTCTTTCGCATTCAATCATAGTTTCAAAATATCTAAATGGAAGTCTACGATTATGTCTTGATGGACTATTCATTTCATACACTACGTATTTGTGAGGGCTATTGTAGCGCAATTTTCGCTTCATACGCGCTTTTATAGAAGCGCTTATTGGCGCTTCTATCGCCGCTTCTACATGGGGCGCTTTTTATTGATCTGTGCGCTTCACGGCGCTACAGCGTAGCGCCTAAGTAACGCTTAACGGCGCTTCAGAATGGCCACGTCTGATGCTGACATCAACCAGCCTTTGTACCGCATATGAAGCGCATTAAAGCGGTACAAAGGCTGTATTTTATATTACATACCAGATTTCAAAATATTGTATATAGTAAATGAAATAATACTAATAAATAATGTACAAAAATAATGCAAAATTCATTTTAATATATATATTTAAATTTCTAAATTGTTTTATTTACAACGAAAAAATAAAACGTAATAATATTTGCAAAATTCATTTCAATATATATATATTTAAATTTCTAAATTGTTTTATTTACAACAAAAAGTGAATTAATAAAATCTAAATCCTATGGAGGTGGAGGTGGAGGAGTATCATCATTAGGACCACCGGGACCGCCGCCGAGACGGTGAGAAGTGTGCCCTCGCAAGAAGCTTCGATGTAGGCCTCCATCATGTCAGTGTCGACATGAGCCGAGTTAGAGCAGCAGTGTTCGTGGTGCTGAAATGTGAAGGAGGGTCCTCCATGCGCGGGTATAAACATCCTCGTGCACCGGTGTGGAAGGCGGTGGTCCTTGGAGACGAAGACCGTGGCCTCGATGATGATGCAACTAAGTGTGCCGGCACCTCAAGATGCGACAATCGCCCATGCTCAAGCTCTCCCTGCACGACGCCAGGGCCGCGTTTGTCCGGCGCCGGAGGTCCGCTTGTTGCAAGTAGCGCATCTCATGCTCACCGACCGCCGCCGTAGAGTATGGATCTCTTCCTCCAGCCTGTCCGATGCGCTCCTTATCCTTCCGACGCTCCTCCTCCAAACTGTAGCTCACGCTACAAGTTATGTAAAAGTAACAAATTAGTCCTTAAAGTTTTTAGAACGATTCAAAAGTGGACGATGTATAATAGTTACCTCGGATGGTCATGAGGCTGGAACATGTCGGGATGGACCACCATGGGGTGTTGATCTCCAACGACCTCTAGTGGGATTTTGACCGGTGACCGCCCGGTAGACGTCGGGATCAAAAAGTGGCATGTCATCGTCAACTCCATACTTCTCCCGCATAGCCTCGATATATTTTTCCTAATTTATGAAAAATAACATTAATTTGTTTTAAAAGAAATTCACAGTATATGAAAGTACTAGTATTAAAAGAGAAAGTACGAAGAACCTCGAAATCCGCAACTTCGCCACCCCACTCTTTCCGAAACTCCACGATGCTGACTGGTCGACCTCGTTGTTCGCTTCCGTCCATTAAAACATTTAAATATATTAAAATGAATTTAACAAAAATTAACGAAAATGGAAGATAAGATAGAGTAAGTAATTACGTATCGCTCGTACGCCCGTAGCGACAACCGCCCGTGCCTCTTCCTTTTCGGCTTTTCGACCTTTTTGGCGCTTTGCGATCGCTGCTTTTGAGGCCTTCAAAGCCCTCGAGTTCCAAAAGTCGATCAGCTTGTCCCAAACCTCCTGAGAGAGCTCAGCAGGCTCAGGCCGACGCCAATGGTTGTGGTCCGGGTTCTCCTCGGTGAGAGGGTAACGGCCGTTGTGCCATTGCCGGATCTTGAGAGCTTCGCTCGCACAGCTTCACCGAACCGAGATATGAGCGCCTTCAAAGACGCCCTCTCGCTCCACTCCGTGGCACCCAACGTAACTCGGCTTCAACAAAAAGAAATGTTTAAGTAATAATGTAACAATTCTCTAAAAAAGTATTTGAACCTACGTGGAATTATTACCTTAAATTTCGTCACGTACGCATCCCGAGCCTCCCGCGGAGATCGTAAAAGATGGCGGCCAACCGGTCCAAGCCCTCCAGGATGTTGTTGATGGTGGATGGACATAGCGAGGCCGGTTGCTTGAGGCTGCGTATATAGAAAAGTAGTTATAAACATATATACACATACATATATATTATTTATAATTTACATAATAGTACATGAAATACTTATCGCCCACAATAATCCGCTTCCTTCCATCCTCCATCAGCTCGGTGGTGGGAGCACCGGAGCGGTGGTCGAGGCATGGCATGACTAGAGGCTCGAGGACCACGGCGTCCTACGTCCCGGGGCGGGGTGGCCTGGGTGCATCATCCAGAGGAGGCACCGGAGGAGTTGAGCGAGAAGATCCTCTATCGGTGTACCCCGCCACGCCCCCGCCCCCACGACGTGGCGCGCCACCGCGTGAAGCGCCCGCCGACCGATCACTCAATGAGTCCCGAGAACTCGACATACCCTTAAGTTTCTCAAATTTAACAAGTTAACCCCTAAAATTAATAACTTTTGCAATTTATCCCTAAAATTCTTTAAATTCTTTAAATTCCACTAAAATACAATAGAATTTATAACTTTTGCAATCTAGCCCTAAAATTCTTTAAAGTCCACTGAAATACCCTAAAATTAATAACTTTTGCAATCTAGCCCTCAAATTCTTTAAAGTCCACTGAAATACCCTAAAATTAATAACTTTTGCAATCTAGCCCTAAAATTCTTTAAATTTCACTAAAATACCCTAAAATTTTTAAATTTTGCAATGTAGCCCTAAAATTCATCATCATCAAACTCATCATCATCAAATTCATCATCATCAACAAACAATTCATCAATGCACAAATTCATCAATTATATATATATATATATACAAATTCAATGCACAAATTCATCAATTCATCAAATTCATCAATGCTCAAATTCATCAATTCATCAAATTCATCATCATTAACAAACAATTCAATGCACAAATTCACACACACATATATATATATATACAATTATATATATATATATACAAATTCAATGCACAAATTCAATTAAACTTATATATACAAATTATATATACAAATTCATGTATATATATATATATATACAAATACAAATTATATATACAAATTATATATACAAATTCAATGCGGGCGGCTTAGGGAGCGAGCGCCGAGGAATCAAGGCGCAACGAGCACCGGGCGGCGGCGGCGAACGAGACTTGCGACGCCGAGGGAGGGACGCCGAGGGAGGGAGGGAGGGAGAGGACGCGCGCGTACGGCGAGGGAGGGAGAGGACGACGCGCGCGGACGGCGAGGGAGGGAGAGGACGACGCGCGCGGACGGCGAGGGCAGCGAGGGCGAGGAGCGGACCGGACGGCGAGGGCGACGACGAGGGCGACGGCGACGGCAACTAGCGGCAGGGGATGGGAAGGAGAGGGAGGCAGGGAGGGAGGGAGGCTATCGATCGGATGGAATGGGGGCAGGGATGGAGAGGAGGGAAATCCGATTTTGGGAAAGGCAAGGCTTCAAGGAAGCTTCGCTTAGAAGCGCTAGTTAGCGCTTCATAAGCGCTGTTAACGTGCGGCGCTTAGAAGCGCAATATGGCGCTTCATAAGCGCCGTTAGCCTCTTCCGTAACTCCGCTCTACTATATATCTATAATTATATATATAATTACTTATATATATATATATATTACTCACATACATATCTATAATTATATATACATATACATATATACATATATAATAACTCATATATCTATAATTATATCTATAATTATATATATATATATATATCCACAATTATATATATATATATATATCTATAATAACATGTATATGATATATATATATTATATATATCTATAACTATATCTATAATTATATTTATATATACATATCTATAATAACTCATCTAATAACTCATATGTATATATATATATATATATATATTATACATATATATATATATATGATATATATCATGATAAATTAAGATTCGAAAGTCTAGAGTACTTCGTAAATGTAGCATTACAAAACATTGAGAATTTAATCGTCATCCTCGCCTTCAAGAACGTTACCATATTCCAACTGCTCGGGCTCCGCTTGACAATCAACGAGAGATATATTTATATCATGGTCGTCCGTCACAAGTATGAGTTCCTCAACTCGTGTTTCTTGAAGAGGGTCATCATCGGTGGATTTTTGTGCATTATTATTATTATTCGATGATGAAATTGATAAGGACCCTCGCCGACCCTCACCGTCCAATGTCGAGGTTTCATTTTGAAGATACCATCGCTTCTTTAGATCCCGAAATTTTGAGGGATACTCAATATACACAACTTGTTGGGCCTGACTTGCAAGGATGAAAGGATCATACCACTTTAATCGAGATGTGTGATCAACGCCAATAATCCCGAATATTTATCCGTGGTCACACCCTTTGCCGGGTCAAACCATGTGCCCTTGAACACCGTAAGTTTGTTTCGTTGTAGCGAAGGACGAGAATCTCATCAAGGCACCCGTAAAAATCCTCGCAATTCTCTTCATCATTCAAATCGCCAAAGACACAGACACCCCAATTAGCTGTCAATTTTCCACTCCCATATTCTCTCGTATGGAATCTAAAGCCGTTAACATATGAGCCACCGAAAGATTTGGCCGCCGAGTGTGGACCACAAGCTAGATCGTGACAAGAACGGAGGGAAGGACCACTGCTTTGCTCGAGCCAACTCCTTGAACCACCGGCGAAATTTGCTAATCTGTAATCATTCAACCCTTCCCGAGCCAACCGGGTAAAGTGAGCATGAGAGCTCATTGAATTGACTGCAATTGCATGAAACATCAATGTAACCAGTTTATTTAATTCTTTAAAACAACGTATACTATTATTAAATAAAAACGAATCGACCTTATATAGGGATCAACTGACAGCTTCGAGAATATAGGTCTGAACATGGTGCAACTCCTTCTCCGACAGCTTGTCTATTTCGTAATTCTCCGAAGTTTTTCACCGGATGGTTAAAAATAGAAAGACCGTTTTCATCGTGCACCGCAAAGATAAACTTCATTACGAATCGAGGGTTGATGTGAGTCCCAAATTGTCATCCATATAATGCTCGGTGAAATATGCCACCTCCGTACTAAATACTTCTCTATGATCGATCCTTCCTTAAACTGTTTGTTGGTACATTTATGTTTCAAAGTTTTCATCATCCGTTCAAATCCATACATCCACCAATATTGACAGACCACAAATCCTTAGTTGAAACGGTATATGCACGGTCAAGTGTTCCATGGAGTCAAATAATGATGGAGGGAAGATCTTCTCGAGCTTGCACAACGTCACTGCAATAAATTCATCCAACTTCTGCACGTCATCTAAACGGAACTCTCGCGCAGATTATTCTAAAAATTTGCTAAATTCAGCTATTGGAATCCATATATCATCGTGTATGTTCCCACGCAAGATGATTGGAAGCAACTTTTGCATAAAAACATGACAATCATGCGTTTTCATGTCAGAAATGAATTATTAGACATGTTGACACAACTTCCAATGTTTGACGATATCCATCGAAGTTTGAGCGTGGTCTTCAACCACTTGCAAACATTCGTAATCTGATCTTCACTCTATGTATAAATTGCCTTAGGTTGACATGGTCTTCCATCGCGCCCGGGAACCAAATGTAACTCTGGCCGGATGTTCATTTTCTGCAGATCACGTCTGGAGTTCGCATTGTCTTTACTCTTCGCTTTTTGATTCATAACTGTATAGAATATATTGTCGAAACAATTTTTCTCAATATGCATTACATCGAGGTTATGTCTTACTAACAAATGTCCCCAGTACGGTAACTCCCAAAAGATTGATTTCTTAATCCAGCTTGTGAGTCACACCGAAGCCCTCGTGTCGTTGTCTGTCCCAATATGACCCAAAAGGCGGGAACTCAATCTGCTCAATCTCTGTTAGTATTTCAACACCGGACTTATATTCAAAGGGCTCGCCCGCTCTCGACTACCCCATGCTCGACACCATGTCGATAAGAATGTCGACGGTGTAAAAATCTTCTATGACACCCCCACCAACAAGGTTTACGCCCATAAGTTAATTGGAAACTAGATACATCAGCCATACAAGATGGGCATGCAAGTTTTCCATGCGTACTCCACTGATAGCATACCGTAGGCCGGAAAGTCACCGATTGTCCAAAGCAGTGCATGCTCTCATTGTAAAATTCTTCCTACGATGCGCATCCCAAGTTTCAACGCCTACGGTCCATAGACTATTCAACTCGCCGATCAATGGCCGCAAGAAGACGTCAATATTTCGCCCGGAGATCGAGGACCCGGATCAACAATGCCAAGTAGATATACGGCTGTTTCATACATAAATCAGGTGGTAGATTATAAACCGTGATGAATACCGCCACATGGAATAAGGGTTACCATCATCTCGATAGTGGATTAAATCCATCGGTGCATAAACCTAATCGTACATTCCCGATCTCTTCAAAGAAAATCAGGGTATAACATATCGACATGTTTCCATGCCTGTGATTGGCTTGGGTGTCCAATGGTACCATTTGCATTTATATTTGCCCTTACATGATAACTCATGAATTCACTGTTTTGACGATCGGTAAAGACGTTTAAGTCTTTCGGTTATTGGGAGATAACGTAGAACCTTCTTCGGTTTCAGCTTTCTTCCGCCACGCCGATCAATACCCCTTTAAAAGTATATCTATCCGAACCGCACACAACACACTTCAACAAATCTGAATCCACCATCGAACAACATACAATTATTCTCGCAACTATGAATTTTCAAGTACGGTAACCCTAAGTCCCCGATCATTTTCTTCGCTTCACCGTGCTCGTGGCGGTGAGTTTTCTCGTAATATTTCATTGATATAATTAATCATTTTTGAGAAAACGGCATCCGATATATTATGCTGACTTTTCAAGCTCAAAACTTGGTTAAAACCGATAGCTTCTTGTGTTCCGTGCGAGCCCCATCATAAAGAGGTTGCGATGCCGCCGCAACAACGCAAAAACTTTTGTGCCTCGGGATTTGGAATTTCGCCTTCATCAACTTGCATGTCTTCTTGAGTCTCCCAAAATTATTGTAACAATATTCGTTTTCATCATCATGATCATTAACAGCCCGGTCAACATTATTAGGACGAATTCCCAAACCTTCATGAACCATTTGACGGACATTCCAACCTTCATAGTCAGCAGATATCGAGTCCCTTTGCGTACTTCCACGTGAATTACTAGACGACGATCCCTCAACGAATCGATCATGACCTCCAACAATAGTCGGATCGATCAATATTGCCTCACCATGACAATCCCATATATAATAATCTGGTTTAAATCCATACTCGCATAAATGATTTCCAATAGTCACCTTTTCATTATAGAATCTATTTCTACACTTTTACACGGACATTT
Organism: Stellera chamaejasme; assembly: GCA_024586325.1. Taxonomy (NCBI): domain Eukaryota; kingdom Viridiplantae; phylum Streptophyta; class Magnoliopsida; order Malvales; family Thymelaeaceae; genus Stellera; species Stellera chamaejasme. The sequence goes on from CM044979.1 coordinate 51,182,368, forward strand.
CACTGTCGACATTCCATTCGATTCAAAGAATCGAAAAGCAAAGTTTAGAAAATATTCGACTCCTCAAAGAATCTTCGATCGATCGTACGGGTTCCCTTCTCTAACCGTTGATACATCCAATCACGTTCAGCAGCCATATTTTACGCCCGCATATCAATATTACTTTATAACAAAACTTAAAAGGTAAAAACTTAATTACTTAAATATACGATTTATACATGCAAACTGTATAACTTATTTCCTCCTAATTATAAAGGGTGCATGGGTCCTATCCTATTCATAAAAGTACAATCGGTAAAGAAGTTTTATGATTGTACATGTATAACTCATACAACTTACATAAATTTCGGCAAAGATTTCATCTCGCTTCCTCATTATACCATTTTTTTGGTTTTAACTCCCAAATCGTATAACAAGGAACGAGACGTAAAATGCAAATAAAATTATGCAATCAGTATAGTTTATACATATACATTCATAAAACTTCAATATACCAGCTTGCACTTTTACAAACCGTCTAACTCGGATAATCCATGAATATTAAATTAAATATTATATTTTACAATATTATTTCCAATAGTGAAAATAATATTATGCATATAATATTCTACATAATATTCACAGACAGGAACTATGGCTGAAATCTAAAATATCATATTCCACTAATTTTAACAACATAAACTAAGAATAACAAAATCTATATAATTAAATAAGAGAAAATAAAGGGAGTATATAAATTCATACCTAAATAAGCCAACAAAATCGCTTCGTTGCTTGAACACAAATGGAGCAAGATTTGTAACTCACAAATGGAAATGGGAAGGAATGAGAGCAAGATCTCGCAAAAAACGGAGCAAAACGAAGGTTTTCGTTTCGTAAATCGATGCGGAGAGGGAGGAAGAAGATGGGTTGGTCAATTTAAAGGCCCATGAACCGCTTATTTACGCTACATTGGCGCTACTACCTCACAAATATCGGAGTCGACAGCTGTGCCTTGATTGAACCGCTTTTATGCGCTACAAAAGCGCATCTTACCCGCTCCCAGAAGCGCAACTTCGCGCTAGATGGCTTCTTCACTGGTTGAAGCGCGTATTGGCGCTTTCGGACGCGCTTCATAGCCGCTCAATGAAGCGCCTCGTAGCGCAACGGTTCTGGTGGCTTACTGGTAGCGCTATTATGCGCTTCTTATGGCGCTACGAATGTCCCCCCACGTACTTCTATAGTGATTTTCAGCTCCGATCCATTTGAACAAATGATGATGCTCATCTTATCTCTAACTAGTATACAATCAATATGTAATACTGCCCTATCAAAAAAAAATTGTAATACTGAGTGACTTATTTGTCTGTCACCTTTGCCTTTCCCCTTTTAGCTAGCATTAGAAACGGCACCAATTATTGATTTTCATGACAAAACTTGACAAAAGATCGATATATCCAAAATGAGGGGGGGCAGGAAAAGGTAAAATCAAAAGTAGGGCCTTAAAGATCTAATAATATATATGTAGATATCGAAAGAGAAATTATCAAAATTAATTTAATTAGATACTAGCTATAATGGGGCCGGGGAAAAGTTAATACATTTACTTCTTCATCATCATCGTCGTCATCTTCTTCTTCTTCCTTCCTCAACACCGGCCCAGGCAGGCCAGGCCAGGCGCTATCCTTGCCAAGGTGTGTGGTTAATTCTATGCTCATTATTCTGGTGCACGTGATATCCTCCTGAGGAAGAATTAATATTGGAATTGAAACGAGTAAGCTGCCGGGAAATATTATAATTATTTCCAAAATGGGCAGTACCACTACTTTGTGGGAAAGCCTTGAGACCCAAGAAATCTCTAGTGAAACTTTGGTCATGATGATCTCCTGCATGTTGTGTGAGCAAGCTGCCATGGAAGGTAGAGTCATGGAGCCCCGTTGCAGAGGGCGTGAAGGAGTTCATGATCACATCATGATGATCAAGGAGGAGTACTGATTTAGGTTGAATAACCTGTTCCACCAAATCACATCCTCCAACAGCAGCAGCACAACTACTACTAGAACCAGCAGCAGCAGCAGCTTGAATATTACTGTGTCCTAAAGACGACAAAAGTCCGTGGTCACGTGATGATGGAAAACCGCCTGCAGCTGTAGTGACTGAAACTGAAGAGCTGCTGCTGCTGCTGCTGCTCATTGTAACGCCCATCTGAGCTGCTTTTTGCAGGAGGGCAGTGGCAGACATGTGAGCGGAGGGCAAAACAGGGTTTTCACCTTGTGGTGTAGGAGTAGTGGTAGTAGTAGTACTAGAGGAGAAGAGTACTGGATCATCATGTGCATGTACTGTAGTTGAGAGGCGGTACTGATCATCTAGTTGTTCATGTGGAGCTTGATCATTATGACAGGCCAGCCATGGCGGAATAATGTTATGTTCCGCAGCTTCAACTGTTGTTGTTGTTGTTCTCTGGAGATGATTAAATGGATGATGATCTTGATGATGATGATGATGTTCTGTTTTAACCGAGATTGATTTGGAGCTTTCTTCAGCTAAAGCATCACAAAAGGCTCTGTGAGTGATGAAACTGTCCCTCCTGTAACAAAACAACAACATGCATGCAAACAAAAAGGGACAAATTATAAATACTTATGTTTCTCTTTTTTTTCCTTTCTATTTCTGGACATTATTAATTATTGCTTATAATTGTTTATAACAATATTGAAATAAACTTAATTTACACCTAGCTAGCCCACCATTCTTAAATAATCTGCACTTTCTATTTAGTGTTCTTCATATAGTAAAATTATCTTATTTTTCCAAATTAAGAAACACTTTATAATTATAACAAAAGTTATAGATATATACTTCAAACTTTCCTTCCTACTTGGAGTACCATTTTCTCACAACTGATTAATTACTTAATAAAGAGAACATGAGAAGAATATTCCTTTTCCAGTCCTCGAAGCTAGCTAGCTAGGTATAGTTTTGTGATTAAACTCTTTAATTTGCCGATAATAACGTGTACGTATTATTTTGTGCAAAATAGTGTTCTACAATATTATTAAATGTGTGCACTGTATTTTGGTTACAGAATATTGCCAAACGATGGTTCTTTTGTGTCGTTTTGTCTCAATTTTTTTTTTACAGCATTTGTTTTTCTAATTTTATTGGTTTCGAACATTATTGGACTCTTCCATATGTAGTTCTCTCAATAGTGTTTTCTTCATACACAAGAGTACTCGAACCGAAGATTTTATCTCAAGGAAGAATGAGTCTCTTACCATTCAACCCTAATAACCGTTGGTTTGTCTAAAATAATAAATCTTAATCTTCATTGTCCCAAAAGCATTGCAAACATTTTGATATATTTATTTAATTTAATCTATAATATTTTTTAGTAGAAAAGAATTTAAAAAACATATATATTTATAAAATAAAGATATCAAATTATTATTGAACAAGTTTTGAATTTAAACACAGATTGACACGTACTAAAACTAAATGTTGCAATAATTTGGATCGAAGGGTGTATTTTGTTTATCTAACTCTTTTTGAGAATTTTTTTAATGGATTTAAAGACAATGCAACTTTCATGATAATAATCACGCACTTAATTCCTTGAACTAAAAACAGAATCTATATCAAACTTTTGTTTTACTAAAATACTCTACCCGGCCTATATATATATATATATACATATATATACATATATATATATATATATATATATATATATATATATATATATATATATGCCCATTTCTTTTCTATATATTGTAGCTTAGCTTTTTCGCTAGTTGCCCGATGACAAAAAGACATTGTAGCATTTACGCATTATATATAAAACTTTATAATCTGAGCTAGAACTTTATGGAAGCTAGCTAGCTATTATAGTAGGGAATTATTTATTGCTTAAATAATTCCAGTCCCTCTGCCCTGTACGTATGTATGTATGTGGGTGTGCTAGCTTCAAAATGACACTCATGTGTGTCGTAGAAAATTCAAAGTTAATTAACTAAATTCAATTAATACAGTTCCTTCTTTTTTATTTCTTTTTTAAAGTTCCTTCTAGCTATATATCAGCCTATACTAATCTATTCTACTTTAGAAACTGGAAAGGATAAAAAAATATTCGAAAAAAATAAAAATGAAAAGAAAAGAAAAGAAATTAAAGAATTGAAGTTCAATTTATACTACTATATTAATTACTAGGAAGTAAGTTGTTGATTGGTAATTATACCTTGAGAAGAGGGTTCCACAGTCACATTTATACTCTCTTGTGCCACAGATTTTGGAGTGAGCTTTCCAGTCAGATTGAACAGCATAGCGTTTAGAGCATTTCTCACACTTCCACTTCTTATCTCCATGCTTTCTGGAGAAGTGTTTCTTGATCCCAGTTAGGTCCCCAAGAGCTCTAGCTGGGTTATGGTGGACACACCCTGCTTCCGGGCACACGTAAACCTTCTTCCTCACCACCTCTTTGCTTGACCTTTGTTTCAGCTTCCATGGCAGATTATGCCCTCTTCTGTGCAGCTGCAGGTTCTGGTCTCTCTGGAATCCTTTGTTGCAGATCTCACAAACGAACCTGTTTGTGGCCATCAGTGTCTTGGGAGACAAGGCTATCACTTCTGCGTCTGGGTCTGGTTGGAATATTTCACTCATAAAATTAAGTGATGGAAACCCCACCACAAATTAAAAAGATCACAGATTTTTTGGAAAAAAAAACTGAATTCTGATTGATTAATTAAGGATCAGAGGATTATGACTAACCTGGGTTTCCTGGTAGACTTCTCTTCCTCTTCTGTGGTGGAGCTTGGTTGGTTGAGGTGAAGCAGGATTTGATCTGTGGGTAGATATTAGTACTGACAGTCTCAATTCTTGTTGCTGAGGAAGCACTTAGTACTTCACCAGACGTTGAGGTCAAATTGGAGATACTGTCATCCATGACGACTAATGATCCTTTCATCATCATCATCATCATCATTTCTGTTGTACTCATCACCCAGCTGGATCAAATCACAGACTTTATCTAACTCTGTGGATGATGACAAAAAGCGAAAAACTTTTTCTTTTTCCTTTTTTATCTGCCAAGAACAAAGTTTTATCAAGAAGCTAGCTAGCAACTGATATCTAAGGAGTTCAGAGTTATGGAAGAAAATAGCAAGTGGAAACCCTAATTCAGAAAATAGCAAGGAGCTGTTTTATCTGTCTCTCTCTTTTCTTTTCTTTTTCTGGCTTCAATAGAATGATCAAGGCCAAACAAGTGGTAAAAGCCAAAGACTTGCAAGGAAAAAACAAGTGAAGCTAGCTAGAGAACAACAAAGACCAAAAACAGTCCAAGAAATGAAACTTAAAAATAACTAGGTAGCAGCTAGCTAGTTCCACCATAAAAGGCCTTTACCAGATGGTTGCCAAAACCCAAGAAGATCCAAATTGCAAAAACCAACACAACTAATTACTACTACTAATTTCTCCTAATAATTAAAAAAGCTGTAGCTAGTGATCAAGTAATGATCATGAGAGAGAGTGTGAGGGATGAGGATGAGAGAGAGAGAGAGAGAGATGATGTGGCCGCGGATGAGAAGAGATCTGTGAGAAAGAATTCCACCATCCAAAATAAGCCACCAGCATCGAGCGGGATCATGAGCTGTGCTGTGATGTTGATCACCTAGCTTTCTGTCGTTTCTGTTGTTCTCTACTCACCCATGATCATCATCTCTTTAAAACTAATTAATTAATTAATTGATCTCGCGTTAATTATAATCACCGCTAAACTACTTTAGTTAACCTCAAAATATATAACTGTCCTTTCAAACAAATTCACATTTCACTACATTTTCTTTGTTGCCAATTAAGCAATTGTTCCTAGCTCTCTCCCAAATATTTTAATTTTAAAATGTATTCAGACACAAAATAAATAGAGAAATATACATGTAAACCAAAATCAACTAGAAGAATAAACCTTTCAATAAGATTAATCAAACAATTAGACAAATAATTAGAAAAACATATTTGAAGAAGAAGAAGACCAATATTGATTATATTTCAATGTCTTATTGTTTCGGTTTTGTAGGAAATGATTGTTTGGTAACTAGTTGAAATGAAAAAGTCACTAAAAATGAAACATTGTATTACTTTTGGGATGTTTCAAAGAATAAAATATTCCAGTACATTTGGGGCGTATGGAATTTAGTTTTTGGATCATATATATATTGAAGACATAAACTTTTGACCAAAAAGTGAAAAATAAAACAAAGCTAATCACATAAAAAATATACTGGGAAAGCACTATTTTCTTTTATTGCTAGAACTTAGAGCAAATTCATTTTACTTACGTTAATAATAATAATAATAATAATAATAATAACAACAACAACAACAGCAATAATAATAAATCATCCCTTTGTATTTAATTTCATGAATTGTTTTTCTTACAAGCTAGACAGTGTAAAAATAAACCATTCCATTCGTAATTAAATTTTATAAAGAACTTTCGAAGTCAGTGTAATACATAAAAAGGAAGAGAAAAAAACTGCTTAATTTTTACACGATATATATTATACGAAAAAGGAAGTAAGATTTATAGTTTAAGATTAGAAAATCATATTAATTCGTCCTAACAGATTCGATACACTTGATCGATCGGTACGAAAATTGGGGGAGTGTTTTGTCGGGGGGAGATTGGAGGGATGGAGTGTGTCGAAGGACATATACAAGGTGAGTGGAGAGATGGAGAGTCTAGATGTCAGGTTCAATTCCTTCTTCAAAAGAGTGGTAGGGTCAGGAGAACAAACTAGATTTTGGGAGGATGTGTGGGTGGGGAACTCTACTTTGAAAGATAGGTTCAAGAGGCTTTATGCGTTGGAGGGGAAAAAAGAGTGTTGGGTTGCGGAGAAGATTAAGTGGGAGGAGGGAGTCTGGTGCTGGGAGTGGAGCTGGGAGAGGCCGGTGAGAGGAAGAGCTTTTGGCGAGTTTCAGTCGCTGTTGGTTCTCTTGCAGGATTTTGTCCCAAAGGAGAGTTGTGCGGATACGTGGCATATTGGGAGCTTGGAAGAGGTGGGTTCTCAGTTCAAAGCTTGTCCAAGGTGATCGATGCGAAGCTGGCATCGGGCTTCAGCACCCAAACGAAGTGGTGCATTCGAGTCCCCAAAAAGGTGAACATTTTTATTTGGAGAGCAACCAGAGGCTTGATTCCAGTCTTGGACCATCTGCAGCACCGAGGGATCATATCTCATTCGCAGCTTTGCCCGCTGTGTGGAAACGAGGTGGAGACTGTCGATCATGCATTGGTCAACTGCAAGCAGGTTTCAGAGATCTGGAAAGCTATCGCGGTGTGGTGTGGTACTAATATTCGGAACCTCTCGGGTGTATTATCTCTTGTAGACGATGCTGTTATTTCCCAGGTTCAATCTTCGGTGCAGCAGGTGTGGCAATGGATCGTTTATGTTTCGGCTTGGGTTTTATGGAAGGCACGAAACTACCTGGTTATGCAGGATGTACCATGGAGGCCTGCAGTTATTCTTTCAGATGTGCAAATTTTCTCGTTTATTTGGATTACTAGCAGGTGGGCTAAGCTGAATATGTCTTGGGGCGATTGGCTTCTAGCCCCATTGGTAGGAGCAGCAGCGAAGGTGTCCTAAGGTGTCCTGGGGTCTGTATCTTGTGTGTTCGTGTTTGGGTGTGTGTGTTTGGCGGTTCGGGTGTCGGTTTGCTTTTGTCTTCTTGACCCTTGTCCTGCTGTTTTCCGTCCTCAAAAAATTGGTGCGTTTTGTTTTTAGCGTTTAATTTATAATTTTATTTCATTAACACTTTAATAGATAAAATCAAATATTTTAAATGAAAATTATAAATTAACGTTTCTATTTCCCAAATATATTTTTTTTCAAAAACTTTTAATGAATTTTTTCTAATAATAATTTGAATATACTAAAACACGTGCACTATAATAGTAGTATGTATTAGATGTGTAATAATGTAAGTGTAACATGATTGAAACAGTGTGGTTGAATAACCAACAGACATGCTAGTCACGGGAACCCGTAATTCCTTTCTATATATTATATATGTACATATCTATATATATATATATATGATTTGCTTTTGTTTTGATAATTGTCCTGAAGAAGAGTTGTACGAACGAAGTAAACAATTTCTATGTGAGGAGACGACAACTAAAAATTCATGGAAATAATAAAGCTAATAAATGTGGTCACTTTCTTTTTCCCCTGAAATTAAAAAGTGACCGAGAGAAAAGATGTAGCCGGTCGGTCCCCATATATCATGTGCTGCCCAACCCATCTTCAATCATTTTATAACTTTTTGTAGATGCAAAGCAACTATGAACTCCGAAGCAACCACCAAACAAATAGAGTATATTAACATGAGATGTTTTGCGGTATTAATTAAGGGTGTGTTCATTTTATGTTAAGGATTAATTTTTTGTTAAGGATTAACATATTAAGGGTGTGTTCATTTGATAGCTAGCTAGCTAGCTCTAAGAAATGAAATGAATAACAGTTAGTTTGATGATAGCTAGCTTTAAAATTAGTTAATTGTGTCTAGTATATATCTAAATTATTGGATCTTATGGTTTCAGAAATACGTTGAATATTCTCTTATTTTATAATTTAATTTTCTGAGTTATTATTCTTAATCTAACTATGTGTAATATATATCTTAAATAATCTTTTCAAACCATTAATGTTACGAATTCAACTCAAGATCGCTTCCTTTTTTAAAAAATAAAAACATCTGAACAGTAATATTAATAATTACGTTAATAATTACTACATATTTTACCCCACAAGATTCACTTTTTGTCCCATGCACTTTGAGGAGAAAGGTTGGTGATAGTTATCATGATGGATGGTTGTTGACCAACAGAAAGCATGGGATGGGAGTCTTGGGCGTACATTTATTTCTTCTCTTACGAGATTTCTACTCAGCTTGAAAAGGCTTGAAAAGAAGCCTCAAGCCGATAAGAGCTCTTCATCATGTTCGACAATTTCTAAAGAAGAACTGAGAGCCATGGTCTTCATTGACAACGGATCAGGCCTCAACCTTTGCCCCTAAAAACGTAATAGCTGAGTTGAGTCTTCTAGTCTAGTCTTCTTCCTCTTCGCCAAGAAGGATAACTATCAACATTTCTTGAACATGGTGGAAGCAAATGAATGACCAACTAACATTATGATCAACTAATCTAACACAAATATGCTTAAAAACTCAAGTATTTTCCTAAATCAACTACTTTAAGAACATGACAGTAAATAAAGAGAAACTTGGACAAGAGCAAGAAATATAATTGGGCAGTAGTGGGTTTATGCTCAACAAGAAAGAAGCTTAACCCGCAAGTATGAAAACCATGGCAGAAAGTAGGATTCACTCAAGGCATACTTATAGGAAATTATTTGAGCAAAAGGGGCATGAACCACACAAGAGAACTGGTAAAAGAAACTCATCAAGTAGAGCTAGAAGGAAGATATACCTTTACTTACCATTATAGATGTAACAAACCGTATACAGTGCCAAGATATTGTCCGCTTTGGGCCCTAGGTCCGCACGGATTTGCTTCTACCTGAATGTTGTTCATCCCACATGGAGGGGCTAAAGGAGTAATGCATGTCTTATAAGGGTGGTTGCTCCTTAACCCCCTAAGACGTGTTTTACCTGTGGATTCAGGTGGAAGAAAATCCGTGCGGGTCTGGGGGCCCAAAGCGGATAATATCTTGGCACTGTACACGGTCTGTTACAGATGGTATCAGAGTCTGGTTGTACAGTGTCCATGTGCTAGCGGGGACGCTGGACTCCCTTGGAAGGGGGTGGTTGATGTTGTTCATCCCACATGGAGGGGTTAAAGGAGTAATGCATGCATTATAAGGGTGATTGCTCCTTAACCCCTAAGACGCGTTTTACCTAAGGATTCAAGTAGAAGCAAATCCGTGCGTGCCCGAGGCCCAAAGCGAACAATATCTTGGCACTGTACACGATCTGTTACAGATGGTATCAGAGCCAGGTTGTACAGTGTTCATGTGTCAACGGGGGCGCTTAAATAAATAATGGAAACTGTCTTGCTAACAAAATATGAGAATATGTGATAATAGTCTATAGTGCCTAATGAAAACTATTATAATGTCTAAATATATATTGGAAACTGTCTGAATGAATTTAGAAACTGTCAGAATTAAATTGCATAAGTGTTGCTACTAGTCTTACCTCAAATCATCTTCCTCCACCCAAAGATCGCCGGAGATCACCGGAAGCATTGATTCTCCACCGAATCTGGACATGGACGTCGATCAGAGTTGGAAGCGTCGATTCTCCGTCGGATCTGGATACTAGACGTCGATTGAAGCTGAAAGCATTGATTGATCAAGTCGAATATGGACATTGGACATCGATCAGAGTCGACAGCATAGATTCTCTGCCGGATTTGGACAATGGACGTTGATCAGAGCCTCCGCCTGCTCCGGCTTTCACGATTCTTTAGCGACGGTGAAGGAGAATGCCACCTACGTTCTGCTTCGGCTTTCGCGATACTCCGACAACGGCAAAAGAGAACGCTGCCTGAGCTCCGATGCAAGGTCTACCGATGAAAAGGCAACGATCGTCCTCGGTTTTCATGTGCGACGATGAATCCGGTGATGGTTTGATATTGGAGGCAGTTATGGCTCCTCATTCAATTTATAGAGAATTTGGGAAAGAAGAAGTTGAAATGTTTCACTTGTGCGTCTCATTGGGAAGAATGAAATAATAAATGAACATTTATTTTCATTGTGCTAGTATGTGGGAAACCACATAGGTGGTAGTCCACGATGATACGTTTAAAAATTAGTGAATGCATTAAACGTTTGAGATGGAGGTTTCAAAAATAGGATTGGAATTCATAGTAAAATTATGGATAACTACAAAACAACCCCTAAAGTTTGGGAAAACCTTCATCAATTATCCGGTCGAAAATACTAGTAGTATTTAGAAACTCTTTGACCGTCAAACAACCAGTTGGTTGAGTTGACCGTTCATGTTGTCATGGGCATGGTTGAGAAAATCGGACCGGAGGGTCGGACCGCGAATTGGTGGTCTATCCGGTCCGGGTTTCGGTTCTGACACCCCTTGCTTGAGAACCGGTGTGAACTGCCGGAATCGGCCAAAACCGGCGAACCGGAAACCGCCTGTTTTCAAGAAATAAAGCTTAAAAAAAATTAAACAAAATTATTTTAAATTTTTAATGCTCATTGTAATTTTAAAGCATATATGTGCTAACTATTTTGAGCTTTGATGGAAATATGTTCTTGAGTTTATTATAAATTACTTATTTATTTTAAGATAAATGATAAATGTTAGATATCCTGCGTATTTAACTAATACCAGTTGAATCAGTGGTTTAATCGGTCAAACCGATCAGACCATGAACCAGTAACTTGAACGGTTCTGTGTACGGTTCGGTTTTATAAACCATATTTATGGGTAGCCAACCAACCAAGCTTCACGCTCGGCTTGCTGCAGCTGCATTGCATCTAAACGCGGACGAAGATCAATTTGAAACTAGCCGATCTGACTGATTTGGAGTAAAAAGAAATCGCATTCCCGACAACAACGAGGAGGCATAAATCAATCAAAGGCCCCTCCCTCATTTTTATTCGTCGGTAATCGAAGGTCCAGAGGAGGAAGAAGCAAGATACGAACGTTCTGCTTTGCTTTGCACGGCAGAGAGCTAGCTAGGGTTTCAATTCAAGCAAGCTGGGGTCATCCTGGCCGGGGTGGGTGGATGGGAAGTAAAGGTGCCCTTTTAGCCACCGCGAGCGACCGACCGACCGATTCTGTGTGCAGTGCTTGAAGAGCCCCTCCTCATTCGTCTGCCTGCTTCCCTGCCAGGGCTGATTGGCCACCATGACTGGACTTTCTCGGTCTTTGGACCACCGAATCCACACCCCCTGTAAGTAGTAGTAGTAGTATTTCTTAATTGCTAGGAAAACGCACTCGTCCCCGTCATTTCCTCTGCTTCAATTCAACTTCATCCTCTACTTGTTTTTATCAATTGCCTGCTCATCGCTTCTTTCTGTCAATTACTTTGCATTATTTCTTGTTTACTTGTATAACCATGTACGTACGTACTAAAATTGAGTTAGTTTTATTTTCTCGTGCAACTCTTTTAACAGTTCAACGGATAAGAGTTGTGATACAAAACGATCACAGGGAGATGCTAGTCGGAATATTACATGAAACGTGTTCCAAGGACCTTGTTATCATTTGCCATGGATTTCAGTCAAATAAGGTTGGTCACTCGGATCAAACTTTGGAATATAATATGCTCCCAGTCCCTCATGCAGCAAGGAATTGCACTTGTCTTTTCTGTTTCATTAAACGTTTGAGAATCTTGTGTCTAATCAAGAAGTTTGATGAATTTTCCTCCTGTACTCTCCTTATTTAGTAGAGAAGCACTATCGTTGTAGGTTTGCATACCAATAACATCATCTTTAGAGTTAGCAATGCATTATCCAATTTAGGATTCCTCCAATTCAGGATTTTCTTGGGGCTCTTTTAGTGTTGGGTGGAGTGTGAATTTGATGGTTTTATTGTTGGGTTTAAGGCAATAGCTATTTGGGTGTTTTGGGGTTGATTCTTCAGCATGTTCTTATTGATAAAGTGTCTCTTTTTGTTTTCAATTAATAAAATTTTACTGCTGTTCAATACCAATGCATTACCCAAAAGTAGTTATCTGTTTGAGATGAAAACGGGAGTAGCACGCTTTTAAGGTGTAGAGACTGGTGAATGTCTGCTAGGCCTACTTGCATCCTATGAGCCTCTTCATTTATAAGAACTGTGAGGGATGAAACAAGGAATGTACTGTTATCCTTGCTTACAATCCTGATCAGTTCATGTGAATGAAACTGTTGTATGGGGAATGCATCTAAAACTACGTGTTGATGGTCGTTTTAGTTACTGATTGTCAACAAATGAAGCCTTTTTTTCCTGTTTAACTTATTTTAGAATGCTTAAACCATTTTTCAAATGGTAGTTATACCTCGAAGGCTGCTTCTATATCTCTAACATGGTTTATTTAAGTTATCACAGGATGGTTGATGTGAGCTGTGTAGCTAAGGCTGCAATCTGGTGTACAAACGCTGCCTATTTCCTTTAAAATTTGGAAGTTTCAATAACGTCTTAGTTCAAATTGTCAATGACTTCTAAAAATCTCACTTTCATCAAGCTCTCTCGGAGTCATTGCCTTGTTCTAAAGCAACAGATTGAGAAATTTCCTATTTTAAGTTGGTCAAAGTTAAGATTTTCATTAATAAAAAAATACTTCAGAAACAGTAGGAAGAACGAAGTAACTTCAGAAAATACTAGTACATCTATAAAATAGAACACCAAAAACAGTAGGAAGAACGAAGTAATAACTTTATGCTCCGATTCTTTTGATTTTTTCAAAAACCTTCCCTTCGTCTTGCATTTTCAGATGAAAAAGTTCAAACAACTTGCTATCCTGATGCTTTTAGGTTCCTGCAATGCGTTCTCATGTTCATGTGATACTCCATGCCCCTTCTATTGTTTCAAGTTCTGTTTTTTGGGACCAAGTATGGATCAATATCACAGATGAACTAACCATTTGTCTTTAGGGCCGGGTACCCATGGTGAGTCTAGCTGCTGCTTTTGAATCAGAAGGAACTAGTGCCTTCCGTTTTGACTTTGCTGGGAACGGGTGAGTTCCTTTTATACGTGTGTGTGTGTGTGTGTGTGTGAACAAGAATGTTTTTTATCCTACAGAACTGTAATTTCCATTATCCTTTCTGAATCAACTATAATTTATAACAACTCATGACATGCTGCTATATGCAATTTACACCACCTTTAAGAAATTCTTTGCTCAAGTCAAGTCTCTGCATTTGAAATAATACAATTGTTAAAATGTTGATACCTTCATCCGAAATAGTTTTTCATTGATGGTTGATACTGTCTGTAAGTTAAAATTGAATTGCTCATGTAAAACATTATAGCCAAAGGATGGTAGTTTAGGTTGAGAATTTTGTGCTATTAGTCCAATGTTTCTCGCATCAGTTCTCCCTGCCAAATTAACTATGGTGAAAATTTTATAACTTTTCGTATTGCATTACTGGTGAAGGAAGATGGATTTCCATCTTACGGTTTATTTTTATTTTTTTAAAAAATTCTCAGTGAAAGCGAAGGCTCATTTCAGTATGGTAACTATCGGAGGGAGGTTGATGATCTATATGCAGTTGTTCGACATTTCCGTCGGAAAGGGCGGCTTGTAACAGCTGTTGTTGGTCATAGCAAAGGTCTGCATATTCCAGATTATATGGGATAATTGTTTAGGTTGTGCTTGAACCTATATATTTCAAGTCAAGTCCATTAAATACCTCAGCTTGCATGTTTATAGATTTCAATCATTTGATCTCTGTTTGTTTTCTTATGATGAAATGGATATATGCAGGAGGAAATGTTGTGCTCCTCCATACTGCAAAATGCAATGATGTGCCCGCAATAGTCAATATTTCTGGACGATTCCATCTCGACAGAGGCGTGGAAGGACGTTTGGGCAAAGATTTTTGGCGCATAATAAAGGAAACTGGTTACATTGATGTAAAAAATAGAAAAGGTAAACCAACTTTATTGTCTGATATTTTTGCCATATCTTGTTGCCCTTTCTTCCCTAATGTTAAAACCGAAGCTTTTACTTTAATTAAGAGAAATGCCCATCTTTACAGCGAAAAACTGATATTAGCTCCCTGGCAAAGTGGGCCTAGAAGCATGGCTTTAGGACTGGCTCTGCTGAATGACCCAAATTAGTTTGTCATTTTGATCAACTGTCAACAAATCACTGTCATTTTAGTAAACATATGTATGTGATCCTGCTATTCAAACCCTTAGTTGTTGCTTTAACAACACTATAACCTACTAGCATTTGTTCTATACTTGCTATGTTCAGGGGAGTTTCAATACCGCGTAACTGAGGATAACTTAATGGACCGCGTGACTACTGATACCCGTTCCACTTGTACCACAATTCATGAAGAATGCAGGTTTGGAGCTTCCATTCATGTAATTCAGAGGTTTCAGTGTACAGTCGATTTGATTGGATAAACTGTTAGCTTTTGTTCCTCAGTTTCTCCACCCAATGATGTGTTCTATTTGATTAAGGGAAAATGAATACATAAACTTTGAAACAATATAATGATAGGATTACCAAAGGGGCCCTAATGTTTGTAGAGGGAATGTGTATGACTATGGTTTCTCCCGTGTCTTGCAGGGTATTGACGGTTCATGGATCATTGGATAAAGTTGTTCCAGTTGAAGAAGCTTTCGAGTTTGCAAAATTGATCCGCAACCACAAGTTACATATAGTAGAAGGAGCGGATCATGATTACACTTGTCATCAACATGAATTAGCAACAGCAGTGATTAACTTTGTAAAGGCAGACAAGAATTCAGAAGAGAAGTGCCCAGTAAAATCTGGTGCTAGAACAGCCGGTCAAATCAATTCACGCATCTGATAATCTCACCAAGCAGATTAAAAGAAGGATAGCTGGTTTAAAACATACAGCAGGAAGCAAAGTTGAAGTCATGGATGGTTGTGCTTGTTGAGGGGACCGTCTGTTTCAAGTGAATGTAAATGGAAGAGGGAGCAAGGGTATCTCTCATCCCCTACCTCTTTGTATTGTGGAGTAGTATCAAATGGAGATCTTGACTCATTTATCTGGAAGGAGGACACTGCTGGGTTTTACTTTCATCTGAAATGTCACACACACAGGATTACTGACCTGGCATTTTTTCTTGCCACATCGAGCTACATTTTATGCCACATCTTTGTATTGTAGTAGTATTACTTATATGGCTTTCTTGCTTGCCAAATCGAGCAACTTCGATAAGAAGCTAGTTGAACAGAGTGAAAGTAGCATGAACATAAGCCAAACCTACAAGATGGCTAAAGCACAACCTACTTTGATTCTCAAGTTCCATAAAAGACCCGTATATTGGTTAATACAGAAAACTATCACGTAAATTGACCAGAACTCTACTAGCAGCAGCACCTGCATACCAAGCCTGACCAGATGATCAAATCAATACTGTAAAATTTATGCTGCAACTGTCTTCGGCTTCACCCCAATTTTCCTCCAGGAAACACTGGGCATGATCTGTTTTCTGTCGACACGATCCTTGTACTTAATCGCGAAATTGAGCAACGAGTCTAAAAGAGAGTCCGAGAGAAGATGTGGCTTGAGCCCCAGCTCAACAAGTTTCGTATGTTTTGCATTGTAGTAGTGTTCCTCAGCCTCTACTCTTGGGTTTGGTACAGATACTGTTTGCACTTCCATCCCAAGCTTCTCTCCAGCTTTGGTAATAAGTGCTGCAAGTTCATTCACAGAGAACTGTTCTGTGAATTGATTGAAAACCCGAAATTCTCCGGGATTTGCTGGATTTGCAATGGCGAGTTCAACACACTGAACAGTGTCTCTTATGTCGAGGTAACCCCTTGTCTGCAATGCACACATTAAACATGTAAGGTGGACAATGAATGTTTTAATACCACACAGAGATTCCTAAAAACAAGAAGACCGAATATCCATTACCTGTCCTCCTTTCCCATAGACCGTAAGAGGATGACCAACAGCAGCTTGAACACAAAACCGATTCAAAGCTGTCCCGAACACTCCATCATAATCAAGTCTGTTGCAAAGCTTATCGTGCAAGGCAGTCTCATCAGTCCTCACTCCATACACCACTCCTTGATTCAGATCAGTGGCTCTGATCCCCCAGGCCTTGCAAGTGAAAGCTATATTATTTGAATCGTGGACTTTGCTAAGATGATAGAAAGAACTAGCTTGCTTAGGGTATGGCAAAGTATCAGTCCGTCCATTATGTGTAATTGTTATATAACCCTCTTCAATATCAATATTTGGAGTTCCATACTCTCCCATTGTTCCAAGTTTGACCAGATGGCACTCTTCTCTGAATTCCTTTATAGCAAAAAGCACATTCAGGGTTCCAATCACGTTGTTATGCTGTGTGTACACCGCTCTTGAACGATCTATCATTGAATAGGGGGCAGAACGCTGTTCTCCAAAATGCACAACAGCATCAGGCTCGAAGGACTTGAAGGTTTCTGCTAAGAATTCAAAATCACAAATATCACCAATGTAAAGTTCAATAGTCTTTCCGGTGAGAGCCTTCCAGCAACGAAGACGATCATGGATAGAGGTAATAGGAGTCAAAGTGTCAAGACCAAGTTGGTGATCAAATAGCCGGCGCACAAGGTTGTCAACAATGGCAACATCGTATCCTTTCTGGGATAGGTGGAGAGCAGTTGCCCAACCACAATAACCATCTCCTCCGATGACCATAACTCGCTTGTCCCTGGAAGATTCATCAGATTGACAGGACTCCAAGTGTGTTTTTGCTGGCATTTCTTGGCCTACTGTGGCAGTCATTGCACGAATAGCACAACTTCTTTGTGCCCTGTATCCATTGAACATAAGCCCTTTGCATGGATTCTTGGGTGTTTGAAATGAAAGAGATGCAGGAACTACGGTTCCAACTTGGTGGTGGTTAAGAAATTCAGAGTGAGGTCTGCAGCTTGATATCTTTAAACAGAAGGAAGTTGATAGCAAATGAGCCATTTGTAGTGACTACTGATTTCACATGCACTTGAAAAGTTCCAGGCCGGTCCAAAAATAATGAAACCTTCGAATGCACAAAACAATTCAGGCAAGGTAAGAGATGCTAAAGAACGGCAAAAATCTCTGGAATCATACATCACTCTAACTAAGTAAATACCTACAGACTGCAGCCTGAAAGTTCCACCAGTAATATCGGAAAACAAGAGAAGGTATCCAAAAATTTCTAAATGCTGTGTGAAGGCACGGAAGTTCTATGAGAAACCTTGTTTTCGAGATTGAATAGCAAAATAAGGGAACTGCATGCTGCACTTGCTGAAACGAATCACACAAAGTTCCTAACAAAACCATCCCAAAAATAACATCCAAATCCACAATTCGGCACCATATGACAAAGCTAACCATGCCGAGATGCCATCAACTTAAAAGTTTGACATGATTTCAACTTTGGTTCCAGTGATAAAACAAGTATTAGTACACTAAATTCTTTGCAATATAAAGCTGGAGCAGATGGTTGCCTAGCGAACTACAGAGCAAAGTAGTCACTGAAATCTGAACTTCAGCATTCCAGCTGCAGCTCCCACCCACCAAAAGGAATAGAACAAAAGCCTGGTTAGCAGAACCCTGGAGGTTAAGAGCTCAATCAACACAGGAGGGAGGCTATTGGGGCAAGATGTCAAACACCAAAGCAGCAAACCAAGACGGAAGCAACCCAAAGACGAAAACTTAAAACTGATTATTCCAGTAAGCTCATTCATCATCTCAGTAAATCATAGAATCACTTCCATTCCATTCAACGAAAACCTAACCAACAAACTGAAAAGAAAAGAGCCAAAGCAGCGGGTATGTAATAAGTGATCACCTGATAAATAAAACTAGGAACGACCAAGATTGAGAAGATGCTGTCTGTCTGAAACTGAGGGGAGGGTTCGATGGAAGATTGATTATTGAGTGGAGTGAGTTTTTGGTCGGTTCTTTTCTTTCACTCCGCCGCTGGGGACAGCAGAACAAAACACAAGTGAGAAGGGATATTCCATTTTATCTTCAAATACTAGCAGTAAGACGCAAACAAACCTTGGATAAATAAATAAATACAGTATTCGATAATCACTTTACAATTTTAATACTTGGCCATTTGAACATACCACTTTACACCTTCAAGTCCTAATTGTCTCATCTTCGTATTTTGAGAAGGATAATTGACAACCAGTATGAGTAGCGTGTAAAAAAAATTGAAAAACACATTCTACCCTGAAAAATTACACATATTTCTTTTTAAAATTGCCTTACAAAACAATTCAATTTCCTTAAAATTGAACTTCCTCCCTTCAACGTTACTCATCCATCCTCAATAATCAATTGATCATATCAAAGTAGTGTCATGTAAAACAGTATATATTATTTAACTATGATAGTTTATTTATTTTTGTCTATATATTTATGTTTCATACAAAGTTAATTTCAAATAAAAGTTTAGTACTATCTTCATTTCATTCTAATTGTTACATTTTATTCCATTATACCATTATACCCGTAGGGCTACCAGCTACTTTCATATCAGTTTTAAAACAACCACCTTTTCACCCCACAAAACCTTTGTCATCCTTCTATCTGAACACACCCCTAAGCAAGCATTTGATTAGAATTAGTATCAATAGATGTTCCCAAAATATCAAAGGGAAAATAAGAGAATTTACTACTAACGTTTGGTTAAAGAGAAAATTTGTACCAAACTATTTTGGGAAAATTACAAATACCCCCCTAAGGTTTAGTGAAATCTTCAATTTGCTCCCTCTATTTTAAAAAATCCTCAATTACCCCCTGAGGTATAGTGAAACCTTCAGCTACCTCATTGAACGTTTATGGTTTTAGGATTTTAGCTTTAATTGCACTAACTGTACTCTAAAACAATCAATGAGTGGTATGGCACACCTGCATCGCGATGGCATGATCTCATCTGCAATGTTGCGAACTGAGCTTGTCCGTGTGTGTTGTGGCTGTCAGACGACAACAACGGTTGACAGGATGATCGGTTGGAAAGAAAAAAAAGAAGAGAAATTAAATGTTGGAGTTGAAGCATTAGAAATATTAGTGATAAGAAGTAGTTAACCGTAAAATTCTTGACGGTAAACTAACATCACAAATGGTTAATGGGGTAACTGAAAGTTTATAAAAATTGAAGATTTCGCCAAATCTTAGTAGGGTATTTGTAATTCACCCAACTATTTAATTATTTATGAGGCAGATTTTGTCAGTAACATTTCTTGTTTGGAGTATGTTAGGTGGCAAAACCACATCCATAAATAGTTGGGTGATAAATTTTCTCATTTGACGAAATATTATAGACGAATTCTCTCTTTTTCTCAATATCAAATCCAAGCCATGTCAGTCAAATTGATACCCAACATAGTAAATTAACTGATCAAGTAAGTACAAGAACAACTAATTCAAACAAGAATTTGATAAAAATAAAATAAGAAAGGATAAAATAATCCCTTTAATCTTATCATCATATCTTAAACTACCGGCTTCTTCTAGAATTAATTGGAAAAGAAAGAATAAATTAAACTATGTGGAAGTAATTAGCATAGAAAAACAATCAAAGTATCCCAACACAACTGATCTGAATGCAAAATTATCTCAACCTTTCAAAAACTGTGAGAAATTTGTTTTTGGTTTTTTATTTTACGATTTGATTGATCATTTTGATCATCACGGGATTAATTGATCTAATCTTAATCTTCCGGATTAATTTCTCTTTCTTTTCACAAGTAAAGATAATTAGAACTAGAAGTATTTCGAAAATTAAATCCGTCTTTAACAGAACAGAAGACACGTAGAAGAACAGAACACACGATCAACCTAAGATCTCGATCTCCACCACCACCACGACCAAATCCAATCCCTTATTATTAACTTCCATTAAAAAATAACACTAATAATAAATCCCTTATTAACGAGTACTACTTCCCTCCATATACACACACACACACACAATCCGAAATTTTTTCCCCAAATCCAGGTAGGTAGCACCCACCCGAAAAATTATGAATCGTGCCTCCTCCTCCTTCTCCTCTTCCGCCGCCGACACCCAAGCGTGCGCGGTCTGTAGATACCAGCGCCGCAAATGCTCCGCGGACTGCATCCTTGCCCCGTTTTTCCCGGCCAACAAGCGCTCAGATTTCCTCGATGCCCACAAGCTCTTCGGCGTCAGCAACATCATCAAGATCATCCGCGGCCTTGACACACACACCCGCTCCCTCGCCGTCAACTCCATCATTTACCACGCTAACGCCCGCGCCCTCGACCCTGTCGGTGGCTGCTACCGGATCATTACCTCCCTCCATCGCGACATCTCCATCGTCCAGAGGGAACTCGACCTCGTCAGGCAGCAGCTCGCCGAATGCCGCCGCGCCTTCCTCGCCGGAGATCACCGTCTGCAGCAGCAGCTCTCGCTCCATGATCGCCGAAATGGTTCGGTGAAGCCTGATCAATTAATTATGGGTTTGTCTTCAGAAAACGACGTTATGATGAAGCCTTACTTCGGAGACAAGGCAGCGGCGGCTGGTCATGTTTCTTTGGAGTGATCAGTAGTCTAAAACAGTTGCTTAATTTTCAGGTGATCTGTCTGTCTGTCTGTTGCATGCATGCGTTCTTTATCTCTTAATTATTACTACTACACAAATCATGATCACCTTTGGGAATTGTTTTCTACTCTGTTCGCCCCACCATTTTTTTTTTGAAAGGCAGATAAGATAATGTACTTTGCACCTTGAGAGGAGGGAACAAAATTCAGTACTAGTCTTGGTTATAATTTGAAGGAAAACATCACAAGTGATGCCAATGAGAATGAAGAGAGATGAAGGGCAAGAGAGACTGTCCAAGTTGCACCAAGACGAGTACACATGCACGGAGCAGCAGCTAGTAGCAGAAGGACAACTAGACAAACTGCAATGATCAATGGTCTCAAGATCACAAGAGCAACTGGCGCATGCACCCAAAATAATCCAGGGGCAAGGCCGGCATGTTGGAAGGCGATCTTGCCAGACAAAGGTCATATTGACCTTCAATTCTTTGGGAGACAAGACATGAAGGAAGCTTTGACGAAACGATTTGTTCAGCAATAGAGAGAAAGTTCCATCTTTGCCAACAGTCCACTCTTTTAATTATCTGATGATTTCTCAATTTGCAAGGGAGATCGATCGAAGAATTTAAGATCATTTCCATAAACTCCCCTACTGCTCCCTCTCTTAACTCCCTTTTCCACCTCCACCACCATGCATTGTTCACCCAATCTCCACTATCACCTACCACAATCTCTTCATCATATTCTAATTCACTAAATCTCATGGGGGGATTTGTAATTTACCCTAATGAACGATGTTTCAGTTTTTGGGCACAGTTTTAAAATGCAATAACAAACATGTCAATAATAAGACCATTTAGCTTATTGATGGTCACTGACATCCGCCTGCAAACGAGTAAAATACATTTTTAGTCCATTTTATTTAACATGTGTATTATTTTAGCCCCACTTTAAGAATTCGTCTTATTTTAATACTAAAGTTGTGATTTTCTGTCCTATTATGATTCCACCGTTAATTTTTCAGTTAAATTGACCGTTAAGTGAGTTAATTTTACGTAAATACCCTTCAGTCATAGTCTAATTACACATTTAATAAAATTATAACCATTACAATTTTAATAGATGAACAAAGAAGTCCCTAATTTTTTAATAGGCGTGGTTTTGAAAAACGATTCAATTTGCAAGGAGGTGTTGGTTCCATTGATTTGAGCTAGTGACGCCTGAGCTACCTCCTCAACCTCACCTCCTTCTACATCGAGGAGATGGGTGTGTCAAGGCACCACTGCAGGAGTTGTCATGTCGTCGTCGTCGACCCTGGTTCCATATCTGAGGATGACAACCACGTATGTCCGACGATTTCGGACTGGAAAAGCTCGTCGTCCATGGCCAATCAGAAGAGAATCGACAAAGTTCGAGCTTGGCCTAGTAAGGAATCTGGAGAGAAGAATAGTTGGAAGATGTATCAGCGGCAACAATGATGGCGGAGGATTGTGGGGAAACTGTGAGGGAGGTCGAATTCGGGTCGAAATGGAGGAGAGCGAAGGAGACATTGTTAATGGAGATGAGTGAGTGTGGGGAGGCGCTAGGGGTGTAAATAGGCCGGGTCGAGCCAGAGCCCACTATGCTCGAGCTCGGCCCCTTTACTTATCGATACTACTCGAGCTCGAGCTCGAATTGCTTGAGCTCAAATTGATAGGCTCGAGCTCGGCTCGAAACAAGCTCGAGCTCGGCCCTATAACTCGATAGGCTCGTTTGAAGCCCCTTCTAAACCAATTTACAATAAACAAAATAATAAAATAAAAGACATCATTAAAGCTTGTTTATACAACATAAACACCCAAATTGAAATTTTACATGGATTATAAAAAGAGTCATGTCCAAAATAGAAATCCAAATGATTTAGTAATCATTCCTAATAATAATCATCTTCAACCTATTTTTGTTGGATGTACCTATAAAACAAAATTATATATATGTCATATACAAGGAGGCATATCCATTGCCATTGCCGTAAAAAACAAAAAAAGGCTCGCAACAATATTACCTCCTGCCGCTGCCATACAAATGGTTGGTATTTGGCATATCCACTACTTGAGATTGTGCATCTGTCATTCAATAACCTAGAGATGAAGAGGAGCTAAGATCAACAATAATATTTAGTGGATATGGTAGTTCAAGGAAAAGAATGGGTTTGCACATTCATCACCCAGTTCCAAAGAAGTGGCGCATGTTCCCATTACAAGAGATCAACTACACCAAGCTTATTCACCAAAAATAAACACATGTAGTATCATTGATCACTTGCTTTTTTAGAAACATTACTATTGAAGATTGCATTCCAAATAAATGAAATTTTATGAACCGACATTCCACAATCAAAACAGATTAACTTTACGAGCATCAACCAATTGCATTAGCCGTATTAACACAGGTTTTCAAAAGCTTAGCAGATGAAAATATTCAGTAAAAAAAATATTCAGCAAAGTGAACATGAAACACTAAAAGATACGAATACATTCAGGAAACTAACATGAAAGACTAAAAGATAAAACACACTTAGATCAAGCAATATTCATATTAACATTAAACAACACTGAATACTTGATTTGGTAAAAGATACAAAAACACTATAAATAAAAAGCACAATCTGTAATTAACATGAAACAACACTCAATACTTGATTTTATCAGCAAGCAAACTTCATTAGGAGTAGATGATGATGATGATGACGGTGATAAAGGGAGGTACACAATGTGAGTGACTGAAACTAAGAAAAACAACAAAGATTTCGAGTTGGATGACTTACCTGTGGTCGCTAGCAACAAGCAGAGCGTGTGGTTTTATCTGGGGATCCAGTTTCCAGGTTTATCTTGGAGACATCTTAGAGGTTGAAAGGATAGAAAAGAGACGAACTAGGGGTTCGGTGAGTGAGAGATGCCGGACAAGGATGGGATCAGGGGAGACGGAGAGGAACCCTAGGTCAGCCATAGCAGACATCGTGTTTTGATTTTGGAGAATTGAGAGTGAAGATCGAGTGTTGTTGTGGAGTACTTGTGTGTCTATGTGGTGTTTAGATTTCGGTGTTTCTTTGGTGGGCTACAAAATAGTAATAACCAGCCCATTAAATGCCTACCAACATTTAGGCTCGATAAGTATCGGATACTTAAGGGGCCGAATACCAAATGGCTCAAACTCGGCCCATTAACCCATCGAGATAGGGACCGACTCGATAAGCCTCAATTCGAGCTCGAGCTCGAGCTACCCTATAAAATCCCATCTGATTTACACCCCTAGGAGACGCATTTAAATTGATGCGGAAATAAGGATCGCCACAGTTATGGACGGTGGAGAAAGGGAAGGGAGGGGCGGAAGCGAACGGCGGACATTGCGTGGCTGGCATCGGTGAGCAAGAATGAGCCATTAACATCATAAGAAGATTTACAGGAAATTGCAGGAAAGAGAGAATCTTGTTAGCCTAGGCCTAGCTTTGGATGTTGTTGGGGAAGAAAGATGGAGCATTGGGTTCAAATCTGTAAAGAAATTACAGGAAGTTGCGTGAACGGTAAAAGATTTGAAACGGTGAAGATGAAAAAGAAGTTGAAATTTTAATTGTAAGAGATTTTCCGGTTCAAATGTGTAAAGAAAGTTTCAAGATTGTAAGAAATTTTGGTCGGCGGGGAGCATGGTGACCGAATCTTCAAGATGGAACTCAAACTTGGTGATTTTGTAGTTTTTGAAAATAATTAGCTAAATTTGTAGATTGACATAAAAATTAAGATTCAATAAATATAGAAATTTACATAAATACCTTTAATTAAATAATGGCTTTAACAGATTTTGTAACGGAAGGACCTGTTTAGGACAAAATTGAAAGGTAAGGGACTAAAATATGACAAATTTTCAAAATGGAACCAAAATAGGTCACATGTTAAAGGTAAGAGACTAAAAATGTAGTTTACTCTTGCAAGAACTAGAATTTGTGCAATCTCGAGCGGATTCTTGGAGGTGGCCATTGACGGTGGTGGGTTTTTTTTACAGTAAACGTTCTGGATGAGCATTCTTGCAAAGAAAGTCAAAACATTTTTCTTTGGAGGGCTGCTCGTGAGCAGCTGCCAGCAAAGGATCAGCTGATAAGGAGGGGCATTCAGATCGCAGATACCTCTTACCCGTTATGTGGTGATTTTCCAGAAATAGTCCGCCATGTCCTTCTATTCTGCTACAGATCGCTTCAGATCTGGGAGTTAGTTAGAATCTGGTGAGGAGTTCCAAATAGGCTGCTGCAAATTCCAGGTGCTGACGTTGTTCGGGGCCGCATGGCTAAAGAATTAGGTCTTCTCACCAGATTCTAACTGGTAATGACTGGATTGCAATTGGAATAATTACAATACAATGTGAGCGATCTGGAAATTCCGGAATAAACTGGTAATGGAGTCAATTTTGTGGAGTCATTTAGAGGTGTTCTCAGTAATCCTATGCGTATGCTAGCTTCCCAAAGTGGATAAATTTTATATTTTCATCCTAAAATAATCGTCTGATCTAAATATATAGAAAGATTAAAAAAGGTAGTAGAATATATTTATATGTATCTCATTTTCACCTTTTGAAAAAGAAAGAAAATTATGATGACTCCAATTTTAAGATAGAAATGAGAGTTGACATCTAGTCTAATCTAGTGATTAAGCATCAAATGATACAAGATGAACTTTTGAGTTCAAACTTTTTCCTCCTCTATATTGTACCCTCATGTATGAATAAATGAAAAAAGAAAAAATTAATGATCATTAGTAAAAAAAAATAAAAATAAAAAAAAAATCTAAGGATAAGTGAAAATTATTGAACCATTTATATTGGTGAAACGCAAGGGAGAAGAATTATTCACTCGCACTGTACAGAGAGTGTATTCAACTAGAAAAAGAAAAAGTATTGGACACTACTTTTACACATAACCCATTCTTAAGTAGATCGAATTGATTTCCAACAAACTAATTCTAATTTTTTATGATCTTATAAATATCACATTACTATTACTACTCTATTCATTTATAGAATTTTATTATTAATAAATAGTATCAGACCAATATAAATTGTGTCATGTGACATGTTTTTAGAAGACAAATTTCTTAATTAATTTCTATTTTGTTCTGTTTACGCAATTTAGACACTAAAATTTTCAAAATTTATGGTTTTGTCCACCCTTATTTATCAAGGGAAATGGAGTCCCCACGCACTCAGACTCCACCCAACAGGCAGGCGTTGGTAGCTCCTACTGCTTTGAGCTTTGGTTTTCCTTTCCTCTCTCTCACCTTAATCCTACAAAGCATACATAAATATATACGTACAATACAAGCGCAACAATTAATTTCCAACGCTCTTTTTACAAAATCAAACAGCAGGCAAGATCCATCGTAAATGAGATGATGACATGACATGCAGCAAATTGAAACAGCCAGCAGCACTGTGAGCGCGCTTAGAAACTCCATTTCCAGACCTTGATCCTGATGAGATCAACTTTACATTTGGCGGCGGACACGTCGGCGGCTTCCGCCGTTTTGCCTTTTGGCACCACCCCTTTTATCCCATCACACGCCACCCTCATTCCAACTTTCTTGCTCTTCATCTTCCCCATCTCCACTTCAACCTTCGTATCCATCTCAATCTTCAACCCGATCCATCCCCTGTTCTGCTCCTTCAGATCAGATCCGAGCTTCTTCATGCTCTCGCCATCCAGATCGCTCGCCGCAGACACTGCCATTCCTCCGAAAGTGGTCTCGTTCTTCCTGACGCTCAGGAACGCCGGGAGGGTCCCGCTGCCGAGGACGACGCCGCTTCCCGCGGAGACGACGGAGACTGCGAAGGGGTCGTAGGAGAAGGAGATTCGGGAGTTTGGGTTTTTGGAGGAGAGGGTGAGGTTGAACAGAGTGGAGAGATGGGAAGAGGCGGCGGGGGTGAGTTTCAGGCGGTTGATGCGGAGGGCCGACACCGTGAAGGCGGGGCGGTGAGGGTGGTAGATGATGTAAACGACGGCGCCGGCAATGGCGGCAACTAAAGCGAGAATGATGATGATTAGGACGGTCCAGAAACAGAGACAGCAGCAGTAGTTACGGCGAGGGCGGCGGTTGTGGGGCTGACGGTAAGGGAGACGGGCCGTGGGGTTTAAGAGTTGGGCTTTGGCGGGAGGAGGTGGGGCACCGGTGCCATTGGTGGCGGCGGAGGGGGTTTGCTTGGAAGCGGGGAAGACTCTGTCGGACATTTTTTATTTTTTTATTTTGTGCTGTGTTATGGAATCGGAGAAGATGAAGGATTTGTATAAATGGTGAAGTGAGAGACTTGATTGTTCAACCACAAGGTTAGACGAGATGGTAACACCTCGCCAGATTTGGAAATCTTTTCTTATTTTTAATTAATTAAGATTTGGGAGATTAATGTATGTTTACATAGGCTCACTTCAAGGGATGTATGAAAATAATTTTGGGAAAAAGTATGTTTTGATAGATGGATAAGATGTACGTGAATACATAAATTTAAATTTAAGGAAAATATTATTTTTTTAAGAAATGTTGGATTTAAAGTTGTTAAATGTATTGGAATTGAGAAAATTGGGAAAAAAATGTAAACGAACACTACCATAGTATTCCCTCCGTCTCTAAACCCTAAGCACCGCACTGCTGCTACTAATTCCTTTGCCCCAATTCTGTGGTGTGACTCGGCTTACTCTTCCCGTTTTGCTCGCTACCCATTCGGTGAGTGTTCGCTCCTCTACTCAGGTTGACTCGCATCATCACCATCTTGCAACACTTTTGGTTTCTCTTCTCGGCTAAGCATAGTACCCATTTGCTTGTGTTCGAGTCTTGTTTGTTGGCCAATGTCATCCTGTCAACCATCCATGGCCGCTCTGGACCCTCGCCCGAAGAGAAAGTAGTGGCTATCGTTGCACCGACCGCGATTCGTCAACCTACTGGTGTGGTGGTGGCCGGCCTTGTCCTCTCGGCCCGGCCTGTGGCGGAAGCAGTGGGACTCAGCTTAGTGGGGGCAGGGGGACTTCTTGCCTCACCAGGAGCAATGATTTGGTGGCTAAGGAGTGTACTTGGTTTTGGACCACTTAGGTCCTCTCCTTTAAGTGGTTTTTGGTCCTTGTTTTGGCTTTCATTAGTGTCTTTTTTATAGGTGTATGTATGAGATGGATTGACACTTATGCGGTGAAGCGTTCTTCTCGAGCGTCAACACTTCATCTATTAACACGTTCATAGTAGGATAACATTTGGGTTTGATTGACCCTGACATGTTTGCCTATACACACCTCGTCATGACGACGTATACTGTTTCAAGCCCTTTCAGCTCTTTGGTGGAGTGTTTAAGGAAACTCTTGAGTGGTACAATGGAATATCGGCTGCGTTACCTCCTTCTCAATCTTTTAGCACTGCATTGCTTTGCACTTTTTCCCATGCTTTTTGTTGCTTTTGGTTATGTTTGTTTTTTGGGAAATTATCAAACCCTCCCGAGGTTTGACATAATCTCCACTTTACCCCCATATTTTCAGAATTCTCGAAAAAACCCCCCGAGGTTTGAGGAAACCTACAAAATCCCCCTTTGACCGTTAACTTCGTGAATTGACCGTTAATTTCTCTGGAATAATTCTCTTATATGACCCTACAAATCTTAACCCTTACAATCTTACCCTAAACATTTCACACTTCACAAATCAACCATCACCTTCTCACTCCACAACTCCCGGTAACATCCGCCATCTCCACCTCACCTCGTCGCCTCCACCATCACCAACTCTTTCATTAGCCGGTAAACATCCACGCCTACAACCAATTTACCATTCTGCCCCTCCAACTTAATCCCCCATTCCTTTCTTCTCCTCACCCTCAATCTCTCCGACTTGGCAATTTCCTCCACTCGCTCCACCACGAACCTCTCGGTGTCTTCCGTCGATCCGCCATCGAACAACGACAACAGATTTAACCCGGTTGAATATGATATCAGATCGAACGCGTTCAAGCTCCTTCCCTTTGGCTCGTCCTTATTGATTAAGAATTTGTCGTGGAATTTCGGCTCCTTGTATCCTTTTTTGAACCCGAGGTTTGGCATAATCCTAATCGTTCAATCTGCCCTTCCCTTCATTTGCGATAGTTGAAGTTGGGGTTGAGAAAGGAAGAGGGAGGTCGAATGTTGAGAGGCGCACGCCGAGAAAATCTGGAGTGGAGGCAGCAGCGGTGTGAGAGCGCGGTAAGCTTGGAGGTCGGTGATGGGTGGGAGGGGGCACATTTGTGAAGTGTGAAATGTTTGGGGTAAGATTGTAAGGGTTAAGATTTGTAAGGTTATATAAGAGAATTATTCTAGAGAAATTAATGGTCAATTCACAAAGTTAACGGTCAAAGGGAGATTTTGTAGGTTTCCTCAAACCTCAGGGGTTTTTTTCGAGAATTCTGAAAATACGATGGGCAAAATGGAGATAATGTCAAACCTCGGGGGTGGGGTTTGATAATTTCCCTTGTTTTTCTATCATTCCTTCTTTGTTGATACTTTGGACAACAAGCCATTTTGACTTCTGGCTTTCTCTGCGTCTAATCATTAATACAATTGATCGGTTTAGTAAAAAAAAAGTAATCCCTTCATCTCTAAAAAGTTGAATGAATTGTTTTCATGTTTTCAATGTATTTAATCCATGGTTTTTATCATACATGTTTAGACATATAAAGTAGAACTAGTTCTAATACCCGACTTCGTCACGGGTTCACTGAATTAATAATTATCAAAATTTTCAATGTATTAAATAACAATATATCCGGTGTAATAAATTTATAGAAATTTAGTTCTTTTTTAAAACTTTTGACTTAGATTTATGAAAAATTAGTTCACTTTTAAAAGTTTTGGGTTAATTTTATTATTTGAATAATGACATTTATATCAGTTCTATCTTTCATCTAAGAAAATATATCAGCTCTGTTCGCAAAACCTTGGTTTTGCCAATATCAGATACTCGCAACCATGGTCAAACTTCACACCATCCCCAAAACTAAAATAAATCAACCTTCTACCATAAAACTTTGTTTACTGCTTCAATTCGTCCCCGTCCCCACCACACCCAGCCTACCTCCTCCTTGGATCCGGTGACTTCGCCCACCGTCAGCTGTGCTACCTCCACCCACTCTTTGTCGGCGGCCCGAACCCTCTCCTGACCTCACACACCCACCATTCCCCGACCCAACTCGCCCTTCCCATCCCACACTATTACCCCAACCTCACCGCTCATCGTTACATCGTTGATCCTCATGCACTTCGCTGCTCCGCCGCCGCCGCATCACCTGACTTGTGCCTTCAAGTCCTTCTCGCCTCAGATCCAGGCTCCGGTCACACCTAGGAACATATCTCTTAGTGTCGGATCTGAGCTATGTGACGATCTCCACGACGCAAAGGTGAGGGGGAGCCGACACAAAAACGTCAGGGGGAGGTGGCACGGCCGAGGAACGACTTAGGCTGCTCAATCGAGAAGAGTTGCTTGAGTTTGTTAGAGACAGGGATGCAATTGAGCAATGATAAAGGTTTTGGGGTTTAGGGTTGATTTTGTTTAATTTATGGGCTGATGTGAGGTTTGTTGTGGGTTCCTAAAACCTGATATAGGCAAAACCAAGGTTTTGTGAACACAATCATCTGTTCTCTGTTTGATGATTTAATTTGTTTTGTCACTCATCCCATGGACCACTTTTGACCAACTGGGGCCATATTGGAAGCTCTCGACGGCGAGCCCAAGCATCATATCGTCGACATAACTTACACTTTTTGTTCACAGTAAATGACTCTGCTCGAAGCACTTGTCACCCGATTATGGCTCCACTTTCAATTTACTCCTATTAAGGATATTGTTTCGGAAAAAAAAATCTCAATTATTTTCCAGTTTTTCTAAATCTCAATCCACAAAACATCTTTAAATCAATCAATTTTTCATCAATTATTTGTCAAAATGATTTTTTTCCTTAAATTTTCCTACTTACATCTCATCCATCATAAAAAAACATAAAGATATAGTCCTATTTCCAAAATATTTTCCCTAACATCTCACAAGAAAAATGTCTTCAATGCTTGGAACTCGAAAACAAAACAAATAATGTACTAGAATTAATTTGAACAAATTTTGAAGCTTGATATCTATTTCATGCTGATAGATAGAGTAGAACTCGACTCCACTAATTTTCAGCCCTACTTAAATAATGTACTAGAATTAATGTAGTTACTGTAGCACTATGATTCATTTCGTGTTTTGTGGTATATGCAGTTGGATAATATTGAAACTAGAAATGGATCCGCCTCCCTTTATTAGCAGCAGTGGTTACATAATCTTAATCAAAGTCACGTTGAGGCTATTCACTTAAACTCGAAGTTAGCAATAATAATATTAGTATTACATTCACGGTGCTAGCCTGCTAGGCCTAGGATTGCACTGCACCAAGACCCAAAATCATAGGAGCATAGGTAACTTGCAATTATCATTCTTCCATTCTGATTATTATTATTATTCTATTGGATTGGTGGATATCATTCCAACACGCTCCATCCATCCTCTATTAAATATTTCAGTAAAATTCGGGGACTTGATTGCAACATTTGTTTATCGTTAAGGAGGCAAGTGCAATTGGCCCCAACTGGGGGTCTGGTTCAAAGAGAATGTCGACACACACGATCTGGGTCATCGGTTTCCAAAAGTCGCATCTGCCAAAGCTGCTTTCTTTCATGTTGCAGGCAGTTCAAAAGCGTCAAGCAATGTCGACACTCTCTCTTCATACCACCCTTTCCACCGTCTGGGAGAGGAGGAGCCTCATCATCAACTCATATTCATCTTCCATGGAAAAATTCATCTCAAACACTACTACCACTTGTAATTTCCATATCTTATATAATCCAAGCAATCGGTGAGAGGCTCCGGGTTTCTCCATGTTTTTACTCCAGGTTGATTGATTGCCTTCTCTTTGAAATACTCTCTTCTTCTTCTTCTTCTTCTTCTTCCTCTGTCTCTGATTCTTGGGCTTGATTCCTTTTCTTCTCCCGTTTCTTGCTTGGCCTTTGCCTTTTGTTTTCTCAGGATTTGTGGTTCCAGCTCGTCGTTGATCGTTTCAGATCAAGGAATTACTCCATTCCAGGTATGTGGATGGATGATGTCTCTGTGCGATTGGTTCACCAATCCAATTAGGGCTTTTCTAATTACGAATTTGTATTGGGGGGCAACAACAGGCTCGTCGTTTATATCAGAATCAATGATGAATCCCAAGTGTCAGTCTCTGGAAACGGAGGCTTGCAGGGATGACTCGGCGGCGCTGCTGCTCAAAATGGTCGCCGTCGCTTCAATCCTCGTGGCCGGCGTGGCCGGCATTGCGATTCCGCTCGTGGGGAGGCACAGGAAGTTCCTTAAGCCAGAAGGCAGCCTCTTCGCAGCGGCCAAGTCATTCGCCGCCGGTGTCATTCTCGCCACTGGCTTTGTGCACATGCTGGAAGGTGGCACTGAAGCTCTCAGAAACCCATGTCTGCCCAAGTACCCCTGGTCTGCTTTCCCTTTCCCGGGCTTTTTTGCCATGCTTGCGTCTTTGATTACATTGCTTGTGGATTTTGTGGGAACTCAGTACTACGAGAGGAAGCAGGGGTTGGCCCGTGGGAATACGGAAGAGCAGGGTCGGGTTGGGACAGAGGACTCTGCTTTGGAGTCCGGAATTGTGAGGTTTGTGGAGGCTAAAGACCGGCATGATAAGGTTTTCGGGGAAGAGGAAGGAGGTGGAATGCACATTGTGGGGATGAGAGCGCATGCTGCACATCATAGCCATCGTCATCCACATGGGCAAGACCGCTGTGATGGGCGGACCACTTCGAGTAGAGGAGGTGTAGATGTTCATGGTCACAGCCATGGCCCCGGAGACGGTCACAGTCATGGGCATGGACACAGTCATGGCTCTGAAGTAGGAGATGTGGAGGGTGGTGCGAGGCATGTTGTTGTCTCACAGGTGAGTTGATTACGCTTTGTCAATGTTTTTACCTGGCGATTTTATGTTTGAGTATAGTGACTCTATGTTCTTTTAGCTTTGGTGATTGAGCTGGGTATGTGAAAATGAAAGAGCTCTAGACATTAATCATTTGAATTACGATTTTCTCAAGTGGGAGACCATTCATTCTCCGTTTTTTCGGTGACGCAACTGAAGCTATAAGTTTGGGTGATCAACTATCAGCTGCTCTGGTTCAGAAATGGCCATAGTTTATTAGCTAAAGCCCTCTTTTTAGCAGAGAATGAATCTTACAAAAAAGTTATCCTTGTTTGTGAAAATGTAAAAGTGTGATCCTTGAGTGTGGAGCTTGCCTTGTTTATTTGAACATGGTTGCCTTGGAAGTGCCCACAAAACTAGTTCACTGAACACTTTTGTTTGTGCAGATTTTGGAACTTGGAATTGTATCTCACTCGGTTATCATAGGGTTGTCGCTGGGAGTTTCCCAGAGTCCGTGCACCATTAGACCTCTAATTGCAGCCCTGTCCTTCCATCAGTTCTTTGAAGGGTTTGCACTGGGTGGTTGCATCTCCCAAGCTAAATTTAGCACAACATCAGCAACTATTATGGCTTGTTTTTTTGCGATAACAACCCCGGCAGGAATTGGCATCGGAACTGCTATCTCTTCATTCTACAATCCCCACAGCGTTGGGGCACTAGTTGTGGAAGGCATCTTAGATTCTCTCTCAGCAGGCATTCTTGTGTATATGGCTTTAGTGGATCTAATTGCAGCGGACTTTCTTAGTAAGCGGATGAGCTGCAATTTCAGGTTGCAGCTAGTATCATACGCCATGCTTTTCCTCGGAGCAGGGTTGATGTCTTCACTTGCAATCTGGGCTTAAGGTTCTGGGAAAGTGATCACTTTGATTGTTAATATCTCCACCGAGGGATTGAGAGGCTGCCGAAAATTCAACAGGGCATTTATCTCGTTCGTTCTTTTGTGGAGCTGGAAGAATCGATGCAACAGTGACATGCTTAGAATCAAGTTTTGAGCCTTGCTGTATTTTAGTGACCAAAATTTACCTGCTGGCTTTGGACATGAAGAGTGTCGGAAAATGTATGTGGGCAAAGGCTGTTCAGCTGCACAAAGGAGTTGTACAATTCTTGCCTCCGATCTTTTAATAGGGGTGTCATTGGTGGCGTTGCCTTTTGTTCTTTATATGAACATAACCTCTTGCTGGAACATAACTCTTTGAAAGTTGAGTATAATGGATAACAGATTACAAATTGTACTGCCTTGTCTCAAAATGGAGTAGTTACTTTTGAATATACTATGATTTTACTCCATCTCCATAAAAGATTATTTCAATTTTTTTTCAATTTCATTGTATTTAATCCATGATATTTTTTTTTTATAAAAAAATAAATGTTTAAACATTAAAAATTAATTTATATGTATCGATCTAAATTTTATAAGTATATTGAATAAGATGTGACATAGCTCACGGGTATTCTAATGATATAGATTAGCTTGGTTCAGCACAACACAACATTGAAAAGACAGCTTAAAAATGTAATATGACATGTCTGAAAATCAGAAAAGGTCGGGAACAAAATGAGTAGTACTGTACTATTTATCTTGAATAAGATGCAAGCCTAGCCTAGGGAATCTAATCTGAAAAGATGGAGGAAACAGTCATTTGACAACAACACTCTTGTATAATAAGATCCAACAGCTCCCTAGCTAGTGTTATTACAAAAACACTGGAAAATCCAACCAACACCTTTTCACTGGAAGGAGCCAATGAATTACATGATGTGCCTTATTTGTAGATTTTATACTGTTGAAACCGATGTAATGAAAAGCATACACAATTGAGATCGAAAATTGAAACAGTAACAAAACATAAAAGATCAAAAAGAAAGTCAAATTGATGCAACATTGAGGAACCGAATAAAATAAAAATCAAAAGAGAAGCAGTAAATCATCATCCATGACCATGACCGATTAATGAAAAATGCCCAAGCCAAACAATTAGTAAGTAGTATTTGCTGGAGAACTGCTAGGCCATTCGGCTCCTTTGGATATTTCTAGCATTATGGATACATGCGGTAAGGACTCCCTGGGAAAATTTGACACAACAAAAGAGGCAAGTTTGGGTGAAGTGGCTAAATTTGATGTCAATTGGGAGGGGATCTTAAAGAAATCAACTTCATTATGGGGTCTTTTGGAGCAAGAAAGGAGAATCTTATCGATTCCGGAGGAGCTTCTAAATTAGTGAAATTGAAAAATGGGTTTCTAAATTAGTGAAATTGAAAAATGAGTTAAGACGATTACAATGAAGTGTTAAAGATTAGAAAGTTTGGGGAGATTATGGTTTCTTGAACGTCCGGTCGGTTCTTGGTTTTAGAATTTGGATCCATATTCAAGGTATTCTCATGGTGCTTTCTTGGAGTATTTTGTATTCCATAGCTGTTGGGCTATCATAGGGTGTTGTTTCAGTTTTTGCCGGAACTTGTATTCTTTGTTGGTAACTACTAATAAATTTGTTGCCTTTCAAAAATAGATCTCCGATGTTGATCATCACCGAAGTCATCTGAGCTCTCGTTAACCCGACCGATCCCAATAACCGGTTGGGTTCCTTTGTCGCCCAACAAAGGAAATCGTCGAGATCAAAGCTAGGAGAGGGTAGTAACAACTTATAGAATTCAATGTTCGATTCTTGCAAATCCTATCTTTAGTAGGAAGTCTATGAATAGTAGTAGCAAGGCAAGAACTGAAGCAATGTTTAGGAAATTTGGGAAGCATCCCATATCAGTTTGTTATGTTCCAAATTTTCTCGCCCACAATATGTTCTTCACTGACACATTGGGGACATGTTGAGTCTACCATATATCCTACCCTTTCAATAAAGAAGAATGGATTCACTGGACTGGACTCATACACTTTCCTTCTCTACAATCAAACGCCAAATCATTTTACCACCAGTAGCATAATTTCCCTAAACCAAGGCCACATTGATCCTTAGTATAATACAAACATTTTGCTAAGATACAGGCCATTTTTCACAATCAACTTTGTCAAAAAAAGGCTTATTTCCAGAATCACTTGGTAGAGGGAACGTACTGGACCGAAAAGATTGGACGGAAAAAGTTACAGTTCTAATGAGATGCAATCTTCCAGCATGAATCTTTAGTCATAGCTACTCTCTTTTTAACAAGAGGCATCCGATACTTAACCTGGACTCTACTGACAACCCTAAGTACCTGATAGTTAAATTCCTAGGGGCATAATAGATCTGAAATATGGCACAACAAAAAGAGGCATAATCTTCTGATTGGGCATAGCTAATCGACTAGATACAGAAAAAATTCCAGCCAGGATTCAATCACAGAGGCAGAATCACCATCAGCAGAGGCAAAATCATTATATTGTCAGCAAAGAGTATATGAGACAAGGATAGTCTGATTTTTGAATCCAGGTTCAGTCAATTGGAAAAAAATCTAAGTGAAATCAATAAAACCAAAAACAATGCATTAAATAAATCGTTATGGGAGAGTTCACCGAAAACAAATTGGGAAATAAATTTCGTGTTTTTGAATTGCGAATGTGAAGTTTGTGAGAGAAAACGTTGGAGGGAAAATGTGATTTGATGGAGATTTGAAGTATTTTTGGAATGTTTTATTTAAGAAATGGGTGAAATGAACACAACCTACTTATCAAACACCGATGAAATAAACTTGATCTGTATTGCATGCATAAGGACTCGCAAAGAATGCAGACACATGGGCAGCCACTGAACGTGGCCTACATCACTACACTTCTACTTTTAACTCACTAGTAGCAGCAGATTCGAACATGAGAAACTTGGAAACAGGTCTCACCTAATTATACACCAGTAATGTACAAGCTAGCGGCGAAAACAATATCACGCTTTATGGCATTGGAAGCTGTTTCCATTTTCTTGTAGAGAGCGGAATTCCCCATTATTGCTGCAGCATTTCTGAACTCACGGCAAGTCTCATCCAGTCTCACAATGGTCCGAACAATCAGCCCCTCAGGAACATCCGTAAGCTCACAAATCTCAGCAAATGCAGTTCCCTGTATGAAACAAAGAAGATCGCTGCATAAGATAAAGCAGAGGCCGTTTTTCATGGACTGTTTAGCAAAGTTTCAAGATTAAACCTTCGCCCATTCATAAACAACTTCCATTAGCCCAAACTTGAGATTCTCTTTAGCATACTCCTCCGGGACTACTGGCAAGTTGAAATGGACTTGAAGTTGCCCAAGTCTTATAGCGGTGTCATACAATCTGGATCATCAAGTATATGTTAGATGCTCAGCTAAAGCACATATGAATATAGAGATGCCAACATAGTACGAAATGCAAGTTAATAAGCATCTAATAACTCAGTGAACCACCACAAAACAGGTTTGGGATGCAAAGTGCCTCGAATCAAGCATAAATGCAAGGAGTTCTTCTCCCTCAAACCTAATTTTAAATTATAAAATCCAAAAAAAAATTGCGCGAGAACAAGTTTACAACCACGAGACAACATTCTAAGCACAGAGGGCACTCTGATGTTATGGATGAATAACCCAGTGAGAGGGTTATACACTACCTTTGTCTGGCTTTCGAAAGTTTGGGTGTAAGAGAAGGTTCAGAG
The DNA here is from genome assembly GCA_024586325.1 of Stellera chamaejasme. NCBI lineage: Eukaryota > Viridiplantae > Streptophyta > Magnoliopsida > Malvales > Thymelaeaceae > Stellera > Stellera chamaejasme. The sequence goes on from CM044979.1 coordinate 51,220,194, forward strand.
GCGTTCTTCTGCTGAAATACAAAGGCGGACATTAAAGCCACTGCTTCTTCAGGTTCCAGATCATCAAGTTGATTATCAAATAAGATCTCAGTGCATATCAACTCCTCTCCTGAATTCATCTCACAAGCAACACGACCTTTTATTTGAACCACAAGGTCTTCATCTATACAAGCAATCTCTTTCAATAAATTGATCTGTGAAGGAGAGAATACAAAATAAGACGAATGCATCCAGAAATATTAATCATAACACATTGAAAAAATATCCACATGCTGGAATTATACCCGGCCTTTAAATTCAGGCATCTGTTGAAGAGCGGCATTTGACATCTGAAATTCAAGAGCACTAACTTCTTCTTTATGCCTCTTATTTTCTTTAGCCAGCTTCATGTTTTCCTCAAGTTTTATACATCCATGACACTTGCTCTCTCCCAGTTTCTGTGATAGCTTGGTCCATTTGTGGTATGTTTCCACAAGATCCATGTCCTTCAATTTCAGGTCTGAAATAGAGAACATCTATGAATTATAAAGGTCTTGTGCATTGCATTTGCAAGCTGTGTGGCCTTACATGTTATCAAGCGAGCTCATCAAACTGAAACCTTAGGAAACCAAATCACCTATTAGCAGCAACTGAATTTTCTAAGTTCAAGTGCATAAGAAATCATTAGGTTTCATTTATAGTTTATAATTCACCACTATCATTATATTCACGTAGATTTATAAATTTTTGAGGGTCTTTATAATGCTTACTATCACTATGTTATTTCCTTTCCTTTTTCTTTTTCATTTTTTGCGTAGTTGAAATCCTGAATTGTAAAAGTCAAGAAACCCTTATATGCTGTAAAAGCACTACTCGCATAGCATTATTCACAAAGCCGCTAACATCCCTAAGGAAAAGGAGAAAATCCCCAAGTTGGATAATGATATGGTAAAACTTCCTCAGTTCCAAATTGTTCATTTGAATTTTCAGCATTTAATCAATGACTTTCTCTTATTTTGACATTTAAACTACAAAGTCAAACTACTTATATGAGAGCAATAAGGTAATGTTTCTAGTTTCTATGTACTCCATATGTTTTTGCAATTTATTTTTTTAAAAAAATCTTACCATGAATAATTTGAGTCAAACACATACTAGAAAATCAAATACTACAAACAATCTAGGGATGAAGTATAAAATAATAAAGGCTTTAATTCAAAATCATGCAAATGATTTCCATGAAGAAAAAGAAAAGAACTTGCTTTCAGAAGGCACAAAATGTGGTATTCTAGGTAAGACATAAAACGTGTAGGAAGAGCCACTAGAGTTGAGTCTGTTCCTTGGTCTGTGTCCCTCATTAGCAGCCTCAACATGTACGCGCATTTATATGTGTAAATATGTACATATATACATACATATGATAATCGCAATAATCATAAGACTAACAATAATCATAATCATGATGACTGATGATGCATCTAACATGTTTAAATGACCTGCAATTAATGATAATCATCATTACTTGAATAGGTTAATCTTATTAAAAAGTAGGATCATCTCAACACAAAGTAATTATTAAATTTGCTAGACTAAGCAACCTAGCCCAACTGTTCAATAGAGAAGTAACCACAAAAAGGCATAAAGCATTTCCATGTATTTCACTGAGTCAATCAACTAAAGCACTGAATTTTAAAATACAAATCCAGATGACGAAATTAATGCTATATATCATCATGCCTGATTTGAATAAACCCTTCTACCTCTGAATAGACCCTCGGTTGTTTTTCACCATTACAGGATCATAGATCTCCCCCTACCCCCAGTGCCCTGCATATCAGTCTACATACTAGATCAACATTTTATCAGTTTAGCTAGGGGTGAGAATGAGCCGAGCCGAGCCCTAGCCCGGCAGGCTCGAGCTTGAGCTTGTGAAGTTTAGGCTCGGCTCAAGCTCGGCTTGAATTCTATTCGAGCCTAAAATCAGGCTCGAGCTCGGCTCGTGAAAAGCTCAAGCTCAGCTTGAGAGCTCGTGAGGCTCGATATGGTTGCTAGGTAAGGTCGTTTCAGCTCGGCTCGATCAGGCTCGAACCAAGCTCGTGAGGCTAGAAAATTCCTTGTACAATATGAGGGTATTATTGGTGTTTCCATGAGGCTCGTTGGCTCGAGCTCAGCTCGATCAGGCTCGAACCAAACTCGTGAGGCTCGTGAGCCGAGCCTCCAAAGCTCGGGCTCAGCTCGTATAATATACAAGCTTAAAATTCGACTCGAGCTCAAGGTCGAGGCTCGTGAAGCTCAGCTCGTTAGGGTCGTAAGAGCCCGAGCTCGAGCTGGCTCGGCTCGTTTCTCACCCCTAGATGCAACAGAATCATTTCACTTGTCTTTGCTATATGACTAATTACTATCAATAAGTCCATATAACCTGATTCTAAACCTAATACTCCAAGTATTAACATCGCAGGCAATAACGCAGACCTCTAACAACAGTAATCATGATTCAACTGGGTAGTTCAAGTTAGCGACTCTGTAGTGTTTATCTCAAGGTAACCAGGGCATACAATTAACACTGACCAGTACCTTTAACTGGATCAAGGGCAGGAGGATATTTGTTCCCATTTTTCAATTTTAACAGCTGCTGAACTGCATTGGAGAAAGCAGCATTACTACAATCTTCAAGAATCCGAACTACATCAATTTTTATCTTCCCACTGCATATGGCCCAGAGTTCTTTGTTGTTAATTTCCCTGACCTCATAACTGACCCCAGCAGCAACACCATGGTGGGGAAGTTTGAGGTTGATGGTACCCGTCCCTTTACGAGAAGCAGTAGAAGAAACATATTCATCCTCAAAACCACGTTTTGATTTTGGCAGCAGCATATAACCCTGTTGAAAATCAGCACTTTTCTTGTCTTGCAAATTACTACTGCTTGAAGAAGTTTGACCAGTAAAAGGCACATCTGGTTTAAGCACCAAAATTATGTATTGTTTGTTAGTGGAAGAGGGTGCTTTGACAACAACTCCCAACAAATGGTCCTGTCCCTGAAAGATAATCAACAGATAAACTTCTGAGATAGATACAGTAATACCAACTACTACTAGTAACATGAAATGAACTCTGCAATATCACAGGGACTTTATATCATCATATAGCTCAAGTCCAGATAGAACGGTACAAACAGAAAAGGCAATGTAACTCATGAACATTGCCTGGGATTCTCAAGCACAAAAGCATTGACCACAGCGTTCCCTGTGGTATCTGGTTTTTATCTTCCATAATTAATTTCCTTTGACAAACTGCGAGTAAAGAATCTTACCCTGTTAGACTTTACAATAACTACCCTCCCTGGTGTAAGAAACTGCATAGCAGCAGGAGATTGCATAACAGCTTCTGCTATTTCTCCATGATACTTCTGTGCTTCTATATAGATATCATAATATTCCTCAATTGCTGGTTCGCCTTTAATACATCTACATACATCAAAAGAAGATAAATGCAATATGGGTCTGAACAGAAAGAAGGATAAATAACATAAAGGCAGCATGGCCATGAACTATGTATAGCCGTATCAATCAATAAATCAAACGAGCTCCTCCAGAATTTCTAGTAGCTTAAGATCCTTCTCAACTAGATTTACCCATGTAAGTTTAGGTCTTCCCTTGTCTCATTTAAACTCCCCTAAATTTAACCTATTAGTTTTACGCACTGGCACATCTAATGGTCTTCTTTGTATATGCCCAAACCATCTAATTCGACCTTCTCTAATTTTGTCTTCAATTGGTGCTACTCCCCTAAACAAAAAAAAATCAGAACCATTTACATACTCTATACGTTTTGTTGGTTGTGCAAGCTTCAGCAACAGAAGTTGTTCCTTCTCTGGAATTTTCTTTTGTGAATGAAATTCAGCAAAGCTTCGTTTCAACATATCCTCCACCTGAGAAACCAAGGATCATTAGTTGACATATCTAAAACA